>JARGCV010000006.1:12527500-13127500 GCA_034064705.1 Bothrops alternatus
ATGCTACTTCAGAAAAAGTGAAAGCTAAATTACCAAAGCACCAGCACTAAAGCACTAAAACCTGCTTGTAAAATGAATACAAAAATTCAATTACTGAATTACACAGAATATTCAATGTGAGCTTACAGCTACTTCCTTGAGTTTAAGACAGCTTGACTGACAGTGCCCAGATGTTTTGACAGAATATGCTGCAGGCTGCTATGGAACGTGACAAGCAAGGGAAGGTGTTTGTCAAAGTAAAGTGATTTGTTAGCACTCTTTTTCTAATCCAGCAAATTTATAATAGTCCTAGTAGTAATGATTGCTGCTACAGTACAAAATTAGCCTCATTCAAGAGGTGGAGAAAGTCTGCCCCCCGCCACCACCCCAAGCAAAGGAAGGACCCCATGTCTTCTTGTGTACTGCTCCAGTGTCTTCTGGTCAGTGGACCAACTGGCCATTCTATGAATATCAATCTGAGCAGCAATTTCCTCATTCATAAATAGAAAAGTCAGACAGATGGCAAGCCACTCCAGAGAGCCATGCTTCTAAAGAGCAATGAGAGTGGGTCAAGAGTTCAGCAGATGCTGGTAGCTTTGTTTTGCCTACTGATAGGGCTGGCCTGGAATGTTTTATAAAATGGTAGAGAATAGCTTGTCTTTCACTCTGGAGGGGGATACATATTCCCATTTGAGACAGCAGCTGATCAGGCTTGTAATAAGTCTTCTAGACTGCTTTTATATCATAAAAGCAGTGGTGGGATTCAGCCGATTCATACCACTTTGGCAGAACCGGTAGCTAATTTTTTGTTGCCCGGGCCCAGAATGGACTTCCGGAAGTGGCATCCACACAGAGAACCGGTTGTTCACATATTTGAATCCCACCACTGCATAAAAGATACATAAAAGTTCCAGTCTCCCAATCTTACTCCCAACCACATCATCCTTGCTTAGGCGTTGCACGAAACATGGATAAATTAGGTCATTTGTCAATTAGGTGAAACAAATATAAAGGATGTGACAAAAGTCATGGCCCATAGGCTGATCATATTTCTATGATCGCATACAAATACCTACACCCCCACACCTCCACACACAAATAGAAAATGTTACTGTACTTAGGAATGTTCAAAAGTCATGCTTCAAATGATCAAGGAAGTGTTTAGAAGAAAATGGATCCCTATTCAAATATTTAATGTAATTTATATAATAAATTTTCTAAGGGACATACTATTGGTGCACCCTGTATATCAATAGATTTATTTGAAGAATGCTAAATGCCTCTCTCATTTAGGTCCCACACTAGTTAAGTATGCAATCTCTACATGTTTTATTATACATCATTACTGCTTGTTATACCATTTGGGATATTTAAATGTGACTCCAAAATTACAACCAAACTATTTACTGTGTGACTATTAATTATCTTAAATCCATATAACTACTTTGTTATCATATCACTTCCATCTTATGGTTACGCTTCTCAGTTATTCATGTTATATAAGTTCATTTCTATAGGTTTTAGCATCTCATTGAAAATAAACATCTTACGGAGCTGGATTATTTTCCTTTCAATTGGTCAAGGAATGCCTTTAGTAGCTGATGGTATGGGTATATAATGATTCTCTGGACAAAGGCCTTACAGATTTATTTCTGCAAACTGAACCATATTAAAAAGCATAGCAGTAGGTCTCACCAAATTTTGTCAAGATTTATGATAACAGGCATTAGATGGCAAACTTTCATTATACAAATGTCAGGAATTACATGCACTTCATTGTTTTTTGCTTTTCTGATTGATTGGCTATGTGGCATCAAGTCAGTATCAATTTTTAGCAATCACATAAATAGACCACCCCAGGAAGACCTCTTCCTTTTCTGGCCATTTAAGTCTTTCAATAGTGTACTATTGCCACCACATTTGGCTATATCCATTTTGCTGGCGATTGTCTTGTCTTCTTCCTTCATCTTTCTTAGCCTTAAGGATTCTGGAGTTTTGCATAATGGGTACAAAATCTGATAATTTGAGCTTGGTCATTTGTATCTCAATGAGAATGTTGAAAAGGTTTATTCTAAGAACCATTTGGTTTATTTTCTTAGTTGCCCATAGTATTCCCAAGTCTCTTCAATATAGAAGTTCAAAAGAGTCAGTATTCTTTCTATTGTATTTCTTCAGAAGTCCAATTTTGATTTATTTTTTAAGTGTACTTATTTTGAAATATACTTAAAGAAAAAAATGGTGTACAAAAAAAGAGAAAAAGGTGATCCAAATAGCAAATAAATTTAACATTTAACATATAGAACCAAACCCGGCTGGATGCTGAAAAAAATACAGTAGGGTGTTTGTATTTAGGTCTTTGGTGATTCGGGTTTTCTCCCGCGTAAAATATATATCATCGAACTCCGGGATAAATATAAAAACAACTGTTTATTGCTAAGCTTTCATCATATATATATATATATGAAAGAGCTAAACATTACATAATCTTCAAATCCCTTTGTTAACCATAAGTACTTAGTGCATAGAAAATCCACAAATGGTTTTCAATCTTTTATAAAGCTGTCTAGTCCATTATCTCTGATCAAAGCAGTTAATTTCACCATCTCTGCTAATTCAGTCATTCTTCAACAGTCAGTATCTCTTTTTCTCTCCAGTGCTTGGCAAGTACAGTTCTCACAGCAGACCCCATGTGAAGGAATAACACTTCAAATTGTTTTTCAATTGACTTGTCCGTAAAACCTAAAAGAAAAGCTTTAGGTTTAATTAATATTTGCATAATTCTGCATTGTCATTGTTATGTTTGTCCAGCATGTTTTCACATATTTGTAAGACCACCACAATTTTGATTTCTATAGAGTGTTATATGAAAAATAATTGTCTGCCCAAGTCTGATCTTTATAGGTATAGACCTGTTATAGCATTCAAATATCTTTTTCCAGGGCTTTTATTGTTACTCTAGCAAGGACTAGTCTCCTATACATTACTTGGCTGCTGAATTTTTGACAGATGATCCTAAAGGCAGAAGTTATCCACTACTTCAAAATCTTCCTGTAATCTAAAGCACATTGTCATACCTGTTGTCTGGAAGTTGAATCATGGCAACTGGACTTCTTTTCTGATGTCTTTTTTGCTCATTTTTAAAAAATAATTACTGCTAGTCAGACTGCAGACTGGGTTTTCACCTACTTACCCATACATAAGCTCTAACTAAAGTCTGAAGGACATTTTCCGTATATATTTCAATTACTAATTCAATTGAAATTTAACATGACAATGAAGCTTAATTTAGGTCACTTCAGAAGATTCAGAATGCAAAATTGTTGTTCAAATTAAAAAGGAGATTATAAGAAGAAGCTTAATAATGTTTTTTGTGTGAAAAAAGTTTTGAAAAAAGTCTGGATTTATATCTGGGTAGTCATCATTTTAAAAAAAATCAGTTTGTGTTGGCACCTTTTAAGAGTAATCGATTTATATATGTGAAAGTACTTGTTTAGAGATGCAAATTTATTCAAATTTCAAAAGGAAATGTAAGCACTGATGTGGTAGTAAACATGGATTTGTATCTGAGAATTGTTTTGGGCTAAAGTATGAACAGTCAGGAAAAGCCCTGTATATTCATGAAATTCATGCTGGAATTGGGTATGTCTAGTTTAATGAAGAGAAGGACGAGGGGGGACACGATAGCAGTATTCCAATATCTCAGGGGTTGCCAAAAAGAAGAGGGAGTCAAGCTATTTTCCAAGGCGCCTGAAGACAGGACAAGAAGCAATGGATGGAAACTAATCAAGGAGAGAAGCAACCTAGAACTAAGGAGAAACTTCCTGACGGTTAGAACAATTAACCAATGGAACAACCTGCCTCCAGAAGCGGTGAATGCTCCAACACTGGAAGTTTTTAAGAAGAGACTGGACAGCCATTTGTCTGAAATGGTATAGGGTTTCCTGCCTGAGCAGGGGGTTGGACTAGATGATCTCCAAGGTCCCTTCCAACTTTATTATTATTATTATTATTATTATTATTATTATTATTATTATTATTATTATTATTATTATTATTATTATGGATCACCGCGCAATCAGCCAGATGTTCAGACTGGATTTGGCACTTCTGTCTACCTATCGAGTTGTCAATGCTGCAAATACTATATATTCTTGCTTTGACAATATGCAAAACTGTCTGGTATTTATTGGGTTAATACATAGCTTAGAGTGGAGGGGGTAAAAAGCCCGGGAAAGAAAGAGGAAGTAAACCTTTGACCTTCACACTAATTGGATAATGTGACTTGTGACTTGCTATATTTACCAGAATCGATCTGTCTTAATGCCCTCAAACACAGCCATGATGTAAAACAGGCTGGACACTTTGGATATTTAAAAACCCTACACCTCACCCGCCGGCAATTTGGGTGGCCAGGGCTGAAAAGGGATGTAGAGGACTATGTAAAAAGTTGTACTGTATGTGCCACAATGAAAAGAATCCCAGGGAAAACCCCTGGGTTACTGCAACCCGTGGCAGACCCTTCTCAACCATGGGAAGAAATAGCTATGGACTTTATAGTGGACCTACCTGAAAGTAGTGGAAATACTGTCATCTGGACGGTAATAGACCTGTTTTCAAAGCAGGCTCATTTCATCGCCTGCAAAGGACTTCCATCTGCTCAATGACTTACCAAATTGTTCCTGAAACATATTTACTGGCTGCATGGCGCCCTTAAGCGAATAATTTCGGACAGGGGGGTGCAGTTCACAGAAAAATTTTGGAAAAAATTCCTTACATTAATTGGATCATCTCAAGGGTTATCATCTGCTTTTCATCCAGCCACCAATGGGGCTGCAGAAGCTGCTAACACCATGGTGGAGCAGCATCTCAGATGCTACATTTCTTACCAACAGACAAACTGGACTGATCTCCTCCCTTTTGCGGAGGTGGCACACAATAATTCTGTGCACAGCAGCACTGGCTACACGCCTTTCAGAGTGGCTACAGGGAAAGAGTTTAGCCCAATACCTTCCGCTTTCCAGACACTTGATCAGTGGGTAAGGGGGTGGGAAGAAGTTTAGAGAAACACAAAAACTGCTTTAAAAAAGACTTTTGAAACCTATAAAAAGCAGGCTGATAAAAAGAGGGCTCCCCAAAGAACATTCCAAGTTGGGGAGAAGGTCTATCTGTCAACTAAATATCTATGCCTCAAATTGCCTAGTAAGAAATTGGGGCCTAAATTCTTGGGGCCTTTCCCCATAATTAGGATCATCAATCCGGTCACAGTACAACTAAAACTGCCTAGACTTTCAGGGAAAATTCACCCAGTTTTCCATTGTAGTTTGTTGAAGCCTTATCGGGGCTCCATTTTAAGACCTCCTCCAAAGAAGGTGCCTGGGCCCCTCGTAGTTGCAGGGAAGACCCACTATGAAGTGAAACGTATTCTTGATTCCAGAATCTTTAGAGGGAAATTGCAGTACCTAGTACAATGGAAGGGATATTGTCTGAAGCCACCTGGGTGAAATCTAGTGAAGTGAAAGCTGACAGATTGGTCAAAAGGTTTCATGTGAAAAACTCCAACAAACCGAAAGATAGCCCTTAACATATGCTCTTGTAAGGGGGGCTGGATGTCAATGCTGCAAATACTGTATATTCTTGCTTTGACAATATGCAAAACTCTCTGGTATTTATTGGGTTAATACATAGCTTAGAGTGGGTGGGTAAAAAACTCGGGAATGAAAGAGGAAGTAAACCTTTGACCTTTACACTAATTGGATAATGTGACTTGTGACTGCAAGATAAGGGAGGGGTTTAGCAAGAAAAGTTAGATGCCAGCAAGAGGAAGTCAGATTCTGGCATAAAACGTCCATGATGTGCCGTCAATTTGTAACACTGTAATAAAGGCTTTAGGATAAACATGCCTGAAAGTTCTTTGAAGTGTTTCATTAGTCGGAACCTTGACACGAGTCCTTACCTGGGATAGGCAGATGTGGATGTTTGATGGTATTAAAGATATCGTCGCAGGATGGAAACAGTTCCTAGTAAGGCTGCCTTTTGCAATTGACTAATGGTGAATTTGTCAATGCCAATGGTGTTCAAGTGGTGCTCTAGTTGTTTTGGGATTGCACCCAAGGCGCCTACTACTATTGGTACTACCCTTGCTTGCTTTTGCCACAGTCTTTCTATTTCTATTTGTAGGTCTTTATATTTTGTTATCTTCTCCAGTTCTTTCTTGTCTATTCTGCTGTCTCCAGGCACTGCCACGTCCACTATCCAGACTTTTTTGTCTTTCTTATCAACAATTGTTGTTGTTGTTGTTGTTATTATTATTATTATTATTATTATTATTATTATTATTATTATTATAGCAAAGAATTTAATCGTGGATATTTGACATGTTTTTCATATACTTAAGTATGTATATATGATACTTACTTATGCTGAACCCAGACCATTATTCCATTTAAGAGTTGTGTCTCAAAATGTTTTTAACTTGTGTTCAGACTGAAGTTGGAAACGTCTGTGAGGAAAAGTGATATGTCCTGCTGAGGATTTTGATATAAAGAAAAATTAAAAATGAGTGTAAGCAAACATATATTTTTTAAGGAAACTGAATTTAATAAACTCAGAGGAATAAATATGATGCCATGACAAGAAATGTGTTTGTGGCAGTTCCTAAACACTTTGGAACAAAAAAGCACAGTAAAAACAATTCTCATGAAAAACAGATAAAAAATTCTAAAGGAAAGGGGGAAAAGCTGATGTCGATGGCACAATATCTGAAAAGAAAAAAAAGGACACATGAAAGCTGGAAAGAACCATGCAGAGATATAGCTCAGAATTAGAAAAGACTAAAACTCAGACTAAATCAGGATTTATGAACAGCAAACAAAATATATTCAAATTGAAAGGAGCACCCGCCCCAATATATTAGCTGATCAATAAAACCAGTAAATAAATAATAAAACAAATAAAACAATCCCACTCAACTCTTACTTTCTCTCAATCTTCTCTGAAAAATATATATTCCATTAAGCCACTGGGAAGTCAGATAATGGGCAGTATGGTAGCTTGAGATTGATAAAATCATAGCTGTTTAGTTTGAATCCTTTTAAATTTCTACAGCTATCTGAATTGTTTCATTACTATTAAAAGAATTAGCTGATAGTCTGGCCAAATTTTTATGTACTTTTGAGCAGCCGACTAGAAAAGAGCAAAATTTCTTCCCTATTATCCAAAAGAGGAAAAAGGAAGAATTAGATCTATTAATCTAATATCAATAGAAAATAATTGTGGATCTATAGGGAGCTTTAGACTGAACTATGAATTAAAAGGAATATGGTACATGGAGTATGGTGGAATTAAAGTATATGTCAGCCTTCCCAGGTAAACCAGATAAGAAACATGACTAGATGGAATAATTCTACATTAACAAAATATTGCAAGTGTGAAAGTGCAAACTTTCCACCACTGCTTTTAATTATTTGATTCTTTAGGGCAGGTCCTTCCTAAGTTTATTTCTCTAACCATTAAGCCACTGGGCTCCCATCTCTCTAATCTGATGGTTTATTAGGCAGCATCTTTTCCCCTCATTCGCCAATGTCATCCACACATTCCATTACACCACAGGAAGTGCAGGTAGCAGCTGTGGCCAGGAGGATCTTTGTACAAATTCAACCAATGTATTAATTGTACTTGGTCTAAGAGATTTTGCTCATGGTCACTCATACTTTAGTCATCTCCCTGTTGCACAGTGGGATTGTCCTTAAAGACTATCTGGGAACTAATCCAGAATGCGATGGATAATTATGGATTCCCCAGTATACATATATACTCACTGCTTTGTGTGTTATATAAGTTTCTAATGGAATCCTGGCTGCAATCTAAGTTATTGTGATTGTGACCAGGTGACGGATGATGTATATTAGTTATATCAGGGATGTCAAACTCAATTTCATTGAGGGCCACATCAGAATTACGGTTGCCCTTGGGGGGGCCAGGTGGGTGTGACCAGGATGGGTGCGGCCTACTGGGTGGGCATGGATGGAGTCGGTGTGGCCTACTGGGTGAGCATGGCCAGCTCTACATCATTCGCATCAAGGGGGCCTGGGCAGGAGTGGGACAGATCTGACGGTCTCTGGCAGAAGGGGGTGGGACTGGGGCAAGCGCCAAGGCATGGTCCACTGGAGGAGCCTCACTGTTTCTCTCAGGCCATGGGGGGCGCTGGATAGTGTGCGGGCTGCCGGGAGCCCTGGACAGCAGAGATCAAATGCCCAGCCTGGCCCTCGAGCACCGTGGCACCAAGCCCAGCCCCACTTCTCCAAGGGGGCGCCCAGCTGCACTTACCTCCTCCTCAAGGCTGCTGCTGCTGTGCTTGCTCTCCTTAGGCAGGTTGCTCATGATGGGTACAAGGGCAAAGTCAGAGGGAGGCCCGTTCCCTCTCCATGGGAGGAGACCCGGCTTTGTATCAAAGCTTCCTTAGCAATAGGATGGGAGACCCCCAGGATAGGCCAGGAGGAGGGGGCAAGGGGATGGTGAAAGGGCAGCAGGGCAGGACTAAGGCAGGACTTCCCTCAGACCCTCCCTCTCCTTCTTTCCCTCCTTCTTTGCTTCCTAAGTACAATATTTGAGATGAGGGATGGAGAAAAACAGGCAAGAAATGCAGCTGGGGAGGTGTCACCCTTCATGAGGAATGAAGAAATGCACCATCAACTGGAAGTGGCCAGCACATGGCCCTCCCCTACTTCACATATCTGGCTTGGTGGGCTCTGGCAAAGGGGATGCCATGAGCAGTGTGAGAATCAGCATTACCTGCGCAATGCATCCAGCCCCCAGCCAGCCCAGTTTCGGCAGGTAGCGGGGCACTCTCCTCATAGCTCCAAGAGGCTGAACTGGGCAGTGCAAATCCAAAAAAAAATGTGATGTCACCCAGCCCTCAGCCTGCCCAGTTTCGGCAGGTAGCATGGTGGTCTCCTCACAGCGCCAAGAGGTTGAGCCAGGCGGTGCAAAGCTGGGGGCTAGGCAGCATTGCACTTCTCATTAGATTCGTGCCACCAGGCTCAGCTCTTGGCGCTATGAGGAGAGCGCCTCGCTGCCTGTTGAAACCGGGAAGGCTGGGAGCTGGGTGGCCTCGCATTTCTTTTTGGATTTGCGCCACCTGGCTCAGCCTCTCGGCACTGTGAGGAAAGCGCCCCGCTGCCTGCTGAAACCCCTCCCCCAGAGCCCATCAGCCAGGTCAAGAGGAGGCCAGGAGGGTCTGGACTTCAGTGATTCCTACGGGGGTGGTGCTACATATGAAACAGTATATTTTTGCATCTTGTAATAAAATAGCCATCAAGTAATTTTAGAAATGCAATCTTTTCCTTGATCCAAATTGTAAGAGAAAACCTGTGCCAATCTGAATGGCTACTAAGAGCTATGTGGCAACTTAAAGATGAAAAAATTGTAACAGTAAATGCATCTCTGAAGAAAAGGTTTTGGCCAAATGAGCTTGTCGTACACGCACACCATCCCAATTCATTCAGGCAACAAGAAGCTGTTTTTGCTTAATGTTCACAAACACAGTACATCAGTGTATAGAATTCTTTGAACTTGTACAAAAGAAAACAATCATTTTAATGAGAGTGCTCACCATGCATGAAAAATGCCAAGAGCCAGCTGGATTGGCAGTTCCCTGTTGAGAATAATATAATTCTGACATTAGCTGAATGGCAGCCAATAAAAATTCATTGCCTTTGTGTGGCTAAGTGGCTACAGATGATGCATGATTCTGGATTAATGCTCTGTGAATGGCTCTTTAGCTTGTGTGTGTTCTCAGTGATATGTGGCCATGGGGACACAATCCTTTGACAGAGTTGCATATGGATCTTGTTAGCAATAGTTGTTGCTTTGCAAAGAACATAAGTGCATAATATTCTCCTCTTTAAATTTCAGAAATATGTGTAGGAAACCGGTACCTTAGCAATAGTGATTAGTAAGCAGATGCCATGTTGCACACTTACTGTTTACTTCACTTGCTCCCCTTCCTAGTCAAGACAAACAAGGTTGGCAATTAGGTACTGAAGCTCAGATCATTGCTCAAAAGGGAAGTGGAGTGGAGGACCTGTTCCAGACTTTGACATATGGATCACATCACTGCCAAGTACATTGCCTGACTGGCATTAATGCATCAATATATGAAGAAGGGGACACGAGATTTTTTTAAAGAGCAATGGCAAGAGGAAGAAGAGGTAAATAGGTAATAAAACTCTGTTCCAGTTTCCACTGTGCACAATAGTTGCTTTGCCTTTTAGTTAACAGAAATGTTACCTGAAGCATTATATTCTTACATTGTTTTGTTAAAAGATGAATGTCTGTGTAACAGAGTTAAATAGAATAGGTTAAATTGCTAGACTTTAATACTGAGTTTTGACATTTGAACTTCCCTGATCTTCTGCAAGTTTGGACAAATAATCAATTATTATTTGTAGCCATAATACTAAGATTGGAATACAGTAATAGCAAGCACTATTATATCACAGTGGTTATCTGTTCAGAAGGACTATGTACTAATACCACCCAAAGAATCACTTTTTGGGATCATTGGAATGATACATACTTTTTATGGTTTTAAGGAGCACAGAAGATACTTGGAAGCATCGGCACATATTAGCAATCTTTTGGCTTCTTCTGTAAATCCTTGGAGTTCTCCAATATCTCCCTGTCCTGTCATAGATACTAATAGCAATGATTTAATATTAAGAAGACTGAAAAATTTACTTAAGGGAAGGATGGATGATAACAAAATGAAGCAACTGCAATTTTATATTAGGGCATTCTGTCCTTTAAAAACAAGGGTTGAAACGAATGGTGGGGGGAAATGGCATTTGTAATGGAGATTTAAAAAAAAATCCTGTCCTGCACATTTTTGAGTCAGTATTGACTCCTAGGACTAGATACTCTGATCTTGAAGCTGCATAAAGAGTTGTTATGGATATGCGTGCGCTACCCCTCACACTCACACATAACAGGTTTAGTGAATTTATTAATATTCCTCAGCAATTCCCTTCACCAAGAATTCCCAATCAAGTCCAGCCATGAGCAGACTAAGGTAGGTCCACGGAGCAATGGCCCAATAGTCCAGATAGCACTTAAAAGTTGCTTAAACAAAATAGCTCTGCCAGACAAACTTAAATCCACTAGGCAAAACTTAACTCCACATGAAAGCTCATGGAGCAAGATAAGTTCAGAGTCTCCAAGGCACAATTCTAAATATGGTGTCAATCCAGAGTGAAGCAGGAATCATGATGATTAAACACACAGCTAGAAATCAAATAAGTTGTTCCCAGCAATGCCTCCATCTGTCTGCTGTGATAAATAGCCATCTTCTGGTGCCTCCCATCAAGACAGGCGGGGCCTTCTCCTCTCGAGGAGTCTGGCTGACCTCTGCTCCTGCCTTTTCTCTGCCCTGTGTGTTCTAGGATGAGGTGCAGAAGACAGTTCATCCTCCTCTTTGCTGGCTGGCTGCCACTGCAAACTTTCCCTGGCTGAAGCCTATGCTAAATCTCTTCCAGACAGCTGTTCAGAGCCATCAATCATCTCAGTTCCCTAAGTGCCAGGAATTGGCTCATCCTCTCCTGAACTGACATCTGAGGTGTCTGGGGAATCATTCAAGGGAGACATCACAGTGTGTGTGGTATGTGTTTGTGTATGTATGTGTTTTCAAGTCAGTGCTGATTTATCTGCCTAGATAAATCCTTGCAATTTTCTTGGTAAGATTTTCATTGCCTCTTACCATGGTTTGAGAGAAAATGATAGGCCCAAGGTCACCAGCTGGTTTTGTGTCTAAAACAGGACTAGAATTCATGATCTCCTGGTTTATAGTCCAATGCCTTAAACCACTGTATCAAATTTGCTCTTAATTAAAGGCCTGCTTTGCCCATGTTGTATATCTATAGCCTTTTGATTGAGTCTCATCCTCCTTTTCAAATGCATTGAAATATTCTCACATAAAAATTAACTTATGGTCTCATTGCCCCTTGAACATTTCTTAACCCTAAGCTTTACACAAATTATGATTTTTGTCACATTTTCTTCTTGTATTCTAGCTTGCATTTGAAAAAAGAACAGATTAATTTTTGGCAGTTATTGCAAACCTCTCTGAAAATACTTTTTTTACAATATTGGAGACAAAAAATAAATTGAAAAAGACTATTTAAATTCAATTTTATTTTGTATGCTTTTTATGTGAAATGTTTTAGAATTGGATAATAAACTTAAAACTGTCATTTATGCCTCTGCAGGTTTGTTCTTGTGAATGACATTTCAAATTATTTAATCTTGTAAGAGCAGAGCTTTGTAATGCTACAAAGTCCCTTTTGGAATATAAGTTGATGAACTATGTCCTTCACATAGGAATAAATTAGGAATAAATGTGTATTATTATAGATGAACATTTGAAATATAAAAGATTAAATGCTCTTGTAGAGCATTTCTATAGAAGAATGTAAAATGTTGGTTTTCCATAGTAATTATTTAATTCAGGCACTTCACAGCATATTATTTAAGAACACTAATATTCACTTAACTTGTTTTGCTTTAAATTCTATGGATCACCTTAACATGAATTTATAAAGGGTGTCGTATTTAACATGGTATTTAGGAAAGTACTCATATGTTTAACCTTTTTCTCTTATTTTCCGATAAATTAAGGATTTTTTTAAAAAAAGGATTATAGAAGACTTACTTTTATCCCTTTCAGAAAAATGAAATTACCATTGTTCATGATGATTGAGTCATATAGAGTGTATAGAAGACACATGTGGGTGCAAACAGTATCACAGACAAGTATGGAGTGTAATGATGAGATTTTTTCCAAACAAGTAATCTGTCCATCTCCTAATCTTCCTCAACCCAATTTTCTGGAATACCATTGTTTGGCCTGACTAGGATTTCTCCATTCACATATGAGCAGGCTCAAATACTTCTATCTTGGAAACATTATATGAAGATATAATTATGAAGAATTCCATAATGCTGAAAAAAGTGGAAGGAAAGAGAAGAAGGGGATGACCAGCAGATGGATGTAATACAGCTGCAATGGGTGCATTGTTGGAAGGTCTGAAGGGCTATGTTGTTGAAAATCTTCCAGGAGAAAATAAATCTATGGAGTCACTAAGAACTGACAATAATTTATGTATGTGTCTTTGAATCATACCTTATTTCTTCCTGAATAATAATTGAGGAAGAAAGTTACACTGGCAAAAAAAATAAGTCACTGCAAATGCCCCTTTATAACTTCACCAATGTCTGGAAGAGTCACATAAGTATGGTACAATGGAAAAGTCATTTCACTGTCAAAGATGAAGGACATTAGTGGTATGTTGCATCATATACTATAGCTCACAGAGCCTGGTGCAGATTAAACTAATTAGCTGATCTAAGATCACCCAGTTGGCTTCTATGCCTATCACAAGATTAGAACCTTCTTACTTTTAACTGAGCATTTTAATTACAATACCATGCTCATTGCCAAATATGGGAATTCAATAATGATTAGAAGTATAACAATAACCAAGTTAATTCTAATTCATTACTGACTGGGTGTATCTGCTTTCAGGCTAGTGCTAATAGATTGATTTTGGAACTTTCTTAATTTATTTATACTATACTATTACATTGAAGGGAGAATCATAATATTGTTGGAACTTGAAGCATTCTTTGTGTGCCTGTGAATGTTCCTGAGAGAGTAAATAAACAATAGGAATGGGCAAAACTTAGAACTAGCTCTAACACTCTACCAAGTGGAGACTCCAAGAGTTTATGTTCTGTGCATGTGTGCCTGGTAATGAAAAGCATATATAGCTAGTTCTTGATTTATGACAGTAATGGCCCCTTCCCATTATGGTTCTAACTCAGGACATCATAATGTGAGTCATCACATAACTGACCCAATTTTACTATCTTTTTCATGGCAATCATTAAGTGAATCATCATGGTCATTAAGTGAATCCATTGTTAAGAAACATCATGGTTGTTAATTGAACTCATTATTTTCTATTGGTCATCTTTCTTTTTTGGCAAAAACATCACAAATTGTGGCCATGTGACCATGGGACAATATAGATAGCTGTAAATTCAGGCTGGCTCCCAAGTGTTTGAAATGCAGTCATGTGGTTGGGGTGGGCGGCCATCAGAAGTTCTGAACCTGATAAGTAAGTATCTTTTATGGGATCCATTGTAAATTCACAGAGTCGCTAAATGACTGTTTGCATGTGAAGGACTTACCTGTACTGTAAAAGTGATCTGAGATTGATAATCTATAAGACAAAGATGGGACACAGAGTAACCATTTCGATCCATACCTCACTGTTCCCTCATAGTTGGTAGCTCATGCAGTGCTGACGACTCCATGTGTTTTAATATTTCTGGAGTTTGTTTGTTTTTTTATAAAATTCTTTTATTAAAACAATCAACATTGAACATAAAAACATATTATGCAGCAATCATCATGGCACCTGATATACAATACTAAGTATTAGTCATTGAAAACGTCTGAATTAGTAAGCCTTTTTCCACTCCTCGCGTCTAGCCTCAACTATACTCCTGTTACACTTTGCTTGATTGGTGTTTCTCTTATCTGGTTCCATATTAATGTGATCAACATTAAACCAAAGATCCTATTGCTAAACAATCATCCTAGAACATAGCATACAACATTAGGTATTAATCTTTGTAAACATCTGTTTTAGTAAACGTTCTTCCCTCCTCCCTTCCCTCTTCAAGTATACTCCGAGTACCTTTTGTTTGGTTGGTGTTTCTCTTATATATGGTCTATCTACTGTATCTAGTCTATTGCATATTGTTCGTTTGCGCTTCTGAATTGACTTCATCCCATTACTAGTGCAATCTTTTATAGTCCCTAACCAGAGATCCTGAGGTAAAAGTTTCATATCCTGAGGTAGAGATTCAGTCCACTTTAACAGTATTAAAGCAAACAACATTAGTCATAAGGTTATGTTAAGAGGCATTAGTTATAGAACATATACATTCAACATTGGGTGTTAGTTTTTGTAAACTTTTGATTTGTTACCCCTTCTTCCCTCCTCCCATCGAGCCTTAGCTAAACGCCAGCTGCATTCTGTTTGATTGGTGTCTCTCTTGGATATAGTCTATCCACTGTTTCCAGTCCGTCAAAAATTGTTCATTGGAACGATTTTTCAAGTATGCTGATATTTTCGCCATTTCCGCCAAATTTGTTACTTTCACAGTCCATTCTTCCATATGCTGTATTTCCGGATTCTTCCAGTATTGTCCCACCAACAATCTTGCTGCTGTAGTTAAGTTCAAAAATAAATTTGTCTCTGAGGTAGTGAAATCCTTTGTGATCCCTAACAGAAAAGCCTGAGGTAGGAATTCTATACGCTTTTTGAAAATGGTTTGGAGTGTCCACCATAGAGTGACTGCATATTCTTGACTGGTTGGATGTGATTTGACTTCATGAGACATAGGAAGTACAAATAAATATAACTGAAAAACTGAATTAGTAATTGGATGCCTTCCAAATTTTCTCTGTGAAAGCAGATAATCAATAGACTAAGAATGAACAGAATAAGAAATGTTAGTAATTCATGGCTCAGATGAAAGACAGCTCCATTGTCTTTGAGTTATGCAAAGTCTATTAAGAGATGTGCTTTACTTATATTTGAATTCTTTCAATAAGGTAATGAACTATAAAATATTTGTTGACAGTTCTGTGTTTGCATCTAAATTTTGAAAGGAAAGAAAATTATCAATCTTTCTGCATGACTTCTGCTCAGCAGCCAACAGATTGTCTAAATCGCAACAGAAATGTTCAATTATTGGAAGCATAATTAATCAAATACCATTCATAAAATTAAGCTGTAAAATGCAGGGTGTGTTTATGTGAGAGTAATTAATGAAGAATGCCAGAATGCAATTAGATTGGTAAAGACAGGTGAAACAGCAGTGAATATTTTTTTCAAACAATTAAATGCAGCTCCCAGTTTAAACACTGGCCTAGCTGCAACCTGGGTGTTACAGAACATTACTTTATATAGCAATCATTATTTCCATTTGAATCAATTTAAATATATTTGAATCTATTCTTTAGATATAGACCCTATATCATTTCAGGCAAATGTTGTCCAGTATTTCCTTAAAAACCTCTGGTGACGAAGCACCCACAACTTCTGGTGGCAAGCTGTTCCACTGGTTAATTGTCAACACTATTAGGAAGTTTCTCCTTAATTCCAGGTTGCTTCTCTCCTTGATTAGTTTCCATCCATTGTTTCTTGTTTTGCCTTCTGGTGCTTTGGAAAATAAGTTGACCCCTCCTCTTTAAGGCAACCTCTCAAATACTGGAATACTGCTATCATATCCTCTCCTAATAATTTTTTTTCTCCAGACTAGCCAAAAAAACAATAATCCTGCAACCATTCTTCATATATTTTAGTCTCCAGGCCTTTAATAAGCTTACTTGCTTTTCTCTGCACTTTTTCCAAAGTCTCAATATCTCTTTTGTAATGTGGTAATCAAACCTGGAGGAAGTATTCCAGGTGTGGCCTTACTAAGGCTTTATAAAGTGGTATTAATACTTCATGTGATTTTGTTTATACAGCCAAGGATTGTATTAGCTTTTTTGGCTGCTGCCACACACTGCTGGCTCATATTTAAGTGATTATCCACTAGGACTCCAAGGTCCCTTTCACAGTTACTGTTTTTGACCCAGGTTTTCCATAATCTGTACTTATATCTTTGCTTTTTCCTGCCTGGGTGTAAAATCTTTTTCACGTCTGCAAGATCTTTTTGGATCCTGAGTTTGTCTCCTGAAGTGTTGGCTATTCCTGCCAGCTTAGTGTCATCTGCAAATTTGATGAGTTCCCATTCTTTTCCCACATCTAAGTCATTTATGAAGATGTTGAAGAGTACTGGGTCTAAGATGGAACCTTGTGGTACCCCATTGCTTAATTCCCTCCATGTAGATATAGTACCAATAAGGATGACATGTTGAGTATAGTTTGTTAGCCAATTACAAACCCATCTAGTGGTGATGCTATCTATCCCACATTTTTCTAGCTTACCAAGAAGTAGGTTGTTGTAGTCTACTTTGTTGAATGCCTTGATGAAGTCTAGGTATACTGTGTCCATAGCATTTTGCTGTTCTACTAATTTAGTCACTTTGTCAAAGAATGAAATAATATTGGTTTGGCATGATCTGTTTTTAACAAACCCATACTGGCTACTAGTTATAACTGTATCTGTTTCTAGATATTCACAGATCTGTTTTTTTATTATCTTTTTCAGTATCTTCCCAAGTATTGACATTAGGCTGATTGGTCTATAGTTTCCTGGTCTGTTTTTTTCCCCTTTTTTGAAGATGGGAACCACATCAGCTCTTTCCCAATCCTCAGGCAATTCCTTGGTGGTCCATGATTTTTTAAATGGTTCTGAGATGACATCTGCCAGCTCCTTTAGAACTCCGGGAAGTAATCCATCAGGTCCCGGTGATTTATATTCATCAAGATCAGACAGATGTTTTCTAACCATTTTCTTGCTTATTTTAGTTTTTATTTCTAGTCTGACTTTTACTATTATGTTTTTGATAGGTTGGGCTTTAGTTTCTTTTTGTGTGAAGACTAATGCAAAGAATGAGTTAAGCAGCTCTGCTTTCTCTATGTGGTCTGTTATTCCTTGCCATCTTCTCTCTTAAGTGGACCTTCTGTTTTCTTGACTTTTTTTCTTGTTATTTATGTGTTGAAAGAAACTTTTTTTATTATCTTTGACTTTTGTTGCAAGTCTGTTCAATCTGAGCCTTCGCTTTCCTTACTTCATCTTTGCAGATTCAGGCTAATACTCTGCCTTAGTTATACATCCCTCTTTCCAACTTTTGTACTTGTCCTTTTTGTCTTTCAGTTTATCAGAGAGATCTTTGTGCAACCATGCTGGTTTCTTCTTAGATTTCTTGTTTTTTTTTTCAGGACTGGGCCTTTGTGATCATATTTTTCAGAGTTTCCCATACTTCTTGAGTTGTTTTCCCCTTTAGGATTTTTATCCATGGAATTTTTCTTAGGCTCTCTCTGAGTTTGTTAAAATCATCTTTTTAAAAGTTTAAGATACTGGCTGGATTATGTTTTATTGCTTATGTTTGGATTATATTGAATTCCAATATGACGTGATCACTCTCGCCCAAAGTTCCAGCAACTTCAGCTCCCTCTATCATATCTTTTCTATTAATAAGAATTAAGTCTAGTATAGCTTTTCCTCTAGTTCCCTCTATCTTTTGGATGATAAAGTTGTCAGCTAGGTTGGTTAAAAATCTGTTTGATCTCTCACTTGCTGCAGAGTTTATCTCCCAGTTGATATATTGGACTTATATTTCACAGTGATCAATAATCCTATCATGTCGATCAAAAGGCAGTTCATAACCCATCCAAGATCTTGCTCTTGGAGAATATTACTTCACTTTATCTCCATATTGAACAAATGTAGGTCTACATGGATGGTCCCTAATATGAAGCAATTCCCATTTTAAAATTTTATGATTGTCTATAACAATTATTCCTTTTTGGAAAATTCTTGAAAGAAGATTCTGATAATGAAGTTTAAATTACCACTACCCTCCCAGTTTATCTTCATGATCTATAATATATATAGTTTACAGATCTATAATCTGTAATCTGTAATCCAATGAATACTGGTTTCTCAAGGAAAGTTGATTGCCCCATTTTTTACTCACTTTTTGTGAGTAAAGATGGCATCTCTCCTTATAGCAATCAGTTGTAAAGAGTTGTAAAATCACAACTAAAATTAGTTGAGAAATTATTTAAACAGTCATGTTAAAATGGGAATTGCAAGATCTTGGATGGGTTATGAACTGCCTTTTGATCAACATGATAGGATTGTTGAGCACTGTGAAATAGAAGTCCAATATATTACTGCAATGGAGAAAAAGTATAGAAGAACTGTCAGTTTATCATTATGCATGTTTATCCTAGTTTTGATTCCCTGGCTGCTGTGTGGAATAGGGGAGAAGGTCACTTGGTGGTGTTGGACTTCATAATTAATTTTATGTGGTGTGAAAAAGGACAATAATATCAGTCAGTCTGCACTTCCTGATATCCTGTAAATTGGCTGAGGAGTTTTATTTCTTCCATTAAATAATTGTTCTTTCGGCCCTCTTCCCCAGTTAGCCCCCATCTGGCAAAGGGAAGGTGCTTAAATCTTTTTGTTTAAATCTCAAAAGTACAGTACTTAGGAAAACCAGGGCTTTTTTTGTCATGGAATGCCCAGAATGGAGTTCCAGCACCTTTTTTTTTTTTTTTTTAAGAAAAAAAGCACTGACCTAATGCAAATTGTGAAAAGAAAAGTGTGGTTGTGTGAAAATCTTGCAGGATGAGAAGGTTTTAATGAGAAGTTCTCTTATAAAACCAATTGAACTCAATTTATAGAGATAAAAAGAAATTTAGTAGGAAAAGGTATTACAGGAAAAACAAAGGAAGAAAACAATCACACACACACACATACACAGAATTCCCAATAAAATCATTACAGTCAGTTAGTTAGTTATTACATCTGTGAATAAGTTGGAGTTCAGTGCAGAATCAGAGAGCACCTCTAGGCTTCCTGATTAAATATTGAGAGGCAGCATCTTCTGTCTCCTATTTCTTTTTTCCTTTCTTTTGAAAGATGTGATTGACTTGAACCCAATCTAGACCTCAAGAAAAAAAAAACAGAACAAATACTCTTAAGGACTTAAGTAATGCATTACTTAATCTTGAACACTCTTAATAAAATGTAAACTTCATCCTCTAGTGAGCTAGATGAATCTGAATAATTATATTATGTTATATTATGTTACAAGGATTTAGATTTTTCCTACTGAATCCATAGATTTCAAGGATCTATTGTTCTCCCCTCAAAGCAACTATCTTTGAAATGCATTTCTAGGAGCTAGTCCTTTTTGACTCAGCCAAGATTTAGTAGTGGGTCAATGAGCTCAACTCTAAAACTGCTTTTTATTAGAATATTACAGTGTTTTCTAGATAAGATTTCTTTTTAACCAAAAACCTGATTTAGTAATCAGCTTCTTACAGTGTGTAGCTCAGTCTCCATGAATAAATATTCATTCCACTGATGATTTGAATTAATTTTATCTGAGATTTGTAACTTTAACCAGCTCCTTCTGGATTTTTTTTTGCTGCTTTATCTTGCACTTTATTAATTACAGAGTAATTGGTCCACTGATAACAAGGCAGATAATTAGCAAATTTTGAAACCTGTTCCAAATATGTCTTTATGTTTGTTTTGATTTCCTGCATTAGTATCAGTATATGTCATAATACTGACTTGTCCTTCATCCTACCTCATATTCTAAAGCTCATTAATCTCCAAGAATAAGCATATATCTATGGATATGCAAAGCCTGTGATGAGGATGAGCATATTCTTTTGAGTGAGTCCTGCACATAAAATCTTTTAGGAGAACATTCCAATGTTTTGGAATGTATCCGGTTTTGGTCACCATGATGTAAAAAAGATATTGAGACTCTAGAAAAAGTACAGAGAAGAGCAACAAAGATGATTAGGGGACTGGAGGCTAAAACATATAAGGAACAGTTGCTGGAATTGGGTATGTCTAGTTTAATGAAGAGAAGGATGAGGGGGGGACATGATAGCAGTGTTCCAATATCTCAGGGGCTGCCAAAAAGAAGAGGGAGTCAAGCTATTCTCCAAAGCACCTGAAGGCAGGATAAGAAGCAACGGATGGAAACTAATCAAGGAGAGAAGCAACCTAGAACTAAGGAGAAACTTCCTGACAGTTAGAACAATTAACCAGTGGAACAACCTGCCTCCAGAAGCAGTGAATGCTCAAACACTGGAAGTTTTTAAGAAGAGACTGGACAGCCATTTGTCTGAAATGGTATAGAGTTTCCTGCCTCAGCAGGGGATTGGACTAGATGACCTCCAAGGTCCCTTCCAACATTATCATTATTGTTATTGTTATTGTTATTATGTCTCTTATCTCTGTTCAGTGAATATTATTTTTTTGGAAATACAGTATTTCCTATAGCATGTAAAAAAAAGAACCCTACTTTTTCTTTTAGACACAACAAGCTTAAAAGTTTTAAAAGTTTGAAATAACATGTTTGTGGCATTTATAATCTGTTGAATTGTTGTGTTCATAAAAAAGAAAATATTTCTCTGGAATGTTCTTGAGCACTTCTATACCACCATCACTTTTATGTTTCAGTCACTAAAACAATCAGAAAATCTTTGAGAATAAGAGCATAAATAAACAATGTGGACCCAGATCCTAGAGAAAGAAAATTTCCCTTATTTTCACCCTATGCAAAAGAGAAATAAAATTAATTAATTAAATCCTCTTTTTTCTTATATTGTCTACATTTATCTAGTGGTTTGAAAAAATAATTTGAGTGATTTTGATCTCAGAATTTGCAAAAGCATTAAGCTACATTTCTCTTTGAAAAGACTGATCAAGTAAGAAGCTGATAAAGATTTCCTGAATGGAGAAATGGATGACTTAAATATTCCCCAGGGCTGCAGCATTTCAAAGAAAACATTGATCTGACTTCATGTTCCAAAAAAGTGCAGCTGAAGCAGAACTAAACTGGTTCTGCTTTTGAATACAGTTCATGTTACAGAGGCACAGAGATATGGAGCAGCTTTCAAATCTTGTTTAGTAGTACTATTAGCTTATGTAATCTTTCTATTGCAGTTCATATTACGGTATCATGCTGTTGGTCCTGTAGGAACCAATTTTCAGGGCCAAGGATAAGAAGCCTAGCCCCATATCAGAAGCATCTGAAAATGTTGCTGCAGTATCCCTCATCATTGCTATGCTGGTTGGAACTGCTTCTGATAGAGTAATGAGCCATTGCTCAATTAACTCCTTTTATAATTCGTTAGCAGCATACTTCTGTATATCTCAGTAGGCAATAGCAACTAGTAATTAATTAAGTTATTTTACTGAGGTTTACAGCGGAGCTGTAGTGCCTAAAAGTTACTTAATTTGATTTACTTCATGGCAAGTTGAGGTTCTGTATTGCAAATGACTTCACGGGCTATCACAAAGTTTTCCTTCTTTCAGTTGAGTTCCCAATGTGTTTAAACTGGTATTAGTATGTCATTCCATTTTCTGCCAAAGTTGGATTAATAACAAGTGACTTGTTCTTGTACCTTCTTTGAAAAAGATAGGGGTGAATCCTATTACAATCAATACCATGCAGCTCTTCATGCAGACAAAAAGGAATGAATAAAAATAGAAATGAAAGCTCCACATTTATTTTTCCTGAATATATATATATATATTATTCAGTGGACATTTGCTGGGGAGAAACTGTGGGTTTTGATGTGGACTGCAGTGTTTACTGGCCAGATTGAAAGTAGAATATTTAGGAGGGAAGCACCATACGAAGAAAGACAAAAAAGCTTGGGGAGATTAAAGGGAAAGCAGTGAGTTGGATAAAAACACAGAGATCCTGATAACGTTCTATTTTAATCAGCTTAATATTCTCTAATATCATTTTGACATTATGTGAAACAGAAGGTCAGAGACAATGTATGAGGTGAAAAGCAATGTGTGAGGTGAAAAGCAATGTCATGCTAATGTGGTACACCTTTGTACATGCATCTTTATGTTGCATGTATGTGCTGATGAGAGCAGAGCTTACATGACAATAGCAACACTGCTTTCATCATTTTGATAAAAGCATAGATCTCATGGGTGTTTCTGACTGAGGATTCCAATGTACCAATTGCTTTCACCAATGTATCATGGCAGAAAGAAATGGTGCAATCTATTTATCCACCCAAAAAGTTCTCTGCTATCATATAAAAATGCAGTGTTAAGCTTCAAAAGATGTATGGCGTTGGCTCTTTGATTTTTGAGTCTATATTTCTTCCTGGCCAGATTACTGATAGAAAAACCGGTTTCTTCTTGATGTTCTCTACCATCTGTGTTATTACTATATCTATTTTTCTTCTTTTTGAATCTGCTGCTTTGGAAACAAATTATTCTTGTACGTTTGAAATGCTTCTTGTCTGTTTTTTTAAAAATGTTTTGTGAAAAGAAATCAACTAAAGATTGCATCTTGCTAGCCAGACTCTGTTTTCTCCTTTCGGTGTTAGCTTTCTCCTTCACTATAATTTGATTTATTGTTGCTCAAAGCAGGGTGAGAACAGAGAGGGAGTGAAGAAGACAGAGAAGATCCAAAGGTGTATGCCTTGTTTCCATACAAAAAGTAAAAATTGATAGATAGCAATCAAATAAATCAAAGAAAGAAAGCAGAAAAAAAAAACCTAGAAAGAGTCGAGCAGGGGTTGAAATAAACATTCAGCCAGGCAATTACCTTTTAAAGATATTATAGGGATTGTACAAAAGGGTATTCTTGTTATTAGCATAATGACCGCCATTTTGCTTCTGTACACTGTGCTTGCGTTAGGGACACCATTTTGTGAAGACAGGAAGATCGCATACACAGACTCAGAGACAGGGGAAAGAGCAGGAAAGTAATGAAAGATGATTGGTTAATATTCTGTGTACCAACAAGTGTCACATTGTGATTGGTTGTTACCTGTATATAAATAGAAGTGCCTAACTGACCGCTGCGTGGCACTTCTGAATGCAGCTGCCAGTGTTTCAGACAGTGTTCCACCCAGCAACTTCACTTAGCCAAATAAAGTTCTGTTTGACTTGGAAGGATCTGTGATGGTTTTATTGTGGGCCAGCATTTTCAAACGCTTTCATAACTACAGATGTCAGAGCAACCAGTCTGTAGTCCTTCAGCTCCTTGATATGAAGGGTTTCTTGGTCACCAGAATGATAATAGAATGTTTGAAGGAAGAAGGAACATAACACATCTCCAGTGATTTTTTTAAAATGCAGGTGAAAATGGGGTCTAGTTGATTGATACAGACTTTCAAACAAGAAGAAGTTACTCTGTCTGGATCTAGTACTTTTCCAATCTTTTATCTATGACAAAAACATATTGTTATGGTTCCAACAGATGAAACTCTTCAAAAGAACTTCAAGGCATTGTTTACCTTAAAGAATCTTTTATTCGAGAAACAAAGTATCCACACTACATAGTTGAAACCAAAACATAAAATCCCCTCCCCTGGGTACAAAGTAGCAAAGCACAATTCTCTCCTCCAATAAATCACATCCCCCAATTAGCTTAAAGTGCGGGCTTTCTCCCCAGCTCTCCAGCCAACCAAAACTCTATCAACTCTGGGCCCAATGACCTTGGGTTCCCACGGCTGAGTTATTATTGTTATGACTAGCTGGACTCTCATCCACCTTCCTCCTCCCAATATCAACTAACTCTAAAAGCAATAGAGGAACATTGTTGCATTTCTATCTGTTGTCAAAGCAAGAACATCCAATGTTAGCAGCGTTGACACCCAGTCCCCCTTACAAAAAGGACAAATCCTGTAATGGAAACAAAAGCACATGTTAGGGGTTGCCTCTTGGTTTGTTAGGGTGTTTCTTATAGAACCTATTAATGAATCTGTCAGCTTTTACATCATTAGATTTAACTCAGGTGGCTTCAGACAATGGATATCCTTTCTATTGCACTAAGTACTGCAATTTCCCTTTAAAAATTCTTGAATCAAGAATACACTTTACTTCATAGTGAGTCTGTCCTGCCACTACAAGAGATCCAGGTTCTTCTTAGGGGAAAGTCTCAAGGTGGAATCCTAAAAAGGTTTCAACAATGGAAAATGGTGAACTTTCCCTAAAAGCCTGGGAAGTTTTAATTCTATCTTGACCAGGTTAATGATCTTTACAATGGGGAAGGTCCTTAAGTACTTCGGTCCTACCTTCTTACTAGGTAACTTAAGCTGTAAATATTTAGTTTTGACAGATAAACCTTTTCCCCAACTTGGAATGTCCTTTGAGGAGCCCTTTTTTATCTGCCTGTTTTTTGTATGTCTTGGAAGCCTTTTTCAAAGCAGTTTTCATGGTTTTCCAGACATTGTCCCACCCCCTCACCCATTGATCAAGAGTCTGGGAAGCGGAGGGTCCTTGGGGATATTTGGGTATTGGGCTGAACTCTTTCCTGTGGCTAATTTAAAAGGCATGAAGCCAGTGCTGCTGTGAACAGAGTTATTGTAAGCCACCTCTGCAAAAGGGAGGAGGTCAGTCCAGTTCATTTGTTGATAATCCACATAGCATCAGAAATAGTGTTCCACCATTGAGTTTGCAGAGTCAGCCACCTCATTGGTAGATGGGTGAAAGGCTGATGATAGTCCTTGAGATGAGCCAGTTAGTTTAAACCTAGCTGTAAACTGAACTCCCCTGTCAGAGATCATTCATTTTGGTGCACCATGCCGTCTGTAGATGTGTTTCAGGAACATCTTGGTTAGTTGTTGGGAAGATAGGAGCCCTTTTCAAAGCCTGGTTTGAAAACAGCTCTATCACAGTCCAGATGACCATATTTTCCCTACTTTCAGGTAGGTCTACTGTAAAATCCATAGCAATTTCTTCCCATGGTTGGGAAGGGTCCGCCACTGGTTGTAATAACCCAGGGGTTTTCCCTGGAATTCTTTTCATGGTGCCACATACAGCACAATTCTGGACATAGTTTTCTATGTCCCATTTCAACCCAGGCCACCAAAATTGTTGACAGATGAGGTGAAGTGTTTTTAAATATCCAAAGTGCTCAGCCTGTTTTACATCATGGCTGTGATGGAGGGCATTAAGGTGGAGGGTCTCGGGTAAGTACAGCTTTCCCCCTTTGTAAGTCAAGCCATCCCTGCAAGTTAGGGAGGTTTGTTTGTCCTTGAACCATTGGTTGGTAGGGAGCTCTCATTTTATTTTCTTTGCCCTAGGGTCATTGGGGTTTTGGACTCTTGAAGGTGGGACTCTGCATGGTGTGAGTTGAGAAGCAGTTTGTGGAGTGGAAATAATTGCTTCATTAACCTCTTCGCACTGGCTCTTGTACTGGGGCAGTCTGGATAAAGCATCAGCTAAGAAGTTTTTTTTTCCTGGTATGTACTTTAGGGTGAAATTAAACTGGTTAAAATATTGCGCCCATTGTCCTTATTTCAGGGACAATTTGTGGAGAGTTTTCAGTGCTTCTAGGTTTTTATGATCAGTCCATACCTCAAAAGGCACCTTGCTCCTTTCTAGATAGTATCACCAGTTTAATAGAACCCATCAGATTACAAAGGCTTCCTTCTCCCATGCAGCCCATCTCCTCTCACACTCAGTGAATTTTTTTCGAGGTGTAGGTGCAGGGTTGTAGGGTCCCACTCTGGTTCTTTTGCAATAACACAGCTCCAACAGCCACATTGCTGGCATCAGCCTGAATCACAAAGGGCTTCCCTGGGCAAGGATGCTTTAAAACCAGTTTGACCACAGATAACCTTTTTAAATTCTCAAAAGCAGTTTGACAGTTCATAGTCCATGCTAATGGTTGGCCTGGATGTGGCTTTCCTCCCTCCTTGCCTGTTCTCAGTAATTCCATTAAGGGTAAGGCAATTTCAGCAAAGGAGGGGATGAACTGGCGGTAGAATTTGGCAAATCCCTGAAAGCTCTGGGGCTGTTTGTGAGTCTTTGGGGGCTGCAATTCAATTACAGCTTTCACTTTGGTCAGGTCCATTTCAATGCCTTCACTGGAAATTTTGTAGTCAAGATAATCTAGTCGATCTGGTGAAACTCACACTTTGATAGTTTAACATAAAGTTTGGCATTCAACAGTTTCTTTAGCACTTCTCTCACTAGTTTTACATGGTCAACCATATTAGTGTTGTATATCATCAAGATACAGCAAAACCCCTTTGTATAAATGGTCATGTAGTACCTGATTGATCAGCTGCATGAAGACAGCTGGAGCCCCCTGCAGTCCAAACAGCATGACTTTAAATTGGTAGCTCCCCATGGGACAGTTAAAGGTAGTCTTCCACTCATCTCCCTCCTTTACCCTCACCTGGTAATATGCCTCTCTCAAGTCCAACTTAGTGAAGACACTCCCCTTTGCTAGGTGGGTTAGTAAGTCCTTCAGGAGGGGGAGAGGTATTTGTTTTCCACACTCACTGCATTCAGACCTTTATAATCCATGCAGAGATGAAGCAACCCATCTTTTTTTTCTTTAAATAACACTGGGCTCCCATGGCAGACTTGGCCCATTTGATAAATCCCCTTGCTAGGTTCTTGTCACATACTGCTGCATCTCCTCCATTTCAAGGGGGGACATAGCGTACATTCTCGGTCGTGGGAGTTTGGATCCTGGTAACAGTTTGATAGAACAATCATTGGATCAATGGGGAGGCAGGGTGTCTCATTCTTTCTCACTGAATGCCTCCACTAGGTCCCGGTACTCGCTGGGATGAGTGGCTCGTCTGGTTGAGACAAGGCAGCTATTTGGGTGGACTCTCATCGACATTCCCCCTCCCAGCATCAACTAACTCTAAAAGCAAGAGAGGAAATTTTATTTATTTATTTGTTCGGGCTTGTATGCTGCTCCTTTCCGGAGACTCGGAGCGGCTAACAACATATGTATAAAACAACAAATTACAATAAAAATCCCAAACAAAAGTATCTAAAAATACAATAAGACACCCACTCATATTCAACAGTCAACCACAGTTATCCCCAGGCCTGCCGGCAAAGATGAGTTTTAAGATTTTTTCGGAAGGCCGGGAGAGTCGGAGAAACATGGACTTCAGGAGGCAGTTGGTTCCAGAGGGCGGGCACCACAACAGAGAAAGCCCTCCCCCTAGGGCCCGCCAGATGACATTGTTTCACTGACGGGACCTGGAGGAGACCGACCCTGTGTGCTCTCACCGGTCGTAGGGAAGTATGTGGCAGAAGGTGGTCCCGTAAATATCCTGGTCCCATGCCATGAAGGGCTTTATAGGTAATAACCAACACTTTGAATTGCACTCGGAGACCAATAGGCAACCAATGTAGCATGCGGAGAGTTGGTGAAATGTGGGCACAGCGCGGAAGGCCCACAACTGCTGCATTTTGCACTAATTGTAGTCTCAGAACACTCTTCAAGGGTAGCCCCATGTAGAGAGCGTTGCAGTAGTCGATCCTCGAGGTGACAAGGATATGTGTGACTGTGAGGAGAGACTCCCGACCCAAATAAGGACGCAACTGGTAGACCAGGCGAACCTGGGCAAATGCCCCCCTCGCCACAGCCGACAAATGATGATCCAATGTCAGCTGTGGGTCGAGGAGGACTCCCAAGTTGCGGACCTTCTCTGCATTTCCATCTGTTGTCAAAGCAATCTGATGTTAGCAGCATTGACACATAGCATATTAGAGAACATGCTGCTATGTGCTCTGAATCACCTTTACCCCTTCAAACACAGATCACTGTACAACTTTAATAGAGATAGCATCAGTTCCAGAGAAGTACTGAGTATAAAATTGAAGTGCCCATCATTATGACACTAATTCTCAATAATTACAGTTATTTCATGCAAATGATTACAGGCAGAAGAATTACAATTTCCTGTTATGAACAATTGCTCATATTTGTCTAGAAACTACTTGAGTTTAACAAGGGACAGTGACACAACGGTTCAGCAATTTATCTGCCTTGTTCTATGCATATGTTTTCTTCTCTGATGTATCTCTTGGTTGCTTTGAGGACTAATTTACACTTTGTGAATAGACCACTAAAGTGAATCTGAAATGAGAGGGGATGTCTGAAAGAGCCATTAAACATTGAAGATCTATGGATCTCCAACAAATAATTATCATTCAGTGTTATTTGATTTATACAGAATTAGAGAAGATATTGTTCCTTTGATAGTACTATCTTACTGCTTTTTGTGGAATTTTCAAATGAAGAAAGCAACTTGGAATATATCAATTGCTAATGTTAAAAGAATAAAATATAATCATTGAACCATGTAGTAGTCATTAAAATAAATAACTCAGAGCCTTGTTTTTTCTTGTAGCCTTGGAACCTTATTTACAAGTTGTTATGCAAAGAAAGATGTTTCTTAGGGAATAACTGTAGATCTTCTATGGTTAAAGAAAATTATTGTAGGAAAACATTAAGGATGATAATATGTTATGGTAGATTAGAAGGACATCACAAGGAACTGTAGGGATTATAAGCAGTCTTAAGTGAATCTGCACCATTGATTAAATCAGAATCCTGACCAATTAAAACAGGTTGTTGAGGTTGGGAGGTTAGACATAATGTGAATTTTCAGATCAGCATTATTATGTGATGAGTGTTACTGCATGACTAAAGCCCTGTCTCTTTTTAACATTCATCACACAGATATGAAAAAGAAGGAGTATACCATTTTTGCTTTTGTGACCCCATTCTGTGAACATCTCTGCCATAATGTAGAAGGTTGTTCATTTCCAGGCAAATGAAGCTCGAATTTGTCTGTTCCAGGTGATGCACTGACTAAGGTATTTTCCCCAAACTGGGACACTTAACATTTGTAGTTCAATTTCCAGACTCAATCATTATAAACAAACTTGGAAACAAACATAATTCATAAAGAGCAAGCTTGCTATTAACTTAGTTGAGTTAGGTGGTTATAGAAATGAAATTAATTATAATAGATAAATAAATATTATTGTAACTCTCCCAACATCAAGCTTTTAAATATATAGCAAACATGAACTGGGAAAAAATCAAGATAGAATTACAAGAAGATGTGACTATGAAATTTAGGTTTTTGCTGTGACTAAACATTTTGTATCCTTTATTTTTACTGAACAATAGAAAGAAGATTCATTCAGCTAACACACATATTGCTGCATTAAACACAAAATGGATTAGTTTATTCAGGCTAGCATTTCATATTAGAAGCTGGGATGTATCTTATATCAGAGCCTTTGCTAAAGTAGTTTATTGTTTAATGTTGAAATGGTCTTAACGCAAGTAATCAGATTTCAGAGCAACATGAAATATACAGTAGTATGGAGGAGATATTATTCTCTTTGTATCTAGCTTTTTCAAGTCTTTAAAGTTTTCCCATCTTGATCCTTCTGATATTTCCCAGTATGTATATCTGAAGCCAACCACTTTGTCTTTTTTGGTGCCATTAAGAAACAAACCCTCATAGGACGACCTTTCATGGATTATTCAATGACCAAATTTAGAACATCAATTGAACACCCATTGCTTGTGATATTCAGTCCTAAATTAACCCAGTCCTTCTTATATTTCTAGTTTAAAATAAAAGAGTTAAAGAAAAAGGGAAAATTCTCTGTACTTGTAACCACTTTGGAATGACATGTTATCATATATGTTCTCATAACAAATAGTCTTTGTGTATTCATTAGCCCAGAGGTCTTCAAACTTGGCCCTTTTATGCCTCATGGACTTCAACTCCCAGAATTCCTCAGCCAGTGTGGCTGAGGAATTCTGGGAGTTGAAGTCCATGAGTCATAAAAGGGCCAAGTTTGAAGACTCCTGCATTAGCCCATTACTTAGGCAGCTTAAAGCAACTTAGCTATTCCAGTATTCAAATAGAAAATACTTTCTTCTGCTCATGAATATTTTTGCCATGAACATGATCTGGGGATTTTATCAGTGATATGATTGGTGAGAGATCCAGAGACTGGGATCTGCCCAACATCTATTGGTTATTTTAGCTTGCTGCAGGCATGCTCCCTCCCCTTCATGCCATTTCTTTCTATGGCATATTGGCTTGGGATTCAGGAGGCTCAACCATCTGGCTTCCACAGATGTACTGCTTAAGCACTTTATACATAAGGATTTAGTGCTTTTTGAAAGAGTGCTAAAACTTGCTTATTAAATTTGGGTTAAGTGCTCTTTTGAAAAAAATGCTAGACCTAAACTTAGAAATCATGACTGTATTCTCTAGACAGAATGCTAATCCTGTACTGCACAGAAGGATGTTTTAAACTGGAAGGAGAGTTGGGTTCTACCAGCTATGTGTTGCTTATTTGGTGAAAAATTAGTAAACTCTGGATTTCCACTGCTTCAGTCAATGGGGTTCCATTTTTTTACTGTTTTTAATTATCTGGAGGTGCAGGTCATTTTGCCACCTTTGTGTCATTTTACCTCTTCATGAATGCTTATAAGTGCTGCAGCCATAACACCTCACAACCAGGACTGTCATTCCCTTGCTGCATCTTCAAGGATGGAACTTGTAGGTGATTGTTCTCTCCTGCCTCATCCCATGCCCTTTTTCTGCACCTGCTAACCCAACTACCATTTCACAGGTACAATATAGAGGAGAGGTACAGGTGAAGCATCAGGTTTCAAACATTACCATATTTAAAACCTGACACTTGGGCAACTGGAAATTCAGCTAAATTTATCCATTAGTCCTTGCACTAGGCCAAGTCAAGAAACAGCAGCAGTGTTTCTTATCTTTTAAGATGTGTAGACTTCAACTTCTAAAATTCCCAAGCTAGCCTGCTGGCTGGAGAATTCTGGAGTTGAGTTCCACACATTTTTAAATTGCCAAAGTTGAGAAACACTGGGATATAAAAACAGAATCTTGAAAGCCTGACAGCATTTCCCTCTCTCCATCTTATATCAAGAAACTTAATGCAGTTTAAGCATCTTTCCAAAGTTCTCTTTTTCCAAACTTAAATCATGTTATGCAAATTGTCCCATTATTTTTCCCAACATTGTTTGCATGGTTCTCTACACCATCCAAGTCACTTACTCTTGCTAAGCTCTGTTCCTCCATAAGTGACAGAAAGCAATTGGCAGTTGTTTTTCCTGCTGGCAAGTGAGATGATGCATGGAAGAAACAACAATGAAAGCAGAGGACTCCATCAACTGTTTTCTTAACTTTCTGCTCATTAAAATTGTAAGGAAGCTGACCTTGTTTCATAGGCAGAATAGGGAAATTTATACTAATATAGTTTTCTGTGGACTCAGAGACTGCAAGATAGAACATTTACAGGCTTGCAAGATCATGCCTGATCTGTGCATTTATTGCAAAGTCTCTCTGTGTGCATGCGCACACATAGGGGGACATTAATTCAGGTTGAAAAGCACAACAAAAAGAAAACTATGGTGACATTTTTTTGGATTATTTCTTCAAAGCATTTTTCTTCTCTGATGAAAGAGGCATCTGTTTTTCTGCTCAGACCCTAGAGTTGTTTAAAATTTATTTAGAAACTTTATTTAGAAACTACCGCTTTGAGTTTTATTTATTGCAAAGAGAGAAGTGCTGTTTGTTTGCTTGCTTTTTCCTTGCCAGGAAGACAGAGATACTCTTATCACTTTGTAGCCTTTGCCTGTGTTTCCTGATTTAAAAATAGTCCTGGACTCCTGGCAGTTATTCCAAGGATAAGAAATCAGGGAGCTATGATCTGCTGGAAAAATGTCTCTTTTGAAAAGACAGGAAACCAATGTATATCCCTAGTCAATTTATTTTGGTTTATCTAAGGCAGGGGTGCTTCAGGAATTCTAGGAGTTGAAGTCCACAAGTCATAACAGGGCCATGGTTCCCCTTCCCTGATCTAAGGGCCATATTGAACTTTTTACCCATAAGATTTTTGTTATGTATTGATGTAAATTACTTGAAATCAGTTATAAATAAGTAACTGCTGTGTCCGTTTAAACCCCAGACTGCCTGTCTGCAGAATTGTAAGTTTGTATTTTGGGTAGGAATAACTGCTTTAATTCCGTTGGCCACCGCCTATCGGCGGTCCGTATAAATAGAAGTTAAGCAGCTGTTAGAGCTGCTTCTGTGTTAACCAATAAACGTGTTGTTATTTTCAACTTTACCTCCTCAATACCTCAAAGATTCCAATACATAATAGTGGTGACGAAGGTGGGATGTGCTGCTAAGGAAGAGAGGGCCAAGAGTCACTAGGGGTAAGACCAGGCATCAGCGCCCTTGTAGGAACCTCATTCCCCCCTCTGCCTGCCAGCAAGCCGTCCCTAGGATCAACACAGAAACTCTTAGCAGCACAAGGCATTGAGAGGTCAGTAACAGCTAACCATAGCCAAGGTCGTCAAGATGTCAGAGTTTGACGTGTCGCACCCTGAGAGTTGGAGCTTGTACGTTTCATGAATTGAGAACTATTTAAGAGCAAACCAAGTTAGTGAAGATGGCTTGAAGGCTGCACTGCTACTTTGCGTGTGTGGCCAGGCGATGTTCGATATAGTCGAAAACTTGGTCACTCCAGCTACACTAGAGTCAGTCGCCTACCCTGAGCTTAAGAAAAAGCCTAAGCTCTCCATCATTGCATGGAGACATGCATTCGAACAAAGAGAGCAGCAACCAGGAAAGTCAGCTGTTGAATTTGTGGGGGTGTCTCGACAGGCGTCCAGGCTCTGCAACTTCACAGACCTAGAAGAGAGGCTTAGAGACTGTCTGGTATGCAGTTTACAGAACAGGGATCTTCAGCAGAAGCTGTTTGCGAAGGAGACCTTGATGTTCCAGGATGCTCTGAAAGAGGTAATGGCAGAAGAAGCTGTCGTGGGAGCCTTCAAAGCCTTATGGCCCTACAAGCATATTCCCAGTCCAGCAACTGTCCACCATGAGGACACTGAATGTGCAGACGACCCAGATGGGGACAGTGAGGTCAATCGGCAGCAGAAGCTACCAGAAAGAGGATAGCAGTAGCTAGATAAGGCAGTGCCCTTCCCTAGCTGTGTCGGGTCATAGTTCCAAACTCCTTGAGTACTAGGGTCTTAGAATCTCTGCATGAGGGACATCCTGGGATAGTCAGGATGAAGGCAGTCATGAGAAGCTACCTGTGATGGCCAGGGTTGGATAAGGATATTGAGGTCCAAGTACAAAGTTGCCACATTTGCCAGCAATCCAGTACATCGCTGGGAAACCACACAAACTCCATGGTCCAGAATCCACATAGACTTTGTGGGACCATTCCAGGGACAACTGTTCCTCATTGTCATGGACAGTCACTCTGAGTGGTTAGAGGTCACACCTGTCCCTACTATGACTACTGCCAGGGCCATCCAGGAACTGCACAGAATCTTTGCCACACACAGGTTACCTGATGCAATTGTTTCTGACAACGGGGCTCAATTTACTGCTGCGGAATTTCAAACTTTTTTGAGGGCTAACATGATAAGGCATGCCACTTTCACCCGGCTTCGAATGGCCAAGCGGAACGCATGGTTCGAACGACCAAAGAGTCATTAAAGAGAATCGTGACCGGCGATTGGCAGTATCGGCTGGCAGACTTTTTACTTTGCCAACCCACAACACTCTGCACTTCTATGGGCAGAAGCCCAGCAGAACTCAGATGGGGAGGGCGTTTAACCACCAAGTTGGGCCGTCTTCATCCAGACCGAGTTGTGTGGAGGAAAGCTGGCTGTAAAGGGGCTGAGGCAGATGGCCAGAGGCAATGCTGGGAGACTAAATGCTGGGAGACTAAATGTCCTTGACCCACCTCAAATCCCATCTAATGTGGCAGACTCTGCTTCTGTGGATCTGGTGCTTAGTGCTTGTTGCTATGGTCAGTACCTTAGTGTTGGTCTTTTAGTTCTTCCCTTTCCAGGCACTGGTAAAATTTCCCAATGTCAGCTATCTCAGCTGCTGGTGGGGATATATTTCATACAGGGTCTTGTCTTGCCATGGTATGATCTGTTTGATCTTCTTCCCATGTCTGTTGCTGTCTCAGGCATTGTCTCAGAAGCTAATCTTTGGATGCTGTCTTGCTGACATATCTGTGGATGCACTGGATTTTGTCAAGGATAGTGGCTTTGACACTCACCAAATTCTGCCTGCCTGTTTCTGGCTGGTGTCTGGCTGGGATGGGAAGCTCCATATATTGTGAGGAGCTTCTGGGTCATCACATCAACAGCTTTCATGTCCTCCTTTGGCCAGCTCATTAAATCACCATGGTATCTGATGACTGGCAGGACATATGTATCGATGGCATGAATCTTGTTCTTCCCATTGACTTGGCTCTTCAGGACTTCTTTGCTGGTACTTAAATGTTGTTGTCTTCTTTGCATCATCACAGTGGTTCATGGTTTCCATGTGGCTTGGGATACCAAGGTACTTGTAGCTGGCCTGTATGCCTGCTACTGAATACTGCCTACTGCCTTCATTGATGAACTATTCCTTCAGAGCAAAGTTTCTTCTTTTTCTTTTCAAGTATGAGTTTTATAATGCAACACAATTACAAATTGTGTTCCAGAGCAAAAATTATTCTAGGATAATGCTCTACAATCCAAACTTTTGAGCACTTTAAAATCTAAAATATTTGTAGTCTCTATAGTAAGGAAAGATTGTGGCAGGTTTCTCCAATAGGATTTAATACTGCTTTTGCTGCACATAAATGAAGGGATTATATTATCAATAACTAAGCTTAATTCTTCTTGCCATGAAATCCCATTAGGGATGTATCATGGACTGTGTTTTTATCCCCTGGATCAGTAGATGTGTTTGATTACAATGTTCAGATATACTGTATGTGTTTCATTGTTTCAATATGCTATATTTTCATGGTTTACCACGAGTTCTTTGATATGGAAACTTTTATGTATCTATGACCATAATAACATCATAGATGGATTTAACACAGTTATTAGATCACTTTCTGGATCAATCTTACAAAAGCTTATGTGATAATCCCTTTGTTATTCAAAATGCCATAAGTTTCTTTGTAGTAAGTACTGCAAAAGAGCCATTCTGGTGCTCTGGTTAAGTGATCAGGCTAGAAATCAGGAGACTCTTAGCCCAGCCAGCTACGTGGCCTTGGGCCAGTCACAAGTCTCTTAGCCCTAGGAAGCAGACAAGGGTAAAGCAATTCTGAAATCTGCCAAGAAAACTGCAGGGACTTGTCTAGGCAGCTGCCAGGATCAACGGATCAAAGGAACAAAACAACAAAAAAATGTTACAAAACTAAAATGCTATCCCTTTTCAGAAGCTGATTCTGGGATGAGTAACTGAGGCCATGGCATATTCTCAACCAAAGTTTTCCTCCCATAAATCATATGATACATTCACTCTTACTTCTCCATTTTAAAAAAGCTACATGCACTGAGTTTCTATCAGTCATGCACAATCTAAGATATAGAAATCCTGTCAAAATGGGCTCAAGGAATTATTGGGCCTTTAGAATCACCCTAGAGATTCTAACTCAGATACTCCATTTTGCTGATTATGGATTTCTTGAACTGAGTGCTTTTTGTTGTCTATATTATGAAAGAAATCCCAGCAACTATTATACAGGGAACAAGTTCTATTTTACATAATATAGAGAAATGCTTCTAAACAAAAAATGTAAACAGAAAAGCATATTTACAATTAGTTATCTTAATAATGACTAGTAAAGAGAAAGAGGAAAGAAAAAAGCCCTGAGAGGAATAATGATAAATACTGGATCTAGTTTACACTGGAGCCTCTTGTATCAAATGGGAATGTAAAGAAACTTTCTGCGCTCTCTCTCTCTCTCTCTCTCTCTCTCTCTCTCTCTCTCTCTCTCTCTCTCTCTCTCTCTCTCTCTCTCTCTCTCTCTCTCATCTATCTATCCCTTTTTGATATTTTATTTTTATTGGTATTACACACCAAAGAAAAAGAGATTAAGAAATAAAAACTTTTGGGACTGTGTGCATATGGCAGCTGCAGATTCATCTGATGTCTACCCAAAAACCTTTCCTAAGAGAGAAGATTTAATCCCTAGAACTTAGTCTGACTTAAAAAAAAAATAAGAATCCAGCAACTTATTGATATAAAGGGTTCCATCTTTTTAAGCAAAGACTGACTGAGCAACAGATATCAAATAGGGTGTGGGGAACCATCTTTTTGAACAGATAACTGGAAAGCAGGCTAGTTTTATTTTGAAGATATAGCATGCCATTTTATTTCCTATGCAAAACTTTTGCTGAGATAACTGTGCTTCTCAGCGTTTGGAGTCAGTTGGTTTCTTTATATTCAAGAGTCATTGCAACTAGTTCAACACACAACCTTTCTATGTGCTGGGGAGAGATTCAGGAAAGGTGTGTTCATGTGGTCTAGCCCTCACTTTTCAGCTTTCCAGGGCTCTCAATCACTGTCTTTTTAAAAAAATCTTATTATCATGAATTTTGTATTGCCTTATTGCCAGGCAAAAAAGCAGTTTATAGATATTTTAAACTAATAAACACTTAAATGAAGAGTTGCAAATGGCAGAGGTAGAGTTATTATAATTGTAGATATTGTCCTGTTTTACAATGGAATAATTACAACTTTTTAAGGACAAGCTTTTAAACATCTTGGACCTGTTTTTCATCTGGGACTATTAACTTGCAGCTCAGGGAGGAAATCCCAGCTATGTCACGTGATTTGTCATGGCGTATTGTGATTTTTTTTACATTGCCGGAGCTGGGGTGGGCGTGGCCTCTGTATGATGCAACCGGCCCATGGGCTGGCAGGTTGACACCCCTGTCAGTGAGGGATGAACTTGATTGTATATTATAAGCCAAGTGGCTTGAAGGATTTGGGGAAGGAATAGAGATATACACATTTCAAATAAATGTGCTTAAAACTAGTTATTCTGGTTTATTGGGGGAACTGAGTTATATGGATTACAAATTTGAATCTTTTCCATCATTGCCAAGGATTATTTCCTTGGAAGCTCTATGTCAAGTCTTCTGAATTAATTTGTGGGCAGAGATGACAAGATTCCTCTTGTTGAGTTTTACATGCCAGAATTTGTAAACTGGATTCAGGCTTAGTTTATAAGTTGGATCCAGACTTAGTTGTGCCTAGAGCAGATTCATTGCCATCTGCCTTATTCATTGCAGTGGAACAGTTGAAGTATGATGAGGTCTGGATTCAATTTTAGAGGGGGGAGCAGACCTGGCAGGTATTACGGAGACCTGGTTAGGACCGGAGGGCGGTGTCCCTCTGGTGGAAATGTGCCCACCGGGTTTCCTTGCATTCCATCAGCCGAGAGCACAGGGCAGGGGTGGGGGAGTGGCGGTCGTGATTAGGGAAGATTACAGGCCGAGGGAGGTCACTGTTCCTCAGACGGCAGGCTGTGAATCTCTCCTGGTGAAGTGGGACCTTGGGGGTCCGAGGGCGGTGTTGATTACGTACCTGGCTCCCTGCCACGTGTCAACTGCCCTGCTCGAGTTCCTGGACGTTGTCGCCGCAGTGGCGGTTGAGGTCCCCAGGCTAATAGTCATGGGTGACTTCAACCTGCCGTCTGTGGGCGGGACGTCCGGGGGAGCTCGAGAGTTCATGGCTTCCATGGCAGCCATGGACCTGACCCAGGTAATTCAAGGCCCCACACATACAGGGGGGAACATGCTTGACCTGGTTTTTGTCTCTGGACAGTGGCTGAGTGGTCAGAATATAGGGGATATAGTTATTGAGCCCCTGCCATGGTCTGACCACTCTCTCCTTCGCTTGGACTTTCTGACCGCTGCACCCCACCGCAGGGAGGCGGAACCAGTGAGATGGTACCGCCCCAGGCGGCTAATGGAACCCGAGCGGTTCCAGATGGAGCTTGGGTCAATTCCTGAGGCTCGGATACATGACTCGGTCGAAGAGTTGGCGGCAGCCTGGGATAGGGCTGCGGCCAGTGCTCTAGATCGGGTCGTGCCTTTGCGGCCTCTGATTCGACATACGTCCCGATCGGCCCCTTGGTTCACTGAGGGGCTGAGAGAGATGAAACGCCGGAAAAGACGCCTTGAGAGCAGTTGGAGATCGAGCCGTGCCGAATCTGACCGAACACTAGTAAGAGACCATATTAGGTCCTACTTAGTGGCGATAAAAGCAGAGAAGCGTTCTTACCTCACTGCTCTTATCGCGTCATCAGATAACCACCCAGCCTCCTTGTTTAGGGTGACCCGCTCCCTCCTTCAGCAGGAGGTGAGGGGAGACCCCTTAGAGGGTAGAGCTGAGGATTTTGGAAAATATCTGTATGATAAAATCGCTCAGATACGGGAAGGCTTTGATTTCAACTGGGTATGTCCAGTGGGAGAGACGGAGTCTGGTCTTGAGACTGCTATCTGGGCTGAGTTTGATCCCGTGACTCCCGAGGACGTGGACAGGTTGTTTGGGAGACTTAGGGCGACCACTTGTTTATTGGACCCGTGCCCCTCCTGGCTGGTGTTGGCATCCCGGGAGGTGGTACGAGGCTGGTTCCAGGCAATTATTAATGCTTCGTTGAGTGAGGGTGTCTTCCCTGCCACCTTGAAAGAGGCGGTAGTGAGGCCCCTCCTCAAGAAGCCAACCCTGGATCCAGCCGTTTTATCAAATTATCGTCCTGTCTCCAACCTTTGCTTTCTTGCAAAGGCTGTCGAGAGTGTGGTTGCCCGACAGTTCCCGCGACACCTGGAGGAATTGCTATACTTGGATCCATACCAGTCGGGCTTCAGGCCTGGTTACAGCACGGAAACAGCATTGGTCCCGTTGGTGGATGATCTCTGGCGGGCCCGGGACAGAGGTTGTTCCTCTGCTCTGGTGCTATTGGACCTCTCGGCGGCTTTTGATACCATTGATCATGGTATCATGCTGCAACGGCTGGAGGGGTTAGGTATGGGGGGCACTGTTTTGCGGTGGTTCTCCTCCTTCCTCTCCGGCCGGATGCAGTCTGTGTTGACAGGGGGCCAGAGGTCGACCCCGAGACCCCTCGTATGTGGGGTACCTCAGGGGTCGGTCCTCTCGCCCCTACTGTTCAACATTTATGTAAAACCACTGGGTGAGATCATCCGTGGTTTTGGTGTGGAGTACCATCTGTACGCTGATGATACTCAGCTGTACATTTCCACGCCGAACCACCCCAACGATGCTCTTGCCGTGCTGACCCGGTGCCTGGAGGCCGTCCGGGTTTGGATGGGGAAGAACGGACTCAAGCTCAACCCTTCCAAGACCGAGTGGCTGTGGCTACCGTCATCCCGGTTTAGTCAATTGACTCCTTCGTTGTCCATTGGGGGCGAAACAGTGGCCCCCGCAGAAAGGGTTCACAATTTGGGAGTCCTCCTGGATTCACGGCTGTCTTTAGAGGACCATTTGACGGCCGTGGCCGGGAGGATGTTCTATCAGGTTCGCCTGGTACGCCAGTTGCGTCCCTTCCTAGACCGGGACTCGCTATGCACAGTTACTCATGCCTTCGTCACTTCCAGGCTGGACTACTGTAATGCTCTCTACATGGGGCTCCCCTTGAGGTGCACCCGGAGGCTTCAGCTGGCCCAGAATGCGGCCGCACGGGTAGTGACCGGGGCGCCATGGCGTTCCCATGTAACATCGCTCCTGCGTGAGCTGCACTGGTTGCCGGTGGCCTTTTGGGTGCGTTTCAAGGTGTTAGTGACCATTTTTAAAACGGTCCATGGCATTGGACCCGGATATCTACAGGACCGCCTTCTGCCAGCAAATACCTCCCGCCGTCCGGTACGCTCCCACAGAGAGGGTCTCCTCGGGGTGCCGTCGGCGAAACAATGTTGGCTGGTGACCCCCAGGAGGAGGGCCTTCTCTGTGGGAGCTCCAACGCTTTGGAACGAGCTCCCCCCAAACTCCGTATGATGATGGAATTGCGTTCCTTCCGTCGAGAATTAAAAACATACTTATTCCGACAAGCCGGCCTGGGATGATAGCTCCAGCTCCAACAATGGCCATAACTGTTTTTGGGGGATTGTGTTTTTAGTTGGGTTTTTAAATATTAGGCCAAATTGTTTAATTTATTTTTAATAATTTTAATTTTTGTGTGTTGTTGTTTTAATTGGGCTGTACACTGCCCCGAGTCCTTCGGGAGGGGGGCGGTATAAAAATTGTAAATAATAATAATAATAATAATAATAATAATAATAATAATAATAATAATAATAATAATAATAACTCCTTATGTGTAGAAATTGCATGCATGTAGTCTTTTCTTTTAATTAAGCATTCTGAAAAATGTATGCCATACTAAGTACTTAGAAGTAGAATTAAATTATATTAATTAAATTAAAATTAAATTATATATTTATCCAAATTAAATTAACTCAGCTTTCCAGGTGTTTTGGACATTAAATTTCATAACTGACATCCCAATAATATTTTATAGGGTACGTAGTCCAAAAACTGTGAGGAAGCTAAGCTGGGGTAGGTTTCACTACAGGTTTGTTCTCCCCTTCCCCAGTTCATTTAATTAATCTTTGAATAATTTCCTTTCATTTCAGTCCTCCTTATATTTTACACCAATGCACACACACGTATGTTTGCATAGGGTATGGTCTCTAAGCAAATCTTAGAATTATCAGTAATATTGAATGGGTATGAAGGAAAGGATACAATGCTTGTTATTCAAAGTTTTGCCTACTGTAATGCTGAACAGGATGCTGGAAAGTTAATAATGATTCATAAATTAATGCCAGATATATGATATGGGCTTCACAGCTCATGGATCTGCAGACTATAATTAAAGCCTTCATTTTCTTTTAGTGTTCCATGAGAGAACCTCATTTGCTGTGTTTCTCTGACACAATTACCATTTCTTATGGTCTGTCAATATTATTCTAGTCCCCCAGGAAATGATGTCTGTATAAAGGCATAAGCTTCAGAGAATAAAAAATATCTAGAGATATTTCTAAAGCTACTGCTCCATATGACTCTGGAGCTTAGCAGACTACTAATGCCAACTCAGTGGATAAATGAATAATGAAAAACAAATTGGCATTGTTTCAAACATTTTCTCCAATATCTTCAAATATTCATGGCAGACATAATAGGAATTTTACAAATGAAAAGGCTTTCAAGAACCCACTCCATGAATCCTGGCTGAAAATTATATGCACACCCACACTCAGATAACACATCCATATACAATGACCTAAGAAATGACTTCCAGTTTTGTAAGACAGAATTCATCTGTATGTGCTATTAGAAGGTACACACAGTTTTATGTCCTCCAAGTGAGAGGCTCATATTTTTATCCTGTTGCTTGGCAACAATATTTTTAGATATTCAAACACGTGTATTTTCGCAAATTAATTTCAGCACATTGTTACAAAATGTTCAAATAGTATCCATTTTGTAGTAAAAAATACAAACCAGCTGAATGGCTCTACATTTGGCCATGTTAAGAGAGTTTTTTGGATCAACCAAATGTAAATATCTCCTTTCAATGGAGGGATTCAAATATGTGAACAACCAGTTCTCTGTGTGATGCCACTTCTGGAAGTCCATTCTGGGCCTGGGCAACAAAAAATTAGCTACCGGTTCTGCTGAAGTGGTGCGAACTGGTTAAATCCCACCACTGTCCCTTGTACAGTCATACTAAAAGAGCATATTTTTTATGTTTGGGTCAACATAACTAACCATTATCAATAGAAAAGGGAAGATCTGAGTTTATAAACAGCAGCACAAAAATGTCTTCCTAATATATAGTGAGAGGTTCTGGTTGTTGGAATTCAACAGCAGCTAAGGTACCATCTCTACTCCTGATCCAGTAGTACATTTACAAGGAGGCAAATAATGTTATTCTCTTCATTCCATCATGAATGCTAATGGCCTGTATATGCCATTTCGGTCATCAGATCATTATGCAAATAATACAATTTACATAGTACAGATTATTTGTGCAATCATGTCCCATGTAATATCATTTGGCATTTATACAACCCATAGAAGGATAGATCATACAAGTAGCAGTCAAGTTCTTTTATCTGAGATGAGATCCTGGTTTAAAACCATTTGTTCCAACCACTGTTGGCTAGTTGAGAAGTTTGATTAGTTTAGAAAATGTTCTATTAAGCTAGATCCTTGAAGGAAGAACCTGTGATCCAACATATAAGGTTGTGCAGGACTAAAAAAACAAAAAACAAAACAGGATGCCACAACAGGCTGGTGGTTGAGGATCTCTTTCAAAGCACCATCACACATATCCATAGTAGAGCAAGTATATCTCAGAAGATCATCTGGAGAAGGCAGCACTGCTGCTGTATTTTTCAGAGAAAGTGGTAAATGTCCTGCTTTCACATAAATGTTAAAATTACATGCATTATACCCTGAATCTGATCAACTAAATACTTTATCTTACATCACAGTAATATAGTTTTTAAATAGATAAATATGAAAGGAAAGAGAAATCATATAGATAGAACTATTTACCCAACTCATAAATTTATTAGATTTATATTTTGCCTTTTTATGCCCATGTGCTTAAAATAATATAGAAATATTTCCTTCTCCAAATTTATTCCGATGATAACTTGCAAATAAGGTTGGGTCTAAAATCATCCAATGAACTTCCATGGTTGAGCAGGGCTAGAACTTGGCTCTTATGGACTTAGTTTATTATTGTTACCTTTATTATCCTTGTAACAGTCTGGCTCTAACCTCTGTTGTTAGGTTAAGAACCTTGGCACATGGGAGGTGGAGCAAAGAAATGCTGCCAAGGGAACAGTCATAAGAGTGCCATTGATTTTCTATGCTTGCCTAAGAAGTATGAAGGAAAATTTATTTTTCTTTTAAAAACAAGTAATATCCTTTTTAAAAGCCCATTGCTTATTACTGTGTTTTATAAGCTGCGTTTTATAATCCTTTTACTGTGTTTTATAATCCTTGGGCTTCTTTGGAAATTTATTGGAGTTGCATGATATAAATCAATAACAACTGACCAACATCTCTGAAAATTTCTTTTTGCACTGCTGAAAATGGTAAGGATTAGGTATATTAGAATTTATTTTCAGCCAATATTGGACATCACCAAGAAATCTGGAAATGGATTCATCAGCTATAACTCATATTTCAGTACTTTTTGCTCATCTTGGAAGTTCTGTTCCAAACCCACATAATGTGCTAGGAGAGTTGATGGTTAGTTGGAATTTGGCTTAGGGTGTCATGTGAACCCAAGATTAGGGTATGCTAGCCACAATGTGTAACTTAGTGTGGTACGTGAATAAACCTGGAAGATTATTCCACAAACCACAATTGGCATGGAAAAACAAATGATAACAAAGCAAAATGCAAATGGAGGCTCTCGGCCTCTTTCAAAGGTTATACAAACTGCAGATTGTCTTGTTCACTAAAACATGGAGAAAAATATGTGTGCATGTGTATGTGTGTGTTTGTGCACACTTGTAAATCATTCAGATTATGAGAGAGTAGTTTATAGTTGTCAAATACAGGTAGTCCTCAGCTTACAACTGTTCATTTAGTGACTGTTCGAAGTTATAACAGCACTGAAAAAAGTGACTTATGACCATTTTCCTCATTTAGAACCATTGCAGCATTCCCATGGTCACATGATCAAAATTCAGACACTTGGCAACTGACTCACATTTATGATGGTTGCAGTGTCCCAGAATCATGTGATCCCCTTTTGCAACCTTCTGACAAGCAAAGTCAATGAGAAAGCCAGATTCACTTAACAACCGTGTTACTAATTTAAGAACTGCATTGATTCACTTAACAAATGTGGTAAAATGGGGCAAAACTCACTTAACAAATTTCTCACTTAGTAACATAAATTTTGGGCTCAATTATGATCATAAGTTGAGGAAAGTAAAACTTTTGTGGGATGTTGTCATTCTTTATTAGAGGGTTCAATTTGCCACTAGATAATTGTCCTTTCTATGGCCTATAGTAGTACAACACTGGGTATAACAATTATTCTTGGACCATTGACCTTTCTCCAATTTTAAAGTGTGTGGCACCTTAGTTTGCTCTGTAAAGATTTGTAATATCTCTTCTGGGTTCATAGTTTAATTTCTAAAATTTGTGAAGTATCATTTGCTTTTGATGCTTGCTTTCAGATGGATGCATATACAATTGTTTAGAATGCTGTATTCACACAAATATAAGATAAATTGATGTAAATACAGTATAAAGCTGTTCAGATAAAGGCACTTCTCCTCTTATAGGTAGAAGCTGTGATCTCCCTCCTTCCTTAGAACCTTTGAGATAGCAGAACCATTTAACTCATCAAATCAAAACTCTGACTGGATAGAATCTATATTAAGGCATCCATTTCAGATGGGTATTCAATTTCTGCTTGAACGTACTCTTTGACAACAAATTCCTGTTTCTTTTTATTCAACTGCCATACTACTTTTAATTATTAGAATTCTTTTCTATCCACTAAGTGAAATGTTCCATTCAGTATTTTCAATCCATCATTCGATATCCAGCCTCTGGCATGATAAAGAACAGGTCTCAGTATTTTTCTATGTGCGTATCACTTCAGGTTTAATCAGATCCTGCTCAGTCATTTTTCTGTAATGCTATGCTATGCACATCCCATTCTTCTCTCCTCCCAGCTACTGATAAAGTTCATTTCCCAATCCTCTGTTTCTTCTTCTTTTTCTAGTTTGTCTCCATATTTCTTAAGAAGTGATATCCAATATTGCTTTCCAGAATTCTGGATCAGAAATTCAAACTGTGGTTCAGAGAGCATAGAAGCATATAGGAAGTTTCTGTCATAACACCTTAAACCGAATGTATCTTTTCCTGAGCTAAATCGATCAGTCAAAATTAATTGACCAATCTATAGCACATAAAGCACCCTTTCCAAGACCATCACAACTTTAAATAGTTGTTAAACAACTGGCCGTAAGTCAAGGATTATACATATCCAGATTGCCCTCTCTTGGTTCCTTCTATTTCACTTACTCAATTCAGATGACTAAACATGCTTAACTCAGATGATTTATCAAGACCAAATATACCACATTATGCCTAAGAATAATATGTTTAACCAGGCCATCCTATTAACCTACAGTGTATCTGCATATTTTGGCTTAGAAAACTATGAAGTCTTGTCCTGTTATCTATTCCTCTTGAACCCGAGGAAGTGAATAGGGTTCTCATGACTGTGACTTTGGCCCCCTGTTCTTTAGATTCATGCCCTTCTTGGCTAGTTGAAGCTGCATGAGGCGGGTATGTATGTGTAGATGTAAGTGTGTTGTACAGGTGGATGTTGAATTTCTCCTTGCCTGAAGGAGTTGTTCCTCCACCTTCAAAAAGACAATTGTTTGATTTCACTATACTGGTCAATTTTCATCCAGTATCTAATCTTTCATTTTTGGAGGGGATAGTGGAGTAGTGGTCATCCAAGATCCTCTGAAGTGGCCAGCAGCCTCAGAGGACCTTAGATGAAGCAGATCATCTGGATCCCTTTCAATCAAGATTCAGGCCTTGATATGGGACAGAAATAGCTTTGATCTTGCTTTTGAATGATATTTGATGGGAATGGAATGGGGGTTGGGTATTCATCCTTGCTTTGGTACTGAATAGAGTTGCATACTCCCAGATATACCCAGCGTGAAACCTGGACTGCTTACTCTGCTTAAAGAACAAATAACAATTGTGACTAGGAAATCTTTCCATAGTTTTGAGTTGTGTGTCAGTTGTGCCTGTTTCTGGATCAGGAGGTAATGTTCGTAGTCACTCATGCCTTGGTCATCTCCCATGTGGAATTGTAATGTGCTCTACATGGGACTCCTCTTAAAAGATATCCAGAAACTTTAGCTAGTGCAAAATGTTGTGATCGAAGCAGTTGTGGATTCTTCTAGAATGGCACACATTACACCTCTGCTTTGTGAGCTCCATTGATGCCATTTTGCTCCTGGGTTTAATTAAGATACTTGTTCTGACATTTACAGCCTTTCATGACATGGGGTCAGATTATATGAGGGACTGCCTCTTCCCGATTACTTCTGCCCATCCTGTCTGATTCAGCAGAAGAGATAGAAGCAGAAGTCCTGTCTGCTAAGGAACTATGTTTGGTGGAACCAAAGAAATAGGCCTTTTCAGCCATTGTGTCTGCCCTGTAAACCCCCCCCCTTGATTTATTATTTTATTAAATTTCTATGCCACCTATCTCCACTACTCTGGGAGGCTCAATAATGTCATTCCAGAAGTCTTTTTAAAGCTTGCTATGTCAACAGGCTTGGGGGGGGGGCTCACAGAAATGGGAATTTAATGAAATGTCTAAATTGTGTGCAGCATTTGTGCTTTACATAGGCTTCTTAGATTACATTTTAGAGTATTTTTGTAATTTATTGCTTTTTAAGGTTTTATCGTATACCATCTGGAGTCATGTTTCTGTAAGATTGGGAAGGAATGCATATAAGTATAATAAGTAAGTAAGTAAAAATTACCATATTATTTCTGGCTGATTTTGGCTTAGATGTTTATTTATTATATTTTATTCAATAAACAAATCAGCTTAGCACCAAGGGAATACTGATTAATTACCATATTGATATTAACATTAATGTCTATTTCAATTGGATTTTTGCCTGAATAGATAATATGAATATATAGTGGGTATGCTATAGATCAGGGGTGTCAAATTACCGGCCCATGGGCCGGATGCGTCACATGGAAGCCACACCCACCCCATTGCCGGCAACGGCAAAACCGGCCCGATATGTTGCGCGACATCACATGATGTCACGAGTTTGACATGCTTGCTATAGATTTAAGACCTCTTGAATGTGATCAGAACTTTTGTGTTCTCTAATGGGCTCATATGTTCCAAAGTGTGGCACTGAGTAATGGTTCAAATTAAACTCCATCTTAGAGACATGGTCAATTGATAGCATGAGAGATAGATAATATGGACCCATTGCAGTTAAGCATTCCCATAAGCAAGTAAAGAGAAAAGAACCAATAGATCTAAAATAGATTTAAGAATACTGTATATTTGAAATCTGTAAATCTAATGATTTATGGACTTTCCCTTAACTAGACCATATCCTTGTTGCTGCAACAAATCTTGTAATATTTTTAACAGAGTTTAGGCAAAGGTTCCAGTAGCTTCCATAGGAAAGAATGGCAGTTAAACTAGAGTGACAAATTGGATCAGTTGCTGATATGAATTATACATACAGTACATTGCAAATAAAGCTGAAAGTTCTTGCTGTCAGTACACATAAGGTCTCATCTAAGCCCTCTGGTCACATAAAATGATAAACCTTCTTGCAATAAAGAATGGTTCTTTGCTACAATCTGTGCATCAATTTTCTCTACTCCAGGAAAATCTGAAGCTTCTGACACTGTAGAAGAGAAGGGAGAAATATCTCTCTGTGTCTCTGTCTCTGTCTCTTTGTCTCTCTGTCTCTCTCCCCCCATCCATCCATCCATCCATCCATCCAAATTTATGCAGTCATGTTATCTATTGGCCATGTCCTGGAGATGGAGTTTAATTTAAACCATTACAAAGTGCCATATTTGGAATATATGAGTCCTTTATAGAACACAAAGTTCTGGCCACATGAAAAAACTTACTTACTCAAGCATACTTACTCAATTTCCCATTTTAACAAATATATTCATATTATCTATTCAGGCAAAAATCTAACTGAACCATCCATTATTGTTAATATCCATCCATAGACATAGATTTTTTTAATACTTAGCCATAATCAAATGTATACTAGGGTAACAAGATCAAACATTTCTTTCATGCTATCATTTGTCTCATCAGTCAAACAAGCTGGTAGGTGCAGTAGTACATGATAAAAAACAGTACCTTCTCTGCTCTACCCAGGCATTAGGAGTAAGTTAACTACAGCAATTTTACAATCTTACTTCTTGCTTTACCCAGTTCTTGTTACCTTCAGTGATAGGATGTAGCTTACCTGGTCTCCTTTGAAGCCAAGATGCCTACACTAACACATTAATTATAATCAAAGCCAACAATAGGACACTTCAATTATGTTCTGACTTCTTTTAACAGCTAAGGAAGGATAGCAAAAATAGGCTAAGATTAGAGTCTTCTGTTTTCTAATGAGGCTCCCTGGTAATTTATGAAACAGAAACAGCATTCAAAAGTTAAGGTCACATTATTTTGGCCTTAACACAATAGCTTGCAAATAAATCTCAGTAAACTCAATAGAATTTAATTCTGAGTAGATATATTTGGAATCACACAAATAGAGTGTTTTTAGCAAGATTGTATGAATGCAAAGTATTGATTTCTTTTTTTATTTGTTAAAGAAAAATGAGAAGGGACTAAATTTCATTTGGAAAACATTATTTAGAGGCATAACTATCTTTTAAAAACAGAAAATGACATTACTTCATAGGCTACAGAATAGGAAGGAGACAGAAAACTACCTAGTTTAATCATAGCATTTGTTAGATAACATTCCCATGATATCAATGATATGATGTCTTCTGTAGCAGAAGACATAAATTCTAGACATAAAATTTGCTCGTCAGCACAGAGACTTTCAGGACTGGATGGATGGATGGGTATACTAGCTAATCCATCATTAATACTTTAATAAAATTAATCTTTGCTCTGAGCCAGCAGATTCTGCTCATCTCTAGCTGTAGGTATAAAGAAATGATTGAATTGTGGATATGGACATAGAGACCAGTTGTTGGCTGCCCTCACATCTTGAGGTGACAGGACAACAATTCTTGACGGACTGGAAACAGTGGATAGACTATATCCAAGAGAGACACCAATCAAACAGAATGCAGCTGGCGTTTAGCTGAGGCTCGATGGGAGGAGGGAAGAAGGGTTAACAAATCAAATGTTTACAAAAACTAACACCCAATGTTGAATGTATATGTTCTATAACTAATGCCTCTTAACATAACCTTAGGACTAATGTTGTTTGCTTTAATATTGGTAAAGCGGACTGAATCTCTACCTCAGGATATGAAACTTTTACCTCAGGATCTCTGGTTAGGGACTAAAAAAGATTGCACTAGTAATGGGATGAAGTCAATTCAGAAGCGCAAACGAACAATATGCAATAGACTAGATACAGTAGATAGACCATATATAAGAGAAACACCAACCAAACAAAATGTATTCGGAGTATACTTGAAGATGGAAGGGAGGAGGGAAGAACGTTTACTAAAACAGATGTCTACAAAGATTAATACCTAATGTTGTATGCTATGTTCTAGGATGATTGTTTAGCAATAGGATCTTATGTTTAATGTTGATCACATTAATATTGAACCAGATAAGAGAAACACCAATCAAACAAAGTGTAACAGGAGTATAGTTGAGGCTAGACGCGAGGAGTGGAAAAAGGCTTACTAATTCAGACGTTTTCAAAGACTAATACTTAGTATTGTATATCAGGTGCCATGATGATTGCTGCATAATATGTTTTTATGTTCAATGTTGATTGTTTTAATAAAAGAATTTTTTATTAAAAAAAAAACAAATATATATATATAAAAAAAGACTGTATCATGCAAAACCATGTCAACATGAAACTGGAAAGTGAGCACTCCAAGCCCTAGGCTGGAAGAAAGAAAATAGAGTTAGAGTGATGTTTATGATTGGCTGATTAAAGCTTAAAGGTAACGAGGCTGCAAATAAACCAAAGGCAAATGGAAAATTTAACGCTGTAAAGATAATACATTATACCATTGGAAGTGATGTTGTCAGGGCATAAATGTCAAGACTAAACTTTAATATTCTGGGAATCAGGAACTGTAATGGACTGGAACAGGTCACTCAATGTCAAAGAAACTTCAGTTCTTCTACTTTTGATAAAAGTCCTAACAGAAATGGATTACCCATCATTATTAATAAAAGGGTCCATTCAAATGATAGCATTATCTCAATTTAAACCCAGAGCAAGCAAGCAATATTACTTGAATCCAAAGAATCCAACGACAGATGCAGAAGAAGTGGAAGTGAAACAGTTCTATAGCGACTTACAATTGATTCCATATAAGAAGAATGGGCAAAATACCCAAAGTATAGAAGACTGGAACACTGAAGTTAAATAGCATTTATAATATGAAAAAAATTGGCTAAAACAAAGCTGGATTCACATTAATAAGAGTTCTGCTATAAACATTCAGTCTTATTAATAAAACCGTTTGCCAACAACCTAAAATGTAATCCAACACATGGACATCATCTGATGGATAATATGGAAATCAAATTGTCTATATACTTTGCATGTAAAAACATATATTTAACCAAAAGAAGTTACATTTGGCAGCGCCTTTGGCTCAGATCATGAACTCCTTCTAGAAAAGTTGCAATTTAAAATATAAAAACATCAAAGTATGGCCTCAGCAATATTTTATATGATACGACCATAGTGATGATATAAATGTATTAAATTATATCTGATTAAAAATACCTTAAGGCATCTGACCTGAAAGTTGTAACCTAATTAAAGATGAAACAAACAAAAATAACCAGGAATGCAAAAAGAAAACAAGACAAAATGATTGTCTGCTTATGTTAAAAATAGATGAAGAAAAGAGATCAAAAATAGAAAAAAATTGCCCAAATAAATGCATTTGGAGGTAATGAGAAGAGGTAAAAGACACAAATTGTTATATGTAAATAAACAATGCAGAAAATAGAAGGTAATAACTGAATAGAAAGGACAAGAGTTTTATTTAAGAAAATTTTCAGAACATTTTATGCAAAAATGAACCTAATAAAAAACAAAGAAGAAAGAAGAAATAAATAAGAGATGTGAATATGCAGAATAATTACTCTAAAAAGGCCCACATATTAATGATAATGCAAATATTTGATCACTGGACTAGAATTAGATTTTCTGTATAATGATGTTAAATGGGTCCAGAAACAACTAAGCTACAGGAGTTGATGAAGTTCCAACAGTATTATTTAACATTTGATAAAATGAAACAGCTACAGTAATATTCCAAAATTTATATTTTAATGCCAAAAAAAGAGGCAGTGCTAATGAATGCTCAAACTACTGAACTGTGGCACTTGCCTCACATACTAGTCAGCTAAAGCTCAGGACTTGGCAACATTTTGGGTAAAAAAATAATTCAATACTAGGTGAAGTACAGTGAAACTGTTTATAGGCAGTACCATCAATGAGGCTCAAGTTTAAATATTTTAGAGACATAATACAAAGGCAAGAGTCAATTGGAAAAGACTCCAGTGCTTGGAAAAATAGAAGGAAATTGAAAAAAGAAGCAGGAAAAAAAACAAGGTGGGTTCACCAATACTATTACTGGTGACATAAGCATGTGGTTACACTCAAAGATACAATTAGTGACAAACAATACTGGCAAAATGATGCTCCAAGTTCACAACAAATCCAATGCAGCTGAATGACTAAGCATCAGCTCCACTCTCTTGTTACAACCCACTTTGATTAGTGCAACCCAGCTACAGAGAGTTGATTCAAATTTCAATGGAACTGAAATGACATGAAATAACACTGTATGTAGAACCACCATGAAAAGTACCCAGAAATTACAACTGACATAACATTTGACAGGTTACTAACTAGTAGGAGGTTTGGTGCCTATACTGATTGGGCATTGTTTATCAGGACAAATTGTTGTTAACTTTTAAAACCTGTGATAATCAGAGGAACGTGGACCTGATCAGTTCTCAAATTTTGTCCTCCATTGTGAAAAACATTTTTTTTGTTTTTTTTGGCACGTGAGTAAGGACCCTTTCCTTATGTTTTTTTCAGGCTATGGAATGCCTTCTTTTAGAAGTGACGCTTGGCTCCATGCTTTTTTTAGAAAAATCTCTAGGAACACATTTCTTTTGTCTCTTAATTATTACTTTTAGTTTTGAATTTAATATTTTTAAGAACTTGTTTTGCATTTTCATCACTGTTAGATCCTATTACATTAGTATTTAATTCAGTGGAGAAATATGATTATTATAGAACAATCATGCTGTGCTGTTATCAAAGTAACCTGCCTAAATAGCTATTTAGGCAATAGCTAACTTTTAAAAAGGAGACTAGGGGATGTTTCACTTCTACTTTTTTTAACCTAAAATATGCCTGATGTTTTCCACTTCACAAATTATTTATGGACTTAGGATGTCCTATGTCCTTAGTTGCCATCATTACTCCTTTCTTTACTGCTTCCCTACTGCCCAAAAAAGAATCTCTAGGTGTTGAAGATTCTGAAGAATTTTCATCTAATTTTTTATTTCATTTAGGAGGTTAGCCAAGCTTCTTAGAAAACATGTTACCTAAAATAATATGACTATGCCTCTGAATGAACCCATTGTTTTCTTTTCTATGCTCCCTTCTATCCATTCAACAGATCTTGACAAACTGGTTTTTTTCTGGAAATTTATCAGTCATTACTAATTTTCTAACTAAGAAATCATCTTAAATTTTTAAAAGACGTTTGAAAAAAAATGAGACCATTGATTAAGAGGATGAACCAAGTAAATTCTATATAATCAAGTTTGCATTTGCTTCAGTTTTATAGATTTTTCTTCATTAGACCTGCTCATAGTATTGAAAAGAGCGTTTTCCTTTCTGAGATGCAGCAAACAAAATTGTCCAAAGAGATAATTACTAGGTTTGTATATTTGCTGAAGAAATGCCTATACCAAGTTAACATCACTATAAAATATTAATAAAGTCAATGGTTCATATAAACACAATGATTTAAATTATTAACTACTCCTAGAACATTTTGTTCATCACCTAATTTGGGAATTGCATGAATTAGAATGCCTTGAATTAATTTTAATACCAAAGACCCACAAACCTCTATTAATACTTTATGAAACTATGCCAGGTTCAACTTTCAAGTCTTGTATTGTCTGAAAATTGCACAGTTCCTTGTTATGGTGAAAGGATCAGTAATGTATCATTAAAATGAAGTCAATTCATTGAAAATATAGAAAGTGCTAGCATGTCAAATTTGCTGTAATATCAACAACCTCGCTAGAAATTAGTTGAAACTATTTAACTTGATGAAGCAGGTCTGAAGCCAGTACCATTTTTTTCAACATACAAACTTCTTACGCATTGGTTTTCCCCATACTTGGAGCCACATTTTTTTCCTTTGGAGTAGATGTTTGAGAATGATTATTGGATTTTAGATCAGAGTCTCAATTCAAGAAGATTCAATTCCCTTGGGTTTTCTAATAATTATTTGCCAATGAATTGTTCAGACTGTTTTAAAAGTTTTTATTTATTTTATGCAATTTGTTTAACTACTGTAGTCAGTCAAACTCCAAGCAGCACATGAGAGAACTTGAGAAATTATGGTAGTTTAGCTAGGTATGGACCTCAAGTCAGAAATAAACTATCCATGGCCATATGGAATTTGTTTAAAATGCAGTCTTGCACAAACAACAGTCTGTGACTTACTTTGTTTCATTAACCCAGTCTGTAATTTAGCAAATCATGATTATACAGCTTATTTTTTATTAATAATTTTATTAAGCTTATCAAAATGTAAAATACAAAAGAAAATGAAAATAGTGGAAAAGTAGAGAAGGGAAAAGGAACGAGAAAGAAGTGCAGGGTAAAGAGAGAAAAAAAGAAAAGCAATGACTTCTGACTCTTTTTTAGCACAGTAGAATAAAGTAATAACATTACAGTCACAACTTTTTTTTACATACTTAATATGTACTAGCCATTTCTATAACAATAACTTGCTTAATCAGCAAAACCCAAAATCAAAGTTTATTTTTTTTCCATCTCAAGCACAAAATTCAGAAGCATCTTCCAAGCAGAAACAAAGTTGGATGTTTAGCAATCAATTGACTGCTTTGATTAAAGACAAGAATAGAATTAATTTTGTCTCTACTTGGAAACCACTTTTGAACTTTATGCTTGAGGTGGAAAAAGAATGAAATTTTCATTTCGGATTTTGCTGATTAGAATAGGTTTGTTGTTATAGAAATGGCTAGTATATATTATTATGTAAAAGTAAAAAGTTGAGGTAGTATATTATCTTATTCTACTGCATCAAAAAGACTTGGAAATGCTTTTCTTTTTCTTTTCCCTTTACCTTACACTTTTTCATCTTTCCCTTTTCCTCATCTATTTTCCCATTATTTTCATTTCCCTTTGTATTTCTATATTTTATATTTTGATAAACCGATAAAAATTTGAACCCCCAGAAACAAAGTTGGATGTTCTTTTCTTTTGTAAAAAAAAAGTTAATTTAGCCATATCTGCTAATTACATCAGTTTTTCAAGCCATTCATCCATTGTGGGAATTAAACTATCTATATAGCTTATGTCTTCATGTAATATTAACCACATTAAAAACATCTCCAAGAATTGATCAAAGGTCTGCCTAATCTAGAATCCCCTTTCCTCATAGTAAGAAGACTCAATAGATAGAATAGTAGCTATCCATTTCTTTTGTTATAAAATCATTTAAATGGTGGAAGTTAGGTTCTAAAAGAACTAGGCTTTAAGAAACAGAGAAGTATTAGCTAGGGGGAAAAAAGAGACAAACAGTAACCTACTAAATTGTAAATTAAACCTTGACTTAATTTGGATAACCCATTCCCTCCTACACAATTGGCTGAATGTGAAAAAGGCAGATTTCAAGAGGCCAGGTTGAAATTAATATTATAGAAATTAATATTATAGATTTTTTAAAAATAAAATAAAATTGGGTTTAGTTATATCAGGGATATGGCTTTGATAAAAGAAAAGCAAGACTATATTTGCCAAGACTGGCCTCCTGCTCTGCTTATATTTTTTTCATAATTATTCCATTCCCCACTATTTTGGGAACAGAAGCAATCTGTTGCTGTTTTGCTATTTGTTTGCATCAAAGAGCTTTCACCCAGTTTAGAATACAGAACACAACACTGCATATTCAATTTATCTGTGAACAAAACTCAAATGGTGAATGGATTATTGTACTGAAAATGTTCAGGGGTAGAAAAAGGAGAGACGAGCATGTTCAGGTGGAAGATAACAGCTTTCCCCCCTCTAAATCTTTTCATTTGTGGCAGATGCACAATTGATGAAGTGTGACTGACACGTTCTGCCACAATGATTTAAAGACTTACTGCAGGTTGCTGCTCCTATTGTGGTATGAATGAAGCCAAAATGATTCATCATACAATTTCAGTTACAATGAATAAAATGATGTTATCAAACTATGTTTCCCTCCCATTCCCTTTGCAAGATATTAGTTTCCTTATGATGGATAATGAAAGATTAGATGTTTATTAAAATCATATTTTCAGTTACAAAAAACAGTTGGGCTTTATTATCAAGCTAATAAAACCTCTCTATCAATGTGACAAGCAATGATGTGCATATAGAAAGAAGGAAACTTTCTATATTTCAAGAAAATCTTAGGGTCTGTATTAAGTATCAGTTCTTGTTAGTCAGGACTCAACAGCTTGTATGATTGTATATGTGATTTAAAGTGGTTAAGTGGAGACTTCTGTCCTGGGTACAGAAGCACAGCATTCAGAGACATACCTTTGCCTATCACCATTTCATATTTTGAATATGTTCAATACCTGAATAAGGTTTGAGGTTTGGAGAGAGGATTTAAAGACTATTTGTGTTTCTGACTTTCCTAAAGCACTTATTCCTGTGTGTTTCACATAATCCTTTCTCAAAGAAAATTGTGAAATGCAATAAAATCTAATTTGATTTTTCAGCTTCACCCATGCCATTCAAAATGCATAGGAATAAATAAGAAATAGTGTATTTCTACAAGATGAATCAGAAACCATTTGCAGGGGAAGTCTGTCAGTTAGACAAATCTGAGGAAGGTGGCTATCCATCATGGCTCTTGACTGGGAGCCCACAGTCACCCTCAGCTCCTTGCAGTCCCATTAATAATTGTATCCAGGTGCTCAGTGAAAGTGAAGAGGAGGAGGATGAAGAAGAAGAAGCAGCAGCAGTACAAGCAGCAAGACAAATAAATTGGAATTTAGCAAGCAAAAGGACAATTTTCCAACCAGACTTCAGTGATCTGGATCTAACTTTGATTGAAGAGAACTAGCATTTGGATGTCTCCTTGAAAAACTGACTTTGGAGTCAGCAGCAAAGGGAGGCTGCACTCCTGGATGAGGGTGGGGGAGCAGGGTTGGGGGTAGAAGGGAAAACGGCGGTAGGATAACGGGGTTTTGTCTGCTTGTTTCTTTTGTATTAAAAGAGAAAAGAAAAAGAAATTGCTAAAAAAAAGAAATAGTGTATTATTTTATTGTTATCAATAGTTGATTAATCCTGCCTGTGATCTAAACTGTTGTTCAACTGTGTTGAAGTAACTATTACAATTGTTGAAAACTATGAACTCAGTGGACTTCTGCAAGCAGCCAAACATCTATATCACTTGCAGTATTTAGGCAGAGAGTCCTAGATCAAGTGGGGGCAAGGCTGTCTAGGCTGTGACATGAGAAACAATGATGTGCATCTACCATATGGCAGCACTGGAAAGAATGGGGGACTACTGCCTTCAAATGTGATTATTTTAAATTTATTGTAATAAATTAATTATAATAAATTATATTAATACCCAAGACCTACATAAAGTGTACATATTGATACTGAAAGCAGATGTGAATGACCTAAGGCCACAAGACATGTCACAGCTATGATCTTCTTTAAGATTCATTCATTATTAGAGCCATGGTGGCACAGTGGTTAGAATACAATATTGTAGGCTGACTCTGCCCACAGCATGGAGTTTGAACCTGACCAGTTCAAGATTGACTCAGCCTTCCATCCTTCAGAGGTCAGTAAAATGAGGACCCAGATTGTTGGGGGCAATATGTTGACTCTGTAAACCACTTATAGAAGGCTATAAAGCAGTGGTTTTCAATCTTCCTAATGCCACGACCCTTTAATACAGTTCCTCATGTTGTGGTGACCCTCAACCATAAAATTATTTTTGTTGCTACTTCATAACTGTAATTTTGTTACTGTTATGAATCATAATGTAAATATCTGATATGCAGGATGTATTTTCATTGTTACAAATTGAACATAATTAAATTCTGTTCTATTCTATTCTATTCTATTCTACTCTACTCTACTCTACTCTACTCTACTCTACTCTACTCTACTCTACTCTACTCTACTCTAATAGAATATTGTCTATTCTATTCTATTCTATTCTATTCTATTCTATTCTATTCTATTCTATTCTATTCTATTCTATTCTATTCTATTCTATTCTATTCTATTCTATTCTATTCTATTCTATTCTATTCTATTCTATTCTATGACAATTTAGGATCATCTTCTTCCTGGTTATTCGAAAAAGATTCAGTTATACAAATGACAACTTTCCGATCATTCTCTACATCTCCCAGCTTTGCATTTGGAGTGAAATGAATCCCAAATTGCACTTAGTATATTTTATTATTTTATTTCAAAAAGGTCAGAGAGGAGGGTAATTTCCCTAAGAACACCCACCGTGGCACTCGAGGAGCTCCTGTCTCTCAGCCCCACCCTTTCAAGAAGGAGGGTTCGGGTGGGGGGGAGCAGAGGGAAAGCGTTCTCTTCTCATGGAGGAAATTGGCCTCGGTGGCTCGCCATATGCAAAGCTTTAAGCAGCATGAGAGTTGGAAGAGCAAGGGATTCCCCTTTCCATCCTTGCTGCAGTGCTTGCAGCTTTGTGGGTTGGTACTTTCACGCGGGATTCGAAACGTCACAATGGCTCAGAATGTTCAGAGTGTTACATTGTCTCTCACGCTGCCCATCACTTGCCACATTTGCCTGGGAAAGGTAAACGCCACCCTCACCTCGTTCTTTCTTCTCCCCCCTCCATTTCTTGTGTGGCTTTGAATGGGTGATTATTTCTGAATTCTAGCTTTGTCCCTAACTTTGGAAATGGCTCGCCAAAAGCTTTATAAGCGGTGTCTCGGTTCCTAAGACCATCGGAAATATGTGTTTTCCGATGGTCTTAGGTGACCCCTGTGAAAGGGTCGTTCGACCCCCAAACGGGTCGTGACCCACAGGTTGAGAACCGCTGCTATAAAGCAATATGAAGCTATATGTATAAGTCTAATTGCTATTGCTATAAGAGATACTTGTCCTCACAAGTATTTGTAGAGGCCATTTCTCATTGGTTTGAGAACAGCATCTCAGTTAAAATTTTTGTTGTTGTAGATTAAAAAAAATATTAAACTCCCCAGTCTGTTTGGGCAATTTATCCTTTCCTTCCTGACATGTTAGTCTTCAAATTTAATAGATTTGAAAGTGTATTTGTCTATGTGTACATCGCTTGGAGCATTCGACTGGAACCCCAGGCCGATTTGGTGCTTAAACTCCATGGCTTTCTTGAATTCTGCTTTTATGTTTTGTTCTAGTTCTTGCTCTCTGGGCTGCTCCAGAGCCATGTTTGATTTGTTAGCATTTTCTGGAGAACTTTAAGCTGGGGCTAAACCATTTTTAAATCCATCAGGCAGTTTGTGAAATTTTGTCTTTTGCTCCAGAGTTTCAAATACTGGTGTGCTCCACTGACCCAAATGATTATCCAATTCTTAGTTGGTAATTTTGGTTTTGCCAGATTCCTGGTCTATCTCTTCTGGAAGTGCTTGCCATCTGTCAGGGTCCACTTTGAAACCTCATCCCAAGAAAAGAGAATTCTTGGATTAATTTCATTCCAAAAGGAATTTTTATTAGGAGAAGCTGATAGCAGGCATAGAAGGTAGGATCTGAGGGTTAAAAGAGTCCCAGGCAAACTCCACCCCAATAGTTAATCCGGTCAGTTCAAATGGCCAATCCTTAGGTGTTAGGTCTGCTGTGGGAATCGAGCTAACAGAGTCAGTACCCATGCCTGTTAAGATATTGTTGGGTCTTCGCACCTTTCTCTTCCGCAGCAAGAGATAAGCCAGATGTCCGGAGGCATATTCCTTTCTCACCCCAGGTTGACATCATGGGAGAAACAGTTCAAAGAGCAGGTAGAAGCAGAAGAGAGGATACATTGTAGCAAAGCAAAAGGGCATCCCACAGAGTCTTCCCCCTCCCCCTCAGGAGAATGGCAGAACCCACAGAAAGAAATGAAAAGAAATGAATTAAGAATTAAGAAATGGGTTCTGACACCATCTCACCTTGTCTATATTCACTTCATCACAGTTTCCTTTTCTGAAGGAAAATTTAACTTGACTAAACTTGTCAAACTCTGATATCATAGTCTACATCTGGATGCCCCTTACTATAAATATGGGAACAGAAGTGGAAAACAGTGCAAATGGAAACAAAGAAAATGGTGATATCATACATTATGTCCAAATATTACAACCAACACTTTCCAGTGAAATTGTTCCATAATATAACTTTGGCACAATTATATCAAATGTTGTGAAAGGAGGTACTAAATGCCCAATGACTTTTTTTAAATAAGTTTTTATTGAATACAAAGAAAAAAAAGGATTAAAAACATTGAACATGGTAAATCGTCTTTGACTGACATCTTAGTCCATATTGTACATTAATTGTACATTATTGTACCAGGTTACTTGCGGGACCGTCTTCAGCCTCATGTATCCCAGTGACCAGTTAGGGCGCATAGGGCTGGCCTCCTATGGATGGGTTCCATCCATCAGACAGTGTCATCTGACGGGTCCTAGGACAAAGGCCTTCTCCGTTGCTGCCCCAGCCCTCTGGAACCAGCTCCCCTCGGAGGTTCGTACTGCCTCCTCCCTCCTAGCTTTCCGGAAGCTTTTGAAGACCTATTTGTGCCAGCAGGCTTGGGGGGTATGAACTGTGTTCTACCCCCGGGCCGAGGAATGTGCTTCCATCCTTGATTGTGTGTTTGAATGTTGTATGTATGGATCCTTGGTTTGTATGTTGTTATTGTTATTAATAATTTTTATGTGTACCCATATTGTTGTTGTGAGCCGCCCCGAGTCTCGGGAGAGGGGTGGCATACAAATTTGATAAATAAATAAATTACATATATCTATATACAAACTATACATTTCTGGTCTCTATCTTAACTTATCTCTTTATTTGTGACCTCCATTTTTTCCCTCCATCTATAAAATTTATTCCATATTTGATAAAATTCTGTTTCTTCCTGATTTTTTAATCTTTTAGTTAACCTATCTAGTTCTGCTCAGTACATAATTTTCTTTATTAGTTCTTCCTCACTCGATACTTCCATTGGAAGTACCCAATGGCTTTTTCATGATGCCCACTCAAAGCTTCACCATAAATATTCTGTACAAGGCAAAAGTTGAGCTTAGTTCAAGAAGTCAGACACTTTAGCATTTGCACAGAATGGAGTTTATCTTCAGCACTGGCCATTAGCCAACACAGTCATTACCTGTGGGAGCTGCTCAATGAAGTGTTAGATGTTCTTGCATGACAGCCACAGACCCAAAATAGAATTCAAAATGATCCATAACTGCATGAATATAGATGAACTAAACATTCCCTCTCAAATATATCTATCTCATAGGATTGCTGGACTGGGACAAGTTTGGATGGGAAGTGACTAGTCAGTATTTTAAAAGATTATATAAGGAGCAAACAGTCTTTTTATGTGCAAAAATGAAATGTTTAACCATAAAAGACAAACACACACATTAAACAAATGAAAAAATGGACACATTATGTTATTCAATCTTTATAAACACAGAAACATCCTAATCCTAAAACCTGTTAAGGGACAGAACCAATTATTATTGTTGAATAAACTTTTCATTTACCTGTCATTAACATGCACAGTAGTAGCTTTTCCACAACTTCTAGTATTATTGCTCAATTACTCTAAGCCAGGAATGTCAAACTGGCGGCCTGCAGACAGTATACATTACATGCAGGCCATGCCTGCCCTGGCTCCACAAAGGCAAAAAATGTCACAATACATCATGATACATCATGTGGTGCAATTGAGTTTGACACCCATGCTCTAGGCCATTTGCATATGCTGTAATTCTTGCAGTTAGGTCTATAACTTGGAGTAAAGCAGTAACAGAAAAAGTATTGCTGATCCTACTGTCTTTTATTTACTCCATAGAAAATACACAAGTAATGGCAACTTTTGATATTGGCTCAGGGTGAACTAAGATCATTAAATTGAGACTCAATAGTGAAGGATGTATACATTCTGATTGTGTCAGCATTTATTACTTATGTTAATCACTAACATCAATAATAATGTCTTCCTAATAGATCTACAGATAACATTCCTATCGGTCTCTAATATTTTTTAGAAAATAATGTTACTTTTGACCCTGGCTTGTTTTTATTTTTAGTTCTATGATTTATTTTCATTGTGTTATTTTGGAGATAAAAATCACAATTATTAATTAAACTTCAGAGTAATGCTATGACCATGTAGATATCCTGCCATTCTGCTGTAGGGAGGGGCGGGGAAGGCTTCTGGCATTCCTTGCATACTTTTGCTTCTGCTGTAACTGCTTGGGAATTAGGGAGGGGGTCTGTCTTCAGAGAAGATATAGACTCCTTCCCAGCCAGTTCTAGCCTGGTCCCAAGGTCGTCATGCCCTGAGAATGACCTGTTATCTACCCAGCACCTCAGTGTTCTCCTAATATCTCTATGGCATCATATTGGCTACTGGTGGACTGGTCAGGGGGGTTGGGTTTGGGGGAAAATGAAAGAATAACTTTGTGCTTTGTGCAGGACTTTCAGATTCCACCTGACTTTTCTGCATACACTATCTCTCAGTAAAAGTTATTTTGATTCTTCCAATTTTTTATTAGTTTCCATCAATTTTTTATCTACTGTGTCGACTAGGATTGCTCTCCAATCCCCCGATGGCTTGGGCACGACGAACAGGATGGAGTAGAATCATTTCCATATGATTTTTTGATGTTGTCTCCTGCATCTTTAACATTGTTTCTTAGATAGTTAATAGTGTTGTCTGCATGCTTTGCATATTTAATAGTACATTTTGCTTCTCTGTCCCCAACATTCCCTCTATTGTTTTCTGTCCAGGGGGAGATGAAGGTGTCAATACTAAGCTTGACATTGTTTTTTTCCCTGTTCTCAATGTTGCCATCTTAATATCTTATTTATCCAATACTTTTTTATTCTTTATAACCCTTTGTTTAGTCAGCAACCTTTCTAACTTTAATCCTCTGTTCTCTGTCCCTAATCCTCTTCATTTTCTTTTTATTATTTAACACCCAATCTCTCTAAAACTCCAATTTTTTTCACCCAACTTATATCATCAACTTTTAGTCCATTAGTCCATGCATCTGTTCCTGTCTCTCACTGCCCAATCACGTCTTCTCACCGTCTCCTTCACTTTCCAAACTTTCCACACTTCCTGGTTCACCTCCTCCGTTCTTTTCCAACTGCGATTTCTTCAATCCTTGTAACATGCCGTTTCTCCGATCTCTCTAAAGTTCCAAATTTTGATCTATTCCCGTCACTTTCATGTCTGTATTGTGTTCTCTCGCCAATTCCTTCACTTTTCGGACCTTCCCCTCCTTTCTGCTCCAACTTCACCAGTATCCAATCCTCTCCAATATATTGCTTCTCCACGTTTGGCACGCAGCCTCTCTTATCAATCTTCTCTCCTTCTAAACGTTCTTCTCACTTTCACTTTTGCCACTGCAGCACGTCCTCTCGACATTTCTTTTCTCCTTTCTCCTCCAACCTCACTTTCTGCAATCTTCTACAGCTTGCCGCTCTTCCATCCTTCTCAATCACCATTTTCACTGCCATTTCGGCTGTCAACTTGCCGATTGATGTAAACTAATAAAAAATTGGAAGAATCGATTACACATTTGGAGATGGATAGGGCGGCATTTTATTTAAGGTTTCAAAACATGGTGCAGGATAAGGAAGAAGATTAGGACATCATTATGGTAGATTGATAGCAGAGGCTCTACAAAGAGATAAACAAGAAATATTGCCAGAAGTAGATGAGGTGTACTGAATCCACACAAATTATGCTTGAAGGAATAAACTACCACGTGAGATACACATAAGATTCGCCAGAAAAAAATTAGAGACCTAATATACAGGATTACAAGGGAGGAGCCAATAATTTACAAAGGTATAGAAATTCAAACACTAAACAAATTCCAAGGAAAGTGGGGGAACAGAGAAGAGACTACAGATTTCTTAGTGCACATCTTATTAAAAAAAACATTCCATTTAGATGGTTAATCCCTGAGGGGATGCTGATAATATGGCAGGAGATAAAGGTTAAAAGTGATAGCTTGGATAAGGCAAGAGAATTTTATGAACAATTAGAAGGGGAAGAAGAAGAGAATAGCAGTAGAGAAGAATTTGAATTAGAATCCAAAAGTCAGGAAGATCAGCAACTAGAGTTAAAAGAAAGAGAGAAGGAGAGAAAAAGTAAGGAGATAAGAAGACAAAGGAAAGAAAGAGGAACAGGTTCGAGAGCAAGACAAACCCAGAAGTAAAATAATGGATGGGAAGATTAGATTAGTATCAATCAATGTTAACGGCCTAAATTCACTAGTTAAAAGAAAACAAATATTAGTTAAATTAGTTAAACAAGGGGTAGACATAATATGTTTACAAGAAGTACATATAAAAAAATTACACAGAAAATATTTGGAATTTCTGAAACTAGGAGAATTATATACATCACTATGGAACAAAAACAGAGAAGAATAGCAGTCTATATCAGAAAAGGAATTAGATCCAATTTAAAATATCAAGATACAGAGGGAAGGGTATTAATACTAGAATTACAAATGGAACAGAAATCATGGTTACTGGTGATAATTTATGCTCCAAATGAAAACCAAAAAGAATTTTACAAAGCTCTGCATGAAAAACTTATTGAAATTGGACTTCCGGTGGCTCCACCGGCGTCGCTAGAGTCTCCTCTGTGAGGCTCCGTTCCCTGGGTATGTAAAGCCGCAAAAAATAGCGAACATCAGCTGTTTTTTGCAGTGAAAAATCCCCTCTTCGGGCAAAGAAGAGGTGTAGAGCATCGGGAGTAAAGGGTTGAGCTCCTCTAATATCCCTGGAAAAAGCGTTCAGGGATCAAGAGTGAGAGCTCCCCATAACTCCTGAAGACGCTCCTGCTCAGAGACGCTTCTGTCATCAGACAGAAAAAGATGCCGCGACCGCCTCTGCTTTTAAAAATAGAACACAAGAGAGACTGTTTGCAGGCTGAGTGAATACAGGAGTTTTTACTGGATTGCAAGTATTTTTTATTGTTTTTCTGGCTATATATTTCTAACTGTTACATTCAACATAATGCACTCAAGATGGCGTATAGCTTTCACTACTTTCACTGCTAAAGGAAAGTGCTTGAAAGTGAAAGCGAATTCTCCAATTTTTTCTTCTTTGTTCTCGTAAGCGAAGCTAGAGAGACGGTTGTAGAAATTGGATTAAAGCCAGAGCGATTGTTTTAAAATTTAAAATGGAGTGGAATTTACGTTTTAATGTCAAACCTATTATGGATCGCATTGATGAATTTAAAGAAGAATGGATTGCAATATTGAAAGAGACTAATACAGAAATATTAAAATTAATTAGATTCTTTTTTCCAAATGAAATTGATTTGCAACCGACTGTTGAACATTCTATACAACAATCCAAACAAGAAGAAGACAGTATTGAGAATAAAGAGAATAATGGGAAATGGATCTTGCTTGATAAACAGTTCATTTACGGAGTGGAGGAAGAGGATTTGTTTCAAGACAGGAGGGGATGGCTATTCCTCTCAGACAAGCAGCAAGAAGAAGATTTAACTGAGAAAAAAGAGAAATTGATCCAGTTTAAGAAGAAATCTATCTATGGTGCTGAGGACCAGGAAAAGCAAAGACAGAGATTTGAAATGTTACCTCAACGAAAGTCTATGGTTAAGAGAAACAGAGGACTAATGCAAAGGTTAAGATGGTTTATATGGATTCAAATGATATTGCAAGTAAAAAAGAGAGACTTATTATTTGGAAGGGAGGCCTCGTTATGGAGATTTACCTGGCAGAAGAAAAAACCAAGAGTACGATTGAAGAAGTGAAATTTAAAATTGTATGCAAGGAATTATGGGTAATTCAAAACTATGGACTGACTCAAGGACTAAGATTATGAGTAAGATGTAAGAGAAGATGATTAACAGAAGATATAATATTAAGATTATGAGTAAGACGTAAAAGAAGATGATTAATGGAAGATATAATTAAATTGAAGAAGAATGTACTTGCTTTGAAATGATCTAGGTTTGACATTAGATTGATTGATGGGATAGATAAGCATTATGTGATTTGATAAGGTTGAAGGAATCTAAGTTAGAAATGGATTAAATAGATTGTATTTGTTATTTAGGTTTATTTGACATATGAGAAAGCCCAGAAGTCGATTGAAGAAGTGAAATTTAAAATTAAGTGTAAGGAACTAAGGTCAATCTAAGATTATGGGCTGAATCAAGGACCAAGTTTATGAGTAAGATGTAAGAGAGGTTGTTTAATGGAAGATATACTAAATTGATTAAGAATATATTTTTTTAATTGAGGGGTTTATTGATATTATTTGTTTATTTTTTAAAAAAAAAGATGATTTATTTATTTGATGTATATTGGTTTGAAATGATTGTCTAGAATGTTAAAAGAAATTGATTATTGGAAGATATATACTAAACTTGATTGTTTGGGTGAATCTACATAACCTCTCAATGAATTGAAGTGATGGATTGATTGTTAGATTGATGGTTTAGATATGTAAATGAAAATTAATACTCTTAACAAGATGATTTGTCTGTTTTGTTTAGTGGATTGAAATGATTTAAGGTTCGATATTAGATGGACTGATTGAGGGATTAGATATGTATTAGAATTGATAAGGTTGAATAAATGTTAAGTAGAGATTGTATTTAGTATATAGTTCAAAATTCTTGTTAGGATTATATAATAACTTTGTTTGAAGTAGTGGGTTTTCTTTTGTTTTACCCTGTACTACTCTGGGAAGTCAGGGGGGGTAGGGAGGGTTTATACTTTTATATACTATGTTTTCTCAACTGTAATGGGGGTTGATGCAAGAATATGTAATTATTGTTATTAAGGGGTCGCTCGGGTGGCCTCTGGGCACCACATCTGATGGAAAGAGGAAGGAGGAGTGAAGGCTGATGTAAGTAGAAAGTTGATAAGAAGGGGGAAGAGTAGGGATAGTTGGGTGGAGTAGAAGGAGGGAGATAGAGAAGGAGGGAGGAGAGTAGGTAGTTAGTTGGTAAGTGAAGGGGGAAGGTTAGGGTTAGGGGGATGTGGTGGTGGGGGTACCGAGCAGTAATGTTAATTGTTTGGTAAATGTGGTCTATGATTATTTTCAGTTGAGTTATTATTATTAGATGTATTGAAATAAGTACTTATGTTTTGTTTATGGATGATTTTGAAATATGTATTTATATTGTGATTATGTTTATTGTTTATTTTAACACTATGATTTGATTTGAGCATTTTTCTTTTTCTGTTAAAAATTAAAAAACCAATAAAAAAACTTATTGAAATTGGACAAAGAAATATTTGTATAATAGGAGATTATAATGCAATAGTGGATATAAAAATAGACTATATTAGTAATATGAAAAATAAAAAGAAGCGAAAAACACTACCAAAAACATTTTTTGAGATGTTGCAGGAATTCAACTTATTTGACCCATGGAGGAAACAGAATCCTATGAAAAAGGAATACACCCTTTTTTCAAATCCACACAAATTCTGGTCTAGGTTAGATATGGCATGGATGAATGGGGAAATAGGGCAAGAAGTGGAGACAATAGAAATAATACCAAACATATGGGCAGATCATAACCCCCTGAAGATAGTGTGGACAGGTCAGAAAAAAATAAAGAGAAGGTGGACACTTAATACCCAAATCTTAAAGGAAAGAGAATTTACTGCAAGGACTAAAAAAGAGATGGAATTATTTTTTAAAGAGAACACTAAACAACAAACATCATTACAAATTATATGGGACACCGCCAAAGCTTATCTCAGAGGTATAGCAATAGCATACACAGCTAGGAAAAATAAGGTGAAAAGGCAGACACAAAATATATTTTTGGAAAAGATTAAAAAATTAGAATCCAAATTACAGCGGGAGCCACAAGATGAAAGGATTAAAGACTCTGGCCAAACATAAATTAAATATAGCAGAACAAGAGGAATTGGCAAGAGAACTGAAAACAACCAAACAAATTTTTTTCAAACATGCAAACAAACCTGGGAGGTGGCTTGTCTATAAATTAAAAAAAGAAAAGGAAAAAAGATTTATTCAGGAACTACAGGACAAAAATGGAGAGGTGCAATATAAAATAGATGAAAAGAAAAAAATAATTCAGAATTACTTTGAGTCTCTATATAAAAAAGAGAAAACAGAGGAGGAGAATATAAAACAATATTTAAAGGCCAATGTTCTCCCAGAATTAAAAGGACAAAGAGAATTATTGAATAAAAAAAATAACAGCAATGGAACTAAGAATGGCAGTACAAAAGCAAAAAAATAATAAAGCTCTGGGGCCAGATGGTCTACCTGGGGAAGTGTATAAGACTTTGTATGAAGATCTGGAAATGATATTATTAGATGTATATAATGATGTATTGGAGAGAGCCAAATTACCAGACTCCTGGACAGAAGCCAACATAACTCTTATTCCAAAAGAAGATACGGATCCTAAACAAATAAAAAATTATAGACCAATCTCGCTGTTGAATTCAGACTATAAAATTTTTACTACAATAATGGTGGAACAATTAAAAATAATATTAAATCAAACAATATACTCAGATCAAAACGGCTTTCTACCTACCAGACAAATTAGGAACAATACAAGAACTGTGCTAAATGTCCTGGAATAGTACGAAGCACACCCCGAAAAACAGGCTGCATTAGTATTTTTAGATGCTCAAAAGGCATTTGACAACCTTAATTGGCAATTTATGTTCCAACAAAAAGAAAACATGAAATTTGGTGAGAAGTTTGAACAAATGATAAAGTTAATATACAGAATACAAAAGGCTAGAGTAATAATAAATGGGGAAAATACAGAGAAGATAGAAATTAACAAAGGAGTAAGACAGGGATGTCCAATGTCGCCTCTACTTTTTATTCTAATGTTAGAAGTGCTACTAACTCAAATCAGAAATAACAAAGAGATAAAAGGATTAAAGGTTAAAACAGAAGAATACAAGACACAGGCATTTGCAGATGACCTGGTGTTCTTTATAGAAGAACCATTAGAAAGAGGTAATATTTTAATGAATGAAATAGAAAAATATGGAATGGTGGCAGGACTAAAAATAAACAAAGAAAAGACTAAAATATTAGTTAAAAATTTAACTGAAAAGCAAAAAAGGGGATTAGAAGAAAATTTGGGGTTGCAAATTGTAAAAAAGATTAAATATTTAGGAATTTGGCTCACCATAAGATGTTCCTCAATAAAAGAAGATAATTATAAAAAATTGATACTACAAATACAAAAAGATTTAGAGATTTGGGTGAAACTACAATTATCATTGTTAGGAAGGATTTCGGCAATTAAAATGAATGTTTTACCAAAATTATTATACCTCTTTCAAACAGTTCCAATAAAATTGGGGAAATTTTTTTTGATGAATTAAATAAAATGATTAATAAATTTATATGGTTAGGTAAAAAAGCACGAATAAATGTTAAAGCGTTACAGGATAGTAGAAGTAGAGGTGGCCTTTGGCTCCCAAAATGGGAAATTTACTATCAAGCAGCGGGATTGCTTTGGATCAGTGACTGGATAAATTTAGAAAATAAAAGGATCTTAACAATTGAAGGTCAAGATCTACAGGCTGGATGGCATGCTTTTCTATGGGGAAAAGATAAGAAAACTCACACATATTTCTTCCGACATCAGATAAGGGATGCATTAATTTGGATATGGGGGAAAGTTAAAAAAAAATACACAAAAATTCCAATTTGGATCTCACCCATGGAGGCGATGATTCACCCAAATACATTAGAGAAAACAAAGATGATAAGGTATAAAGAATTATTAGACAACCAAGGGAAGCTAAGATCAAGAGATGAATTAAAAGAATAGGAAATAACTATTGATTGGTGGCCATATACACAGATAAAATCAAAATATAATAAACATATGGAAGAAAATAACCTTCTGTCAAAATGCATTTGTATATCTTTATCTTTCCTATACAAATTGGGATATGTGACTGCCTCCAATGGCGATAGCCAAGCCGGAATCTTTGTGTAATATCGAAATTTAACTAAATTCCAGCTTTTTATTAATTCTTGCCGAACCTTATGTCTTAAAAATATTGATGATTTCTACTTTGCCCCATCCATATATGAGCATACCAGCCCTGCTGGAGATCATAACCCTCTAAATATAAACATCTTTTATTTTCTAAGGTTATCCAGTTTCTAATCCAAGTTAGGGCCGCTGCTTGGTAATATAGCTTCCAATGTGGGAAACCTAAACCTCCCCTTTCTTTGGCATCCTGTAAAGTCTTTAATTTTATTCTTGCCTTCTTAATAGACCACACAAATTCTAAGGTTATTTTATTTAACTCCTTAAAAAATTTCTTGTCTAATTGGATTGGGATATTCTGAAACAGGAATATCATTTTAGATAAGATGTTCATTTTCACGGCAGCAATTCTCCCAAGTAGTGAAAGATGCAAAATTTTTCCAATCGTCTAGATCTACTTTTATATTCTTAATCAGTTTGCCATAATTGTCTTCTTTAATTGATGAGCAGCATGCTGAAATAACTATCCCTAGATATTTTAATTTGGAAACTACTTGTATGCCTAATTTTGCCTTGAGATTTCCTATTTGTATATTAGTCATATTTTTGTTATAATCTTTGTTTTGTTTCTGTTTATTTTCAAACCTGCCAGATCCCCATACTCTTCCAATATTTCGAATAGTTTCTGCCCTGATTGTTCTGGGTCTTCTAATATAAATGCTAAGTCATCCGCATAAGCTTGAAATTTGTATGTTTCTTTCTTAATCTTAAATCCTTTAATCTGCTCTTCTTGTCTTACTACTCTAGCAAGAATTTACAATGTATAAATAAATAACAATGGCGAAAGAGGATATCCTTGTCTTGTACCTTTCTGTATGTTGAATTTATCGGTGGCCTCTCCATTTATTATAATCTGAGCCTTTTGTTTGGAATATATTGCAGTTATCACATTTAAATTTTTTTCCCCAACCTCCATTAATTTTAGTTGTTGAAACATAAATTGCTAATTGACATTGTCAAAAGCCTTCTGTGCATCCAGGAACAGAAGTGCCACTTGACTTAGAAATATTAGAGAAAAATGTAAATAAAGAGGATACATATCTAATCATTCATGTGGTTACGGTGGCAAGGATTTTATTTGCTCAAAAATGGAAAACAATGGAAATACCGAGTGAGGAAGATCTAATAAAGAAAATTATGTTTTGTGCAGAATTAGATAGGTTAACTAAAAGATTAAAAAACCAGGAAGACACAGAATTTTATTTGATATGGAACAAATTTTATAGATGGAGGGAAAAAAAGATAGAGGTCACAAATGATGAGACAAAATAAAAAATAGAGATTAGAAATGTATAGTTTATATATAGATAAGTTATATGTAAATAATGTATAATATGGACTGAGACGTCTGTCAAAGACGATTTACCATGTTCAATGTTTTTAATCCTTTCTTTTGTATTCAATAAAAAACTTTTTTTTAAAAAAGAAATTGAATTGGAAGAAGAAATAGTAAAGGGCCCAATGATAGCATGGGCCCGAAACATAGGCAGAAATATAGGATTAGATGAATGGGAAAGAACATGGAACAGAAATTACAAATTAATGTTGTCAACTGCATACAAAGAAAACCAATATAAAATGTTCTACAGATGGCATTTAGCACTGGTGGGATTGGCTAAAATATATAAAAATATGAATCTGGAATGTTGAAAATGTAAAAACAAAGAAGGAACATTTTATCATATGTGGTGGCAATGCTCCAAAGCAAAGACCTATTGGGAGCAGATTAAGAGATAGTTACAGGAAATAACAAAACAACAAATTGAACTCAAACCCGAAATATTTTTATTAGGCATAATTAACCCAAAAATCGAGAAACGACTCCAATACATCATTATACATATTATAACTGCAACATGCATTACATATGCGCAATGTTGGAAAAGGGAGAATATACCAAAAAAATGCAATGATTATATGTAAGATATTAGATTGTGCTGAGATGAACAAACTTACCTTAGAACTAAAAGACAAAGAAACTACAGAATTCTACGAGATATGAGACATGTACTATAACTGGTTAGAACTGAGGAATAACAAAGTATGAGAAGTAATGTAAATAAATGTAAATAAATGTAAGAGATGTAGGACATAGTATTGTTAAGAAAAAAATGTACTGTGTATTTTGTTTGTTTGTAAAGAGAAAAAGGAAAAAAAAGTTCTTTTGATTAACAGTAATGGAGTCAAGAGTTTTGCTTTCCTGAGGGAATAGCTGGGGCAGATCTTTATTTAATGTGCACATTTTAAGTTTTGTGTTTATTTTAAGGGATATGGAATTAACAGCAAATCCTTCTGTTATTTCTGCATGAAAAAAATCTTGCCAGGGAAAATTAAGAATATCTGTTAAAATGGGAACAGTAAAAAGTTTAAGGTCTTCCTTAATTTGTGACCACTTGATTTATAATCTTGGAAAAAGTGTTATACCACCTCTACTCACACTTATGATCACTGTACCATCCCTGTAGTCGCATGATTGCAATTCAGGTACTTGACAAATGGCTCATATTTACAACTGTTTGCCGCATCCTGCGGCCATATAATTATGATTTGCAATTTTTTTGCCTGCAAAAAAGACAAAAATATCCATTGGAAAGCTGTATTTTATAATGACCATGTGATCCACTTAATGATTGTGACAATTTCATTAATGACTGCTGTAAAAATAGCCATAAAATCTGGTCCCATCAAGTGGTGACTCAACTTATGACTGTACTGACTTATGTTCTAAATTCCAGTCCCAATTATGATCACAAGTTGAAAACTATCTGTAAACCAATAGTACAGAGAAAACACACATATAAATCTGGTTATGTAATCACTCTTTCTTTTAGAACTAAACCACAAAACATTGACCATATGTTTATCCAGAGAGAGCTATTATCTACTGTGTTTTGATTACATTTATTTATTTTATGCATTTATAGTCCAGATTTCATTGTATTTTTCCTACTCACAGGGTAAGCAAATATTATATCCTCAAGCCTAAACAAATAAATATGATTTAAGAAATGAAAAGCTTCCAGCAAATTAGTAAAAACCAGTTGACTTATTAAAGCTAATTTTCTTTAGTATTTTGTTTCCCCTAATGAAACATAATTGTTTTTTTAATGACTCTAGAGTTTTGCTTCAATAATTCTACCTCAGAGGCAAGTTCACTCTTTTAGAATTCTCCACATGGAAAAGATTTGACATCTGTTCAGTTATGATGTCTTTGGGTTCTCCTTTTTAAAACATTTGCTTTAACTCTTTTGAATTCCTATTTGCTGAAACAGAAGATTCTATTGCTTATCCCTTATTTTTTTATGTGTACAACATAAACTCCTATATGGCTTGTGACTCATTATCAGGTAAAAAATAGCCCAAGAGTATAAACCCTCAGCATATCTAAAAAGAAAAGATTTCTTTTTATTTTTTTAAAAAAGTATTTTATTAATTTTCTATCATTACAATTAGTTAGTGCTTAGTGAACAACGTGTTGTCTGGTTTGCTTTTTGCTTAGTCATAAAAGTTAAGTTCTTACTCTCTATCTCGTTTTTCCAGCCATTGATAAAATAAGTTACATGTTTGAAAGTATTCTGTCTTCTTTTTCTTTGATTCTCAATGTGAGTTTATCCATTTCAGCACAGTCCAGTATTTTCTTAATCATCACTTCATCCAATGGTGTTGTCTCATTTTTCCAGTGCTGCGCAAATCCTCACTGCTGTTAACACATGTAAAGTTAAACATACATTTTGTTTATCAATTTTTTGGAATTATGCCTAATAAAAAAATTCAGGTTTAAAGTCTACATATTTCCCTAACATCTTTTCTAACCACGTATGTATTTTTGTCCAAATTTTTTTTGCTTTAACACATGTCCACCACAAGTGATAATAAAAAGGAAAGATTTCTTGATTGTGACTTTTTTATTTGACACCTCATTACAAAAAGTAGGAAACTCCTGAATTCATTTAACATATTTAATCTAATTAATTTAATTAAAGACAAATTGCTTAGAAATTATTTCAAGTGAGAAGAACATTTTGGATTCATAAAGAGTGTAAATGGTCACTCATTGACTGTGCACTAATCTTGCCAAGACTGAGAACTTCCGGAGGTACAGACAGGATTTTGAAGAGGCAGAGGAACTAGAGATCAAATTGCCAACATATGCTGGATCATGGAGAAAGCTAGGGAGTTCCAGAAAAACATCTACTTTTGCTTCATTGACTATACTAAAGCCTTTGATTGTGTAGATCACAACAAATTGTGGCAAGTTCTTAAAGAGATGGGAGTACCAGATCATCTTATATGTCTCTTGAGAAACCTATATACGGGTCAAGAAGCAACAGTGAGAACTGGACATGGAACCACTGATTGGTTCAAAATTGGGAAAGGAGTCCGGCAAGGCTGTATGCTGTCGCCCTGCCTATTTAACTTATATGCAGAGCACATCATGAGAAAGGCAGGGCTAGATGAATCAAAAGTTGGAATTAAGGTTGCCAGGAGAAATATCAACAATCTAAGAAATGCAGAAAGTGAAGAGGAACTAAAGAGCCTCTTGATGTGGGTGAAGAAGGAGAGTGCAAAAGTTGGCTTGAAACTCAACATTAAGAAAACCAAGGTCATGGCATCTGGCCCTCTCAATTCCTGGCAAATAGATGGGGAAGAAATGAAGGTAATGACAGATTTTATCTTTCTGGGCTCCAAGATCACCATGATGGGGACTGCAGCCAAGAAATTTAAAAATGCTTGCTCCTGGAGAGGGAAGCTATGGCAAATTTAGACAGCATACTAAAAAGCAGAGACATCACCCTGCCAACAAAAGTATGTATGGTTTTCCCAGTTGCAATGTATGGCTGTGAAAGTTGGATCATAAGAAAGGCTGAGTGCCAAATAATTGAGGCCTTTGAACTATGGTGCTGGAGAAGACTCCTGCGAGTCCCTTGGACTGCAAGACAATCAAACCTATCAGTCCTAGAGGAGATCAACCTGACTGCTCTTTAGAAGGCCAGATTCTGAAGTTTAGCCACATAATGAGAAGGATGGACTCACTGGAGAAGAGCCTAATGCTGGGAAAGATTGAGGGCAATAGACGAAGGGGATGACAGAGAATGAGGTAGCTGGATGGAGTCACTGAAGCAGTAGGTGTGAACTTAAATGGACTCCAGAAGATGGTAGAGGACAGGAAGGCCTGGAGGAATGTTGTCCATGGGGTCGTGATGGGTCGGACACGACTTTGCAACTAACAACAACAACTATCTTGCCAATGGTTTGCCTTATTTCCTAAAATTAAAAACTGGAAAACTTGAAGAAAAAATTCTATCTGTGGAACTTTTTCATTCATTGTCACTGTCACCATTATGGGTAATTGCTTTGTTGAGAGATAGTTGGAAAACTTCTCTTCGTCTTGAAAAAGTTTGGAGACATTCTCCACCTGGTTTCTCTGTGCACAAATCTGGTAAAAATTTCAACAGGCCTTAAAGCTATTTACTATTTTTAAAGTGATTTAGATGTAATATAAATGCAAATGATTAACTGTGGGATTACTTGACTATTCACTAAAGGCACATCATTTGAAGAACATATTCACAAAGCATTATGAGGTTACTACTATTGTTTTATCCCAACCAAATGGCATATTGAAAAAAAAATCAGCTGAACTTCATACTGCAGGCAATCAGCTAATTACATGATTATATGCAAATTGAAGAACCTCATGTGATAAGGTTTCTTTGACATATTTTGTATTGGCGGATGGGATTACGAGTCACTATGGCTCTCCAGGGCCTTCCAGAGAGAATTTTCTCTTTCATTTTCCCCTTACCCCTAACTAGTGATGCTAGTTTATCACTGATCTATGACTACTTTCCATAATGTTTCTGAAGGGATTAAATATATCCTTCCTAAGCATGGACTGAACTATTGAATGTGTCTTTAGGCCTTTTGTGTTAAATGGGCATGGATTTACTTTGACAAAGCATTTCAAACTTGGAGATGAACCGATTTGCTTCAATTATTATCTATAGTAGTATAGATGCATACTAATTTTCTGCAACATGGTGGCTTTAAATCACTTCTGAATGGTGCTATAGAAGGATCATTTCAATCTCATTCATCAGAGCTGGCTGAAATGCTCCCATGGTGAATAGCTTTAGGATTGTATCCAGCCTTTTCTGAAGCCATCCACATTGAAGAATCTTCACCAGATGCTGGGAAAAAAAGAGCATCTTTTTTCAATTCAGCATACAATCTCTTTAGCCAATGGGGTGAGAGAAAATGTATCTCAGCTTTCTCTCAAAGAATTGCCAAAATAGTTATTTTGATCCTCTCCTGCCAGTGGTTTCTCACAATCATTAGTCAGCTGGTGTGGTTGGGAAGCTTGTCTGAGTTTTGACTTCTTTCAACTATTGATGCGATGCAATAGAGGCAGGCTGTGCAAAATAATAAGTCCATTTTTATATTTAATTTACAGTAGTAAGAAGCATTACAAATATGTAATTCAAATAATCATAGAATAAATTATCCCCAGTGTTCCCATCTAGAGGGCATCAGATATGGACACTGTTCTGAATATTATATATTTTATATAGGCCTTGGATACATTATTATCTGCAGGTATATTGTTGGAAATGCAATATTTCAAATGATCTAAGCCTAGGAGTAGATCCCATCACATCATAATTGTGAGAGATTCATATTTCCTCTCATTTCTATATGCTACGGGATGACTAAGAATCATGTTTGATACCTGGTAATGTAAATTTATTTTTAAATTTATCTTCCTGCAACATGGACACGTTATATGGACATGTCACAAGAAGATAAACTTAAAAGTAAATTTTGATGTACTGCTAAACCGTCCCACATTTTTATGTAAGAATTCTTGTCTGTCATTTTCTTGTTCCATCTCACTTCCATACAATGTCTTCTTGTATTTTTTTAATGAATAAAAACTTATCCCACAGTGTTCTCATTTCTCACACTGCAATGACAGCTCACGGAAGAGTTGGTCTTTAGTGGTCCTATTACTACACAATGGAACAGAACCATCTGCATTCAAGAGTACTTTTCAGGCTACATAGCCATGAATGAGTAAATTTTCATGTGCTGGTTTATTGACCATGATGAAGAATGAAGAATGCTGACCTACAATGCTCATGACAGAACTGTGACATATACATTTATTAGTGCTATTTTCTTCCTGATTCAGCCTCCCGCAGAGACATGCAGTACAGTATTTTTGACCTGCTATCATGCATTGTGAACTATATTGATTGAGTACAGGATTTTATCCCATGTACCTCAAATAATTTGCTATGCATATCTGATATGTATCATATTACAGCACTAGGAAACTTTGTCCTCAGGAGTTCTCAGTTTCATGCTTGGACTATGTGACATGTTGCAACACAACTGACCTATTCAGTATGTTTTGGTTCTGGACAAGCTAATTGACACTAATTCATAACAAGAATATTAATCCTGAAAGAAATAGAATGTGTAATATAATACCAAGGAACAAAAATTTAAAAGTCACACCAAATGAAGGAGTTTTAGAAAAATATAATCCTAAAGAAACAGTAGAATTCATCTCATTCCCAACAAAAAAATAACAGAGAAGGCATCAGCATTAAGGAAATATTAACAACAACACAAATTAAAACATACCCAATAAATTCATAGTTTAAAGGCTTTTATAAGAATAAGATCTTTGCCACTATAAGCAGTCTCTATAAGGTGGAAGAAGGAATGAAAAATGAATGCAAATCTTTTAATTCCTATAATTTGACTAATCAAGTAATTACCTTAAAACTGAGGTGTATGTCCATGAAGTAGCCATTTCATTTCTATTTGCTTTTGCAATCTCTCCAGGAACCCTACTATGCTATTATGTGTTGTTGTCCTCTACATTATCTGATTTTTAAAGTGGCCAACAGCTGGCTGTAACAGCTTGCCTCCCTTTAAAAGAGCCTTTCTCAACCTTAGCACGTTTAAGATGTATGGATTTCAATTCCCAAAATTCCCCAGCCAGCCATGCTAGTTGAGGAATTCTAAGAGTTTAAAGCTTCCAAAGTATGTATGTATGTGTGTATGTATGTACTTGCTGCCTATCTTGCTATGGGGTTACTCCAGGCAGCTTACAATAATAAAAGGAAAAACAAAAAAGGAGTGGGAACATAACAGAAGTAAAATGAGAGGTTGAGAAACATTGTTAAAGTTTTAACAAATTCAGGGGCATTTGCTGAGAGAGGAAGGAATGGGAGGAACTCTCAGCCAGCTCATCAGACAGGCAGCTTACCTAAACAAGATGCTGTGATTTTCATCAATATGTCACAACAGTTAAAGAAGGAAAGGTTATGCTCTGTTGGAATGATCTGGCAAAAGCAAAATAAGGACAGTTCTAATAATTAAATACAAAGAAAGTAGTTTCCCAACCTGGAACACATTGTTGGACAAGATAATTTGGAAGCAAAATCTTCCTGTAGCATTGTAGCTGAAGTGACCTTATAATGCTCCCCATTATGTTTCTCAAGAATTCAATTTCATAGACTCAAGGTAATTGATAGAAATTTCTAGTAAATGTCATTCTCACAATTACTGTGAGAGTTTAAAGTGTATATTATTTCCTCACTGGAGCACTCAATGCTTTCTGATTTCAATAATTCCACTCTTAAAGATCCATCCTTTATATTTAGGGCTTACCAATCCCTACTTTGAACACAGCATTTGGTGGTGGGGATAGGAAGATACCTTGTTCTATAGTATTGATAGACATTGTAAGAGAAGTAACACAGATGAATGTGGTATGGCAGTCATATGAATCAAAATGTGGTACTCCACAAATTTATTGGCTTATTATTTCAATCAGAGAGTAAATTTAGCTCAGTTTTAATGACCAATAGCCAAATCATCCAAATTAATAGTGCAAATTGATATAACTTACATTGTGGTAAATATGCAAGCTAGTATCTCCATCTAAGTATGTTGCCTACCAATCACTCTGAAGAAAGATTGTTTACCTGGACATATTCCTAAGAACAAAATACAAACTGCTTGATTTCTGAGAGAAATAAAATTTTGATTTGACTAAGTAAGTAAGTGAGTGAGTGAGTAAATAAATAAAATAAAGCAGAGGCTGCTGGATATCAGGCTAGAATGAGCTTAATTATCTCTCCTCAGCTGCAGACAACCTTGAAATTAGAAACTCACTTTTATAAGGACAGCAAATAAGTGTTCAGGCAGGGAATTAGAAGAAGCTGAAGAGCCAAGGAAAAACAAAAAACAGACTTCTGATTCTTTGCTGCCAATAATTAAGAGCTTATTGGTTTTGACAGCTTTCTGAGTGTTGTTGATGCCTGATTAGAATGTTGCTCTTGCTGACATAACTGAGACATCATGTAAGACACCCATTTTCAAAGAATGAAAGATGAGCAAAAAAAGGAGAAGCACAAACATTTGTTAAAATAATTCAATAAGGGAAGCTTTTCTTCTCCTCAAGGTAGTTTTCACCCAGAGAAATAACTTCTGGAAACTTGTGACTAGGTCAAACTGTAATTTCCTTGGGAGTTTAGCTAGGACAGTCGGTGATCAACTCTAAGCAACATAGATAATAAAGGAAGCATTGTTATGATTTACAAGGTGAGTGCAATATTTATCTTTCTCTTTGAATAAGACCCAAATTTATGCTTGTGTCTTTATTAGAAAAGAAAGTGAAGCAGTTTGAGGAGAGATACTGCAACATGTCAGAAGTTTCTGGACAGGACAGCTGGAGCTGGGGAAGAAGGGGAAGAGGAGGGCAAGAGAACAGAAAAAGTCTGTTCAGTGCAGTGGAGCTTTACCTCTAGACCAGGGGTGTCAAACTGCCGGCCCATGGGCCGGATGCATCACAGCGAAATGGCGCCCACCCTATTGCCAACACTGGCAAAAAAAGTCACAATACATTGCAACACGTCACATGTTGGGCAGGGGGTTGGACTAGATCACCTACAAGCTCCTAGTCTAGTCTAGTCTAGTCTAGTCTAGTCTAGTCTAGTCTAGTCTAGTCTAGTCTAGTCTAGTCTAGTCTAGTCTAGTCTAGTCTAGTCTATTTTTTCCCTATCTCTATTATTCCTATTTCTATCCCTATCCCTATTATTCCTATTCCTATCCCTATAATTCCTATTTCTATTCCTATTATTCCTATTTCTATTCCTATTATTCCTATTTCTATTCCTATTATTCCTATTTCTATTCCTATTATTCCTACTTCTATTATTTCTATTTCTATTATTCCTATTCCTATTATTTCTATTTCTATTCTATTGACACAAGCATGACTTAAAGCAATCCAAAAGCCACCATGACAAGGAAGAGGTGTGTTGTCCTGGTGAGTGATTCCTTGCTAAGAAGAACCAAGGTGTCACATTCATCACTCACATGTAAATGCAAGTGGGCCTTTTAATCCAGCCACACATGCTATTTTCATATTATTGACACTACACCCCATAGACACCCCTGGAAACTAGATACTGAAAGTGAAATTGTAAACAATTATTGCAAGAAGGAAAAACATGGGAAATATACAAAAGTCTTGCATTAATACATGGAATACATTCTAAAATGCTGAAGGAAAGGGGACATGTACAGAAAGAATGGCACATGCCAAAAGGAGAATACATGGTAATCTCTGGCAATTTTATCAGAAAGACAACAGAATGAGCAGAGGTTTAGGGAAGCTACAAAAACCAACACAAAGCTTTTTTCCTTGGGGGAGGGAGGTATGTTAAAACAAAAGGAAAATCAAACACATTCTCTCTATATATGACTCATTAGCAGTAATTTGCAAATAACTTCCCAAAATAAACCCGCATGATTTGCAGTAATTGTAAGACATTTTCAGAACACTTAATGATAAAAACACTACATAAAGATTATAGAAATGGAAATTTAAAATCCATTAATTACTTCATTGTAGAATTACTGAATTAAATTATTAATTAAATAGTTATTAATTAATAATGAATAAATATTGATGTATTAATGATAAACCTGTGCAAAAGAAAAAATGATTGAGTCAACTATTTTGTGAATTATTTTGTGAATTATTTTGTGATAAAAAGTAATATATATACTAACTATAAGTATAGTGTATTAGAAACATTAAGAAACTCAACACATGGTTATACATAATTGCTAATCTGTCACTGAAAAATGGTGTTTTATTTATAAACCAGTTCTGACTACAAATAGACATTGCAGTGTCCATCGCAAGCTGCTGTGTTACCCAAATGATGACTAATGATATCATGATGTCTGGCACAGCATATAAATTGCATTATTTACATGATGATTTCATGACACATCTTGCAATTTCTTCCTTCATTGTCTATGCAACTGTGACTATATATACCCACATCTGTGTACATGTATATAAAAACTGTTGCATGTGGAAGAAATTTCAGTGATGCAAATATATCAGCTTTATATGCAGATCTGGGTAAACATAAGTGCATTTTTTTACTCATTAATGATAGGAATAACTTCCCTTTGTACTGTCATTATTCTTACTGTTAGAGGAAAATACGGAACTAATAGAATTTACTTTGGCTATACATCTGTCATACAGACACATACAGATCCAAACAGAAAATGTGGGTTAATGTCAGAATTCACCACTTGAATGTCCATCCTGTGAGATCTAACATTAATCCTCATTTCCCTATTTGGAAAATAAATTGTGTTATAGTTCTGTATATTGTCTGTATACTGTAACACTCAGAACTGCAGATTAGAACAATACCCTTGATTTTTAATTATTCTTACCCCCTTCAGATTTCTAAAGATGATGAGCTATAGAAGGTTTTCTGTACAGAGTTGATCTTCACCAGAAAAGCAGTGATTCTCCTGATCAGCAGTGGTTTCCCTACCTCTCATATGTTTGTGTATGCCTCTGACTTTGATTCTTAACTTGAGCGGACTGTTCAGCAATAATCCTTAACTTCCAGGTCAAATTAATTGTGTAAAGCTCAGCCCTGATATTATCCCATGTGGGTCCACTGGACTTGTAAGTATGGGCAGGACCAATACTTACAGCATAGCTTTGATTAGCAGTTTTTGTTGTTGTTTTCCCTTTTGGAAACTGCCTATTAAGTGGGAAAACCTCCTTGTTATTGCTCATATGTACACTATGTACAAAAAGCATAGAGAAAATTCACAGAGCACAAATTCATTGGACTATCTCCTGGATTGAGATGATTGATGATGATGATGATGATGATGATGATGATGGAAGGGATCTTGGAGGTCATCTAGTCCAAATCCCTGCTCAGGCAGGAAACCCTGTACCATTTCAGACAAATGGTTGTCCAGTCTCTTCTTAAAAACTTCCAGTGTTGGAGCATTCACAACTTCTGGAGGGAGGTTGTTCCACTGATTAATTGTTCTAACTGTCAGGAAAGTTCTCCTTAGTTCTAGGTTGCTTCTCTCTTTGGTTAGTTTCCATCTGTTGCTTCTGGTCAGGTGCTTTGGAGAATAGCTTGCCTCCCTCTTCTTTGTGGCAACCCCTGAGATATGGAACACTGCTATTATGTCACCCCTAATCCTTCTCTTCATTAAACTAGACATACCCAATTTGCATGTGTTCAATCACTGTTGTTGTTCGTTATTATTTAAATCCAGAATATAATACATTGATCATTTTGAACTGGGATATTTTGGTGTACGTTTTCTGAATATTTATTAAAATATTTATTATTAAAATATAAAAACCTTATTTTGGGGACTTCAGCCTTGAAATAGAGGAAATTTTCTGTTGAATATGTCACAGAATATCATTCCTGTACTTCCTGACAAGAATTACATTTGAGAATTTATGCCATTTATTATGTAAACACAACTATCAATTTTATAAACCAAATGATGAAATGACTGCTGCAAGAAGATTTAGTAACTACCACTCTGGAAGACAGTATGGAAAGCCAAATTTTATTTTTGGCTAGGATTTCAACTGACTTAGTCTTTAAAAGCTTCTAAGATGCTTGTTATGGTTTAAAATGGGATCTGTTGCTAATAGCAACTGTTTCAGTAATTGTAAAATCCATAAAACTGAGACGGTTATTTAAGACGGTAAAAATTTATAGCTTAGTATATTTAATTAATGTATTCAAATGTGAGAAAGCATTAACATTTAAACTTGAATCAACATTTTTCTCTATATTCTGTATATTTATATGTTTATTAAAATAATTTATACAGTTCTGTGAGTAGTTATAGAGCTCTGCTGCATTTATTCACTCCAACAAGACTCTGGGTGGCTTAGATATGTCACAGATAGAATTAATGTGGGAAGTATTTCCAATCCCAGTTGACAAGTGACAATTAAAGAATATTGGCTATATTTTAAACTGAGGGATGCAGGTAATATTTGCAATGGATAGAATGCAAAGGACTTCTTTAGCCTTTCTAGAGCTTTGCATGTCTATTGGAATTCTTGGTTATACATTTAGCATATTGTTTTCCATATGCTATCATTCCTTTTAAGATTCCTGCAATACTTAAAAGTAATTCATTAAGGTCAAGCTTATTGTGATATTAATAATGCATGTCTACTCAGAAATAACCTAGACTGAAGTCAGTGAAGTTTACCCCCACAAAACTGAATATAAGGTGCATTATTTCACTTGCTATGCGTGTTTTATTATTTATGGAAATTGCCACATTGAGAAACATTGGGAACACAACACATGTAGGTAGGGAATTTCCACATAGGGACAGAGAATTATTATGCTGTAGTTTTTCATTTAGTGGTTTTAACTTAATTGTTTTAGGGATGGATGATCCAATGTGCAGTGTTTAACATGTTGAGCTATGACTAGGGATATTCATGTTCAAATTCACTCATGGATGTGGAAACTAACAAAGTGCCTCTATGCCTGTTATTCTCTTCAGCCAGACCTATTTTATAGAGTTGCTGTAAAAAAGTGGAAAAACTGAGTTCCTGGAGAAAATTAATTCAACAAATAAAATAATTCTCTATAAAGTCATAATATAGTGGACAATCTCTATATCAATCCATTATCCCATTGCTCTAAATCTTTTTAAAATAAAAAAAGAATTCTTCCTGAAATTAATAATTTAAGACTTCTAAAACAGTCCAAAAAGAGATTTTGAACCCAGTAACAGGTAGTCCTTGAAATAATAGAAACACTATAAAAATAAAATATGTGTGCATTTGTGTGTGTATACATACACACATATGCACACATGTCTGTGTGCATATATACAATATATTTATTATATAAAGAAAGATATAGATATAATGCAAGGTGACCTTATCCCTTTAAGTATATCTTAAAATGCTCAGGACTTGTGAGTGCAGAGAAAGTTATAAATTCAGAGCATGTATTCCGTTCATACATTGGCAAATTTTTGAAAACTGCTATATTGTTTCTTTACCAAAGGAATGTAAATGGTCATTTTTCTCCATGATATTTCAAAATGCTTTCAAAGGACAATGCAATTTAATTCAATAATACACCATTTCAATGAAGGTGAGAACAGACAAAGGTAGTGATACATATTTATTATTGTGCAATCTGTAAACAAGTAAAAGAAAGTAGATACTATTAGGTTGATACATTAGTACCTTGAAAACCTGTTTTTATAAATAGAAAATGCTTTTATAGCATTTATACAGTAATACTTTGATACTCAACTGCTTTGAAACTCATCAAATTTGGTACTCAGTGAATTTTGATGTGAAAATTTTGTCCCTTTATTCATCGTTTGGTATTCAACCCACAAACTAGAACTTGTGACTCACTGCATTATAACTCTGAGAAAAATTTGTTTGGCACTCATTGTTTTTTGTATTCGTCACGCTCCCAGAACCAATTAACAATGAGTACCAAGGTACCACAGTATTTGCAAAGGTGATCTTGACAAAAAAATATCTGGTAACATTCCAAAATCAAAAGGGTTAGGGCAGGGGTGCCAAACTGCCGGCCCGCAGGCTGGATGCACAATGCCAAAACTGTGCCCACCCATTGCTGTCAATGGAAAAAAGTCACAATATGTCGCGACACATCACATGATGTTGCGAGTTTGACACCCCTGGGTTAGGGATTCCAAACATTGTGTCACATAGGGTGCTGTATCTAATTAGGACTTAAGTCAACATTTTAAGTGATTGCTGCAACCAAAACAGTATCATCTGCTGATTCCTATATACTAGGTTTCAATGGGGACCCAGGAATTTAGCACCACCACTTAGCCATAAATTTCCACTGGTAGCCACAATAAAATTATACACATACAGTGATGTCATGATACAAAGCCCCCTCTTCCATCCTTGCGTCCTGGACACAGATACATAAGTCACAGGGTTATCATAATGAGGGCATGATTCATATTTTATCACTGTCCACCCCCCTTCCTTGCAGGATCTTGGTATTTAACTTTCTTTCAGTGCCCTGAAATATCAAAACATTGTTCCAGAATGTTGCAATAGGAAAACCAAATTGTATTCCTAAGTGATTCACAGCAGGAATGCAAAGTGGAACCTGCCAGTCCTCCAATTAATTTCCAGAAGACCCAGAGGGACTTTTTTTTTTTTTGCTTTTTTTGTCTCAAGCCAAGCTGAAGTTTAGCTACTAGTAAGAATCCTGAAAGTTTCCTCCAGAACTGAAGCCCTTTAAGGTATTGTCCATTACTGTTCAGTGCCAGATAAGCTCAAAGGACTCTTGATGTTGGAATAGCATTGTTTTGAATAGATGTTCGAAATGTGACTTCTATTCTGTGTTCATGAATGCAAACTAGATACAGGAGATTCAGAACATTTGGCACAGAATAACCTATATTAAAAATGATCACATGACACGGATTGCAGGAATGTCATTCAAGCAATATTAAACCTTACTACAGGAAAATTGTCATTAAAGTTCTTGCTAAATAACTAATATCTGCTTAACATAAAGACAAATCATCCAACATTTGAATAGAGATGTAGGGTGACTTTGTTCTCTAAAACAATATTGTTTGATACTGCTTCAATGATATGATCTTATTGAAGAAATGATACAAATTCTGAAAATATGCCACTTACTTCATGGCACACATGTTATGCAGTATTTTTATAATGACATATGTGACATAATTGCTACTCCACTCTCCTTACTTCACCAATGGATGTCTAAGTCTGCAACTAACGACTTGGATATTCAATATCTTTTCTGAGAAACTGTTTTTAGCAGTCTATTCTTACAACAACTGTGCAAAGAAGCCCAATAATCTCCCAACAGATGGCCTTCTTTTGCCATCAAAAAAAGCCATTAAGCCTTATGATTTCCATGAATTGCTCCAACCTGTTTCTGAAGCCAGAGAAGCAGTAGCTAGCACTATACCTCATGGTAAAGGGATGTTTGCCTAAAGCCTGCTGATTTAGGTAATAGTACTAAAGAAAATTGATGAACATTAAGCAATAAACTATAACAATACCATGGAAATCTTAGTAATAAACTTAAGACAGAAACTTTTTTATTATAACAATTATAAATAAAATTATAACAATTTAATGTATTTTGCAGTTGTTCATCCCACACTTAGCTTTAAATGTAAATTTTAAATAAACTTATGCTAATTAACATTAAGAAACCATTTTTAGAAATAATAGTTAATATTAACATAAACATAAACATTCTTATTTTCTTTATGTTTAAAGAATTAAGTTATCTAAATCAATAGTGTTGATTATCACCAGTCAACACTATATAAATACCACTGAACCTAAAAAATATAAAGTACTGTGTGTTTTATAATGACACAATAAAACAAAAAATAAGAACATTGATAATCATTAAAACAATGCAAACCTTTAGGAATGAGAAGATTTTTCAGAATGATAGAACTAATTTTTTTAACAATCCAAATCCAACTCCTAAAAATACTGACACAATTTTCTGTAAAATGTACAAAGCCAGCTACGCAGGAGGCTTGATTGTCTTGGATAACAAGACAATTATTGAGAGAATCTCTGTATGACTTGTAATGTAGGGTAAATAAATATATTAAATATTAAAGGCATAAATTATGTTCTACTTAGAACAGAGCTAAGTAATATCGCCTGTTTTCCCTAGCATATGTAACTGGGTCACAGTTTAGGTGATTGTATTACTCAGATTCTTCATCCAGAACAAATAATGCACTTAACTTATCTTAAGGGGGTATGGTTTCCCTGCAGTTAAGGAGTAGATTTCTATCTAGCATCTTCTGCTTATCTTTGACTTACCAGAGCAAGCATCCTGTTGTAAACTAACTGCATATTTGCTAAGGCAATCACCAAACCTCTTATTAGAGTTTTGCTCTAGATAATAATATGCAGAGTACTGGTGAGAACTATATTTAAATCACCTATCAGCAGTTTCTAGATAATAGCTCTGTGAATCCAAGCACCACATCGTCTCTACTTATTTTGGGAAGAACGTTGTCTATAAAAATACCCAGGCTAGCAGGATTTACTACAAAGGACAAAATTTTCAGACTGCAGTGTAATCTGTGTTATTGAATGTCGTATTTGAGGCAGAGGTAAAATGCTACACACACTTTTTGCAATTTTGACAAAAGTCACAACTGTCTCAGAATGCTGTGGTATGCACAGTTTGGATGCCCCTCAGTTCACCGAAGGAGCACCAATGCTGTAAAGCTGCACTAGCTTTCCAGGTACAATTCTAGGTACTGGTTAACTCCTTTAAAGCCCTACATGGCATAGGTACAGGTTACTTGTAGGATTGCCTCTCCCTAAGGGTATCTGCATATCCTACTAGTTGTATAAGGTCGCTGTGCTCCAGGTCCTCTTTGTTAAATATTGTCACCTGACGGGACCTGGACATGCAGCTGTTTGGTGGCTGGTCCCAGCTCTTTGTAACAGCTTTGCACCCAAAAACTGAGGGATCACTACTCTTCTAAACTTCTGAAGACCTTGCTCTTCCCCCAAGCTAGGATTGGGCTGAGGTTAGGGTTAAGGGAATGAGCTCTAAGGATGTTTGGTCTGGCACTGTGGGGAATAATATCTTTTTGTAAGCTGCCTAGAGTCTTTGCATGAGATAAATAACCATATTAAATCTTCTAAATAAATCAATAAAACAATTAGAATTGATGGTTGCACATAATGTCAGTTCCAATAATCACTCTAACTTGATCTGTCAATTATTGCAACAGAAATGTCAGCTGATCCATCAGTGCAGATAAAAAGAGAGAAATATATCTGACCCCTTAATTTGTCCTGGTAATCTTTCCCAACCAGGGTGGCTTCAGATGTATGGACTCCAATACTCAGAATTCCTAGCTAGCACAACCATTAATGAAAAGTTAAATCGACATACCTGAAGAGTGCCCAGTTCGGGCAAAACAACCCCACAAACAACCTGGAAAGCTATATGTAACATCACATATAGCATTTTGAATTATTCCACTTTTGCTATGCTGTAACCGCCATATGAGCTACAGTGCAGCATTGTAATTTATATTACAGCAGTTAAAGAAAGAAACTGAAATGCTTTGTTTTAAAACTGCTGTTCCTATATAAATAGTTATATACACACCCACAGATATCTATGCCAACACATATACACAAATAGAGTTCTTTAGATATTAAATAAAAAAGATACTGGATTTGTGTATATGGCACCTGACTGTAATGCTGTAAAGCACATGTGTCAAACTCGATTGCATCACGTGATGTATCGTGACATATCATGACATTTTTTGCCTGTGTGAAGTAGGGGTGGGTGGGGCCTGTGCATGATGCATCTGGCCTGCAGGCCTCCAGTTTGACACCCCTGCTGTAAACCCAACACTTCTCTTCCTGGGATTCCTTTACTACTTTAAAGAGAGTCATGTGATCTTTGAAAAGACACAGCTGATTTAAAGAATTGTAGACAAGTGTTATTAAAACACCCTTATGTGTTCTGAATTTCATCTTCCAGTCATAACTGTTGAACAATTCTAATATACATGCCTATATAGATTAACTGCATTCTTCCTGGATCTAAAACTGATTTGTTTTAGAGTTTATTTCATACCAAATATGTATGCATTTAAGCAGTGGTGGGATTCAGCCAGTTCACACCTGTTTGACAGAACTGATACCTAATTTTTTGTTGCATTTGGCAAACCAGTTATGATAAATCTGTGTTTTATGAAACACATCTGGTTTTCATTCAACTTTCTTTCAGGTGGGGAAAATAAACTCTCCCCAAAAGTCCAAGAAAGGAGTGACAGAAACCAAACAGAGACATGGTGCCTTCAATCACATCAGCTGCCCACCCACCTCTGCCCTTTCACTTCCCTCTTGAGCCAGACTGCCATGCTATGGAGGATGGGCCTTACACATTACCCCTCTACCTTTTCAGAGCCTTTTCGGATGCCTTTTCTGCTGTAGTACCTACTCTCTAGAACAGGCTTTTCAACTTTACTTTGCACCTGGCAGGTGATATGCGACCATCCTAGAGAAGTGGTAGCATGGGGGGGGGGAGACGAATGAGCTGAAGCAATGGCAGTGCTGCACAAGCCTGAGGGAGAGAAAGCTGGAGATGCAGAACTGTCGGGGCTCAGCAGAAGCCCCAGGATCACAACTGGGCTCTAGCTGATCAGCACTTTTGGAAGATGGAGGTGCCCTGAAGAGAAAAGGAGGAGGAGTGGGCGAGAGAGGAGAGGATATAAAAGGAGGTTTTGGTAGGAAAGAGCCAGCGAGGGGCTGCCCCCACCCTGCCCCTTGGGTGCGCAAAGAGGAGGCGGCGAGCACCTGGCATCCCTGCTGATGTCCCTGCTGACCACTGATAAAGAAAAAGGCAAGAGAAGCACTTCCCTTTCCCCCAGGATGCCAGCATTCACGCACACGCCGCCTTCTCTGTGCACCCCCAGGGGGCAGGGCAGAGATGGGGGGGTGCCTCGCTAGCTCCAGGGCTGCCTTGTGGATCAAAGACTGGGCGCATTCTGGCTTTGATGGCCCCCACCAGTAGATCAGTGCCACGCCTGCTTGCTGACCTAGCCTCGCAGCCACCAGACTTCCCTTTCACTGGGACCACCCCTGCCTGCATGGAATAGCTACGGCCAGCAGTAGCATGGCCACCAGCAGTACTGGTAATCTCTCCCCCTCCTGACATCCCTTCCTGAGCATGGAGGAAAGAAAGATAAGCAGGGGGGAGGAAGGAAGGAAGGGAGGGAGGGAGGGAGGGAGGGAGGGAAGGAGAGAGGGAGGGAGGAAGGAGAGAGGGAGGGAGGAAGGAGAGGCAACTTCATTGGAGATCCCCAGTTCAAGGGAGAAAGCAATTTTGTGTTCTGTTTTGTCACAGACAGAACTTTGTTGGCAATCCAAGTTAACATTGGTATTCTTGAATTGTGAGCTCTTAGGAAAGTATCCCCTCCTTGTGTGTTGCTAACAGCCATTTCCAGTGGGGAAAGCAGGACAAAGCAGAGTGGAGAAAAATATTTTCCTTTGCTATATTTCCAGTCTGAATTAGACCAAGGCCGGGTCCCTATGGATTATGTATTAATAAAAAAGCAGCTAAATTACCTTTGTTCCTAAACGCTAAAGCTGTTGCACATAAAAAATGGAGGAGCTCTGATCAACTATCACAGCCACCATTTTGACAGTTTTTTATTTTATTTTATTTTATTTTATTATTTTATTTTATTTTATTTTATTTTATTTTATTTATTTTATTTTATTTTATTTTATTTTATTTTATTTTATTATTTTATTTTATTTTATTTTATTTTATTTTATTTTATTTTATTTTATTTTATTTTATTTTATTTTATTTTATTTTATTTTATTTTATTTTATTTTATTTTATTTTATTTTATTTTATTTTATTTTATTTTATTTTATTTTATTTTATTTTATTTTATTTTATTTTATTTTATTTTATTTTATTTTATTTTATTTTATTTTATGATTTTTATACTGCCCCCCTCCCGAAGGACTCGGGGCGGTGTACAGCCCAATTAAAATGACAACATATAAAAATTAAAATTATTAAAAATAAATTAAATAATTTGGCCCGATATTTAAAAACCCAATACATAATCTAAAAACACAATCCCCTAAAAGCAATTATGGCCATTGTTGGAGCTGGAGCTATTATCCCAGGCCGGCTTGTCGGAATAAGTATGTTTTTAATTCTCGACAGAAGGAACGCAATTCCGTCATCGTACGGAGTTCGGGGGGGAGCTCGTTCCAAAGCGTTGGAGCTCCCACAGAGAAGGCCCTCCCCCTGGGGGTCGCCAGCCGACATTGTTTGGCCGACGGCACCCTGAGGAGACCCTCTCTGTGGGAGCATACCGGACGGTGGGAGGTATTTGCTGGCAGAAGGCGGGGCTGTAGATATCCGGGTCCGATGCCATGGAGCGTTTTAAAGATGGTCACTAACACGTTGAAACGCACCCGGAAGGCCACCGGCAACCAGTGCAGCTCACGCAGGAGCGATGTTACATGGGAGCGCCATGGCGCTCCGGTCACTACCCGCGCGGCCGCATTCTGGGCCAGCTGAAGCCTCCGGGTGCACCTCAAGGGGAGCCCCATGTAGAGAGCATTACAGTAGTCCAGCCTGGAAGTGACGAAGGCATGAGTAACTGTGCATAGCGAGTCCCGGTCTAGGAAGGGACGCAACTGGCGTACCAGGCGAACCTGATAGAACATCCTCCCGGTACAGTTTTGCTGTACTGTTGTCTGTGGACACCCCCACTAAAAGCAAGCACGGGATAAACTGAGCTTGGTTTGTTCTCAGTCTTTTAAGTGGCCACAGACTACTAGCAAAAGTGGCATTTGATCACAAGACGAGGAGGCATCGAGAAATGTTTCTCCTTTTGTATTTGAGCATCCAAGAAGGGACAAGAAAGGAGAAAGGGAAAGAGGAAAGAAAAAGAAAAAGAAGGAAAGAGGGAAAGAGAGCAAAGAAGGAAAAAGAAGGAAAGGAGAATGAAGAGGAAAGGAATAACAAGAAAAGGGGAAGGAAGGAAGGAAGGAAGGAAGGAAGGAAGGAAGGAAGGAAGGAAGGAAGGAAGGAAGGAAGGAAGGAAGGAAGGAAGGAAGGAGATTACAATGAGAGGGATGGATGGTCTGAAGGAAGTCCTGTGATAGCACTTGGCCATGACCAGCCCTGCTGCCCTTTTGCCATCCCCTTGTCCCCTCCTCCTGACTCTCCTGGTGGTCTCCCATCCTATTGCTGAGGTTGCTTTGGTTACCAAGCCGGGTCTCCTTGCATGGAGAGGGAGTGGGTCTCCCTCTGACCCACACATTTTGCCCTCTTGCACACACCATGAGCGACATGGCCAAGGAGAGTGAACAAAGCAGCAGCAGCCTCAAGGAGAAGGTAAGCGCAACCGGAGGGGAGGCTTGGGGAAGGCTGGGCTGAGCTAGGTGCTTGCCTTCCACTGCCCAGGGCTCTGGTCAGCCTGCACCGCTGGGGGTCCTCTGCGTGGCCTGAGAGCAAAGGAACCACCACTGAAGAAATTAAAACCGGTACTTTTTTCTTTTTCTTTTTTACAGCTTGTAACATTTTATTAGTTTATGGAATAAAATACAAAAATACAAAAGCAAATAGTAGGACACAGCGGGGAGGAAAAAGGGTGGAAAGTGAGAGGGAGAAGGGGAAAAGAAAAGGCATTGACTTCCAACTTCCTCTGTTGCAGTAGAATGAAGCATTAACATTGAACCACAACTTTTTATTTTTCCATAATAGTATAAACTAGCCATTTCTATAACAACAAATGAATCTATCCAGTAAAACTCAAAATTCCACCCTTTTTTCAGTCATCAATTTTTTGACACTATGCTAAGCACTGGTGGTACTCGAATATTGTCATATCCTAAAAGTGGTACAATCTGTGAAAAGGTTGAAAAGCCTGCTCTAGAACACTGAGATTAAGATGGTCCTGACTCTGCTGGCCTTTTGAAAGGTTGACACCAACAGACTACAAGACCTCTTTGCTGCTATTTGTATTTAATTTCTTTTTATATCGTTTTTCAAATTGTTTAATTTATTATTATTATTCAGTCAGTCAGTCAGTCAGTCGGTCAAGTCAATCAATAATGCACATTTTACTTGTTCTCTATGACCATCTCCAGTTACTTATGGATTTTCCTTCTCCAAATGGTGACTTATGATGACTCATGATAGTTTTAAATTCTGTGTTATCTTAGATAGTTATATACTCTGCAAAGCAAAAATAAAAGGATTCCACCAAATGCCAACCTTCTAATTTTTCACTGCCAGCTCTAGAAAGAATTGTAGGGTTTTTTTAATCTGCGTAATATCTAAAAGATATGCAATTCTTTTTTTCTTCCCATAAAATGTAGACTTTATTCTGGCATGGAATGTAAATAGAGAATATGTACAACCATGATAGTGGAACTCTGTGTTCCCAACTGTGGAATTGCTTCTCCAGGCAATTCAGCTAGCAGTGAAGTTATAGCTGTTTTTATTTGGTGCTTTCAAACTGTCCTGCTCACTCAAAGCTGTGATGACAAAAATATGAGTCTACGTCTCATTTTAGTGGATCTTTAAAGCTGTCCTACATAAACTCCTTAAGACACATCTCTGCCGACAGGCCTGGGGTGGTTGACATCTTGCCCCTAGCCAGTGTATGTTTGTGTGTACATTTGTTGAATGAATGGTTTCTTAATTTAGGGGTTTTCTTTTTTATATATGCATTTTTTATATATGTATTATGTAGTATTTTAATATTAGATTTCTATTTATGCTGTGAGCCGCCCTGAGTTCCCGGAATAGGGCGGCATAGAAATTTAATAAATAAAATAATAAATAATAAATAAATACATATTCTTTGTTATACTGGCCCATTTAAAAGCTCAAGATTGCATTCTTTAAGGTTGTACTTTTCTGTATTGTTTAACCTAATTGAAATATGCCTTGAAAGCCAATTTTGCTGGAAAACTTAAACAAGGTCAGTTTAGTACTATTGTAACTCTGCTTTTATGCTGAAAAATCTTTGTAGAAACCTAAAATGTTCAGTAATTCCAGCAACATTAACATCCACAAACTTATTGTGTGTTAATGTAATTCTAACAAAGAAGTTAAATAGCCACATTATTTATAAAATGAGAGATTTCTAAATAATTCATTCTTCCTTTTAGCTACATGAAATATGCTTTGTTTAAATAATTGTATGCTAAGTAATAGAGAATGTTCCCTAGGCAGAATATTCTATTGTCTCATTTATGATTGTTCTGATGGAAAGCAGTCATTTGTACTTTTTTTAATGGCTTCTAGCCCCTACCCCTTCAGTGAACTTTACTTTTCAATGGAAAAAGCTAATAGGCAAATGAATAATGTCATTGATTTCAATGCAATTGCTTTCGTCCTTAAAATTTATTGCACATTTCTGTGGTCTGATAAACAACTGAATATTTGGCATGAATAGAGTTCAAATATAACAGAAAAAAATAAAAAGAAGAAAACAGTCAGTTTGCAAATATTTGCTTGCAAATTGGCCTTTGCAGTGTTAAGATCCACAGATTCCAGATTTAAATATATATATGACCTGTTGGGATTCCTGAATAAGGTTCATATCATTGGCATTCGATGAAAACCTTGATGACAAAAATAAAAATAAAAATGCCAAAACGTGTAATGCAGCGGTTCTCAACCTGTGGGTCGCGACCCCATTTGGGGTCGAACGACCGTTTCACGGGGGTCGCCAAACACGGCAGTCTGCCATTTTTCCCCATTTCCCCCCCATTTTTTCCCCCTTTTCCCCCCATTTCCCCTCGGCTGTCGCGCGCGCGCAGCGCATGCATGGTTCAGGCCGTCAAGCTGCGCATGTGTGGTTCAGGCCGTCGTGCACATGCCGCGCATGCGCGGTTTGGACCGTCGCACCATGCATGCGCAGTTTGGGCAGTCGTGCGCACACCACACATGCGCGGTTCGGCCTGTTGCGCCATGCCACGCATGCACGGTTCGGCCCGTCGCACCGCGCATGCGCGGTTCAGCCCGTCGTGCCGTACATGCACAGTTCGGCCCGTCGCGATGTGCATGCGCGGTTAGGGCTGCCGCGCTGCGCATGCATGGTTAGGGCCGTTGCGCGTGCACCGGGCATGTGCAGTTAGGACCGTCGCGCTGCGCATGCATGATTCGGCCCGTCACGACGTGCATGCACGGCGCAGGTCGGCGTCGCGCCGCACATGGGAAGCGCAGGTGGAGTCTTGGCCTGAAAAAGATTGAGAACCGCTGGTGTAATGAAATACCACGATGGGAATACCAGGCTTTCACGCTCACATCCTGATGTGAGAGGTAAGTGCACAGGTCACTTGGTTGGCACTGTGATGTTAAAACAAATGTTTCATTATTTGCACCTCCTTGCTAATATGTGAGGCTAATACTAAGAGTGAGAGATCATCAGAAAATTCACAAGGTTTAACACAAAATTTAGATTACATTTTCAAAACAGAGAAGGAATCTTGCACAATGATGTCTTGCATCTTAAAAGGCTGCTGATCCCTGATGCAGAAAATTCTTTGCTTTAAGGTACTGGTGTGTAGGGAAGATGGTGTTTTGTCCATTTCTTTCATGAATGTGGGTTTGTTACTTGCAGGATAAAAATTAAACATGAAAATAATGAAGTCTGAATATCCAAGAATCTACAAAGTGCTGTAAGAAGTACTATTTCTAATATTTGACTCTACAATACCTACTATTTCTCAACTGAAAACCTTGTATAGTGGTGCCTTTTCCCTCATTTTGTTACAGAAATTAATGATTGGAGCAGGAATGAAGAATATCAGGGCTTAATTCTCAGGTCTAAAACTAAAAAGGAGAATACATGTAATATATAACCTATAATTCGACTAAAGAGGCCGCAAATAAAGCAAAGCCAGGAAAAGTTCACATCATTAGCAAAGGTAACAGCAGGATTGAGACTAAAATTAGCAATCTAATTAATATGGATTTCATGCTCCCTTTATAGGTAAGGTTGTTGAGAAGGTGGTGTCACTTCAGCTCCAACGGTCCTTGGATGAGGCCGATTATCTGGGCCCTCAGCAGTCAGGATTCAGGCTCGGCTACTCCACGGAAACTGCTTTGGTCGCGCTGATGGATGATCTCTGGCGGGCCCAGGATAGGGGACATTCCCCAATCCTGGTGCTACTTGACCTCTCAGCAGCTTTCGATACCATTGACCATGGTATCCTTCTGCGCTAGCTGGAGGGGTTGGGGGCACTGTTTTACAGTGGTTCACCTCCTACCTCACTGGTCGGTCGCAGTCGGTGTTGGCAGGGGGTCAGAGGTCGACCCCTAGGTTCCTCCCTTGTGGGGTCCCTCAGGGATCGGTCCTTTCCCCTCTGCTGTTTAATATTTACATGAAACCGCTGGGTGAGATTATCCGATGACACGGGGTGAGATATCATCAGTATGCTGATGATACCCAGCTTTACATCTCCACCCCGTGTCACTTCAGTGAAGCAGCGGAAATGATGTGCCGATGTCTGGAGGCTGTTAGGGTTTGGATGGGTGCTAACAAGCTTAAGCTCAACCCTGACAAGATGGAGTTGCTGTTGGTTTTGCCTCACAATGACAATTCAATCTGTCCGTCCATCATCCTGGGGGGGAGTTTTTGACCCTACATGGCATCGGACCAGGTTACTTACGGGACCGTCTGCTGCCGCATGAAACCCAGCGACCGGTTAGGGCCCACAGGGTCGGCCTTCTCCAGGTCCCGTCAGCCAGACACTGTCGCCTGGCGGGGCCTAGGGGAAGAGCCTTCTCTGTTGTGGCCCCGGCCGTCTGGAATCAACTCCCCCCAGAGGTCCGTATTGCCCCCACCCTCTCCACCTTTCGCAAGTTGTTGAAGACACATCTTTGCTGACAGGCCTGGGGCAGTTAACACCTTGCCCCAGCCAGTGTATGTTTGTTGTAAGTTTGTTTTCAGATGATTGGTTTTTAATCTAGGGGTTTTATAAATGTATTTAATGTCAGATTTCTATATGTTATTATCTATGTTGTAAGCCGCCCTGAGTTTTTGGAATAGGGCGGCATAGAAATTGAATTAATTAAATAAATAAATGAAATACTCTTGTGTGGAATATTTGCAATGTCCAGTATTTATGCATGTTGTGAACCGGTTGCAACCTAAAAAAGGGATAGTCTTAATCAAGATAACAGCAAACAAGATCAGCTTGGTTATCTAGATCGAATTCTATGCATTTAATGTTTTGGGTTATTTCTACCATTGCTTATTATTGCATAAATTTGAATTTAATATTTAATTATGGTACTGCTGTTCATCTCACACCAAGGCACTGTAAAAAATATAATAAAACATTTAATTTTGCAGCTACTAAGACTGTTGGACAAGCAGGCACAAAGACAGCCAGGGAAGTAATTGAAGCCTGGGAAACAGGCCCCTTGAAGCTGATTTACCACCAGCTTATAGAATATAATAGAATATCTTTATTGTCATTGTGTATCTCACAAAGAAATTAAGCGCTGTCCATAGTGCACACTACACACAAGTAAAAACCACAAGTAAAAACATATATTATATACATGCATCCTTCACATTCTATTCACCATTATGCTGCCCCTATTACTGCACTTCAATGTTGCACTATACAGTAATATTTAATATGGTTACAGCTCTGGGATAAAAATATTTTTCAACCTATTTGTCTTTGTTTTTATTATCCTGTACCGTCTGCCAGATGGTAATAGTTCAAAAAAAAAGAATGCCTGGGATGAGTCTTTAAGAATGTTTTGAGCTTTCCTAAAACAGCGGGAACTGTACAGTTTATCTGGGGGGGAGGGAGGAGGAGAGGGCAGCCAATAATCCTCTGGGCAATGGTAATGACCTTCTGGAATGCTTTCCTATCTGCTACTGTGCAGTTGGCAAACCACACACAATGCAATAGGTTAGAATGCTCTCTATGGAGCAACTGTAGAAGGTCACTAGCAGTTTTTCATTCAGTTGTTTCCTGAGAAATCTCAAGAAATATAATATCTGCTGGGCCTTCTTAACCAATGCTATGAGCATTCCAGGGCAGGTCCTCCTTTATGGTAACACCCAGAAACCTAAAGCTGGCCATCTGCTCCACACAGTCTCTGTTGATGATCAGGGGCTGAATGTCTGATCTATTCCTCCTAGGATGTAAATTGCCCTCAATGTGTTATTGAAAAGCAGTGTACAAATTGACTATAACTCAGATTTTGGAATCCTATAAAACTAAATGACAAAAACTTCATTCTCCTCTAGGAATGAAGAAGGCAAAAAAAAAAAAAAACACAACAACATAGAGTGTGAGGAAAGCATATGGAACATACTCAACGTACAATAAAGTTCCAAATTAATCATTTTATGGCATGCTAGCTGTGAGAGTTCTTGTTGCACTTTTGTGTCAGTGATGAGCATTCTCATTTGAAATCTGATTTTCATTAATATACATAATGGCAGGCGGTTAAGCAGAACAGCCAGGGGAATAAAAATGTATATTGCATTTATATTCATATGGTTTTGGCATTGAAAGAATCTGTAGCACTTGAGGGCTACAGCTCTATGAAATTTCCATGACAAGATGGAGGACGTAGAGCTGTATTATTCATAACAGCAGGAAGCTAAATCTAGGAAACTCTTATTTTTTTACATGAAAAAAAAATATTGTGCTCAGTATTCTGTAATAAATCAGAGGGTGGGTGTTTTTTCTTAATAGAGAATGTTTTTAATCTTTTTCTTTTGTTCTAAATCAAGAGTTTTTAGGAGCATCTTTGGCATTCCTTTGATGAAAGTTACAGCAAGGCAAAGAGAAAATAGAACACCGGTATCCTGAACAAACACCCTTTTAAAATGTTACAATATCAAAGTAATGAAAGAACAAAAATATAATAGAGCTGTGTTAACAATATTGTGGCTTTAAAATTTAATTAAAAGGAAAAGAAGAAAGGAAAAACAGCCCAATCCATGTATAGATGGCATCTTCTTCAGGGCTACTTATTACACTTGGAAGGATATAAGAATTTTTTATTGACAGAGGCAGTAGATGTTTCAGCATCTATTTTACCACCATCCTTGTCATAAAAATAAACCCAGCAATCTCGATTCAGAGTCTTAGAAATACCAGGTGCTCCATACTTACTCTAATTCAGTTCTCAGAATGTTGTTGTGACAATATGACATCATATAAGAAAAAGATTGGCCATGGCCAAGCTTATTTCTTGATTTAGGGAAGACTCAAGATTTGCAGGAGTTAAAAAAATCTTTAGGGAAAAACAAACTATATGAGAAAGATGCTTGAAAATCAGCAAAATCGGGAGGAAATACAATAATTATACAAAGGTATTATTTTTTAAACAAACCAACATACTGTGGCTTATTTGTTTCCTTGCTAATGGATGTATAAATTGCACCCAGACATATAGTTACCAAGAATTTAATTTCATATTAAAATGTAGCAGTGTTTTAAACTTGTGAATAGTAAACTTTTATTATTAATTATTAATTTCAAAGAGTCTGTTGAATTCAATAAATGTCCGAACTGTAAACCTGGCATACTCCACGGATAGGTGACCATGCAGCTAAATTGTTGTTATCCCTACACTGATGGGTGACCATAACAGAGCTGAAAGGGGGATTAGGATTAAATACAGTGAGTTCTCTTTAACAACCAGACAGTTAATGACTGTTCAAAGTTATGACAGATTCAGAAATCCATATTGTAAGAAGTTATGTCTACTACACCTTTCCAAGTCATATGATCGCATTTCAGGCACTTGGCAACTGGCTGCATTTACAACTGGTTGCACTTTCCTATGGTCACATGACTGTAATTTGTAAAATGTTTTTCTGGTTTCCGGGTTTTTTCTTTTTCAGGTGAATGGATTCACTTAACAACCATGTGGTTCACTTAACTACTATATGATTTGCTTAACATCTATGGTGACTCTATTTTGGTTTAAATCATTGTGTTTATTAAGCAAATTACCACATGATCAATTACATGATCACAGGATGTGTGTGTGTGTTTGTGTGAAAGTCACAGCCTTGATGATGGGTTGTAAGTAATTTTTTTTAGTCCATCATAATTTTTAATGGTCATCACATAACCAGCCATTAAGTGAAGACTATTTGTATCAGTTGTCAAAGTCCATACATATGGAACTCCAATCAGCTTCTTTATAAGGAATCACAGAAATAATCAAGGATCTGAAATAAACAGAACACAGATAGAATCTCAAATAAAAGCTTTAAATGTATTTTTGGATTGATAATTGCAAAGCTGGGAAGTTCTACTTTTCTTTGGTTTTGCCTGCTGCACCATGAATGCTGCATATCCTTTTTTATCCCTTAACCATATGTTTCCAAGTCCTCTTCCAAACAGCAGCTCGATTAAACCATCTTCATACATTGGTGTTTCATTCTGCACTATAAAATATGTACTAGACATAGTTTTAACACTATGATAGAATAGAGAAAAAATATGTTTCCTTCTGCAGGAAAATTACATTTTATTATTGTTTTATTTGGTACTCATATCAAAGCCCCTAGTAAACTGTGATAAACAGGTTTGACATTTCTATCTCATACTTTGCCATCCTCAGAGTGGGTTCACAAGAATATACATAAATTTAGAAATGATAAAGCTCTCTTTGAGTTGTATGTTTTCTTTTTACATACCAAAGCATCACACTATTCCTTTTTTGATAGTGTTCTGGACCATGTAGTTCTGTATGTTAGAAGGTTGGCATTTATTAGGTTAAGTGCTGTTTCCTTAAGAGATGGCTTATGGGAAATGTAGTTTAGCTAGTCAGCTATCTCATGTTATCAGGTATGTGGGAGGAGTTACTGAGCTCAAGACAGGATTTCCTGGACACAAGCCAGTTTGGAATCTCTTTGTCTCAGAAAGCATGGGGTCACCAGCATGTCTCCAATGACCCCAATTCACGATGTAGAAGTGGTATGGAGAAAGCATTAATTTCTCACCTATGGGAATGAACAGAGATGTATTGTCTAGAAGCAACCAACACAAATGCAAGTATTTCCTCTGAATAAATATATTTCTGTTTTAAAATCATTTCTATTGAGTTTATCTGTCTGACCCAGTTTTACAACGCAATTTAATTCTGGTTGTCAGAACAATTAGTGTTTAACTTATTTTAATGTTTCACTTAATATACTGAACTTTCACTTCTGTAAAACAAAGTGACCGAAGCATAATGTTATACACTTTAATGGCTTATTTTGTTGTTCTGTGCAACAATGCATCTAATAGTATTTCTTAATTATGTTGGTCTATAACCATAATAAAACTTGATTTGATTTGATGTCTTTACATTTGTCCATTCATCTTTTCATTTAGTAAACATTCTAATAAGGTGCACCACATAGCTAGTTGTTCTAGTAATCTAGTAGTTTTGTTATCCATGCATAATTTTCCATTATGAACTCCATTTTTTCCCCATCAAATACCACCTTGGTCTGCGATATATTACTGTTCTAACATTCTTGTTGCATCATCTACATACTACTGTAACTCAGATTCTTGCAACCTTTAATTGGGCAAAACAGGACAAAACTTTTTGAACCCAGGTGCCTCAAATGGATGTGTCCAAAATCCAGGACCCAGGACTCCTATGGAATTGAAATATGGGAAATTTTATAAAACACCATGACTTAAAAATTATCATTAAGTTGTTTATAAAATAATGCAAAATGTCATAAAATATTCCCTCTGCTTATGTTTGACTGCACTACACAACTCAACATGGGCTATTTTCAAGGCAGATCTATCTTTGAATGTATCTCAGCTTTTCCAGTGAAGGTAGTACATTACAAGCTCTGCCATTGTTGAAGGCATTGAGGAATCTGGTAAGAAAATATCTTACCAGAAAGGATGATTCAAGGGATCATGGATTATCTAGTACATTATCTAGTACATTCTAATATTCCCTGTAAATGGTGTGGCAAGAGCATCATCTGCAAAGAAATGTACACAGACATTCACATCCTCAACCAATAAACCTGGACATCACCATCAGCACCTGTTATTAAAAATCCAATGGAACATCTTAGAGACTAACATTTATTAGATGCATTTTGTTTCCCCTTTTTGGTATATCATTCTAATTCTCAAAGAATTTTTTTAAAATACATTTTCAAGCATTCTCTCACCGAGAGTCTCACAATTTCATTTATAATCACTTCAATATTCATTTTGTTTACAAAGCTCCATTCACACTGCTGGAGCTCCTTCTTCAGTCCTCTTAACTCCCTCCCAAAGCAATGTTTTATTTTCAACAAAATAGCTCTGCATTTTCTCTGTCTTTTAACAATACCTTGTGTTGAATTACATTTTTTGTAGTTACCTTTTTCTAAAACATGCTGCACAATATTTCATTTTATTTGTTTGCAGTCATAATTCTCTTACACCCAATTTTTCTCATATTTTTCATTATATATGATAATTTTGTGTTATGTGACGTATGGTCTCTATATTATATTTTTTCATCTTTTTAAATTCATTTTTCTGGTAAGCAATAGTTTTTATAGTTTCCATTACTCTAATAACACACTTATTTCCATGGCATTCTGAAAATAATTCTTTTCAAATTTCTTCCATATTCTCTTTCCTTATGTCTATCTTCCATTCATTCTCTTGGGAGAATTAATCATCTTCTAATACTTCTTAGTTATTGCACATCCTTTGTCTTTCAGAAATTTTTGTACTTTTTATTTTTATTCACTTTCCTTTCATGCTCATTTTTTCCAAAAATCTACTTTTGGCACTACCTAAAAATGATCTGCTCCATATTCAGAGCCATTTATTTATCTTGTATTTTTACTAGTTCTCGTAATATTTCATCTCAAAAATAAAAAAGTGTGTACACACACATACACATGTATTAATAGATTTATGCTTAAACCATGTATTTAGATTTTTTTTCAAATAGTGCCACATGCAATATTCCATACTAATGGTAAACATAATTCATGCAAACATAGTTCAAGTCAGCTTTGGCCCATTTCGTGAATAAGCCACAAGTGCAACAAAAACCAATTTTAGAAGCATTTTCATGTTTTTCTATGAAGGCTAGATTAGCTACATGTAAAGTATTGACATGATCCTGGGAAGATTTTCTAAAAGGGGAAAAATAGCAAGATTGTTAAATTAGCATATCTCTGTTATTATTGATGATAATGTAATGTTCACCAATGGATGCCAGATGTAATTTTTTAAAATCATCCACTTTAGAGAACATAAAATTTATTACCAGAGAGACTTGGAGATGTATTCAGTAATTTGCTGAAAAGGTTCTGCTTTATAAGGATTTCATAAATCAAATATATGGGAATCTGTATCTTAGCTCACATATAGCTTTCCTTACATATTAAGATAATATATATATCAGTGGTGGCGAACCTATGGCACGGGTGCCAGAGGGGCACTCAGAGCCCTCTCTGTGGGCACACGCGCCATCACCCCAGTCCTAGGCCTTCAGCTGGGTTTTATAAAACCTTTTCATTATAGGCCTCTGCTGCTGTGTGCAAAAAAAAAAAAGGTTCAATCAATCAGTCAATTTCAACTTCTTGTGGGGAAAAAAAAAGATCTTGCAAAGTTGGAATTGATTGATTGAACGTTTTAGTCCCACCCAGTCTGCCGTTACCACCCAATGGGCCACACACCCCAATTGGCCACAGCCAGTCAATGGGCCACACCCACCCGGCACCCGACAATGCATAAGTGGGTTTCGGGTTGCAGTTTGGGCACTCGGTCTCTAAAAGGTTCGCCATCACTGATATATATATAAGAATGAAATATCTAAACCATTTTGCATCAAAAATATTCCCTGACAACTATTTGAAAACCCAATGGTAAACTGGTAAGAAGACAAAATGAGCTAAACAATACATTATTTGCTATCATCAGTTGTATAGAAATTGTCTTGGCAACCTAGATCTCTGCATATATCTGATTATCTTACATAAATATTGTTTTCAAATGCTTTATTCTACCTTTGTCAATTATTTGCAGAGTAGAGCAATGCAGTTGTTATATCCTGGCATAATAATATTTCTTCTTTAAAAATTATAGGAGAAAAAGCTACTTTCTTTGGCATAAACACTCTAATTATTCCCATAGTTTAAGGCAGTAGTTATGCACATATTTTAATGAACATGTGAAAACTCACATCCTTAATAGGATGATAGTAAACATCGGACTGGGATTTTGCCAGCCCTATTGGCTTTATAAATGCCATCCATGTCATTTGCCACACTCTATTTGTCCTTTTTGTAGCCAAGAAGTTCAAATAGCAGCTCATATTTATACATGAGCAGATCTCCTTTGAATGCCTTTTGGGTAGAAAGATGGCATATCAATCAAATTATTGCTGTTGCCCACTACAGTTGAAATTGCAAATAACTTTAGGAACATTGCAGAAAGTCAGTATTTTCTACACTGATGTTGTTTTTGTACCCTCCTCTCTTCTATGGTTGTTATTACAATTTAGTGCAGTGGTAAAAAAAAATGCTGGAAGCTTCTGGTAAATATGTTGTAAAGAATTTTCAAAGCCATGCTCTGCAGGCATTTCCTACCTTGTGCTACCATTTGAAAAGCAATCAAACCCCAAAGCCAAAAAACAAAATCAAAAGGAATGATAGTCTTGTGTACTTTCAATAGAATCTATCAAACTGCTGGCAAATAATAGCTTTTCCATCTGTCTGGAGTAGATTTCAAAGAGTTTGGGAATTGGAAAATGGGCAAAGTGGAGAAGGGAACAGGATACTGGGTGCACATACTAAAAGGATGGTAGATAAGATGACCAACCATCCTCCTTTAGGGAGGACAGTCCTCCTTTTGTGACTTCTGTCCTCCCTTGAAAAGTGTCCTCCTACATGTCCTCATTTTCGATATTTGAAGACTAATCTGCAGGGCTTTTTTTTCCTCATAGAATGCTCAGAACAGCGTTCCGGCACCTTTTTTTGATGTTTTTCTTTCAACTTTTGCATGAGCTGTGCTACTCCCCCTACTGGCTTTCAAAAGCCAATAGGAATTGCTGCTGAGCACTCCAAAACACCCAGCCAGCAAACTTTGCATATGTAAGTTGTCTGCAGCGAAGGTGAATTGGCAGGAACTTTGCACCCCTCCCTGCTACCCAACTACACCATCTCCTAGTTAGTCCCGAAGATACCTGGAGGAGACTGGAGCAGTGATGCCACGGTAATTTTCTCTTGATCTTCCACCCTGCTACGGCAATAATGGCTGTGGGCGCAAGAGGCAGGGGTGGTAGGGCTGCTGCGGGCGGGGGTGTGAGGGATGGCGGTGGCTGGCTGCCCCCTGTGCTGTGGGAGCCGCGGGGCCTGCTCTACATGGGGCTGTGCAGGGTGGGCGGTGGTGCTGGCAGGGTGGCTGCAGGCAAGGTGTGTTGACGGCGGGCTGCCCCCCAGGGCCGGAGCCAGCACAGCTGGTGCTTTGGGAGCCACGGGGCACACTCTACACGGCAGGGCAGCAGTGCTGGCAGAGTGGCTGCGTGTGGGGGCATGGCATGTAAGCATAATTACAATATAAAATGTTATTGTTACAAATTTTTTTATTATGCATTTATCATATTATAGTATATTCTATATTATTGTTGCAATGAATAAAATGTTTCTTTTATTTACAATGTTTTTTTCTTCAATTTATTTGTGTCCTCCTTTTCATTGTAAAAAAGGTGGTCACCTTAATGGTAGATTAAATCCCTTCCACTAGTTATAGTAGAAGGACAACCATCAGCAGAAGGCATCCTTGAATATAACACTTTGTCTGCAGTTCTTAAGGTACTTATATTTAAGTCTTACTAAAAACAATCAGGCTTGCATCTCAACAAACATATGCAAAATAGCATTTTGCAAGTTTCTTTTTCTACTTACACTACTATTAAACAGAAATCAAACATTTTTTCTCAGAGTTATGATATTTCTGAATGTTTTAGTCATTTTTTATCTGAACCTCTTAGAAAACTGATTACAGAGATTTTGTGAAAGCTCATTACCATTGGCTGCAAAAGATATGGAGAAATTAAATGTTTCCTCTCTAAATAATGCTTGTTCTCTAGTTAAACTCTTCCCAGAACTTGTTTCAAATTACCTGTTTCTAATCTTAGAGCATAAATTGATGAATTAATCATCATCAACAATTGTTTCAGACTGGAAATTCTCCACGGAAATGCTAGTTTTTTAAAAAGGTAATATTGGTGTTTGATGGAAAATTCACTCTCGGAGGAAGTCTCAGGAGCATGATATCAGCCATCAGCTTTATACTACATCTGAAGATAAAAGTATGTTTGTTATCCTTTTGTCCCTTGTGTTTGAAAGTCAACTTTAATTTTTTTTTCAAAAGATTTTTTTTAATTGCTTTAAAATTCCAAATCATGCCTTCTTGTTAATAGGCTATTCTGGGGATAACACAAAACAAAGTATAGTAATAGGAGAGTAACTTTCCTTTCCGCTCAGGTTCCACATCTGTCTTTCTCTGCCTTCATGATTGCCATAGGGAGCAATATATCAGCAATTTTTCCTCTCTTGAATTTTTATTCATTTTTTATTCCTTCATTATATTATATTATATCATATCTCCTTTCTCTTGTTTTTTCTCTCAGATATGACACTCATGGGGAGATTGCTTAGGCTGAGGAAGAGCAATTAGCCCAAGGTCATCCAGTTAGCTTCCCTGTGTGAATTTAGATCTGAACCTGTATTTCTCCAGTCCTAATCCATCCCTTTACAATATCACCCACTTACCTTGCAACCAGGCCTTTCCTCGCTGGCCCACTTCTTCTACAACATTTCCTGCAGAGGCAATAAAGAGAGAGAGAGAGAGAGAGAGAGAGAGAGAGAGAGAGAGAGAGAGAGAGAGAGAGAGAGAGAGAGAGAGAGAGAGAGAGAGAGAGAGAGAGAGAGAGAGAAATCCCAGTCTTATTTTTGGGGAAACACGGGTAACATTCCTAGAAAAAAGCCAGTGCAGAACTGGTTTCTGTGTGTTTGGTTCTCATTGATGACTGTAATGTTGCAATCAATTTTATATGGGCAACAAACACACAACACCCATTAAATTAGGGGACCATTCTATCACACTATTGCAGTCTGCATCTTGAATTTTTTTTGATCAACTGCAACACAATCATATACAGCTAATCCGCAAGTTATGAACATTCCCTTAGTGAATGTTTGAAGTTATGTGATAAGCGCCCCTAGTGTTTATGAAAAAGTCCCAAAATTATTAATGTTGCCGTACAACGGTAGTCATTTATCCTTAAGAATGAACACAGAGGCACTGCAACATTCACCCTGGCTATTCCTCACCCTCCCATACCACCCTGGGTCTCCCTTGGCACTAGACCTGTGGATACTCACCTTGCAAAGGTCTAGAGAGTCTTCACTTTCTTGGCTATTTTGCTGCTTCAGACATCCATCTGCTTTTGCAGAGAATGGGTTGCTGACTTCCCATAGATCAGAGCATCCAGAAGCTTCCAGGCTCTGCATGAAAAGTGTTTGAATGCCAATAGGAGGTTTGAAGCAACGTGATTTTGTTGCCCCAAATCTCCCCTCGGCATGCAAATGCTTTTCCATGCCAAGCCTGGAAACCTTTAGAGGAGACTCATTGAGGCTGCTCACCACTCCAGAAGTGGCCAGCAGCCTAGTGAGTCAGAGAAGCCAAGCAGGATGCACTCATCATGCTCTCCCTCTGCTCTTGTGGGGAGCAGACAGATCTGGAGAGAAGACAGATCTTCACAAAGTAAGTGACTCGGCGCGGCAGGATGGGGGGAAAGCAATTGTGGGGACCCCAGGGGAGAGAGAATGAAGTATTTCAGTGGGTCAGGGGAAGCCTTAGGTATCTGAAGCAGGTGGCCTATTCCATCACCTGCCCCCCCATGGGCTTCCCCATCCTGAGAGCCGTGCATTCACCCATGCATTAATTTAGTGAATGCGTAGGCAAAAGCAGGGAGTGGTCGCGTTTAAGGTACGAGATTCACTCCTCAAGTTATGAATGGAATGGGCAAACTCCAGTACATTCATAACTTGAGGACCACCTATACAGGGCAGTGGTAGAGTTGTTTATTAAAGAACAAACTACTCTAAACTAGCTCTATTTAAAAAAAACAACAACAAATTTACTGCTTTTACAATGTGGTGCAATATACCTTGTATTACATTTTAGCATTTTTAATGTGAAAAAAAATAAGCATCAGGTAAGAAGCTATACTAGAACTCTTGATCATAACATCAGGTTTTCATATAAAATGTTTGAGTGTTTTTTAATGCAAGCTTCAGTTTATATTCTGAACTACTACTACTATTCCAGGCTTAGGTTTATCATCTCATTGAGAACTGTGTCTTAGCTGAAATGCATGGATCTTAGCAACTTTTAATTTTCATGAATTCTAATTGGATTTTGAAGAGTACTGGAAGCTTAAATGAGTATTTCCAGCTACTTTCACCTATGTAAATAAAAAGACAACCTGTAATAAATTGAAAATAATGCCATTGCTGATCAACTGATCAGCCATTTTTATAACTTTCCATTTCTTTCTTTATTTATTTTCCAAGATCTTTTCCCCAAAAAATGTTCTTCATGTTTTTTTAAAGCATTTTGAAATATGGTGTGCAATGTAAGTTTTTTTATAATTCTGAAGTCTTTCTATTAAACTCCTCTGTGAGGACTTATCTAATAGTAACATATGTGTCACTAGAAGTCTTATTTCTCAAATTATTTTTGAAAATAATAGGGAAATGTCCTGTTATTTGTGTGCTTTTAAAAATATCTGCCTCTTTTGGATTTAAGCATGCCTGTTTTTTTCTTCTCAATTTAAGAATACTAATTATTATACAGAGACATGGACAATTCTAATTACATTATTCACTACATCATAATAAACAGCAAAAGATAAAAAGAAGAGAGATGATGAACCTTTGGCTTTCTAAATACTATATTGTTAGAATACAATTCACTTCTCTAATCATTCACCTTGCCAGGTAAGCTAATGGGAGCTGTATTTCAACATTATTTGGAGATCTACAGATTCTTACCAGTTAAGGAGAAGACAGAAACTGTAATAAGTTCCATATTTCTTTCTGGATGACAGCTGCAAATAAACATAGAAATGACTTTCTATAAGAAAATCATGCAAATTTGGAAGGAGAAAGAAGACACAAGGGTAAATCAGGAAAAAGAAGTGGGTAAAACAATGCAAAAATGAAATGTATTTAATTTTAATATAATTGAAAATAATTAAATACAATTTGTATTAATATGTCACAGGTATTTAATAATTTTTCTTCTCTATTATTTTAAAACTACAAGCCAGACCCATTTTTAGAAGGCGTCTGCAGGTCATAATTATGTTCAGGGATGCAAGAGCTTGAAACCACCATTCTGTGGATCCTTTAGCCTATTCTTTCATCTTACCAGTAAACTCAAAGATTATCACAATCTGTGGTTGTTAGAAAGCAGATCTAATTATGTACATAATTCTAATTTCTTCATCAAGTTACAGCTGTTACACAAAGAGCAACAAATATTATTTCACCTGGAATTAATTTTTCTATCGTCCACTTATTTTTATTCCAATGCTATCAGAAAGCTCCAATTAGTATTACTATTTTTTTAAAAAAATATTGAAGCTGACAAAAACATCAGATCAGTACATAATTTTATTACGTTCTATTCTTGACTATTGATTTAATTTGATTCATTTCCAGTAAGATTTATGCATTTTGGTAGCATGTCTAAAGAAATGGAGCAGCGTGGTGGCTCAGTGGTTAAGATGCTGGGCTTGTTGGCTGGAAAGCCAGCAACCCAGGTTCGAGACCCAAGCATCCTGTGACAGAGTGAGTTCCCGTCCTCGACCCAGCTTCTGCCAATCTAGCAGTTTGAAAGCATGTAAATGTTAGTAGATAAATAGGTACCAGTCAGTGGGAAGGTAACAGTGCTCTGTGATGTCATGCTGGCCACATAACTATGGAAATGTCTTCAGGCAGTGCTGGTTCAATGGCCTTGAAGCAGAGATGAGCACTGCCCTCTATGGTCGGCAATGACTAGTGGACTAAAATCCACATGTATTCCCCTCTTTTAAAAAACATATTCCTAAGTTATGTTCCAGGAAGAGCATCTAAGCACAATAAAATATGTATGGTTTATCTATTCACTTTCTGTAATGATTGACATAAGCTTTCATTACTCCTGATTTGCCACCATTTTACTTATCTTTAAGTTAATGAATGTATTATTGGAACCATTTGAAACTGGTAAACAGAAAAGACCCTAAGGTCTTTTTAGCAATAAATTCTGAAGCAATGTAATGCATTAAGGAATATTTTATTCAGCATTTTGAAAATCTATCACAACTGAATTGAAAGTGATTTTTTTTAAAGAAGATGATTAAATATGTTGAGCATAACCTCCAGGAGAAACTGTTCAGATATATACCATTTCTGTTGCCTCAACTGCAAAGGTTATTTTTTAACCTGGGAAGAATAGCTTGCATTCTAAGAAGCTCAGAATTACTTTTCCTCTCTACATTATATAATAATATTTCGCTAACAATTTTGAGAAGAAAAAAAGAAAGATATATTGTAATAATCTAAACAGTGGATGTGAAATAATTATTATAGCATCCCACAGTTTCTAGTAAATCAAGTGGTAGAGTTGATAAGGCAATTAAAGCTGACAAATGTAAAAAATTAAAAGAAGGGCTTGCTCCATTCCTACTCCTCATTCATTGTGTTAAAAAAAAATTATACCTGAAGAACTTTCTTTTTTGTTTTTTATATTATTTTTTTTACCAGGACAGAGTAACACAACTTTTGAGGCCTGTAAAAAAATGGACATGCTGGAGAAAATAATTGGGTGAGGCAACAGTAGAATTTCTTTAATTTAACTTTATTAAAATTAAAATGAATGAAGTAAGAGAACACTCAACTGGCAGGTTGAATGTAACGCTAATAATCTGCTGGGAGATTTTCTTGCAACAGATTTGATTATTAGATATCAGAGCAATTCCTTCATAAAGAATTTGGTAGATAACTCCTGTCCCTGGGGCAGCATAATCTGATCACTGGTTTTTCTCTTCCATTTAACAATAAATTTGTTCTTGGGATCCATATTCTATTTTCAGGGGACCATAGAAGTATTTGATTAATGGAATACAATTTACTACTGATTGTGGGAGAATAACAATAGCAATAGCACTTGACTTATATACCACTTCTCAGCCCTCTCTAAGCAGTTTACAGAGTCAGCATATTAACCCCCAACAATATGGGTCCTCATTTTACCGACCTCAGAAGGATGGAAAGCTGAGTCAACCTTGAGCCGGCGAGACTCAAACTGCCAAAGTGCTGGCAGTCGGCAGTCGGCAGAAGTAGCCTGCAGTACTGTATTCTAATCACTGTGCAAAAGGGTTTTAGTGGTAAACTCTTAAAAACAGTGTTGAACCTGTATATTCTGAATCCCCGTGAACTTATCCAGGTTTGTGAACCTCAATTTGTGTTACTATTTTTTCTCTCTCTTTTTCCTTTTTTATTCCATGCTGTATACACACTATGTATATAACTGCACTGTAGTTTATTGTTATAATTGCACAACATGCAAGTTGTGCAAATACTGTACCCCAGCAAATACTGTATCCCAGCAAACTAAATGTAAAACTAACCAGGGAGATGGTTTGAGGCTAAATTACCTCTTCTCAGATAACTGCATTATACAAACAAAATTGAAATCATAAAGCAACAAAGCAAAACCAGCACTTACTTACTTTTTTAAAAAATTGACCCCTTACCTCATACAGATAGGGTTAGAAAGGGGACAGAAATGTGCAAATGTGCAATTGACTCTTTTCAGCTTGTGGGAGGTTAGGGTTTACCAGAAAAATAAACACCATGAAGTAAAACCTTCCAGTTTCCTTTGCAGCAGCTGGGAAGACTTAAAATAACAGTTGTTCAGCTGATAAGTCATTATGCACTGTTGGTTCATAGAAAACCCCAGAGAACTGGACAATTACATTGTCCAAATATGGCTATTGATTTTGGCTGACATATATGGGTAAGAATTAATTTGATTTGGGATTTCATTATAAGAACTTACCAAGAATTTACCAATATTTATAGATTCCTTTTCATTAAACTGATAAAAACATTTTTTTAAAAAAAAATTGGATTGAATGTTGTTTAAGAAAAGGAATATAGATACAACTGTGGAAGCTGTGAGTATACAAGGCTCTCCCAGAGCTTTTGAGATAGTTTGAGAAGATTGGATTTTGTAAGAGATATTGTTTCTATTCCCTCCAATATATTGTGGTTGATGGAAAGTAGGACTATAACAAATGTTGGATAATGTGGAGGTGAATAAACATTGACTTTCCTTAACCTTCTTTAGACAGGAAGTAGAATCTTTCTTTCTGAAGGTAGAAAATTTGTTCTTAAATGAAGAAATTCTTACACTTCTATGAAAATATGTAGTAGGAAGGAGATTTTTGATGTTTCCCTACATTGTGTTATTGTTTCCCCACTTTTTAAATTTCATTCATTCATTCATTCATTCATTCATTCATTCATTCATTCATTCATTCATTCATTCATTCATTCATCACTATTGAATTTTGTTTACACTACTTCTCAGTCATTTCTTTCCTTTTGTGGTCATTTCCAAAATAATTATTTCCTTGTCTTTAGTTGTACATTTTTAAACTTTTTCTTTCTTTGCAGTGATATCACTACCACAATATTAACTTCTTCCTAAGCTAAACATTTGCCTTCATGTAGAGATAACTTCTGCATCACAGCTGAATTATTTTCATGCCTTCAATTCTTATGTGCAATAAAACTTTTTAAAAATGGGATACAATGGGATAAATCATATATGCTTCTCTACAATGCTTCAAACTCTATTGGGTATGAATTAAGCCAATGGCTATAGATCAGAGAAAACTTTGGTCTTTTTAAGATGCTTTATAATGAATTGCAAACTGAAATAAACTATCTCTAGTTCTTTTTTTACTTCAAGCTGTATAGTTTTCTCTTATTGTTTTATACCAGGGGTTCCCAACTGGAGGTGCGAGGTAATATTCCAGGGGCTGTGAAAACTTGGGTTTTCAAAATTATAGTATTTATGCATAATTCGTTGCCATTATTTCGAACCTTTCTAAGGGGTGCAAGAATATATTAGAAGTGTTCTAGGGGTGCAGGGTATAGAAAAGGTTGGGAACTGCTGTTTTAGATGAAGCTATTTTCTATCTTCTAGATGAAGTTATTTTCTAGCTTCTTATCCATACAGGATATCTTGCTGGAAAATACTGAAGATAGAAAAAGACCATGCAAAAAAATATAAAAAAAATTCTGAAGCCAAATCCAGAAAGATACAACATGGAACTGTCAGGAATTATAAAATCCACTATTACAGATTAATCTTCAGCATGAAAAGAGAGTTATTTCTATTTATAGTTCTTATGAGAGCCTTTTAATTAATATTAAAATAATATTCAGGTTGTGTACCTATAATAGTCAATTAGATAAGGAACTGTAGAATTTGGAATATAACTTTAAACAAAATCTCCTTAGAGATGAAAGTTGAAAAGAAGACTTTTTAAAAAGTGAATTACCCCCAGAAGATATTTAGGTAAATTCTTAACTTTATAAAATGAAGGGAAACCCATTCAACATGTGAACCTCAGTATTAACGAAATTTGCTGCCAAGAAAATATAAATGATGGGCACAACAAAATCTATTACATAGCAAGCAATGAAACCTAGCCAATTTTGGCTAATCTTGAAAATAACTAAACAGAGTCAAATCTGGTAATTATTTGAGTGGGATGCTGTACAGAAGTTGTAAGGTTCTGTGGGAAAAGAGAACTTTAGCAATGCCCAGATTAAATTGGAATAAATACACAACACAGAAAAAAAACTCTGAGCAAAGTTCACTATGGATATACAGGGTTTGGATAGTGAATCTGATGTAATATTAGCTCAACTATTTACTTACTACTCTGCTTCAGCTTGTTAAGAAACAAGTACTAGAAAAATTCCATTCAATAGCGTATGTTTACTCATCTGATGAAAAGAGATAGTGATATGCAGTTCTACAAACTTTTAGCTGTTTGGGAAATGTGAGTATGTTGTTGTTGTGAGCCGCCCTGAGTCTTGTGAGAAGGGCGGCATATAAATTAAATAAATAAATAAATAATAATAATAATAATAATAATAATAATAATAATAATAATAATAATAATAATAATAATAATATCAGTTACTGAGAGACATTAAAGCAGGGCTTTTCAACCAGTGGTACAGGTACCACCTGTGGTACATTGGCACCTGGCAGGTGGTACCCGACCATCCTAGAAAAGTGATAGCAGGGGAGGGGAATGAGCTGAACTGGTGGCAGCACTGCACAAGCCTGAGTGAGAGATGGATGGAGCTGCAGGGCTGTCAGGGCTCAGTGGAAGCTCCAGGATCAACGCCAGGCTCCAGCTGGAGCTCGGTGCTGATCCTGGTGCTTGTGCTGAGCCCAGAAGAAGCACCAATCAGCTGGAAAGCAGCACTGATCCTGACACTTCTGCTGAGTCCAGAAGAAGTGTCGATCAGCTGGAATGTTGCAGCATCTCCAGGGTCTTGTGATTTACATTCAGATGCTTGGCAACTGATTCATATTTATGATGGTCACAGTGTCCCAGGGTCATGTGAGGTGACCAAAACCTGCTGCAACCACCCAGCAGATGGGGGGGGGAATAAAAACCAAACACCCCCACCCCCACCCCCACTGCCAATCCTCAAAAGAAATGCTCACAACAATGAAAACCTCGGACAGGGGGAAGAGCGTCACCAGGCGGGCAGGCAGGTGTCTTGCTTGGCTGTGGCTTGGGGGGCACTTTTTTCAGTGCCATTGTAACTTCGAACAGTCACTAAGCGAACTGTTGTAAGTTGAGGACTACCGGTACTTTATTACTTTTTCCCTTTTTTGGGGGGGATCATCAAGTTTTTGACACCTTGCTAGGCGACTGGTGGTATTCGGATTGCCATATCCTAAAAGTGGCACAATGGGTGAAAAGGTTGAAAAGCCCTGCATTAAAGAAGTATATCATTTCTCTGAATGCACAAATAAGTACGTTTCAACGAGTCCCAAGTTCAGTATATCATTGTGAATGATAAATTGGCTAATCCTGTTCCTAAGGAAATCGATATGTTAAATTTATTTGAAAACATAATTATGAGGATGGTGACACCTCTTAACATTGTTTGAAAGCTTAAATGGAAAAGATTCTTTCAACAGACCTGACAGAATATTGAACAGTAAAGAGGCTGGGTTTTTTCTCCAGGAAAATAAATCATCATCTGCTCAAGTGTATAATCATTTAATCATACTTGTCAATGCTGTTCTAAACCAAAATCCATCAAGGTTGTTAAAACTAAAGCATGGGAGAAAAAGAAGGAAATGCATTATACCTGCCATCTAAATAATTCTGAGCAAGGTGTCTAGCTACCATTAAATGTATAGGTAAAAAGTACTTAATGATTAAAAAATTGTTATCAGAGCTAATAAATTATTAATGCTTATCTTAAGATATAGTTCAGCATCTGCCATACATGAACTGCAAATCTCTTTCAGAGGTTCATAAATAAGATTTCCCCCCTAATCTTTATAGATTATAACATAAATGTTTTCTTACAATGATGGGATTATTGTATTAAAATGTCTATGGAGATTCTCAGTCATCCAGGCTATCCCAAAAGTGCTTTTTCAAAAGACAACCGGAGTTGTTTTTTTTCCTTTGAAGACATTTCACTTCTCATTCAAGAAGCTTCTTCAGATCTGACTGAAGAAGGTATATAAATCCTTCCATTTTCCACCATTTAGTCAGAACTGAAGAAGCTTCTTGGATGAGGAGATGAGAAAAAGCACCTTTGGGATATTGTATTAAACATGAAAGGAGAAAATAGCATGAATTACTGAGGAAATAAAGCTAAGATTTCAGCTCTTCTCTGATTATTTTCCTACTGATATCAATTGCAAATTTCCATGCTTAATTCAACAGGATTCAAAATGTTTAACATGTGCATTTTGACACCATATTAATACTAATATAGAAACAAGTAAATGTCAAATAGTTGTGGATGACTGATTCAACCTCATTTTTTTGTGCACTATCTAATTTTTTCATTAAAAATGACTTTTTGCAGATTCATGTAAGTGTATTTGTTCATTTAAATTACCAGAAAAATAATATGGGTAATGTTTCTTCCAATCCAGCTAGAAGATCTCCTATAACAGGCCTTGCCATAGAACTGTGTACAGCATTTGCATCAGTGCAGCTGTTTTCTGATATTGAAAAATATTAATCCATCTTCAACTGACATGATCCCCTCCAGTGCCACACATACACACATACACACCAAAACAAGTCACCAAAGACATAGATTTCTCTTTCCAATGGTCTGAACTACTGACATGTTCAGAAACGTTGCCTTCCCACAAGAGCTATTTTCGGGGGAAAAATACTGGGATTGCATTTATTGATAAGTTAAAGTTATGGTGCCTATAGTGATTAGAGGACTCAAATCACTAAGTGCAGTAGGTGAAATATACCCAGACAACAATTTTAGCTTGCTCAACTCCAGGAGTGAAAATCAACCCCAAGCTTAAACTTTTTAAAGAAATACTCTGTGTCAGTTTAAATGGTTGTCTAAAAATATAAAAAAGGAATCATGGCATAGTAAAGATGCATTTGGGGCATTCCATTTCAGAATAACATCACAGCAGGCAGGTGTCAGGCATCAAAAGCCATCAAAGAAGAACCAAGGAACAGTTGTCTGCTTGGTGTTTTTATTGGGTATCCCCTAGTGGTTTTCATTTCATTGAAAGTTTTATCACAGAAGTAAAACATTTGATTTTGACTATGAATTACTCTGAAATAGCAGTAGATCTGGTTCTGAGCCATAAGTTTTTGGTACACTAGGGAATGTACACATCTAAGCTTGTAGCTAGCTGAAAATGAGATATAAACTTAGAAGCAGCCCTTAGGTACATCATATGATTACAACTTGCATGTATGTTGTCTTTCACTGTAACATACATTTTAAAATATGTAATTTGCAATCAAAGTAGGTAAGAAAAGAAAAAGAAACATTAGACATATAAACATTAACCATGTATGCATACTCATCAAACTATTTCCAAGTAAAGCAATAGTATTAGAAGCACAGAGTAAGACTAAGAAATAAGAGAAAATATGTTAAAAATAAGAGAATACACACACACATACACAAACAAATAAACAAACATAGAGAGAAAATTAGAGAAGAAAACTTACAACTGTCTGTCTCTGCAAACCATTCTTGCTTGTACCATATTCATATATCATTTTCCATTCCCTTTGTTCCTGATGCAAATTACAATTAAGAAAATAAAAATGAATACAAACTAAAAAAAGGAATAAAAAGAAAAAATAGAAGTGCAGAAATGAAAAATAGAAAGAAAAATAAATAAGAATATAGTAAAGAAAAAAAGTATAGGTTACTTGCCTGTTCAGCACAACAATTTTAATAATCTATTACCTTCTCTTAAAGTACAACACATGGTTTCTTCTTGCCAGATCCCATCTGTTATGTATAAAGAGATCCTTAAAGCTTCATCATTGTTTCCTGAGCAGCAAAAGTCCATTAAGCGTTATCAGAGATAACTTATCTATTTTAACCATGATGAAATAAACCATCTTTATATTCCTTCTTTTTACTTTTAATAATCTGGATCTTTAAATAATGCTCTATAGCTTGACTTCTTTTCATTTTTATTTCCTGTCCTTTTCTAACAAAATCTTCAAAATCAAATATAGGAAAGTTATCCAGTCACTCTCTTAGTAAGTTATTTTATATATCCCTTTTCATTATTAAAACATTAACCATTTTCCTTTATATAACCAGTGTATTTTTTCCATAACCCATCATTTTAAAATCCACTTTCAGATCAGTGTTGGTCTTGTCCTGTAAAATTTGTTTCTTTTCCATAACATAATTTGGATCCAGTCCAAATTATGTTATATCTATAGAGGCAGACATTTTTAGAATTAACTTCTGAGCTCAAGGTTCAAAAATATCCTTCAATACATTTAATATTACAATATTTTGTTCCATTCTGCAGTAGTAAGCAAAATTGAAATGTTCTTTTTTAATTGCAATCTTTAGTTCAATCTGTTCCCTCTAGTGTCCAACCTTCAAAGTTCTATCTACCATTTTTTTAAAAAAAGTAATTCAAAACAAAACATTTTCCTGTCTTTATTTGTCTCCTAGAGCTCTAAGACCATCAGAGACTGCTGTCTTGTGGTGTCTTCACGAGGAACAGCTGTATGGAGCACTTGTGGATGATCTCAAGACCTTTCCTTGTCTGGTGAGGAATTATGATGAGCTGGTCTACTTGCCAGCTCTTCATTCTACCGTGGTTGTTGGCTCAAGTTTTTCTAGAGCTGTCTTTAATTTGCCATTTCTTCTTTGGAAGTCCTACCTGATTTCTTAAGTAATATTCTCTCACTTTATTTAACTTACTTTTATATTTCTCCCGATATACCCCCTCTCATTTCCATTCATAAAAGTGAGTAGAGGCATATTCTTACACACATCCCTTCTCATATCTTTCAACAAACATTCCTTCATTTCCACAATTCACATATGACCCACTTTTTTACCTGCATTTACACATCTTGAAAAAAAAATTCAATCCATTTTTTCATCTTTAGTAAACATTTTACCAAGCCCTCCACTTATTTTAGTTTTCATAACTTTTAACAATTAACTCAATTTTCTTTATCAGACCTCATACTTTGTATTTCAAATAATGCTTAGATCCTCTTTAAATTATGCAAACTTAACATTCACTTCTAGTCAAAGTAAACTTAAAAAAATTTAATAAAATAATATTGAAATTTAATGAAGAGAAAAACCTAAAGAAATTTGGAAATTTATCTGATGACCTATGAACTCCAAAATTTTGAACAAATGCTTGAAGCTCCTCTTTGTTGCCCTTTTGTCTTAAAAATAAAACAAAATTTTAAAATGAATAATGAATTTTGCCCAAAGTGAATATAAACATGTCCTTACAATAGTTTAACCTGCTTTTTAAACTACCCTTTCCCATTAATATAAGTCTTTTATGGGTAAAAAGATCAAAGACCTCTATGACATTCTTTTTTGCAGCATAAAGTGGGAATAAAGAATGTGATCCTTGAAAAAAATGAAACCCAATTCTTGACAGGTTTTTAGTGGGATCACTTATAATAATTTTCAAGTTGAGCCCAAAGAAAGACTGAATTTTGACATCTTTTTTCAACATATTAGTGAAGCTGCTGACCAGACTGGCTCCTGGTCAGCAAAGAAGTAAGGTAAGACTGTATACTCCTATTTTTTATTCAACTAATATGAGGAAAGAATGGTTGATATGAACATGGCTTTATAATTATGGATTCTTATACCATGGTGGGGACACAGTGGCACAGAGGCTTTTAATGAGCTAGAATTGCCAACCGAAACAGTCTGCACTCCAGCACTTCAAGCCGTGCTCCAAGAGACACAATGAGCTCCCACTGCTTGATTCTTAGCTATTGCAAGTAGATAACTGGGTACCACTTTGGTGGGGAAAAAAACCCTAGCTATGTTTGTATGGGCGGAAAGTGAAAGCTGGCACTTGGCCAGACGTGAGGCATCATAATATGAGGCGAGGTGAGACTGGCGAAGGAGCCTGGAAAAGCCAGTAATCTGAGTGCCACTAGCTAATTGATATAAAGCTAGTTTGCCCCCCAAGGGGCACCAAGGATAGGCACACCAGCACTAATAATCTAGACTGTCAGGACTGCATTATGCATAGCATGTGTAGATTTCCCTGACATTGTATGCCATACACTAAATAAATAAAATTTATAAGAAATTTCAATAACTGGATTATGCTGAAGACATTACATGATAACTGAAAGTGAAAATGATAGCAAACTCTAGTTATGAAAGCCAAGGAATGCAGAGGAAAAGTGGACCAAAATGAAATCTAAAGAAAACAAAATTAATTACAGTACAATATATTCTAGAATTAACAACAAAGAGACTAAAATGATATATAGCTTCTGCCTTTTAGGATTAGCTATCAATTATAAAGAAACCAGCATGTTATATATGTTGACAGCAACAAGGGTACCTTATGCACACAAAAAATGGAATTCCCACAATGGACAAATGGCTGCAAAAGTTGATGAAGTTAGCAGAGATGGCCAAATTAACTACTTTGGTTAAAAAAAGAATACAATTAATTTTGTTTCTACACGGAAATTGCTTTTAGATTTTGTGCTTAAGGTGGGAAAACATGAAACTCTGATTTTGGGTTTTGCTGATTAGATAGGTTTGTTGTTATAAAAATAATACTATATAGTATTATATAAAAATAAAAAGTTGAGATTTTATGTTATTCCCTTATTCTACTGCCCCAAAAGGAGTCAGAAGTCAATGCTTTTCTTTTTCTTTCCCCTTTATCCTTTTTCCTGCTCTTGTTGCTCTTCCTTTTCCTCCCCTATTTTTCAATTATTTTCATTTTTCTTTGTATTTCTGTATTTTATATTTTGATAAACTAATAAAAATACATGAAACTGAGAATATCATGGACAACCAGGAAAATAATCCAAATAGATATTTCAAATAATCAACCCAAATGTCTTAGACAAGGAAAATATTACTAAACTCAAAAATTATCAATTTTGGACACATCTATGTGGTTGTTAAGACTTCACATATTGATTTGATGTCACATAATTTAAAAATGCCCTGTAATAAAGCTAAAAAATCTGGAATATTAAATTCACTTTTCCCAACAGCTAATTGTCATTTATACAGAGAAACTATTTTCCTGTTAGGAAATGTTGCTTAATAATTTATAAATTATTAAAACTGTAGGAAAAAATGCAATTTGAAAAAAAAAATCAAACCTGCAGATAAATTCATGCAAGTAATTGTCATCCAAGTAATTAATAATCACAGATTCTTCAGTATTAAAATGGAAGATAATAACCTTTTCTGGTGACAATAATAGCAACTGAAGAGTTATTCGAATAATGAAATTGCAGAGGAGACTGAATAGGTGTCCATTTGATTGTATGTCATCTTGACCAGAACACATTTACCACACACATGTACATGCTCATTCTTCTCTATTTTTTCCACTTCCCTGAAGCTTCGAAATCTACGTAAAATGCTTGGTGCAATTTTTGATTTTTACAGTAACTGGAAAGATTGGTAGAAACCGTGTTATCTTAGTTTTACTATCAGAAATGGCTTATTTTTGGCAAAATGATTTCCTTGATTAGAGAAAAAAATCTACATTTAGTGCTGACTAGAAACCCTTATAGTTTGTTTGTTTTGCATGAAACACACACAAAAAATAATCTTATGCTTTTTGGCTTTGTAATCATAACGTAATAGGTAGTTTTGTAATTATACTTATATTTGCTGCAAAGAAAATTGGATGCTAGTTCTATTTATTTTCAATGTTTCTTTTTGTCTTTTTCCTCTTTCTTTTTTAATTTGTATTCTTACTAATTTTCATCTTCTTTCCAAAACTCCAAAATAAAGAGGAGGAAAAGGAAGAAGATTTTTTCAATGAACTGTTTCTCCACATACCTGTTCCTTATTATCGTATAATATGAGTCCTAATTTAAATCTCAAGTTACAACATCAGATATTTCCTCACTTTTTCCCTTAATATCTACTATCTCATATTAGGCTAATACAGTTCTTATTGTTATCAACTAAGTTAAAACATCTTTGTTACATTTATCAATAATTTTAGCTTATTCATATCTTAATTATGTTTGCATTAAATCCTTATATACAATCAATGTCCTGTTATTGCTTTCTTCCCAAGCTTTAATTTCCCATCAATATTCAAATTAACATTTGGTATTCATAATTTCCAAACTTTAGGTAACCAAAGTTTCCCTTATCTCAACTTCTTTCTTTTTCCCTTTTCATAACTCCAACCCTAACAGTCACTATGTTGCTTTTTAAATACTTAATTGTAAAATTAGAAAACTAATAAAATATTATATTGAATCCTAATTTGATCCACATAAAGCATGTAAAACATATAACTTTCAAGGATTTCTATTTTTTTTTATTTCATTCAAGCTGATTAAGTCATTGTAATTGAGGTTGTAAATGTGTCCTTATAATTCCTTAAATATTTATTAGCTTTGGTAATTTCAGCAGGAAATAGAAAACTATATTACCTTGTTTCACAATTATGAAAATATATGTATCAAACAGGAAATTGCTATAAAGTTACTAAAATGCTTTACTGTTTCTTACTTAGTAAACAATATGACCAATACCAGCAACAAATTAACAAACTATGCACACAAACTACACACACACACACACACATTCATACATATAAATGTAACAATCAAACTTCAAGGTTGCAAAAACACAACTCCACTACAGCTACATGCCTTAGTCAGCATGATGTGAGTACCAGGCTATGATACAGCTCATGAGCAGAATTCCTTCTGGGAACTGTAAAGTAAGTAACCTCTAATGATGTGTTTCAAATTGTAAGGGAATGGACTTGTAATTGAAGCAACAAGCTTCAGATTTGTACCTCCCTCATGTCTCTTTGTCTTCCAGGCTGTTGATGAATTTTGAAGGAAGGAAGGAGCTTGGAAGATGGGTTGTTTATTGGCATCCAAGAGCAGATGTGTTTGATGAGCATCTGGGGTGAAATAGAAATGTGTACAGCTATATATTACATAAAAATTTCTCCCCCTTATCATTCTCAATTAATCTTCAGGAAGCAGTAAGTACAATGTCACCAGCTGCTTTCTATGCAACTTTCTGCTTTCTGCAAAGGAAAATAGAGGCTTGTAGTGGAATCCACCTGATATTTTATTCTAGCACCCTTAAAGAAATTGTGTTGTTAATTCTACCTTCCTTTACATTTAAGCCCCTGATTTCTGGGCATTCTTGTTTCTGTTGAATACAAAAATAAATGCATAATATCTATACCCTTGTATTCCATAAATTGATGTTCCTCTGCTCTCCTAGTATAAACTTCAAATTATCCTTCTTGAGCAGGGTGATCAGAACCTAAATAGATCCTGTGCTTTTACAGTATAATAGTGCAATCCTATTAATATCTAGTCAGAAATAAACCCTATGGAGAACAATGGCCCTTACTTCTAGGCAAATGTACTTAAGATTTCTAAGATTTTTAAGGTGAGTTTGCCTAAGAGGGCTTTTCAGAGAAATTTGACTGGAGTGATGAGATGCTTGAAGGTAATGTCTTAAAGTGGCAGCTGTGTGATATTGTGTATGTATATATACACATATACACATACACATACACACACACACACACACACACACATACACATACACATACACATACACATATATATATATTATTATTGTATTTCTGAAATGAGATCTTACTGAAGTGTCCTTGCCAAGGGTCTTATTAAGAGTTGGGGTGTGTAATACCACAACACGAGTTCCCATTCTCAGAGGTTCCAGCAACAGATATAGCAGAGGAATGTTTATGTCCAGCTCCATGTGACTCTACTACTACAGATTAGATTGGTCAGGTAAAGATAATAGCACTGAAATATTTAGTAACAATTAGGTTTGTTTCACTTGAAAAAACAAACAGATATTTTCCTGAGATGCACTCAGAAAAAACTTAAAAGTAGGAACAAAGAATCTCTGATATTCTAGATGTCGTTTATTTACAATTTATCAGCAGCTCCAACCACATTGACCAATGTGGGAGTTTTAATTCAACAATTCCTAATGGGTTGCTATTTCCTTAACGAAAAAGAAATTGCAGGATCCAATCTTGGTCAGTCACCAGGACCAGAGGTTTAGTCTTCTGAGCTTTCTGACTCATGCTGCAGCCCATCCTCAGTTCCCTGAGGATGGGCTTCAGCATGAGTCTGAAACTCAGAAGACTAAACCTCTGGTTCTGGTGACTGACCAAGATTGGATCCTACAACATTATCTTGGGACACATATATTTGCCTTCATTCATAAAAGAAATAGCACTATGGCTGGCTGGGGAATTCTAGGTGCTGAACTCCTCAAGTCTTACAGTTGCCAAGATTGGACACCCCTGGTGTACACTAAACAGAGCTGTATTCCTTCCAAATTCCAACTACTCCCCAGTTTCCTTCAGAAGTATATACTCTATAGAAATAATAGCAGATTGTTGTCAAGTGGATTTACAGACTTTTTGCTGAGACCATGATTAAAAAGTTGGTGTTTTATGGATTTGCTTACAGATACAGAATGGGATATGGGCTGAAACCCTAAATGGAATGATGAATTACTAAATTTCTCTACACTTGTAATAAAATTGGAAGTCACTTCTTTACATATTTATCTTTTTCTTTATCATATTATTTCTTATTCTTTCTATTAAGAATTAAAACGCATACAGTCTGTCTCATCTCTCCCAATTGTTTTTATTTTATTTCATTTCATTTCATTTTATTTTATTTGCTTAAATTTAGGTTTTCATAGTCTAAAATGATCAGAAAAGAATTACAATGTGCTGAAATAATTCTTGAAATGTCAAGAAAAATATAATGAATATATTGTACAAAATAATCCATTAATATTGCAGAATAATTTCTTCAAATAAAACTTTTTTCCTTCTGGGAAAATCCATATGTTTTTCTTATTTGGAAACATTCAGATATTTGAATATATAAAGCTTATAAAATGAACATTAGCATATCTAATACTCTTGTAGAGAAGGAATAAATTGTCTTTAGGTAAAGATTAATTATCCATAGCAAGATTATTTTGCAATAATCTACCTATATTTTATCTTTTAGTTTATAGTTTAGTAAATATTTCCTAAAAGTTCATGTTTTAATTTGTCAAAAATCACAGCATCCTACTCTCAACTTTATCTTTTCAGTTACAGCTGAAAAGGAATTTTTTTTCCATTGGCATATATTTCAAGATTATGGAAAAAGTACTCTAGAAACATAATTTTTCTCAGTTTTGAAATGGATAAATCATTTATCTCACAGAAAAAAACCACAAGAGAAGGAGACAAATACTTTATTCTTCTTTTCAGTTAACTGAAGATTTGGGAAGATGATGAAGAGGAAGAGGAAAAACATGGCACATACCGTGTTTCCCCACAAGTCTCTGACAAGACTCAGGGGAGCTGGTTCTTAAGGAAAAGTGGCAGTTTCTGCACATTTATACTTGTAGCTAGTATAATGTTAATTCAGCTTGTGCATGCCCTTAAAATTGTGCTCCTTTGATGATAGTTCTTGTTATCATGCCATTTGTGATACATGTAAGCACGATCACCTTTAAACACTATTTCAGCATTGGAGGTGTCTACTTTGTGAGTTGTAGGCAGATGAAAACGCTTTTTCAGTCCATTTTCTTTCAATTGTGCTTTTGGCCATAAATCTACAAGCTTAAATCATTGTACCATGGATGTGAGGGCTCTTAGTATGGATCATACTGTAGGCAGAAAAAGAATAACAGCTAAAGCAGTGCTAGAAACTATGGGTTGAGTTTATCAGTCCTGAAGGGGTAAGAATAGACATGGGGTGGCTGTGAAGGTTTTGTGGAAACATCAACTATTCACTCTCATTTATTTATATTTTCCTTTTCAGTTCATATTTATTGCACTTTTTTGCTCATGAACAGAAATATGTTTTTGTGCTACTTTATGGCTTAGAAATATTACCACAAAACTTTGCATTCAGCAGTTTGAAGATGTGTTGCTTGCTGCATCTTACCTCTGTGTTGTAGATCGCTCTCTCAGGAAAAAAAAATACTTGAAACCTATGAATACGTTTTGTCTTATGGTCTTTGTAAGAGAATAGTGCAAGTGTGAGAGTGTTCTAGACATAAATAATCTTACTTTCTTTAATTTGGTTCTCCATCTATATATTTGATGCCTGACACTTATGCCACCTATACCAGTGTGCACAACTTGCCATTAGAGAAACTTCCTTTTCTCATTCTCATAATATGATTGTAAAATCATATATTGGAGATAAAATAATAGCATGTCCCACATACATTTCCTGGCTTATTAAACTTCTCTTTCAATTTTATCATATTGCTATATACCACATACCATGGTATGCATCATGACTATTTGTTATTATGCAGTTATTGCTCCAGTTTATTTTTTATTCTGTTCAATTATGCCCTTTTCCTGAAAACTGCCTAGACATGTTCCTGCAGATTTCTTGGCAAGATTTTTCATTCCTAAGATTGAGAGAAAGTGACTGGCCCCAGGTTACCCAAGGCAGGACTAGAACTCATGGTCTCCTAGTTTCTAGTCTCATACCTTAACTACTATAACAAGCTTATGCCTGGAGTTCAGAGGAGTTGATATGCCAGACTCTTGGCTCATGGAATATGGGGAAGATTTTCTGTAGCATTGAAGAAAAAGGAAGAAAATGCAATATAATGGAATACTTTCTTTTTAGGCATTATTAATAATGCTTGAATTCAAAGTTAGTGAGATAAGAAGGCTACCCTGTAGTTTTCACATTATTCTTCACTTGTACACACCAAAGCTTTATAGCTGAAAATCTCTTCTGTGTGAAGAGGCTCTTCATATGATATGGGGTCCTGATTAGCTAGTTCACTCACTTACATGGACAGCTAATCCTCTGCTAGAGACATTTGTCATACATATGTAAAAGGCAATGTGGAAAGGTTAGGGAGAATGTACTTTTACTAATTCCCTCTGAATTCAAGTAGAAACTCATCACTTCTTTGAAAGGGTTTTTGGAGCATTCCATATGTTGAATCTATTACTCTGAGTCAGTGGTTCTCAACCTTCCTAATGCCGCAACCCTTTAATACAGTTCCTCATGTTGTGGTGACCCCAACCATAAAATTATTTTTGTTGCTACTTTATAACTGTAATTTTGCTACTGTTATGAATCGTAATGTAAATATCTGATATGCAGGATCAGACTCTAGAGTAGACTCTAGAAGATAGAACCATCAAACAAAAGGAATTCCACAACTACAGGTAGTCCTCAACTTACAACCACGACTGAGCCCAACATTTCTGTTGCTAAGCAAGGCAGTTGTTAAGTGAGTTGCACCCATTTTACGACCTTTCTTGCTGCAGTTGTTAAGTGAATCCCTGAAGTTATTAACTTAGGAACACTGTTGTTAAATGAATCTGGCTTCCCCATTGACTTTGCTTATCAAAAGATTGCTAAAAATAATCACATGACCCTGGGACACTGCAACCATCATAAATACAGGCCAATTGCCAAGCATCCACATTTTGATCACATGACCAACTGAAGGAAAAGCAGCAAGAGAATGGAAGAAAGGAAAAGGTTTATGAATAAAAAATCAGAACCCTTGTAACATTTTGTGGATAAGCGAGCGATTACATGACTACTTTTTCATGGAAGTTTCCCAAAACAGAGGATATGACTTTCAGCTGTCCCAGATTCCAGCTATTTCATTCCCTCCTTCCAACATTTTCACCTTCCACTGAGCGTACTTGATTCTCATCTAAATGTTTTTTGACAAGTCCCTCTCTCAATGCATTTCCTTTTTCCTAACAATTTCTGGCAGTGGAATATACACTTCCCCAACCAGAGCCTCACCTTTGCATTCCGACCAGATGGGAGGCAGAATAAAAGGAAGCCATTTAAAGATGGGAGGAGGGAAAATCCTGAGGTTGGCTTGCTCCCTATTCACGACGAAAAAGGCGAAGGGAAGCTTGCAATTTGGGATGGCAGGCTCGCTTGCTGGCTTTCTCGCCTGCGCCAACTCCCTTCTCTTCGCTTGCAGCTGGGCTATTCCGAGTTTAAGCACAGCTCCTAGCAACCCCGAGGAAAATCCCATGGATGTGGGTGGGGAGACGCAATTAAGGTGCTTGTAACCCCCCACCACTCAAGGGCAGAGACCAACCTCATGAATGGCCATCCTGGCTCATGCCCGCACAAAGCAGCAACTCTGATTTAGACAAGAGGGGGTTCAACAGAAAGGAGGCAAGCAAGTGAACAACACCTCGGATGCACCAGCCTGTCTTCTGCTGCCCACAGCAGCCCCCTCCCTCGCAAGCCACTATTCATTTTTAGCAGCTGCAGATCCGATTTTGCCAGCCAAAAATAAAAATACCCGGGGATTGGGGGGGCACAGGAGACAAAGAGAGGTACCAAGTCTGCACCTTGCTCTAAGAATGCGCTTTTCAGTGGGTTTTTTTTTTAAAAAAAGCTAAGATTTAAAAAAAATACAATCCAAAAGTGCTATTTAAAAAAGCAATTGCACTGAATGCATCAAGATGAGCTGGTGGAAAAAAAAGATGATCACCGGTGCTTTCATTCACAGACACCAGATTTTTTTCTCCTCAGATCATAAAATGTCCATTCCTCCCTCCAAAAGGGAGGGAATCAAAATACAAAAGGAACCCACCCCCATGGCAAAGCCCTCAAGCATGCTGATTCCACAGCTAACAATCCTTCCTTCCTTCCTTCCCTCCCTCCCTCCCTCCTTCCTCCTCCTCCTGCCTCACCCCCCCAACTCCCCACCAGCCCGTCTCCCCTCTTCCACCGAGGCACGAGCGACTGCACGCAAGTGCGATTTGGAGCAGCTCCGCCAGCTTCACAGATTCCCTGGGAAGATACGTCATGGATGCAAATGTCCGGGCCATGGCTTCTGATTGGTGAAAAGGTGGGAAAAGGTGGTCTGAGTCATTGGCTCTTGCTAGCTCTACCTGAGACCCGGGGAGTTGCTCCTTTGATGCTTTAAGTCTTACCATTCTCTGAGTTGTTTTTATCCGCCTGGAGATGGATAGAGGAGCAGTGTCTCGGTTCCTAAGACCATCAGAAATATATGTTTTCCGATGGTCTTAGGCGACTCCTGTGAAAGGGTCATTTAACCCCCAAAGGAGTCGTGACCCATAGGTTGAGAACCGCTGCTCTGAGTGAAGCAAGTAAAACATGACTTATTTTACCTAGGAACAAGAAATTACTGTAATTGCACTCTACTCAAACTCTCAATCCAACCAGCAGGTTTAAAATTAAAATTTCTAGCTGCCAAATTCATACAACAACAAAATGTTTTTCTATTGATTAGATATGATAAAGTAAGAATAGTTTAGCAAGTTCTTTAAATGTTTTTACTGATTGAAATTTTCAGGTTGCCTGGTCTGGTTAAAAGAGTGGGTGAACCTCCAGAATAAGAGGCTACTTGATTTGGAAGGTCATGAATTAAGGTTTGTATGGCACGGTTATTTATGGTATGATAAAGTCAAAGTTAATGTTGATTTTAATAATCACTTTGTCAGTATGTAGCAAGTATAAAATAAGATTCTCCACAAAATTTCCTCTTTGGGTATCCCCACAGGAAGCTTTTTTAAGAAAAGAAATGGTTGTGAAACTGTTACCTACGGTAAAATAATATTTTAAAACTCAGGTAACCCTATTCTTAAATCGAGGGAAGAGAATCAGAGGGTTATGTTTGTCATTGGTTTACATATCAACAACTGAAAGAAAGATATATAAAAAGTGTTTTGGGTTTGACTTCATTAAAAGTGAATTTGAAACATTATTGTGTGGCAGTGACGAACATATTATTGCTAAGGCTTATAAAATGCTTTTGAAATTGAATTTGGAAATTGAATATGTAAAACATTTATAATACAAGGGGCAAGGAATGTTGGTTACAATGTGATGCTGGAACAATGGGAAAATATGTGGATGAAAAGTTTAAAATTTACATTGAATTACAAGTTAAAAGAAAACTTCTGCAAGATAATGTATCACTGGTATTTAGCACCAGATAAACTATCTATAATGTAAAAAAGTATTTCAAATGAATGCTGGAAATGTAAATGTAAAGAAGAGACTTTTTCTCATTTATGGTGGACATGTGATAAAGCAAAGAAATATTGGAGAAGGATTCACATTTTGATACAGAAAATCCTCAAAGTAAAAATAAACATGAATCCAGAAACTTTTCTTTTGGGTTTAATGGAAAAAGATTTGGAAAAAAAAATTGGAACTTTGATCCTGTATATCAGGGATGTCAAACTGCCAGTCGGCGGGCTGGATGCGTCATGGCGAAACCGCACTCACCTCATTGCCAGCAATGGGGAAAAAAAGTTATGATACATCGCAACACATCACGTGACATTGCAAGTTGACACCCCTGCTGTATATGTCAACGGTAGCAAGACTGCTCTACGAACAAAAATAGAAGACCATTTCAATTCTCACTATGGACGAATGACTACAGAAGTTGATGGAGCTGGCAGAGATGGCTAAATTGACTGTTTTGATTAAAGAAAAGAATACAAGTACCTTCGTCTCTACAAAGCCCACTTCTGGACTTTGTGCTTGAGATGGAAAAAAACAAACTTTGATTCTGGGTTTCACTTATTAGATTGATTTGTTGTTACAGAAATGGCTAGTTTTTACTGTTGTGAAAAAGTAAAAAGCTGAGGTTCGACATTAATACTCTATTCTACTGCAACAGGGGAAGTCGGAAGTCAATCTTTTTTTTCTTTTTCCTCCCTTTCCCTCCCTTTCTTCTCCCTTTCTTCTCCCCATTGTGTCCTACTATTTGCTTTGCATTTTACTTTACAACTTAATAAAATATTAGTAAATGAAGAAAAAAAGAATAGGAGATTTTCAGGTTTTATTGTTGAAGATCCTTTGAGTGCTATTTCAAGTACAGAAGAAAGGCTCTAGTTTAAAAGATAGCAGCAAACTTAGTCAAGTTGAAGATAGTGCTCAACAATATCTGTATTTTGCTTTAAATTGAAAAAAATGCAGCTGAATAGCCTAGGTAAAAATTATAATTGATTCACTATATTAATTAATTAATCAAATTTATAGGGCTGCCCATTTCACCAAAGTGACACAAAGTCTTAAAAGGATTGTCCAATATTTGTTGTTTTCCCAAATAGAATTGCTATTTGTAGGTAGAAAAATAGAAGGAAGAATGAAACCCTAATGAAGAGATGCAGAAATTTACTACTTGTACCTTCAGGCATTAACAAAGTATTTGAGAATTGAATCCATAGATTGTGTGTTTATTGGTAATAATACAATTAATCCAATAATAATTTATTATCAGCAATGCATGATGGCTTCTGTTCTCATGAATTTTATATTAGCTCCATTTTTATTGTAATATGTTGCTGTTGATTTTTTGTTATTAACTATCTTAATCATGTTCCATGGATTGCCCACATATAAATATTTGTAACAAATACATCAATTTCATTTTATTTCTAAACAAACTATATATTAAAATATACTAAATAACTATATATTTGTAATAGCTAATCATTGTAGCTTAGAAGATTTATGAAGAGATAAGTCAAGAAACAGGAATGCTATAATAGAAGTTTATTGCTAGTGGATAATTTTTCTTCTTTAAGTTTGTTTTTTTAAAAAAATCATTCCCAAAGAATATTAAGTGAATATCAGTTTAATTGGGTTTATTTTTCACTTTCAAATGGAAACCAATTAGAACAGCTCAGAAGATCAGTATGTAAAATCTGACCACTCAATAGATCTAAAATCAGACATAGATTTCACAAAAGGAAAATGGAACCACAGATTATTTTTTAAAAATATCTTGTCATAGCTAAGTATATATTTTAATACAGTTTTTTCTTTCTTTTTGGTTATATCTGTTTCTTTGTTTCTATATGATTGAATAACATAATATGGTTACTGTTATGTCTGGCCCCTCTCAGCTCATTAAAATCCACATAAATATGTCTTTAAGAGGTTTATTTAACACATTTCAAAAGGATTCACTTCAAAGCACGCTGCTGGCATTTTGCTGGCAGGAACGGCCAAGTCTCATTTATTTACATTTAGATTGAAACATGCTCTTCCCACACCTTCCAATTAACTCACTCTTTCTTTATCACATTGTCCAAGACCTCATTATTCTTCCGTAGATTTCCAAAACATCAGAAGACTGAGTTCAAACGCACTGCTCCAGATATCAGGCTACTCCTTGATTAACGTTGCTCGTGACAAAGGCGTAGTCTCTCTTTTCCCTTCTAATATAGTTTCCGATACGTCACTTCCCCCCATTACTTCCTTTTTCCACTTAACTGACACCTTCGCTTATCAAACCTTCGGAATCTCGGATCAAGCCATCTATCTTCTTGATCCAAATCTGACCCCTCACTTTGCGAATCTGACCCAGACTGCCTGTAAATCTCCTCCCTGTCTGTCTCAGCTGCCGGGAGGTGAAAATACCCAGAGGGGCCTGGCTGCTCTTCCTCGGCTGCCGGGAGGGGAAAACACCCAGAGGGGCCTGGCTGCTCATCCTCATCCTCTGACACTTCCCAAGCTGGTCTAGGGACACTCACAACAGTTACATATTTTAATCTGGACTTCTTCATGGCACCAAAAGATGGTTATTATAATATGGAATGTAAAACAATCAAGAGATTGATGGTTTGTCTTTTAGTATGGGATGGTAAAGGAAATTATTTTCTGACAAGCATTCTTTCATAAGTGTGCTGGGATTGGAACAGTCTAGTGAACAGTTTTGAGGCAATTTAGCATTTTAGGTAGTTTTATATAATGGTTTGTAAGTCACAGCCTGAAATGGAACAAGATGGAAATGGAATGGATCTACTCCTTTGTGAGAACTAATAATGGAATTAAATGAGAAACAAAAGATTGTACCCCATCTTGAAGAGAGACAAATGATTTTATCATCAGGTAAAAACAATTTCGACCTCTGTCCCATAACCATGAGACCCTCACTGGATCTGTTATTTTTCAGAAATAAATTCTGGCAACAAATCCTCTCTAAGACTTTAAGTAGTCTGGGATAGAATGAAAACTTGGACAGCTATATTAGTATAGCTGAAATATACAATTTGCTCTTGAATCAATATTATACCTTACTTTATTTCTAACATTATGCCAGTAATAAGCCAGTTACATAATTCAGTTTCTATAATGCCATAGGTTATTTCTCTATGTCTGAATATGCCATGCATAAGTATTTATTAGATTAAATTAAAATATTATTACTGCTTTCAAATTTGATAAATTAATAATATGTATGGTTAAGGCAAAAAAAACTGCAGGGATGAATATAACAAATAGAAAGCATGAATCTAGTCAGAATATAAAAATCATAGAGATGTAATAATTAGGGAATAAAAATCACAACGTCTAAAAATAAACAAACTAAAATTATCTTAAAGTATTAACCTTTATTTGTCCTAACATTGTATAGAAGAGAAAGCCAGATCTATTTGAATGTGAGGGTAGCATCTAACTTAACAATAAAGATACCTCTATCTGTAAATCAGATTGGAACTTCAGGTTGTCAAGCTAGTTTTCCTCCTTAATGTGAAAAGCCTTTGCAACAACCGAAGATCTGCATATATGTAAATACAGCTACAATTCAGACAGAAATCAACATGAAAGAAAAGTCATGACATCATCTATTACTCACTGTCAGATGGGAGAACACAGAAAAAGACATCAATAGACACCTGGTGATGCATAAAATATTAATGTATTGCCAGAAATATTCATCTGGAAAACAGAACAGGGTGCCTGCAAGCATCATAGCATCTGTTGTAACTATGCTCCTAAAATTAATTTTGTCCCAAAAGTCTTTTAAAAAAAAAATCTCTAAAATAGAAAATTTCAGTGATCTTCTAATACACGGGTGTCAAACTTGATCGCGTTACATGGAGCCAGGGTGGGCGTGGCCTGCGCGTGATACATCTGGCCCATGGGCCGCCAGTGTGACACCCCTGTTCTAATAGATCTAATGAGATTCTAGCCGAAGATTCCTAAAAACTCATGAGATATGGCTATTACAAGAAATTTATGAGGTGCTTGAAAAAGTAGCTAATCTCTGATTTATCAAAATGGTTAAAACTTTAAGAGAAAGGCCACATTTGCAAAGTAGCTTCTCTCAGACAGAAAGGTTATAGATGGTGTCACCTGGCAAAGAACAATCCTTTAAGAGCAGCAGGACAGTAGATATTGAACAAGATAATGCCAAGCTATGTGTGAGCTTGAGAAATGAAAAGTAGATTCAGATATATCAAAATAATGACTTTAGAAGGCATTTTATCTGTTTGCTAAAAAGTGACAAAGATTCCTCTGAGTTTCTCAAGTCAGTATTTGGTTCTGTTTATCAGGGTTTTTAGTATATGTGGATTTCAACTCCCAGAATTCTTCAGCCATGTTGGTTGGGAAATTCTGGGCATTGAAGTCCACACATATTAAAGTTGACAAGTTTGAAAAACACTGTCTTTCACGTTGCATCAGATCAATTTGAAAGTTCTTTTCCAAAGCAAATGATAGGCCAAAAGCAGGATGCACAGTTCAGTAGAGGGAGAAAAAATGCTGGCTAGGGATTTCTAGTACAGGTAGTCCTCGACTTACAGCAGTTTATTTGGTGACCATTCAAAGTTACAACGGCACTGAAAAAAGTGGCTTATGACCATTTTTCATAGTTCCAACCTTTGTAGCATCCCCATGCTTATGTGATCGAAATTCAAATGCTTGACAACTGGTTCATACTTATGACCAGTGCTGTGTCCCGACATCATGTGGTCACTTTTTGCAACCATTTCACAAGCAAAATCAATGGGGATCACTTAATCATTTAACAATCACTTAACAATCACTTAAAATCACTTAACAACTGAGTTAAAACTGCAGTGATTCACTTAACAACTGAGGCAAGAAAGATTGTAAAATGGGGCAAAACTCATTTAACATTAACAACAATAATTTGGGGCTCAATTGTGGTTGTAAGTCAATGACTTCCTTTAGTTTCTCCATTTTTATAATTTTAAACTAGATTTGTTCCAATTTTTAAAACATTTTTCTGGAAAATGTATAAAAAATGGTATGCATCTTGATGCCCATTCTTTTTAATAAGGAATTCTTGTACATACTGTATTTTTATGTTTTTGTGCACGTCTGTGTATACACATACACATACATGCGGGCATACACACAAACTTTGCTATAATCTATGCAGCTCTTTATATTTTTCTAAATTTGAGAATTGCATTCCTAAATTTGACAGTTTGACTATTGAAGAAGAGTTTTTCAGTTCATTTCTGTAGGATGTCATGCTCACTTATGCTTGTATATTCACTGATGTAACATTGATTGCACTTGTAGATTGAGAAGGACTTCTAGAACAGTGGCCAATGATCCAGGCTTTTCTTCATCAATCTTTCTTCTGGGCATCCAACGAGAGACACACATTAAGACAGTCATTAATACTTTTTTTTAAAAAAAATATTCAATCTGGAGAGTAAATCAAAACCATCTACATATTTACAAAAATAAGTAAATCTTTACATTTAACTCTAAAAAGAGATAATACTAGAATCAATATTGTCATGTTTTTCCTTTTTTATTGATTGTTAAGTGGGCTCTTGAGATTTTGTTACAATGTCAATTGTTATTGTGAGTGTCATGACACATTTCTGTTCCACCCATCTCTCCTCATGGTAACGCTTCTGACTCTAAGGCTGCATACTAAGCAGAAATTGTCTAGGAATTGTGCTAATCCATTATATGAAGGGAAGGGAATGAATGATTTCCTAAGACAAGTTGACATGCAAAATCTCTAGAATAAATATTTGTCAGCACATATCTGCACACAGGACTTCTCCATTTGGATGGATTCTGCCATCTTGTTTTTCCTTGCAGTTACATATTTTTTCTGGACAAATAGTTCCCTATATTTTCTAATAGCCATATCATAAAAAGCTTTATGGGGTCAAGCAAATGGATTCTTTGACCAGTGAGAATTGATAATGGGGGCACAAATGCTATTTTTAAAAGTCCCTCTCCCATCTTTCTGTAAGAGTGTTCTCAGGAATGAGACCAATCCTTTTATCTTCTGTAAAATAGAGTCAGTAATGATGAAGCAGAGGTACAGTATCTAAATAGCTTCATGGATGAACAGGGAATTTAATAAAGGTCTCTGCAGACCTAATCTGGCTTTCACATACAGGAGGGAAGATTCTTAGTGAGAGAATCTTCTCTTTTATTAGAAAACAAACATCGACAAAGCAGTAAGTAAAATAATTTTCGTCGTTTCATATTTTATGGTTTCATGGTTTCATATCCATTGTTTTCTTGGCAATAGTGCAGATATGATTTGCATTTTTAATATGCAAAACCAATAGTTAGGGTACATCTTCATAGTGGCCAGTTCAAGAACTTACCTGATGTAAATGTCTTTAGTTTGTCAGCTTTGACAAAATTGTCTAGATGTTTTTTGTTGAAACTCATGCCATTGGTTGCAAAAGCTGTAATTTAAAGGAACTATAATTTACTTTTAACAAATTTCTGGTTTTAAAGTCAAAGAATTATTATGATCTTTCCCAACGTAAATCCTACTAGGTTTAATTAAAATGCACAAGTGAAAAAAATAATGAAGGAACTAGCTGACCTAACTCCAAACATGAGCTAACAAATTAGAGAATTTTACTCAAAAACAGAGGAGACATCAGCATGAATTAAACATTTCATTTCTCAGATGCTTAAACCATTTTATGAAATATTGATAGGTTGGGTACTGTAAATTTAACATAGGGGATATTATTTTGTTTATTTTGCAGAGCTATGAAATATCAAAATGTATGACTGGATGAACAATGTGTTTGTGATGTAATTTTTTTGTTTTGTTTTGGTTTTCTAATATTTATTATAGACTATCCTTTCCATTACTTTGGAGTTCTTTGAGTATCTCCATTTCTTTAATGACGATCAAAACTGAAAAATGGATTGCTAGATAATTAAACTAGCTCAAATAACTTCTGTGCATATACTGGAACTGTAAAGAGCTCATTAGAATTGAGCATGCATTGCACTTTACTGTAGGCAACTATTCATATAGATTATTTGAGTGTCCTTAACTCTTTACTGTATATTTCTGTTAATTATAAAGTAAATGTATATAGTTTAAGCTATGCAGACTCACTACCTACATTTATTAAAGTAGTCCTGTTATTGCCACTCTAAGGGATAAGAAAGTTTTACCTGTTTCTAACAGATATATAGAAGTTTAGCATTTTCATGAACCTATATGAGCTAGTTAATAGTTGTAATTAAACAAATTCTATTTTGATTTTCCAGCTATGGGCTGTTAACTGTTTATAATATCCTCATTGTACAGCACCTGTATATTTTTAGAAATTTGATGTTGCCAGATTTTTGGAAAGAACTTTTGCCTTGTTTATAGGTGTGGTGATTTGTCCCAACTTTTTAAAATTGCATCCTTCATTCTGACTAACTAACTGAAATATTTAAGTATTTTGGAGGGGAATTGTATCAAGGATAATATTAATATTATGGGCAGATCTAGATACAGATAGGGTATTATCAAGATTGAATTGCTATTTTGCTTCCTAGCTTCTATCACTGATCAACTTGCCAAAAAATAGGGGTCAAATGTGAAGGAAGGAAATGGGATACCAAGAAATTGTTCATGAACCGTGAGAGCCTACCAGCCTCCAAGATCACTACTGTAGGTGCTCAATGGAGAAGTGGACTGTTCCCATAACAAAAATAAATTGTATCATTGGACAATGTGATACATTGTCGGTGGGGAGTGTGGACAAAGAAATCTAATGTTTAATATGATAAGCTTTCATGTGGGAAAAACCAAAGTTGGTTTTGCTTCTTCAGTTCCAAGATGGTATATCCAATACAGTTTACTTTTCTGGGATTCAATTGCCCTGAAGTTTCCTTCTTTTGGGTTCACTAGTGGGACAGTTGACAGGTGTTTTGTGTTATAAGAGTTTAAAATATTAAAAATTATTTCTTGAAATAAAACTTTGTTCCTGTGAAATGCACTCTTACACATTGCCATGCCTCCATCAGAGCCTGAATCTGCAGAGGAGAATGAGCTGGAATGGGACCCTATGGAGGTCAAGGGAGATGTGTCTGTGGTTTCAGAGAAATGTGGGGAAAAGCAGGCCGAGTCAGGCCAGGGCCCTTCAGGATTGGGACAGGATGAACAGGAGAGACAGAGTTCAGGCGATAAGCAACGGCCACCCTCACCTGATCCTAGAGCACAGAAAGTGGAGAGGAGGAGGGAATAATGCAGGCAGGCTCAACTACTCGGGATGAGAGCATCCCGGCCCTCTCCACAAGGCACACCTGGAAACTGAGATTTAAGGAGATGTTGTAGGAAGAGGCATTTCTCCGGAACAAATGCTGATTCTTTGGAGTTTTATATGTGTTGTTGCTGATCTCTTGTTCTGTGACTTCTGCTTGGAAACCCGGAAACTCTGACCATTGGACTGGCTGACAATGTTACTTGGATGTTCAAAGATCTCAGACTGTATTTTGGCTTTCCTTTTGAAACTGCTCAGGCAAGCGTGTATTCACACAGACTCGTTAGGTTTATGATGCATGTGTCATTCCTTGTTATCTCTATGGCCTAATCAGACTGTATGTGAAACTACTTGCAGCCAGAGGGGGCTGAAGGTGTGTGTATTTTCCTTTGTTTGGAGGCTTGCCAGAAATGTGGGAGCATCTGGGGAAAAATTGGACCATTTAAAGGGCGGTTTGAATTGCCAGCTGACTGCACTGCCTCTGTGCTGTGCCCTGGGTCATCACACACATTTTGCACAAGATTTCTCTGAAAAGCCAACAGTATTTAACCAAGATCTTTCAAATAAATCTAGTGATTTATTACTTTATTTTGATTTTTTTTAAATGCATTTCAATTAAATTGAAGTTATATAATTTGAACATAAAACCAGGTAATCAATGTAGAAGACAGATTTTTTTTGTTGATTTGTTAGTATGTTTTGCATTCATTCCCAACTAAGCCATTCTGGAATGCATGAGATGATATTCGTTTCTACACAGGACACCCAAACTGTAACTATTGGGAACCAGTGGAGTTTCAGACTGATGAAGAGATGAAAGGTGAAGAAAAATGATATCCAGAATATCATGTACCACTTTGCAATAGTGAATATGTTCAGAAATATTTCCAGAAAAAATTCTGTAAAATCCTAAAACATCCTAAGATGTGCTAGAAAATTCTAATTCACCACAAAGAGTCCATGTTACACAAGCATAGAAATTGGTATGTGATAAGTGAGCTACTTGTCTTAAAGCCTTACTAGTTACAGTTAGGAATATGACTGAGAGTCATATGCTGTCTTGAGTTTTGATCTGAAGTTAGAAATATGGAACATCATTGCATTTTCTTGCAGTGACATACTTGTAGTTTGTAGCTTGTAGTTTTTCATTTTACATGAAACAGTAATACTTTTTTTTTGCTCTTGTAAAGTCACTGTAGTTTGGGTCAAAGTGTTTTCAAATTGCATTTCTAGCATATCTGAAAATACCTATGGCCATGAAATATATTTGTTGTACATTATGTTTTATTCTAAAAAAGGCATTCCACTAGATGCTGTTACTGCTTCTGAAAACTACCTCTGTTGGGGATAGAAGTCAGAGAGATTTAAGGTTATTATGAACTGAACACAGAGACATTGCAAAAGGGGGAGGGAGAGAGAGGGTTAGGCCCCTGGTTGTTGACCTTAGGAGCTACCTACTGTGTTGAACTAGTATGGCATTCCCTAGTATGGACTCAAAGTCATATTTTCCTTAGTGGCCTCAAGTTACTTATTCCAACTGAATGTGACATTTCAGAAACTACCTGCATCACTTTGTGCTTCCTTTTTCCCAGTAAAGTCCTTTGCCCTTCCTCCAAAGGCACCTGAAGAGCAACATGTTTTTAAAGATGACATTTAATATAGTACCAATACAAGTGAATTGTAGTATTAAAGTCCTTGCAGACATTGTAGCAGACAGGTAGTGCAAGGGCTCAGAAGAGGAATAAAATGTGGAACTGGGAGAATGACATGTTGAAAATTATTGATGCAATAAAGAGTTTTAAGTTACAACTTGCCCTAAAGTCTGTGTTAAAAATTCTTGAAGAAAGAATACTGCAAATCTGAGGACTTCTCTTCTGTAACTGGAATCACTATTTATTTACTTATTGTTTATTCATTCATTCATTCATTCATTTATTTATTTATTTATTTATTTATTTATTTGTTTATCTATTTATTTATTTATTAAATTTGTATGCTGCCCCTCTCCTGGGGCAGCTCACAACAAGTACAGTACAGCATGTTCTGTGAATCACTACTATAGCAGTCCTGTCTATGTTTCCTTTGTTAATAACCATATTCATGTTATGATTCTACATAATGGAAAGAAAGATCATGGAGAAAAACTTGCTTTATCCTATTTTATTTTATATATATATGCATTAACCTAATTGGATCAGAACTCCCCTTTCTTCCTCCTTTTTACTTCTAACACCCCTCCCTCTTAGAAGTGAAAAAAATATTACTTCTCACATTTGTCTTATCTAAATTATATATTTTAAGAAGTCACTTTTACACTACAATACTTTCCAGTTTAATCCACTGTAACAACTTTTAAATAAGAAGAATCATTCTAATTATATATTTTTCATTTTTATTTCATTGCAGGTTTCATAGAATCCTTTACCTTTTAGATAGAAACTTCTAATTTTGGTTTATCAGACAGCCAACAAAATGTTCAGACTGGATTTGGTATTTTTATCACCTATCCACCTTTCCTAAGGACCTGGGATAGACAGATGTAGTTGTTTGTGAAGTTAACCATATCATTGCAGAATATAAGATGGTTCAGAGGAAAGCTGCTTTTTGCAATTAAAGTAAATTATTATTATGCCAATACTTATTAAATTCAGATAATGCAGTGTTATTATCTCAAGTTACTATAAGGTTTAAGGCAAATCTTGTGTACCTTAGCGGTATGGTATACTGAAATGCCAGAGAATTTCTAGAAGCCTGGCACTCTGACAAATCAGCCAACAATAGACACATGGACATCTATAAGACTACGCAAAAGATACAATCAACTAGCCCAAAAAGGAACAAAAACCTCCCCCCAAACACTTCTTCATGAGCAGTTAGCACCCAGATCAGCATAGATTAACTCCAAGATTAACATCAGACCAACAATCAAGTAAATAATACCCCAATCAAGAAACTGCCAAAGAAGCCATTGGCAAGCAGCCCAACCAAACAATCTCTAAAACCACCCCCACCAACACTGAATATTTTCTGTCAGTGAGAACAATCAAACAATGGAACAGACTGCCTTCAGTTGTTGTTAGTGCTTCATCACTGGAGGCTTTTAAGAAGAGACTGGACTGCCACCTGCCAGAAATGGTGTAAGGACTCCTGCTTGGGCAGGGATTTGGACTAGTTGACCTACAAGATCCCTTCCAACTCTGTTATTCTAAGGATTCTTAGGATTTTTAAACAATATAAACTGACAGCAAACTGCACTCCTTACTAGCACTGATGATGTTACCTAGTTTGGGTAATGAAATATCTGCAAGAAAACAAGCAAGCTCAGAGAGCACCAAGGACCCTTCATGTCAACCCTGAGCTACAAATATTCTCCTTTATTATAGTATACTGAGAAATCACCGACAATTGATTACACTAAATTTGAATTTTTACTTTTTCACAAATTCCCTATTGTCCATGCTTGACAGCTGAATAAGAAGCCAGCAAAACAAGTTAAAATCGACAATTATTTTGGTGTAGTGTTTTGTGCCTCTGGCAAATGCAGGCCACCTTGAGATTACAGTATGTTGTCTAACATGCTCAAAAATTGGTTAACAGTCTTACAATCCTTTTATTGCTTCAGAGAAGAATCATTCATACCAGAAGCACTGAAAGTATTTTTCACCAAAGTTTATACATAGCTTCTTTGCTTCCTAACAGAAAGTGCAATCTACATTTCTAAGGATTGTCTTTCCAAATGACATGAGGCATACACACTGTGATTCTCCACCATAAGGCTGATATGGTCAGACTTGAAATCAGTGTATGTATATTATTTTCATATTGCTTATAGTATTAAGTATGATTATTGGCAGTTCCCTCCTTTCTATCTAGGACATAACACATAAGCGTTGTTTGAGCAGGGCTCATAAGATTGTCTGGGACACTAAACATCCTCTTCACGATCTGTTTTCCTTGTTACCTTCTGGGAGGAGGCACCTTGGTTTCTGAAGTAGAACATCTAGATTCAGTCACAGTTTTGTGCCATACAATATTAACCTTGTGAACACTAAAGCTTACTCCTTCTGTTATGTATTCAAGATGACAGTGATTATTTATATGTTGCTTATATGCTATGATATAGGTCTATACATATGTTGTATATAGTATGTTTAAATGTGTGTTATGTATGTGTACACTTTGAGAGCAAGCAACTAAACTTCATTTTTAATGTGTGCCATTGTGCCCACAGTAAAAAATGACAATAAAGGTTATCTGTCTGTCTATCTGTCTATCTGTCTATCTGTCTATCTGTCTATCTGTCTGTCTGTCTGTCTGTCTATCTATCTATCTATCTATCTATCTATCTATCTATCTATCTATCTATCTATCTATCTATCTATCTATCTATCTATCTATCTATCTATCTATCTATCTATCTATCTATCTTTTGTTCCTGCAAGTCTGTACTTTCTGATCTTGATTGATAATTTGAGTAGCCTTGGAAAAGATTAATTACCCAAGAATTTTGATGATAAGATCTAAGCAGGTGGTAAAGAAAAGCACAGAGATGATATTAAAGAAAGTATGCAATAATTGATAGTAAAACCTGAGCTTATCCCATGAAAAAAGAAGAATGTGGGTAAGAAAATAAAATTGCCCTATTTTGACTTTTTTTGGTGTACTGGGAAAGAAATGGAAATGCTGGAAGCTCTTCAGAATTGTATTCTTACAGTTGCTATCAATAAAGTATAGATCTAGAAATTTTTGTAATGTCTGTTTCCTAATCTGACTCACCTTGAAGAGCTGACAGGCAGTGTCAAGTTATAAACAATGTTGGATATAGAAGAGTAATTTGATTTGTGGAAGAGCAATTAAATCCCTAGAGATATATTTCTGAATAGCCAATCCCTTTTTTATATACAATACCAACAAGATATTTAAGTCAAATAACCATCTCCAAATTCCCCCAACCTTTTGGGCACCAGGGACCAGTTCTGTGGAGAAAGATTTTCCCGTGGACCAGAGGGGGCATGGTTCCATGTGCTGCCTGCATGTGCTGCCTGCAGATGGGGCTTCACTTGTTTGCATGGCCCAGTTGCTAGTATGCTGAGGCCCAGTGCCAGTCCATGGACTGGGGATTGGAGACGCCTGATGTAAACTAGCACTTCATAGAACAGCCATCAAGGGCATGGAAAAAATATTGAGATGAAGAATAGTGTAATCAATGGTATTCCATATGACAGTCTAAGGAAGCTTAAATTGAACTTGGAAGCATCTGGATAAGCTTTGGACGTTTAGTGTTGGAGAAGACATCATGAACAGCCACCAAAAAAACCAGTGGATTATCAAACAAATCAACCACACTTCTCAGTCAAGACAATAATGATCAAACTCAAATTATCCTATTTTAGACACATTGGACAAAGACTAAGCTTTCTGGAGAATACACTAATAATGAAAGTTTAATACATGAGTGGGTGATTTGGGGGAATGAAAAATGTTGTCTAGGAATCAATCAGGCAATCAGTGGCTTAATGGTCAGAGAAAGAAACTTTGGAAGGACCCACTCCAATGGATCAAGTAATTAAAAGTGGTGGCAGAAAGCTTGTATATTCAGATTTGAAAGATGTCCTATGCCCATAGTTCAGTCTAAATAGATCCACAATTATTTTCTATGGATATTAGACTTATAGTCACTAAACCATTCATTCTTCCTTTTTCCTCTTTTGGAACACAGGAACTTTTCTAGTCATAAATATATGGCTACACTGTCAGCAAATTCCTCTTATATTAATGAAGCTAGCTGTAAAAATTTAAACTGATTCAAATTAAACAGCTCATACCAAATCAATCTTATTTCATTCTTTGTCAAAGTGACTAAATTAGTAGGCCAACGAAATGCTGTAGACATACTTAGAATTCAGCAAGGCATTCAACAAATTAGACCACAACATACTTCTTGGTAAACTAGAAAAATGTGGGATAGACAGCATCACTGCCACATGGATTTGTAACTGGCTGACAAATCATACTCAATGAGTAGTCTTTAATGGTACTACATCTACATGGAAGAAAGTAAGCAGTGGTGTACCACAAGTTCCGTCTTAGGCTCAGTACTCTTCAATATCTTCATTAATGACTTAGATGAGGAATAGAAGGGGAACTCATCAAATTTACAGTCAACAATAACCTGGCAGGAATAGCCAACATCCCAGAAGACAAGCTCAGGATCCAAAATGATGTTGATAGACTTGAACAATGGGCATTAAATTGAATGTTCCTAGGCAGGAAACAATCAAAGGTTCAAGTACAGAGTATGCAGAACCTGGCTCAAAAGCAGTAACTGTAAGAGAGGTCTTGGAATCCTAGTGGACAATCACTTAAATATGAGCCTTGGTTGTATAAATAGAGGCACAAAATCAAAATCATGTAAAGTAGTACCACTTTACAAATCCTTACTAAGACCATACCTGGAATATTGCATCACATTTTGGTCACCACATTACAGAAAAGATGTTGATACTTTAGAAAAAGTGCAAAGAAAAGCAACTAAGATGATTCAAGACCTGGAGACAAAAACATACCAAAAATGGTTGCAGGAATTAGATATGGCCAGTCTAGAGAAAAGAAGGCCTAGGGGTGACATTTTAGCAGTATTCCAATATTTGAGGGGCTGCCACAAAGAAGAGGGAGTCACTTATTTTCCAAAGCATCAGAAGACAAAATAATAAACAATGGATGGAAACTAATCAAAGAGAGAAGCAATCTGGAATTAAGGAGAAACTTCCTAATAGTGAGAACAATTAACCAGTGAAACAGATTTTAGGATTTGCTTAGGGACAGATCCACCAACTTGACAGCACATAATTAATAAAAATTCTCTGAGACTTAACTGCATAAATGATACAGCTATTTTTGTTTATTTTATTATGTATGTTTAACTTATTGGGTTCTTTTAATTGTGATCAATGACTGTAGTAACATTTACCTATTATTTGTTAAACAGCAGTTTTTGTTAATTACTGTGACCATTTTACATTTGTGTTATCATTCTACACTCTACTATTTGATTTCAGCTGTTTTAAATTCCTGAAGATAATAATACAAAAATGTACATTTACTTAGAATTTTTATAGTATTTGGGGATGAAACAGGATTCTAAGTTAAAAGAACAGTTCTCCTTAAATGCAATAATTCTCTTTATACAAACTGGGGCCTTTAACAAGAATTTTATTTCAGCTTTATAGACTCACAATAAATACTTTTGGCAAAACTAAGTAATCAACACTTTTACAGAGTTAGCATATTTGAAATTTGCTGCTTAATAGATCAATAGATATTGATATGTTGTTGTATGACAGATTTGCAGAGGCTAAACATTCATGATTAAGTTTTCTAAATAGAAAACCTATTAGTCTCACCTTCTATATATATATATATATTAGTAATCATATATACACCCTGCAATTATGGTCAATGAACTGTAGAATTGAATTCCATTCTGTAGTTACTGCTTCATGAAATGCTTAAGTTAAGAAAATAATTAATTGCCAGGAGTTTATATAATCCAAAATCCACATTTAAAGAAGGGAGATCTCATCAGAGGGAGGCATTTTGGCTTTTTAAATGCTTTTTGAATATTTTTTCTTTTCTTCCTGCAGATTAATATAAGTACATGTAATTTCTAGAATACTTCCCATTTCATTGAGTATTGGCTTTTGATAGAACAAAGTCTGAACTAAATAAATCTTGTATTTGTTGGATCATAGCATGCTTATGTTCTCATATTGTGGATATAATCATAGACAGCCCAGTTTAAAAAAATGGGCAAAACCTTTGAGTGGATATTTGTATTTGTTGAGAAAATAGTTTGAATTAATTGGAGTTCACTGAGTTTAAACTGTCAAGAAATGTGCTCAAAGATTTTTGAAAGATACATATTCTGCCTAAAATATTTTAAGGAATTGTTTGCATTTTCCTCAATGCAGAATGCAAATGAGAAGAATTTCATATTCTATTTTTTGTCCTTATGTAGCTATAAATGAAATATAAATGAATGGATTATTTTAATTTGATCAGCTTCGGAAGACTTTCATAGCCAAATAGTCTGTGACATAAGATACTGAGAAAGAGAAACTCAATGTACAATATGATTTCATTAACTAACAAAAAATAGTAAAGTTTGTTTACTTAATGGTGATTTAACCTATTGGAGAAACTGCACTCTCAAATGGTTTCATCTGTTTACTAAACATTAGTTCTGCACTGAAAGTAACAATTATGCACACAACATTAAATACATAGGTCAATGATATATCTAATATCTATAGCTATAAAAATTAAACAGCAAGGGTTGGATGCAGGTTCAATTTGCCACTTGTTGCATATCCTATGAAAATCACAAAACCACACATACAGATACCATGTCAAGTTTCTATTGAGCAGCAACAGACTGTGCACTTATTCCTTTGCACCAGTGTTCAAGGCAGCATCATGAATTATTGGATATTAAAGTGATTATACCAAAAAGAGTTAGGAAGCTATGTAAACAATTACATGTGGAGGACTATATAATCAAACTATGTTCTATTTCCTGACTCATGAGACCAGTTACTTCATCCCTGGGAGTCTGAGCTATGATTGTTTAGCTTAAGTTGATTTTAAAGTCTGGGACTCCCAAAACAAACTGGCTGCTTGTTAATCAGAAAATATAGACAGCCAGCTCTTGCAGCTCAGGCACATGGACAGAAACTGGTCTACACCTGCTGGCTCTATCTCATGCTTCCCCTACTCCAGCTTCTGACTCAGTAGTTAAAAAGTGAATGTCTGTCTGTCTGTCTGTCTCCTTCCCTCCCTCCCTCTAATCTAATCTAATCTAATCTAATCTAATCTAATCTAATCTAATCTAATCTAATCTAATCTAATCTAATCTAATCTAATCTAATCTATATATCGAGTCTATCGCAGTGTTTCACAACCTTTGGAACCTTAATATGTATGGACTTCAACTCCCAGAATTCACCCATTCTGTCTCAAGAATTTTGGCAGTTGAAGTCTATACATCTTAAAGTTCCCAAAGTTGAAAAATATTGATCTAGGTTTTTGTTTTCAGAAATTACACTAGTAATTTGTGATAACCTAATCAGCCCAAATTCATTTAGCCATTTATTAAGCCTTAGTCCAATTGTATTTATGTATTAAGAAACTTTGTTAGCCATGTATTGCTTGTTATTTAGCACATAGCAATAACAAAGAAATAGTTAAAGGAGCTGGCATCAACTTTGTTAGGTGGAGATTATGATACTTTGAGTTAAACCATTTGTCTTCCTACTCAAGTGTACCTGGTACCTAGGGTGATAGATGAGACCTTGGTACTAAGTTGTTTAGGAGGATTTCTACTGATAAGGAATGTGTTTAATAAGACAGAGTTCTCGACCTACCCTATAAACTTTAGTTCAACTATTGCAACTATCTGTGCATTACGTTGCTTTTAATTATTGGTTTACAATATTGTATATTTCTATGATTGACTTGTGGCAATGTATGCTTTTCAAAATTGTGTAAAAGAGAATCCACTCCAAGCTGAGGTGTGCCCATTTGAAACTTGTTTCTGAATAACCCTTTTGTTTACAAATAAAATTTCTATCTCCCTTTCAATTTATCTGTTGTGGTTACACTACGTAAATGCACCCAAGATTTCTAGGACAACAATTTTGGTGCCCAACATAGGGCTACCCCTGAAAGCCTCACTTGACTATGTCAAGCTGATCCTGAACTGCCAGCCTACTGACCTAAGAATACACACTGGTGCAATATAGTGAATGACTGAAAGGTGGGTGAATGTTCTTTGATTAATTGCTGGCTGGATCCACTGGCTGGCTGTCGATCCAACATTTAAGCCACATCTAGGCTCTGGTGCAGTTCATTGGGCTTGCATGCCAGGTAACTGAACCTGAGTTTCTTGGGACAACACTAATATTGTAGATATAAAGACATTGTGTTAATTCTGCCATTTTTGGTTTGGTGCCTTGCTGCCATCCAAAGCTAGGAGGGAGGGGGCACAGAGGTCAAATGGGCAATAAATGTGTATGCGGATGTGATGGGAAATAGGGAGTGGGGATGATATCTTGATGAAGACCAGAGAAGCTCGGAACCAGTTTGTGCTAGTCAAGGCCACACCCTGAAAATGGAATGTGGATAGCTCCAAACTTCTCAATGATTCTCAAAACACCCATGCAGCTCTCCATTGGCTAAAGATGAACTGGTCAAGGGAAGGGCTGGGATGAGGGGGGAAATTATAACTTTTCATTCAGGAATCTTAGTTCTAGCCTGACTTTACTGCAACTACCGGTAGCAACCTTTAGTAAAAGAAGCTATCACTTCACTCAAATGGAGTTGACAGTCTTTCTTTCTTTAGGGACCTGACTGGGATAGGTCTGATAAATGCAAGAACAGGAGAGGAACAAGAAGAAATTGTATCATAAACTGGAAACTTATTTCACGAGCTGCTAGTCTTTTGCCATCTTGGTTCTTCAAACAACCAGCAGTGCTTAAAATCTGTTAGGCAATGACCTATGCCATAATCTAGACCAGTGGTTCTCAACCTTCCTAATGTCGCAATCCTTTAATACAGTTCCTCATGTTGTGGTGACCCCAACCACAAATTATTTTCATTGCTACTTTATAACTGTAATTTTGCTACTGTTATCAATCGTAATGTAACTATCTGATATGCAGGATCAGACTCTAGAGTAGACTCTAGAAGATAGAACCATCCAACAAAAGGAATTCCACAACTACAGGTAGTCCTCAACTTACGACCACGACTGAGCCCAACATTTCTGTTGCTAAGCAAGGCAGTTGTTAAGTAAGTTGCACCCATTTTACGACCTTTCTTGCTGCAGTTGTTAAGTGAATCCCTGAAGTTATTAAGTTAGGAACACTGTTGTTAAATGAATCTGGCTTCCCCATTGACTTTGCTTGTCAAAAGATTGCTAAAAATAATCACATGACCCTGGGACACTGCAACCGTCATAAATACAGGCCAGTTGCCAAGCATCCACATTTTGATCGCATGACCAACTGAAGGAAAAGCAGCAAAAGAACGGAAGAAAGGAAAAGGTTTATAAATAAAAAAACCAGAACCCCTGTAACACTTTGTGGATGAAGCGAGGGGTTACGTGACTACTTTTTCATGGAAGTTTCCCAAAACAGAAGGATACAACTTTACAGCTGTCCCAGATTCCAGCTATTTAATTCCCTCCTTCCAACATTTTCACCTTCCACTGAGCGTACTTGATTCTCATCTAAATGTTTTTTGACAAGTCCCTCTCTCAATGCATTTACTTTTTCCTAACAATTTCTGGCAGTGGAGTATACACTTCCCCAATCGGAGCCTCACCTTTGGATCCTGACCAGGTGGAAGGCAGAATAAAAGGAAGCCGTTTAAAGGCAGCAGGAGGGAAAATCCTGAGGTTGGCTTGCTCCCGATTCACGGGGGGGTTCAACAGAAAGGAGGCAAGCAAGTGAACAACACCTCGGATGCACTAGCCTGTCTTCTGCTGTCCACAGCAGCCCCCTCCCTCGCAAGCCACTATTCATTTTTAGCAGCTGCAGATCCGATTTTGCGAACCAAAAATAAAAATACCCGGGGATTGGGGGGGCTCAGGAGAGAGAGAGAGAGAGAGAGAGAGAGAGAGAGAGAGAGAGAGAGAGAGAGAGAGAGAGAGGTACCAAGTCTGCACCTTGCTCTAAGAATGACTTTCCAGTGTTTTTTTTTAAAAAAGCTAAGATTTAAAAAAAATACAATCCAAAAGCGCTATTTAAAAAAGCAATTGCACTGAATGCATCAAGGCGAGCTGACGGAAAGAAAAGATGATCGCTGGCGCTTTTATTCACAGACACCAGATTTTTCCCCCCAGATCATAAAATGTCCATTCCTCCCTCCAAAAGGGAGGGAATCAAAATACAAAAGGAACCCACCCCCACGGCAAAGCCCTCCGGCTTGCTGATTCCACAGCTAACAACCCTTCCCTCCCTCCCTCCCTCCTTCCTTCCTCCTCCTCCTCCTCCTGCCTCACCCCCCAACTCCCCGCCAGCCCATCTCCCCTCTTCCACCAAAGCTCGAGCGACTGCACGCAAGCGCGATCTGGAGGAGCTCCGCCGGCTTCACAGATTCCCCGGGAAGATACGTCACGGATGCCAATGTCCGGGCCACGGCTTCTGATTGGTGAAAAGGTGGGAGAAGGTGGTCTGAGTCATTGGCTCTTGCTAGCTCTATCTGAGAGGTGGGGAGTTGCTCCTTTGATGCTTTAAGTCTTACCATTCTCTGTGTTGTTTTTATCCGCCTGGAGACGGATAGAGGAGCAGTGTCTCACTTCCTAAGACCATCGGAAATATATGTTTCCAATAGTCTTAGGTGACCCCTGTGAAAGGGTCATTCGACCCCCAAAAAAGTCACGGCCCACAGGTTGAGAACCACTGATCTAGACTAAAAGAGCATCTAGTTCATTCTACAGTGTTCTGTAATTTGATAGATAGAATCTGCCACATACTGATTTTTATGCTATCTTACCACCATCTAATGTTTTACTCTTCCTCTTAGATTCTTTTTAGACTTTTGGTTTTATATACACTTAGCATTTCCAAAATTATTATTAGTTTAGACTCTGTTGTATCATTTATGCTTTTTAATTAACTATACCCCATCTTCCTTTTGCTCATCTGTGACTATAATAAATATTTGAGGGTATTATCTCATGAAAGAACAGCATGGCCATTTAAAGTTCTCATCATGTGCATTCCTAAAAGTTTCTCAGTTGTCATTTCCTAACCTTCAAAATGCCACTCATTGTTAAGAATGGATTCCAGAAGCAGAAATAAGTGCAAGTTTTATTTTTAATATATATTGTGTTTAATTAGCTTATAACAGCAATATCTATTCACTGTGGCTAATTTTTTGAGAACAGTATATATTTTATTAAAACTAGATAGTTTGAAAACAGATTCATTATCTGCACTTTATATATTTTATAAATGATGGACTGATGAAAAAATGGTTTGATGTGTCACTGTTAACATTTTTCTCAATGTTTGGCCTTGGAACTAGAATTTTGTAAGGTGTTTCTAATGATAAACAGTGTCAAATGTCATTGAATTACTAACTGAGAGTTTTTTGAGATGTTTGATATCTCCCAATTCTATCACAACTTCCCTTTCTAAATAATAAAGTGGATATCAGTGTTAATTTTGCCAGTGTATCTTTCTCATTTCTGTTACAGTATAGGCAGCAGGATTGCATCAGTTTTGTTGAGTACCAATATTTGTTGAGAAACAAATGTCTAATTGAACAGACTATCAGTCTGTTTCAATCTTGCTGAGCATTAAAGTTTGTTGTTGTAAATGACACACTCTGCCTTTACAATTGGGATGCAATTATTACTATAAGGATGATCCATTGTATGATCACTGAGCCTGAATTTCTTGTTAGAGATGCTACATTTATTTAAGTAAGCAATTGTTATCTCATTAAAACTATTAGTTTAATTGCAATTTTGTAGTTTTAAAGAAATTAACAAAATTAATAAAACAAATGGTTGGAAGTCATCTGTTTCAAAATGAATTGCATGACTTGTATTTAAGATACAAATATGTTCATCCTAAACCTGCTCAAAATTTAGAACTGGCTTTCTGGTAATATATTAGTTGATAAGGTGACATATTCACATCATATTCAGATATTGCCTGCTAGCTATGAATTAATTTTTATATTTGATATGCATGAGATGGTTGTTTAGTGAACAGTTTTCAAAACATACATAAACTGAAAAAGTGCACCATGCTAGTTTTTTTTTAATAGTCCATGTCGATGTCTGGTGCACATTGACATCTGTATAAAGCAGATAGAAAACTCATATTTTGAACTCTTAGTATCTCTTGTGATTAGCTATGAAATGCTAGGGCTTCTGGAAATGTTAGTCAACTATAAAGGAGGGGAATCATGCAAGTTCCCCACTCTTCAAGATGAAATCTGATTGAGATCTGACTAAAACTGCTATTTAATAAACTTTCTGAATCATATCAAAAGTGTTGGATAGAATGAACAAATTGAATCACATGCATTTCAAATGATTGAATGAAATTTTATTTACTGTTAACAACCAAGTAACATAAACTAGATTCAACATTTTGAATTAAAAAGAACTACTTAATTTCTAAACATATGGACCTTTCGGAGTAAGGTAACAATCCAAACATTCAGTAATTTGAAATAGTTTAAACCAATTTGCACAGCCCTATTAAGACATGTATATGTTTAAAGACTATTGTACACATAGATTCTAAAATGTATTTACAGTTTAAGGATCCAGGAACATCAACAATTCCTTCTTAATTTCACGTGTTCATTATATATGACAATGTATCTGTGGAAACTTTGGATTCAAGGCTTTTAATAATAATATTAATTACTGCTATATTTGAAGAAACTGAAATGTTTTCCTTTCTCTAAGAGAAACGTATTTGAGACAGGAAGGAAGGAAGGAAGGAAGGAAGTCTTTATTTTTTTTAAAAAATCTCCACATAAAAATTGTGAAATATAATGTATACATTAGGGTACAGTAGATGATTGCTAAAGTGTGCCTTGTGATGTCTGAAAAGTTTTCTCACACTGGTTGAGTTTTCTGTTAAATTTCTGTAGGTGATTTTGGCAAGTTATTTTATTGCTAGAAATGACAAGACTGTTGTTATTTGTCTTTTCATCATTGGCTGCCCCACTTTGAAAAAGCCCAAGAGAAATTTTCCCAATAATATCTTCACTTAGAACTTAATTTCAGCAGACTTGTGGGGAGATTACAGTTCAGTGATCTCAGGACACTTTTCCAAGAACTGCAACAATGTCTGCCTCTTGCTGGTGGGAAGCACATCATTCCTACCATTCCTTTTCGATGATCTGTGGAGGATCAAGGAAATTTCACTCTTAACCTTTACTGATTCCACAATAGCTAAAGAGCTTTTGTCAAGAATGCTGCTCTCTGATCAAGTCCCTCAGCAGCCAAGCCACATACCGTACTCCATTCTTCATGCACTCCAAACAATTCCCTTGCAGATAGGCTCCTGTATTGAACAACACACTTTCCCAGATCCAGAGAGAGTAAACCTCCATGTACTCTCACATTGAGGTGACCAACCCTCAACCAAATGCTTACTAAGAATTAAAGACAAGAAAAAAATTCCACTTATAGTCATATCTCAAAAATATTCTCCTTGATGCAGGGAAGTGAAAAGCAATAATTTTTTTCCATCAAATTAAATAGGAATGGTTTTTTAAAAATCAGAAATATGATCAACATTGAACTAGTAGTAATACTGGTGAGCAAACTTATCTGATTTTAATGGGCTTACTCCATATTTTGTGAGTTTCAGATTTTACTTCAGCCTCATGCCACATCTTGTTTTGTTTGGAGCCCCCTTAGCAAAGCTATATGACATTATCTTAAATGTGCACCACTGCTGGCGTTAAGTCCAGTATTTGTCATTATTACAATCATTCTATGAATTTATTGAGATTGAAAGAAAGTAAAAACAATCACTTTTCTTTGATTATAATACCTGAAAAGAAAATGCTGTTGATTAAATTTTAGGTACATTCTGAAATATTGATTATTAAATTATTAATTGATCCTTAATTAACATTTAGAATTCATAACTTTAAGCACTGTTAAAAGCAAAACAAAAATTATTACAACGCCTACCTATTAGAGATTATGTAAATAAATAAATATAAATATAAGTGAATGGTGTGTCTGTATGAGCTTCAAACCAATTCCGTGAATAAATTGTTTAGGAAACAGATCTCTTGAGATAGGAGGTTATAACTATGAGAAAAAGCTTTGCTTCTTTCAAAATGTTTAAATTTGTGATTTTCTTGGTTTTATTGCACAATTTAAAAAATGTAAAAAAGAAAACAAAGTAAATTATTCCAATCAAGGCCAGCTATACAAATCCCAATTACTCTATCACAAGCTGCAGAATCTCAAATATGGGCAGTTTTTGCCAAACATCTTTATGATTATGTTTAGTAGTGAATACCAGATATTGAATCCCAAACCTATCTGTGCAAAGCTTCTACTTTATCAGGAAAATATAGTAAGCCTACTCTATCCAGGCTGCAAATATTCTGATAACTACTAGATTACAACAAATAGAAATGGCTCTATTTATCAATGGCATTGAGTGTTAACAAAATCCTTCATGGATTTTATGGGAGCAACATTTTCCTTAACTATTACTGTTAGTTTCACACTATCATAGACACTAATATTAATATGAAGTCTTCTGGCATTCTGAATAGAATAGAGCTGGAAGGGACCTTGGAGGTCTTTTAGTCCAGCCCCCTGCTCAAGCAGAAGAACCTATACCATTTCAGATAAGTGACTGTCTAGCCTCTTCTTAAAAACCTCCAGTGATGGAGTGCCCATGATTTCTTAAGGCAAGCTGTTCCACTGGTTAATTGTCCTCACTGTTAGGAAGTTTCTTCTTAATTCCATGTTGCTTCTCTCTTTGATTAGTTTCCAACCATTGTTTCTTGTCCTTCCCTCTGGTAATTTGGAGATTAATTTGACCTCCTCTTCTTTGTGGCAGCCCCTCAAATCATGAAATACTGCTATCATATCACCCCTATTTCTTTTTTTCTTTAGACTAGCCAAACCCAGGTCCTGCAGCCGGTCTTCATATGTTTTAGCCTCCAGGCCTTTGATCATCTTAATTGCTCTTCTCTGAACTTTTTCCAGGGTCTCAACATCTTTTTTGTAGTATGGTGACCAAATTGGTTGCAGTATTCCAGTTGTGGTCTTACTAGGGTTTTATAAAATGGTACTAGTACTTTCTGTGATCTTGATTCTATGTATTCTGTTTATACAACCCAGCTTTTTGGGCTGCTCTTGTATTATGCTGCTCATATTCAAGTGATTGTCCACTAGTACTCTAAGGTCCCTCTCACTGTTTTTAAGCCAGGTCTTGCCTAATCTGTACGTATACCTTTGATTTTTCCTGCCTAAATGTAAGACTTTGCTTTTCTCCATATTGAAACTAATTTCGTTGGATAGGGCCCATTGTCTAAGTCTGTCAAGATCTATTTGGATCTTGAGCTTTGTCTTCTGAGGTGTTGGCCATTCATGCCAGCTTAGTTTCATCTGAAAATTTGGTGAGATCCCCTTCAATTCCCTCATCTAAGTCATTACTGAAGATATTGTAGAGTACTGGGCCTAAGACAGAACTGCTTACTTCTCTCCATGTGGATGTAGTGCCATTGAGGACTACTCATTGAGTATGGTTTGTTAGCCAGCTACAGATCTATCTGGTGGTGATGTTGTCTATTCCACCCTTTTCTAACTTACCAAGGAGTAGGTTCTGGTCTACTTCATCAAATGTCTTACTGAAGTCTAAGTATACTATGTCCACAGCATTTCGCTGGTCTACTAGTTTAGTCACTTTATCAAAGAATGAAATAAGATTGGTTTGGCATGATCTGTTTTTTACAAACCCGTGTTGGCTACTGTCCTGTCTAGCCCCTCTCAGCTCCCAGGAATACACTTAACGAGGTCGTTAAGACTTGGTCAATTAGCACAGTTCACAAGAAGGCAGTTCAAGGCAAACTGCTTTATTCAACAATTTAAACAGACACACTAGGAGACTCAGTTACAACTCACTGCGAACTCCCCCAGGCCACTCCTTGGGTAAACGTTGCTCGTGACTAAGGCTGAGGCTTCCATTTCCCTGCTAATATAGCCTCCCACACGTCACGTCCGTCTTCCACCCAACTGACCCCTTCGCCTATCAGACCGTCTGTATCGTGGATCAATCCAATTAGCTTCCTGCTCCACATCTGAGTCATCCTCCTCTGACTCAGCATGCATACCAAGCTCCTCGTTATCTGGCTCAGCTGCCGGGAGGGGAAAACACCCAGAAGGGCCTGCCGGTGCTGTGTCATCATCTGAGAAGTAACCAGCCTGGCCAGAGACACTCACAACACTATCCCCCCCCGCAGGCCCCTCCTCCGGGGTCCGTCGTATGGGATGTGGTTTGGAGGGAAACGCGGTATGGAAATCCCACATTAACTCAGGAGCCTCAATATCCTGAGCATCGACCCACGTGCCAGCGGCTGGCCCACCCCCGGTCCAATCAACTAAATATTGGAAGCGGTCATCGAGCCATCGGGAATCTCGGATGCCGGACACCTCCAACCGGGAAACAGGAACGTAAGCACGGCGAGCTGTCGGGCCCGGATCAGGAGGTCGAAGCGGAGAATCAGGGTTGACAGGAACAAGCAAGGAACGATGAAACACGGGATGGACACGAAGAGACCTAGGCAAAGTCAAACGATAGGTCACCGGATTGATGACCATCTCCACAGGAAAAGGACCCATGAAACGTTGATCAAGCTTGCGGTGAATTCTCCCTGGAAACAAGTACTTGGTGGAGAGCCAAACCCGATCTCCAACGGCTAACGGCGGCGTGTCGCGACGCGAGCGGTCTGCAACCCTTTTGTAGTCATCCTTGGCCTTAGTCAGGTGCTGCTTCACCATCTCGTGGACTGACTGGAGTTCGGTTAAATAGTCCTCGGCAACTGGAACGGGAGAATCAAGGAGCGTGAGCGGAAAAAATCTGGGATGATAGCCGTAGTTGGCAAAAAACGGAGTGGTCTGAGTGGAAGTGTGCTGAGAGTTGTTGAAAGCGAATTCGGCCACGGAGAGATATTTGGACCAATCGTTCTGTTGGTCGTTGATGAAACAACGCAAATACTGCTCCAGGATGCCAATCATTTTCTCTGTACCCCCATCAGTCTCTGGGTGATGCGTGGAGGCTAGATTAACTTGGACTTGAAGCGCGGACATGAGTTCTCTCCAGAACTCCGAGGTGAACTGGGTTCCTCTGCCGGACACTATTTTGTCAGGCAAACCGTGTAGCCGAAAGATATGTTGAATGAACAGCTGAGCAGTGACCTTGGCTGTCAGTATTCTTTGGCAAGGAATGAAATGTGCCATTTTGGTCAGCATGTCCACCACGACAAAGACAACGGTGTAGCCGGCAGAAACAGGTAGACAAGTCAAGAAGTCCATGGAAATAGCTCCCCAGGGTCTCTCCGGCGTGGGCAAAGGCTGTAATAATCCTGGAGGGGCTCCTGTGGTATGTTTTGCCTGATGGCACCGTACACAGGAATTCACATAGGACTGAACATCATGGCGAAGTCTGGGCCACCAGAAAGTCCGAGACACTAAGTGGAGAGTCTTAAAGAAACCAAAATGACCTGCCGCAGGGTTATCATGGCATTGAGTCAGGATGAGACCCCGGAGTGGGCCTGCTGGAACATATAACAGGTTGCGGCAGCGTAATAGTCCCTCGGACACGGTCCAAGGTGAGTCGGGACCCACCTCTTGTCTCTTTCGTATCGCAAAGTCATCTAGGTGTTGCGCTTCCCGAATCTGTCGTCGTAGATCTACCGGATCATGCACGGCTGCTATCGATTCGACAGGCAGAATGGTTCGAGGAGGCAAGGGGTCCTTGATCTGTAGATACTCAGGTTTACGGGACAAGGCATCTGCTCTTTTGTTGTACCCTTTTGGAATGTAGGTGACTTTGAAGTTGAATCGAGCGAAGAACAAAGACCAACGGATCTGACGTTGATTCAATTTCCTGGCAGATTGCAAGAATTCCAAGTTTTTATGGTCAGTCCGAACTTCAACTTGGTAGCGAGCTCCTTCCAGGTGGTGTCTCCAGGTCTCAAAAGCAGTCTTTTTTTTTTTTTAAATATTTTTATTGGTTTTTTTTTTTTAAATTTTAACAGAAAAAAGAAACTAGTCATATCAAATCATAGTATTAAAATAAACAATCATCCATAAACAGAGCATAAATACATTTTCCAATGCATCTAATGATAATAACTCAACTGAAAATAAACATCTCAAACAAATAACCTTCATCGTTCTCTATCTCCAACCTATTATTCCCCCTTCTTATAAACTTCCACTTAAATCAATCTTCACTCCACCAAAGGCCACCCAGACAACCCTTTAGTAACAATAATTAATTATTCTTCCACCAGCCCCAAATACAGTTGAGAAAACATCTTATCTAAAATTATGATCCCTCCCTAACCCACGACTTCCCAGAATGATTACAGGGTATAACAAAAGAAAGCCCCACTACATCAAACATAATTATTGTATAATCTTAACAAGAATTTTAAACTATGTAATATATACATTCTCTAAATCAAAACAATCCATTAAAAAAACTCATCTTATTAAAATTAAACAGATGATATTAATGACGATAACAATATCAATAAATCCCTCAGTTGAAAAAAAGAAAAATAATAATAATAATAGTAGTAGCAATATCAATTACATTCTAAAAAAAACTCATCTTATTAGAATTAAACAAATGATATTAATAGCAATAACAATATCAATAAATCCCTCAGTTCAAAAAAAAGAATAATAATAATAATAATGGTAGCAATATCAATTACATTCTAATCAATTCAATTTCTCATAATATATCTTAATATATCTTCATTTAAACATCCTCACCAAAACCTTAGCTATAATATTTATCTTTAATTCAACCCATAATCTTAAATTAAGCTTAATTCCTTATTAAACAATTAACTCATCTTGTTAAGAATAATATTTATCATTCTATAAATTTCATTTAATCAATCGACTTCTGGGCTCTCTCATCTAAGAAATAAACCTCCATAATACAAACAAACTGTTTATAGCATTTCTAACTTACATTCCTTCAATTTTATCCAATCTATCTATCTCATCATTAAGTCAATCTAATGTCAAACCCAGATCATCAAAACAAATACATCCTTCGTCTATTTAATTGTGTCAACCATTAAACATCTTCTCTTGCATCTTACTCCTAATCTTGGTCCTCAATTCAGTCCATAATTTTAAATTGCCAATAATTCCTTACATACAAGTTTAAATTTCATTATTTCAAACGAACTCTAGGTTTTTTTCCTAACCAAACAAGCCGCCATAACAGGGCCACCCTTTCAAATAATAAGTCTCTCTTCGTTATTTCTTCAGCCCCGTAAATAAATTGCTTCTGAAACTGAATCTTCCTTTCTTGAATCAATTCCTCTTGCTCTCCATAAATAAACTGCTCATCAAGCAAAGTCCATTTCACTTTGTAGCCTAATTGCTTCTTGAGGTGAAACAATGTCTCTCTTTTGTGAATTAAATCCTCTTCTTGGTGCTTAGCTGGATAGAATTCCTTTTCTTGAAGCAAAACCTCTTCCTCTCCCGCCGGCGCTGCTGGGTCTCCTTTGTGAGACTCCGCTCTCTGGATTTGTAAAGCCGCGAAAAACAGCGCTCATCAGCTGTTTTTTCGCGGTGAAAAATCCCCTCTCCAGGCAAAGGAGAGGTGTAGAGCATCGGGAGTAAGGTTGAGCCTTCTTAGATCCCTGGAAAATAAGTTTTCAGGGATTAAGAGTGAGCTCCCTATAGCTCCGGAGAACGCTCCTTTCCAGAGATGCCTCTGTCTTCTGACAGAGAAAGACGCCGCGACCACCTCTGCTTTTTTTAAGTTCAACACTGGAGAGACTTTAAGCAGGCTGAATGAATACAGGAGTCTTAAATGGATTGCAAGTATTTTTATTGTTTCTTTTTGGCTATACATTTCTAACGTATACAATCAACATAATGCTTCAAAATGGCGCTTAACTTTCACTGCTTTCATTGTTAGGGAAAGTGCTGGATAGTGAAAGTGGATTTGTTACTTCTCACTTCCTGCTTCTTTAAGTGCAGTTAGAGAGATGGCTCTGACTGTCTGAAATTTAAAATGGAGCGGAATTTACAGTTAAATGCTGAACCTATGTTGGATTGTACTGATGAATTTTATGAAGAAAGACCTGATACACAGGGGATTTTTATTTTTACGCAAGAGTTTAAAGAGACTAATGCACTTTTGAAGGAGGCTTTTACAGAAATATTTACTATATGTACTAAATTCCTTCCTTTAGATGAAGCTGAACAACTTACTGCTGAACAATTTATATCACAATTTGAATATGGAGAAGAGTTAGAACATTCAACTGGAATCTCTCCTTCAAATGAATTACAATCCTCTGTTGAGTATTATACAATACAAGAGAAATTAGGAGATCAACAGGGAAATGAAGAGGATACTTCTGAGAATAAAGACTATAACTGGATTTTGCCAGGTCTCAAAAGCAGTCTTGATGGCCAATAGTTCTTTTTCCCAAATGGTATAATGGCGTTCGGAGGGACTCAATTTCCTGGAGTAATAAGCACACGGGAACAGGGGTCCACCATCTTGGCGTGTTTGAAGTAGCACAGCTCCTACTGCCACATCTGAGGCGTCGGCCTCCACTACAAAGGGACGACAAGGATCTGGATACTTGAGAATGGGTTCCTGAACAAAAGCCTTTTTGAGGGTCTGAAACGCCTGTTGCTCGGCATCGCCCCACTGGAACTTAATGCCTTTCTGTAACAGTCGAGTAAGGGGCGCAGTCAAAGCAGAAAATCTCGGAATAAATATCCTGTAATAGTTCGCAAATCCCAAAAGTCTTTGGACATCTTTTGCTTTGCATGGGGGTTGCCAGGTTTGCAAGGCTTCAACCTTGCCAGGATCCATGGCGATGCCTTGTGGAGAAATCACATGTCCCAGAAACTCAATGGTGGTTTGATAGAATTGACATTTCTCTAACTTGGCATAAAGGTGATGCTTTCGTAAGCGTTGCAAAACTCGCCGGAGATGCTGAAGATGAGTTGCTCGTGACGGGGAGTAAATCAGGATGTCATCGAGGTAAACCACCACAAATTGATCCAATAAATCCCAGAAGATGTCATTCATGAAATGTTGAAAGACGGCCGGAGCATTGGTGAGTCCAAAGGGCATGACGGTATATTCAAAATGACCATACCTGGTCCCAAACGCGGTTTTCCACTCGTCCCCCTCTCGGATGCGAACCAGGTTGTAAGCACCCCGTAGATCTATCTTGGTGAAGATGGTCGCTGATCGGAGACGGTCCATGAGATCAGGAATCAAAGGCAGAGGGTACCGGTTGTGCACCGTGATGGCATTGAGCTTGCGATAGTCACAGCATAGGCGTAAATCTCCGGTTTTCTTCTTCACGAATAACACAGGAACTGACAGAGGCGAGGAAGAGGGACGAATGAAACCTCTGGCCAGGTTTTTGTCCACAATGTCTTTTAATGCGGCCAACTCGGGTTCTGACATGGAGTAAAGGCGTCCCCCTGGAAGTTTGGCATTTGGCAGCAAATCAATGGCACAGTCATATGGTCTATGCGGAGGCAATTGGTCTGCCTCTTTCTCACTGAATATATCCGCTAGGTCGGCCGGCAAGGTGATGTCAGGGTGAGATGGTAGTTGGGCTGCGCAAACGTGGCGTACGTGGTCAACGCATTGCAAACTGGGAAATGAAACAAAGTTCTGGGACCACACCACACAAGGATCATGGGTTCTCAACCAGGCTAAGCCGAGAACTAAGGGGACATGAAGTCCCTTGGCAATATAGAATTGGATGGCTTCTTCATGTTGTCCTATGACCAGGCGTATGGGCTGGGTCATAAACTTGATTGGTCCAGACAACAACTCACGACCATCGATTGTTTCAACCGACATAGGCGGCTTCACGGAGCACGAAGGACGAGCGAAGGCTTCATCCATGAAATTAGTGGTGGCTCCAGAATCCAACAAGGCGTGTGCCGGAATGCCCTGGGCATGGTTTCCCAGACATATATTGGTTGCTAGGATCAGATGTCTCGGAGGACCGGGGTCTTCGTCTGCGGAACGGGGACTGGGTTTGACGCCTGCCCGACCCAATGTTTCCATTAGGCCGGGCTCTGGCCGTTTCCCGGCAAGGTGGCTTGAAACTGCTGAGTGGGAGGTCGAGCTGGAACAGGAGTAGGACCTGCCGTGCCACGTCGTTTCTGGGGGCAGGCCATAACGAAGTGACCCATCTCTCCACAGTACAGGCACAATCCCTCAGCTCTCCGTTTTGCCTTCTCAGCCTCGGTCAAGCGAGATCTAGCTGCACCGAGATCCATGGGTTCCTCACTGGCCATGGGTACAGGACGCCTCTCGGTGTAATCCGGCAACGAATGGAGAAGACGTCTGGGTGCCGGGATGGGTGGGGTGATAGGTAGGGTCTGTAATCCTCTGCGTGGTGCAGGAACTGGCTTGGCATTGCCGGTGACTGGAACCATCTGTTTGGCCAGGCGGGCATCCATGGCTTGCGTTTGCGATTCAAGAGCCAAACAATGTTGGTATAATGCAGCCAGGGTTGTGGGTATTACAGTCACTTTCAACCCATTCAGGATTTGGGCAGACAGACCATCTAGAAAGATTTCTATGAGAGCTTCATCATTCCACTTAATTTCTTGAGCTAGGTGGCGAAACTCTGATATATAGTCCGCTACGCAGCGCGATCCTTGACGTAGCTCTCGTATCCGCCGGGTGGCATTTTGCCAACGAAGGGGGTCAGCAAACTCTCTTTCCATCAGCTGGCAGAATCCTGCATAATTACGCAAGACAGGATCTTGTCCGTCTATCAAAGGAGACGACCACTCAGCAGCGGGGCCAGAGAGTAGACTTAAAATGAACGCTACCTTCGTTTCATCCAGCTGAAAGTCTGCTGGGGTGGAGGCAATGAATATTTTACATTGATTCAAAAAAGCTGGAAATTTACTACGTTCTCCAGTGAACTTATCAGGCAAGGCTAAGTAACATCTGCTTTGTCTGGGAGGGGTGGCTGGAGCTTGGGCTCCGGCAGCTTGAAGCTGCTGTTGCAATTGTCCAATTTGTTGCTGGAGAGTTTGCACTAATTGAGACAGAGCCGGGTTATCAGCAAGTAATTGTTCCATGATGTCACTGAAAGCTCGGACTAATGTTCGTCCTTTCTGTTATCTTTTTTTTTTGAGCTGAGTCACGAGCAATCTGTCCTGTCTAGCCCCTCTCAGCTCCCAGGAATACACTTAACGAGGTCGTTAAGACTTGGTCAATTAGCACAGTTCACAAGAAGGCAGTTCAAGGCAAACTGCTTTATTCAACAATTTAAACAGACACACTAGGAGACTCAGTTACAACTCACTGCGAACTCCCCCAGGCCACTCCTTGGATAAACGTTGCTCGTGACTAAGGCTGAGGCTTCCGTTTCCCTGCTAATATAGCCTCCCACACGTCACGTCCGTCTTCCACCCAACTGACCCCTTCGCCTATCAGACCGTCTGTATCGTGGATGAATCCAATTAGCTTCCTGTTCCACATCTGAGTCATCCTCCTCTGACTCAGCATGCATACCAAGCTCCTCGTTATCTGGCTCAGCTGCCGGGAGGGGAAAACACCCAGAAGGGCCTGCCGGTGCTGTGTCATCATCTGAGAAGTAACCAGCCTGGCCAGAGACACTCACAACAGCTACTAGTTATAATTTTGTTTGTTTCTAGTTGTTCACAGATCTGTTTTTTTATTATCTTTTCTAGGATCTTCCCAGGTATTGATGTTAAACTGATTGGTCTGTAGTTTCCTGGGTCCGTTTTTTCCACTTTCTTGAAGATGGGAACCACATCAGCCCTTTTCCAATCCTCAGGTACTTCCCCAGTGTTCCAGGATTTATGAAAGATGTGGTGCAATGGTTCTGCCAACACCTTCAGAACTCTGGGATGTAATCTGTCAGGTCCCGGCAATTTATATTTGTCAAGGTCAGATAGGTGTTCTTTTACCGTTCTCTTGCTTATTTTAATTTTTGTTCCTAGTTTGTCTTTTGCAGTGGTTTTTTTGGTATGTTGGCCTATGGTTTCTTTTTGTGTGAAGACTGATGCAAAGAATGAGTTGAGCAGCTCTGCTTTCTCCCTGTTGCCTGTTATTTCCTTGCCATCTTCTCTCTTTAGTGGACCTACAGTTTCCTTGACATTTTAATTATTGTTAATATGTTGGAAGAAACTTTTTTTATTAACCTTGATTTCTGTTGCAAGTCTTTGTTTGTTCTGAGCATTTACTTTCCTGACTTCATCTTTGCATGTTCTGGCTGTCTGCTGATAATTGGCCTTAATTATGTGCCCCTCTTTCCAATTTTTGTATATGTCCTTTTTGTCTTTCAATTTATCAGAGAGATCTTTGTGCAGCCCTGCTGGTTTCTTCTTGACTTTCTTGTTTTTCTTTTTCAGTATTGTGCTGGTCTGGGCTTTTATGATAGCATTTTTCAGGGTTTCTCACATTTCTTGGTTTTTTTCCCCTTTAGAATTTTCATACATGGGATCTTTCCTACATTCTCTCTGAGTTTGTTAAAGTCAGCTCTTTTGAAGTTTAAGACACTGTCTGGATTGTTTTCTACTGCTAAATGTTTGCATTATGTTAAATTCCAATATAGCGTGGTCACTTTCACCCAAAGTTCCGGCAACTTCAACTCCCTCTATTAGTAAGAATTAAGTCCAGTATACTTCTCTATTAGTAAGAATTAAGTCCAGTATAGCTTTATGTGTAATTCCCTCCTCCACCTTATGGATGAAAAGTTGTCAGCTAGGTTTATTAGGAATCTGTTTGATCTCCCACTCGCTGCAGAGTTTGTCTCCCAGTAGATATCTGGATAGTTGAAGTCTTCCATTATTACTGTGGTATGCTTCCTACATACATTTGTTAACTGGTTGGCAAAGAGTTCATCTATTTCTTCTGATTGGTTGGGTGGCCTGTAATATACACCTATGGCAATGTCACTTTTTGTCTCTTTTATATTGACCCATATACATTCTGGAGAGATTTTATCTTTGATCACGTGCATTTCTGTTTAAAGACGTAATGTGAAAATAGAATGAAATATAAGACAGACAATGGGATTACAAAAATTATAAGCACAGTTTGAATCTATAGCCACAGAAGTATCAAGTCCACATTTCAGAAAACAACTTTCCATTCTGATCTACATTAGACTCGATCCCAAATTCCACATTCAGTTCTGGGCACCACACTTTAAGAAGGATTCTGACAAATCAGAACAAATACAAAGGAGGGCAAGGAGATGGTCAGCATTCTGTACACAATTCTATAAGAAGAGATTGAAGAATATGAATATCTCTAAGTAAAGGCTAAGAAAACTAGAAGCATTTCCCCATTGGTACTTGCAACATTTTCTAGTGTCACCCTTGAGGCAAGATAAAAACTGCTTTCATTACTGTGACATTGGTACAATGATGACTAGATGTCTCTCTAAAATGCTCTGAATCACTGGTGGGATTCTGTGTAAGATAAGATATGATTGCTCTTGCCATCTGTGTTCAGAGTTCAGACATAGAATAGCCTTAAATTACAGGAAGACATATTTTAGTTGAATAAGGGAAAAGTGGAATTGTAAAGGAAATCTGGGAGGGGACACAAACTAAGGAGATAATAGTCTTTCTTTTGCTGGATATGTTCAGGCAGAGACATAATAGATATTTGTGGGCATGCTTTGATGCACATTCTTACACTAGGTCTAAATAATTGGAATTAATGGTCTAAATTGCTATTTTTTTATGACTGAGTTGGTGGGGAGTAATGTATCACAAGCCCAGTGTTATTACCCAATTGCTTGTTGATCTTTTTTTTAAAAAAAGAAAAATGTAGTATATGTTTGCAGGAAGTTTGAAATTGATTGCAATATCAATACCATTTAGGATCATAGAACTGTAGAATTGATAGAGCTATTTAAGACATCAAATCCGCACTCTGCTCAGTGTGTGAATCCAGATTGAAACATCCTAAATAGATGACTGCCTAGGTTCTGCCTGAGCACTTCGAGTAAAAGAGAAACCACCTCTTCTCTAAGTAATTTGTTCCACTATCAAACCACTCTTATTGTTCAAAAGTTTTTCCTAACATTCAATCAGAATCTGCCTTCCTGTAATTTAAATGTATTATTTAATTTCCTGCACTACAGCTCATTTCTCCAGATTATCTCAATTAATTTTTATTAGGGATCGGATGTGTTGCTATATGTAGATACATATGGTGTTAGGCAAGGCTGCAAGTTTTCATTTTTTTTTTTCTTCCTTTCGGTGGGAACTTTCCTCTCACTTAAAGCAGGTCCTGGCCTGAGTTAGTATGGCATATATCTATGGTAACTAATGGAAGGAGAGTTGGGAGTATTCATTCTGCAACTGGATTGTCACCAATGGTGACAGAGAAGGCATCTGATTGACAGATGATGGCTGCTGGAACATCTTCCTCTGTCTAATTAGATTTCAAAGCAGGGACAGAGGCATTTTGCTTTGCAGATGTCTTCTCCCTGATAGCTTTCAGACTGCAGCTGGCTCTTGCAAATATCTAGGCCAGGGGTGTCAAACTGGAAGCCCATGAGCAGGATGCTTCTCGTGCAGGCCACACCCACCCTGACTCCGCAAAGACAAAAAAGTCACGACACATCATGATATATCATGTGACACAATCAAGTTTGATACCTGTGATCTAGGCTGTCTCTCAAAGTTACTAATTGCAAGTCTGCAAATCCCACTAGAAGAGAGAAATAATTTGTAGAATTGTGGTATTTAAATTACACGGTTGAAACATATTGCATATTATTGTTGACCCAAAGAGAAAACTTGTGTTGCTGTAAACATAGATTTTTTTAAAAATCTGAAAATTAAAACAAGATCAAAATTTAGTTTCTAATTCATGAAATTAGCTGTGCTATTGCAAACAAACAACAACAGTAAAATCTACCTTAATGAAATACCATATTTCTGTCTTTATGCACACTAAATTTGCCCTTGGAGTTTGTTTCTTTTTTTTTAAATAAATTTTATTGTTTTTTTAATTTTTACAAAAAATGCTCAAAGCACACCGTGGTGTTAGGGTAAACAAACATCCAAAACCAAAACATTTATACAAATTTCAATCAATACCTCTAGTATTCCCTCTCTTATTCCCTTAAATAACATAATTTATTTAAAGTAGTTCAGTCTAGCTTAAATTTAATCAACCTATACCTGTTTTTAAAACTTTTAGAAATTTACACTACCATAATCAAATTAACTTTAAATACAAACCTTATCAATTCGGGTATCCCTTCCAAATATATTCTAATTCCTTGATTTTTTTCATAAATTTTATTTAGTTCTTCCACTAATATCCCTTAATTAAAATAAAGTATTAGTCTATCCTATATGTATCTAGTCTATCAATTAATCAATTTCTTTTTACTAATAAAAGAAAATCAAGTCCTTTTGATCCATTAAACAGAATTCAAATTACATCCAATTGATTGTCATAACTAATAACATACATGTTATCAAACAAACAAATCATCTTATTAGATTAACTCAAAATTACATAATAAATTTCTTACAAGTAACCCTATTGTCCTAAAGAAAAAAAAACAAAACAAACATATTCTTAATCCATTTAATATATATTTCATTAATCACCCCTTTTTCTCTTACTTCTAACTCACAATCTTAATCCTAAAATCAATCCATAATTCTAAATTACCTTTAATCCATTACCTAAAAATATCTTGAAGTTTGTTTCTAATTCAGAGCTCTTCTATATGGCACAGGAATGACTCCAATATGCCTTGATTTTCAATACTAAAGTAGCTTTAAAAGAAAAAAAAAACCCTCAAGCCATGCTTTTTACTTTTATATTCCTCTTTCCTGAGAAGCAAAGGAAATATTTAACTCACTCTGGGAATGGCTAGAGATAGCAAAGCCAATTAACACTGCCTATCAAGATCTATGTAAGAAATAATTAGGGTTTTTTAAAACTTTTTTATCCCATAGTAAAAAAAAAAAAGGATTTTGAAGGAAGTTGAGAGGACATGTGGGGAAAAATGAGAACAAGAGGAATGAACTATTAGACTGGATTGTATAGGAATATATTGTGTAAACTTACAAAAAGGAAATTCATGAAAATAATGTTGTCAGTGGGATACCATGAATTGCAGCTTGGAAGCAGAAAAATGAAGAAATGTCTTCCATCTTTCTCATTGTTGTCATGAAGTGAATATCTTCATGCTTGGGGTCTTCTTTGTGTGTGTTTCCTCTATTAAAACAGTCCTTTAATGGGTTTTTTTGGTCTTCCATGCTTTTATTTATTTATTTATTTTGTAAACTTTTATACCGCCCCTCTCCCATAGGACTCGGGGCGGTTTACAGCCAAATTTAAAACGTAACAATAATAAATATTTAAAACAGAATTAAATAACCTAGGCTGTACTAAAAACCAAATTAAAATCCCATACTAAAACCTTAACTACTTAATTTAAATTACATAAAAACCCAAGGAGCTCTAGGCCAGGCCGGCTTGATTGAAGAGATAAGTCTTCAATTCTCTTCTGAAGGTGCGGAGATCATGACATGTCCGGAGTTCCGGAGGGAGCTCGTTCCACATCATAGGTGCCCCCACAGAAAAGGCTCTCCCCCTGGGCGCCACCAGCCAACATTGCTTAGCCGATGGCACCCTGAGGAGGACCTCCCTGTGGGAGCGAACTGGTTGATGGGAGGTATTTACTGGTAGTAGGCGGTCCTGTAAATAACTGGGTCCTATGCCATGGAGCGCTTTAAAGGTGGTGACCAACAACTTGAAGCGCACCCGGAAGACCACCGGCAACCAGTGCAGCTCGTGCAGGATGGGGGCCATTCGTGCCCGCCAGGGCGCCCCCACCACCACCCATGTGGCCGTGTTCTGCGCCAGTTGGAGCCTCCGCGTGCACCTCAAGGGGAGCCCCATGTAGAGAGCATTGCAATAGTCCAGTCTGGAAGTGATGAAGGCATGAGTGACCGTGCGTAGCGCGTCCCGATCCAGGAAGGGATGCAACTGGCGTACCAGACGAATCTGGTAAAACATCCTCCCAGCTACGGCCATCAGATGGTCCTCAAGGTACAGCCGTGAATCCAGGAGGATGCACAAGTTGCGAGCCCTTCCCGTGGGGGCCACTGACTCGCCCCCAATAGACAGCGATGGAGTCAGCTGACTATACCGGGACGACGGTAACCACAGCCACTCGTTCTTGGATGGGTTGAGCTTGAGACCGTTCTTCCCCATCCAGATCCGCACGGCCTCCAGGCACTGGGTCATTATGTCAAGGGCTTCATCTGGGTGGTTCGGGGTGGAAATGTACAGCTGAGTGTCATCAGTGTACTGATGGAATTTCAGCCCAAAACCTCAGATGATCTCACCCAGCTGCTTCACATAAATGTTGAACAACAAGGGCAAGAGGACTGACCGCTGAGGCACCCCACAGTCAAGGGGCCTCGGGGTCAACCTCTGACCCCCTGTCAACACAAACTGCGTCCGGCCAGAGAGGAAGGAGGAGAACCACCAAAACACGGTGCCCCCTATGCCCAGCCCCTCCAACCGGTACAGCATAATACCATGGTCGATGGTATCAAAAGCTGCTGAGAGGTCCAATAGCACCAGGACAGAGAAACAACCCCTGTCCCGGGCCCGCCAGAGATCATCCACCAATGCGACCAAAGCTGTTTCTGTGCTGTAGCCCGGCCTGAAGCCCAACTGGAGGGGATCCAGATAAGATGATTCCTCCAGGTGCTGAGAGAACTGTCGAGCAACCACCCTCTCAACAACCTTCACAACAAATCGAAGGTTGGAGACAGGACGGTAGTTGGATAGAACAGCAGGGTCCAGGACAGGCTTCTTGAGGAGAGGTCACACCACCGCCTCTTTCAAGGTGGCGGGAAAGACACCCTCACTCAACGAAGCGTTGGTAATCGCCTGAAGCCAGCCTCACGTCACCTCACTGGAGGCCAGTACCAACCAGGAGGGACACGGGTCCAATAAACATGTGGTTGCTCTAAGACCTCCCAGCAACCTGTCCAAGTCATCCGGTGTCACGAAGTCAAACTCAGCCCAAGTAACAGTCTCAAGGCCGCCCTCAGCCACTCCCGCTGGACCCCCTTCATCAAAGTTAAAGCCTTCCCAAATCTGAGTGATTTTGTCATACAGATATTGCACAAAATCCTCAGCTCTTCTCTCCAAGGGATCCCCCCTCACCTCCCGTTGAAGGAGGGAGTGGGTTACCCTAAACAGGGAGGCTGGGCGATTATCTGATGACGCAATAAGGGCAGTGACATAAGAACACTTCTCTGCCCTTATTGCCACTAGGTAAGTCCTAATATGGTCTCTTACCCATGTTCGGTCAAACTCAGAGCGGCTCGCCCTCCAACTGCTCTCTAGGCGTCTTTTCCGGCGCTTCATTTCTCTCAGCTCCCCGTTGAACCAGGGAGCCGATCGAGAACCACGCCGGCTCAGAGGCCGCAAAGGCACAACCCGATCCAAGGCAACAGCAGCCGCCCTATCCCAGGCTGCTACCAGCACCCCAACCGAGTTGTGTGTTAGAGCCTCCGGTATTGGCCCAAGCTCTGTCTGGAACCTGTCGGGTTCCATCAGTCGCCTGGGGCGGTACTAAATAATTGGTTCCGCCTCCCTGCAGCGGGGTGTGGCAGTCAGAAAGTCCAAGCGTAGGAGAGAGTGATCGGACCATGACAGAGGAGTAATAACTATATTACTTTCAGGCCCAAACTTGTTTGTGTATATGTGTGTGTATGTGTGTGCAATTGGAAAAGGGATAAAGCATCTGATCAAGGTTCTGAAAAGTAGCAAAGGAAAAGATGCAAAAGTGCAAAGTTGAAAAAAAACATGGATAAAGAAATATTGATCTAATATCAGAAACAAAGAAGAGATACTTTAAATGGTCTTCCTGTCTTGAGAATGTCATGTCTCAGATCATGTGCAAACAGTTGGTTGCCATCAAGAGGGCAACCATATAAATTGTCAATGACCCAGGTGATATATAAAGAAGAAGATCTGGGGTACATAACCTAAATCCTTATGCAACTCATCATATATCAAATTAAACAGAGCTTGAGGAATAAATTTCTCTCTCCATATATTGTAAGACCTTAACTGAAACTTTGTGTGAAAAGTTCATACAATGGTTCAGTAATTTCTAAAATGATACTCTGTTTTGCACCAACTTGGTGTTTCCTAGTCCTGAAGCAATCTATCAGGCTATCCTGGAATCTTAAGGATGGCATAATGACAACTTTCAACCAATATTCCTGATCTTTCCTCACGTGGCCAATTTCCTTCTCCCCAATATAGTTGGACTTAAGATGTACAAATTGCTATTTTCAACATAGTTGAATAGTTTACAGAGATATGTATAGTGTATTGTTGTAAAGATCATGTATCCAAGAACTAAGTTATATGAGAACACACACACAAATACATGTTTCCTCTCAGCTTCTCTGATTTGGGGGACTTCTTATTAAACAACAAGGAAGAAGGCTGCTAAGGCAAGCTAAAATAAAGAAGTATGGATTACCTTTTGTAAAAAAATGATGAAGAAATATAAGGGCAGAGAGTTTGGTTTTAGTTTATTATTTTAGTAATTTGTAGTTTGGTCTGCTTTGCTGTGAGTGGCTAAAACTAAAACTTTCCAATTTTTACGATTCCTGATTGGTCAGCAAAGTTTCTTACAAAAAAGCTACTCTTTGACTAAAGAGAGAGTTAAGAAAATGGAGGAGCAAATTATTAGAGATGTATTTGAAAAATATTTAAATAAAATATATCAGTTTATAGATCAGCTATGCTCCAAGGATGCTAAAAAGACTACTGAAACTACTTCAGAGATACAAATATATGTAGAAAATCAACAAACCACTGAGGCAATTTCACAAGTAGCTCACAATGCAAAAGTGGCTGCCCATTGTTCTTCCTCTGAAGTTTTTTTTTTTAAAAAAATCCTCTAGTCTATAGCTCTGGTTCCCTTGGGTTTTTCCAGTCAACTAGTAACTATGTCTAATCCTATGTAGCCTTCCAGTACAGCCAAGACAGGTGTTTCTAAAAACATGCCTTCTTTCTCTAGTGAAAATACAAGAAAACATTATATTCAAAAGCCCATTGGGGATGAAGTTCAGTAATAGAACAGAACAGAATAACAGAGCTGGAAGGGACATTTGAGATTTTCTAGTCCAATCTCCTGCTCAAATTCCATTCGAAACTCTTTCAAACGAAATTCCCTGAAATATAATATATGGTAGTCATGATGTGGTAGGCTAATTTATTTCTTCATTGATGTGAAATCTGGCTTGATTTTAAAATGCTGCTATTAAAAGATTTATCTCATTTTAAAAGCCTTAGGTTCTAACACTTGTTAAAACATGACTCTAATTGTAATTTTTTTTAGCTCTTTCCTGAGGATGCATACTGTTCTGTCTGGCCCCTCTCAGCTCATTAAAATCCACATAAATATGTCTTTAAGAGGTTTATTTAACACATTTCAAAAGGATTCACTTCAAAGCACGCTGCTGGCATTTTGCTGGCAGGAACGGCCAAGTCTCATTTATTTACATTTAGATTAAAACATGCTCTTCCCACACCTTCCAATTAACTCACTCTTTCTTTATCACATTGTCCAAGACCTCATTATTCTTCCGTAGATTTCCAAAACATCAGAAGACTGAATTCAAACGCACTGCTCCAGATATCAGGCTACTCCTTGATTAACGTTGCTCGTGACAAAGGCGTAGTCTCTCTTTCCCCTTCTAATATAGTTTCCGATACGTCACTTCCCCCCATTACTTCCTTTTTCCACTTAACTGACACCTTCGCTTATCAAACCTTCGGAATCTCGGATCAAGCCATCTATCTTCTTGATCCAAATCTGACCCCTCACTTTGCGAATCTGACCCAGACTGCCTGTAAATCTCCTCCCTGTCTGTCTCAGCTGCTGGGAGGGGAAAATACCCAGACGGGCCTGGCTGCTCTTCCTCGGCTGCCGGGAGGGGAAAACACCCAGAGGGGCCTGGCTGCTCATCCTCATCCTCTGACACTTCCCAAGCTGGTCTAGGGACACTCACAACACATACATAGTGTGTTATTTGCAAAAAAACCCCTATATTTTAGGAAGAATAAGATTATCAGACACAGGCAACAAATGAAATGCATTTAGTGTCAGTGACTAACAAGATGTTTTGTTCTATTCATAATAGCCTACAATCTCCCCTTATCTAGTACTTCTTGTAGGTCAAATTCCATCCCAAAGGAATTAGAATGATATAAACTTTCCATGAATTTCCGTTCTCTATTCAGAGATATGTTTGCAAACAATCCTACCAATCTTTATCATCAGATCCTTATCACGACTGGAGCCATTTGTTCTGATAACATTTCCCAAGCCTATTAGCCAACTTGATATCCTCCCAGTACCATTCCTTTGTTAGTCAACAGATGGTGGAAGAGATTTTTGTCTAGCCAACTTGGTTGCTCTAGCAAAAGTTAGGACAAAAAAGCCAGTTTTAAGTAACTGTTCCCAAGAAAAATCCCATCAAATTCATAACTGGGATAAAGAGGGCCTACCCAGACATAATAAATGGTATCAATTCACCATAGTACTGTATAGCCAACACTATACAACTCAGTAAACCTGGGGCCAATTCTGCAACATAAAGAGTACCTGAATCTATCTGTCTTATATGTCGGGAAAAATGTAATAAGCAATTACATTATTAAACTAACGAAGCCAGTTCTCCAGATATAAAATAGAGTTCATTGGAGAAAGAGAACTGCAGAAATAACAAGGGGAGGCAATATTCAGACACAGAAAATTCCAAATAAAATCCATCTTGTTAGTCTAATTAGTTATTAGAGGTACCTGCTATATCCAAAGCCCTCATAGTGAAAGGAGTATTGCTCCACAAGTTCTACCCTTATGCTGTAAACCACAACACATAGTTTTGAATATTTATAGTTATAATAATAGATCTACTGTATGTACTGTCTTGTTTTGTTATTAATACTGTTTTATTATTGATTAGAAGCAGCCTAGAGTTCAATATAAAATGGGCAGTTATATAAATGTTTTAAATAAATAAATAGACAGAAAAAGGGACAGAGCTTTCTCAAGACAATATGACACTGCCAAGTATGTAGTATACAGTTCAGTACAGAGGAAATGCTTGGAGAAAGATCATGTGGACATTCTATTTGGTGGTTGTCAAACAGATTCCATTTGTTGTATTATTGAGTTGCGTTTGTTTCCACTTTCAGCACAATCTTCACAATTCTATTGAATAAGGAAGAAAAGGGAAAGATAGTCACTTTGAGAGGATAGGAGTTCACTTTGCTTAATCAAGAAATGTGCTGTACATCTGGCATTCATTTTGTGAGCATAGTCAACAAATAAAAATATTATATGAGAAACAAAACTCTTTAACAAACATGTAAAGGAGGAGGACTGACAGAGACAAGGGGAGGAGTAAAAAGAGGAATCAGGTTAGAGTCATTAAATAGCCACATATGAACTAAATCCAATCCCTCCTGATTGCCATTGAACCTTATCTAGCTCTAAATAGTTAAGAAGATTCCTATGCCTAGCCGTAGGCTTTTAGAAATAAAATAATTAAATTGAACTTTCTGTGTGGACTTGGCTTTTTGCACCTGACATGTGTGATTGAATAATAAATACACAGAATAATTTTCACCAAGTAGCATTATATAACAAAGGTTGTATTGGGCCCAAACTGGGCTGAAAGTTTTTTGGATCTCTTGGCTGTGTCTACTGCTCACGATTTATGCACACCATATCTGATAATCCTAATTATAGGATACAAGTTTTGTGGGATGAAGGAATTCTTTGTACTAAGGTAATAGAATATTAAAAGTAGTATTGAATTAGTTTATTAGTTCTATAGAAGGTGCTGTTGAACTGAAACTGAAATTTGTCAAAGATGCATTTAAGCAAGAAGTAATTATTTGTTAAAGTGCAAGTTGTAAAAAAAAATAAGCAACTTAAAATGGATTGTGAAACAATCTATCCTGGGAGATTTACTATTTTTAGGATCAAACAAAATGCTTAGTTTCATTCAGAACAACCCCTTTGTGTCTTCCTCCCTCTTCTTTATCTAAGCATATCACTTGTGGATTAAACTCCATCCCAAAAGGAATTAAAATCACTGAGTCATTTTTAAAAACCTTTCTAAGGAATAAAGATTATAAGAGAACTTTGTTAGGAAGTACAGCTATAATTAGTTTTAAAAGAATGGCAATGACAACAAAATAATACTGTAGCTTGAATGTCCTCCAGCAACAGGGAGGAAAAAAAAAAACAACACCCCACAAACTAGCCTTTAACTGTCAAAGGTGATAGTAAAAGTAAACTGACCAAACTAGAGATGAATAATTTATTCAGCTGTTTTTCTTTCCTTCAAGCAATTCAGAAATGAGTTTTAGCCTCCATCTTATAAAGTAGTTAAAAACCTGAAGGTTAGTCAGATTCCCATGGGTAACTCAAAATTTTAATAGCTGACTACAATGTTGAGTCTCAGTTTCTCAATGATCAGTTTATTATATGAAGGTTTTCCATGAACCAATTGGAAAATACTTTTTTTCTTTTGCCTTGTACAGAAAGTTAAAATACATAAACCAACAAACAAAACAGTTACAAAATCTGAGCCCCTATAAAGTATAAATTTCATTTGACTTGGTTTGGATGCTAAGCAATTTTCCTGACTGGAAGATTATAATCTTTTTATAATAATAAAATAAATTTATAACTTATGATTTAGTGATATATTCCATTCGTGGAAAGAATTGACTATTTTTATTTCTGTCCCACCCGTCTATTCTGTATTTTCAAGAAACTGTGGGATCCTTGGTGCACTGTGGGCTTGGCTGGTTTTTTGCAGATGTTTCATTACCAAACTAGGCAACATTATTTTCAAAAAAACGGCCTGAGAACATCAGCTTTCCTCTTCTGTTATTAGCAGATGTCCCTGATAGCCCAGCCTCATCTGGAAATTTTGCAAATTCCAAGAATGTCTCAAACGTTGTGCAGTATTTGGTATTGTTTGAATCAAGACACATTTCTTGCATATTGAATCCAAAGCAAAAATGCATGAGGAGAATTCCATGGATTCCCATAGATTGGAAAGCAGTATTTTCAGTGACCAAAAGTTGGAACTGACTCCTTCTGTGCTGATGGTTAGGAAACTTGCCAGATCTTTTGGGAAATGATGCCCTTGGTGTTTTAAATGTTTATCCTGTACATTAGCAATGATTTAGGATTTGAGGGGTAATGATGTAGCCCATGAATAGTATTTATAATGTTGATTCTTTATATGACCATGTTGCTGATTTTCTGTATCTGACTTCTTTCTATGATCATATTATTTTGTTGCTGCTGACATTTAAGTTGCTTAGAGCTAGTTTTTCTGAAGCAGCACAGAAGTTACAGTTAATCAATCAGTCAATCAAGCAATCATCCAGACATCTATATTCCGTACACTAAGAAGTGGTCTGAACTGAACAATATGTAGGCAAAACACAGACTATGTAGAAGTCTATATTGGATCAATCTGATTTTATTCCCTGACCACAGCCAAGTACTGCTCTATAGTTTGTATAGTAGGCTGTGATTCACCCAAACACATTAGACAAAACAAAGATGATAAGGTATAAAGAATTATTAGACAACCAAGGGAAGCTAAGATCAAGAGATGAATTAAAAGAACAGGGAATAACTATTGATTGGTGGCCATATACAAAGATAAAATCAAAATATAATAAAGATATAGAAAAGTATGGGATAAATCGGATATCACAACAATTGGATAAAATATTGATAAATGAAGGACAATTTTTTTTAACAAAAACCTATAAACTATGTTTCTGCCCGAAACATAGGCAGAAATATAGGATTAGATGAATGGGAAAGAATATGGAACAGAAATTGCAAATTAATGTTGTCAACTGCATACAAATGTTCTACAGATGGCATTTAGCACCGGCGAGATTGGCTAAAATATACAAAAATATGAATCCGGAATGTTGGAAATGTAAAAACAAAGAAGGAACATTTTATCACATGTGGTGGCAATGCCCCAAAGCAAAGACCTATTGGGAGCAGATTGGGAGATGGTTACAGGAAATAACAAAACTCAAACCTGAAATATTTTTATTAGGCATAATCAACCCAAAAATTGAGAAACGACTCCAATACATCATTATACATGTTATAACTGCAGCATGCATTGCATATGCGCAATGTTGGAAAAGAGAGAATATACCAACAAATGCAATGATTATATGTAAGATATTAGATAGTGCTGAGATGAACAAACTTATCTTAGAATGAAAAGACAAAGAAGCTACAGAATTCAATGAGATATGGGACATGTACTATAACTGGTTAGAATTGGCTTCTGGTTCTGGTTCGCGGTGGTGCGGTCGTTCGAAGGGCATCGTCCCTTTGCCGATTGAGTTTCCCCTGCCAGTAGACCCCTTAGAGGGTCGAAAAGACGCTCTGGAGGAGCCTCTACCATTGAGGAGGCTTCTTGGATAGTTGCAGAGGAGCAGCAGTGGCCTCTGTGCACCAAGTATCTCCTTTGGGCCAACAGGGTAAAGATCGGCCAGTAAAATGGCTGATCATTTAGCTGCGCCAACCGTAAGCCATAAGATCATCTAAGCAAGCAGACTCACCATGGAAGATTCGATGATATTTTTTTAACCTCTATTTTCTTTTCTTTTTTTCTGTGAAAAGTTTTTTTTCTGGAATTATTCCCCTTTTTGTTGAAGCGGCATTTTAAATGGGGGGAGGAGAAGCTTAAGAAAAGGACAAAACCTATTTTTGTTTTAATCGCTGATTCTATTTTTGAATACTTTGGAGCCTCCAAAAATTTTCTTTTAGAGAGACTTAAGAGGCTATGCATCTGGAGAGTATTATTTTTCCTTATTTTTTTAAGTTTTCTGAAAAGACTGATTATTTGATTAACTTTGATTACTTCTGCTGAAACTATGTATTGCTCTTGCTATTTTTTTTTTCTCTTGGAATTTGCATAAAGGAAATAGACTAAGAAACTTGTGAGGAGATGGATATTGAGTGACTGTGTTTAAATATAGTCTCCCCCGAAAAGAGAATGTCTTCAAATATGATAAAAATGGAGGAAACTCGTTCAGATTCTATTTATAAATATATTTTGGATAAAATCTTAGAAAACACGGAGATGATAATTGCTTGTAAAAAGGAGATTTCTTTACATCGACAAAGTCAAGCACAAGCTTTAAGTGAAACTGTAGTTTGTATTCAAAAGACTGGCTCTCAGCTTACTGAGATGGAAGAAGCAAATGTACAGTTGGATTTGCAATCGATACCGGGAATAAGCCCTGATATAAATGGTCAGATGACCTATAATATGGAAATGGAGGAGCTTACTTCGGAAGGTCAAGCTGATTTGCAGATACCATTTGACTTTCTGAGAGAAGAAAGAAGAGCAAAACTTGACTAAAGAGGACTATACCAAAAAAAGGATTACAATTAAAGTTTATGCAACCTTGAAAAAGCTGGGAAATAACGTTTTGGCATGAACTTTTCAGAATGACTATAACTCTTATACTAGCCTAAGAAAATGGATAATGGGAGACCTCTTGCTCTTATGTACAGTGTGGCAGGAGACAATGGGAGAGCTATTTGTGGGACTAGAGACTCGACTATGGAAACCTATTTGGAATAGAAGGAAACCCAGAATAAGATATAAATATTAATTTTGAGATGATAATTATGGATGGTAAAGATTTTATAGTGATTTGGACTGTCTTGGATTTGGTTTCTTTTAAATGGGAGGCTATTATGAAATGATTTAGAATTTAATATTGAAGTATAGCAAGAACATGTGTTCTTTTTTGTGTGTATGGTTTTCTTTTTTTTCCTTTTTCTATTTGTGGGCTTTGTTTTGGAATGAGATGGAATTAATAATTGGAGAATTATTGAAAAAAAATAGAAATATAGTTGAGAAATGTAGGAATTTAGTTTTGGAGCTAATATGTTTAAATAAGAGAAATTTAGGGGCCCTGAAATAGTTAAATAATTAGGTTAGCTTAAATTCAAATATTTGGAAAAATTAATAAAGTTTAAAACAGGATCTTGGGGATAGATAAGGAGCTTTTATTATTGACTAATGAAATTTATATTTGGCAATATACTTAATGAAAATCTGTGTTAGAAATGTACTAATGAGATTCTAATAATTTAAATAGATAGAGAGCATTGGTTTTGATTTAAGCATTTAATTTATATTTAGCGACATATTAAAGAATGAATTGGCTATAGGGTTATATTAATTTGATTATTATATTGATATTGAGTGGTTGAAAGTTTTTATTGATTAAGGAAATTTATATTTTGATATATTAATGAATGAACTTATTTGAACTTAATTGATTATAATTTCTATATAGATAGAAAGGGAAGTTTTAAGAAATATTGTGTGAATTGTATACATATAATGTTATTGTTTTCTTTTTGTAATTGATCACCATATCTCCATGCTGGTTCTTAAGCTTCTGTTGGTGTAAAATGGAAAAATAATAAAAAATTGTTTATTTAAAAAAAAGAATTGAGGAATAAAAAATATGAGAAGTAATGTAAATAAATGTAAGAGATGTAGGACATAGTATTGTTAAGAAAAAAGAAAAAATGTACCGTGTATTTTGTTTGTTTGTAAAGAGAAAAAGGAAAAAATATTTTTTTTAAAAAAAATAAAGAAATGGATGTTTTGTGACTTATTGGACCCACCAAATCAGCCTTGGTAAATGGCCAATGGGATGAAATGAGACCAAAGTGGGGGGCACAACTGTGGATCAAAGCCCGCCCTTTGAATACATATCAACTTCATGTATATATGCATGCATGCATACATAGATACAAAGAGACAGGACTTTGATCTACAATTGCACCATCATTTTGACTTTCTTCATCCTGTTGCAGATGTGCCTATAGGTCAGGGTCTTCATTGTTTGGCAACTGTGTTAATGAAATGTTCACAAAATTATAGATTTGCCACACAAAAAGTGCCTGATTCTGAGCTTGGAGAAACATGCACATTATCACAGACATTAAAATGTACTCAGCTTGTCCTATTCCTAAACAAGCGCAATTCAAAGTGTTGGTCATTACCTATAAAGCCCTTTATGGCATTGGACCAGGATACTTATGGGACCGTCTTCTGCCACATACTTCCCTTCGACCGGTGAGAGCGCACAGGGTCGGCCTCCTCCGGGTCCCGTCAGCGAAACAATGCCATCTGGCGGGTCCTAGGGGAGGGCCTTCTCTGTTTTGGCGCCCACTCTCTGGAACCAACTGCCCCCTGAAGTCCGTGTTTCCCCCACTCTGCCGGCCTTCCGGAAGAATCTAAAAACTTATCTATGCCGGCAGGCCTGGGGATGACTGTGATTGTGTGTGAATGATGAATGTGTTTGGGGGGGTCTTTTTAAATGCTTTGTAGATTTGGTTTTAGATTTTTTTTAAATGTTGAGATGTTGTTTTTTGTTTATGTTGTTAGCCGCTCCAAGTCCTTTGGAGAGGAGCGGCATAAAAATCTAATTTAAATAAATAAATAAATAAATAAATAAATAAATAAATAAATAAATAAATAAATAAATAAATAAATAAATAAATAAATAAATAAATAAATAAATAAATAAATAAATAAATATAGATGTTGCTTTATATTCAAAATTTTGCACACAATCTTTTATTTCTGTGTAAATCCTCCCACACAAATCTAGCCAAGGACATAAAATTCAGGTCATTAGTCACATACATTGCTTAACTGTGGCCAACTATTTCTGATTCAGGACTATAAAATAGTATTTAAACTGGGTGGTAGCAGGCTACTAACTTTCCTCTAGGTGGGTATTAAATAGTTTTTAATTTAAAATTAGGTTTCAATAAGCAGATACTTGACATAATTTCCCCATACGTCAAGTGATTGTTCCTATAATTATCTCTTATTTCCTTGATGTTTTTAGCATAAAGGATCTAGTTTGATTGTCCGTATTACTGTTTAATGATTATTACTAGTAATCTCAGTGTAACAACAGAGATTTGTCAAAAAATGGAATCAAATCTACAAAGATATTCTCAGAGGTACCCATATCTTTTGCTCTTCTGTTTGCTTTTGGACTAGAAACTAATGTTTATACCGGACATTTACCTGATAGGAGAAAAATATTAGCCATACTCACTAAAGCTTGTATTTATCCCAAATAAACTCTCAGTTTTTTTCACTAAGATAAAATCATCAAGTCTTCCATTTAAAACTGTATTAGAAACACTTGAAGCTGTATTAGAAACACGTTGAGGGTTCCTCCTCAGCTAACCAAATTTTAAGAAAGCAACAATAAGCTTTTGGTCCACTTGGTTATTCAGAGAATGTAATAATATTCTAAGTATAAGAGAGAAATACAGATTTAGTACTGGATTCCATCACAAGAGGTTATTTATTTAAGGAACAGTCTTTGTTGAAAATAATCTTTGTGAGAGCTAAAAGAAATAGAAGAGGGAAAATGAAATCAACATACAACTGTCATAACTTATATATTTGGACCAGAGGTTGAGATGTAAGTATGTAATGGTGACATTTGCCTAAGGTCATTGAGAATTTCCATTTTGGCTTCATTACTATACAGTGCAGATGTGCTTCTGTGTTATTTTGTTCTTCCCTCCAGTGTCTTGAAATTATATTGTGCTACACTCATTTAATCAAAGTTCTAGCTTAATATTTAATTTTGATAACAAATTACCCCATGAGCTTAGCTTAATAAAGATCAGTAAAATGTTAATAAGTATTAAATTCAATTTCTTATCACATTTTTAAAAAACCAGGAAAAAATCCATATTGATACAACTTAGTTCAGAGAGTAAATTTCCTATAAGCTCTGCTGCCTTGTGCTCCATCTTCTGCTTTTGAGACACATTATTCTTTTCATGCATTTTCCAAATAACCATATAAATCCATTTCTTCCTCTATTTTAACTGAGACATTTATTTCAACTTATAAATCCAGAAAGGTTATTTTTCTTCAGTTCTATTTTATTTATTACTTCCTTCTTTTAATTACAGTCAATAATCTATTTCTGTGAACTAAAATTGGACCAACAAATATTTAAAACCATTAACTTGACACAACCCCGGAGACATGATTTTTTTTATTTCTCACAGCATGTCTGTACTCTAGTATTCTTTTAAAATGCTAGTGGTGTCTTCAGTAAAAATTAAACTATGAAGCTATTATATTAAATGAAAACATATATTCATTATGACAACTGAAACCAATGATAATATGAAAGTCTTTCCACAACTGAGGGTGATAGGATACATCCCTCACAGCAATATAATTTTATTATCTGTAAGATCCTGCCTCAGCTACAGCAGTACTCCCAAGAAAGCAGAACTCTTGAAACAGGCATTGTTTCAAACAGGAACTTTTATAGAGAGTCAGTGAAAGTAGAAAGGCCAATCAAGATCTGAGGAATTCCCGCATAAACCATTACATTAAAGATTCCCTTCACAAACCCCTCCTCAGTGTCCAACTGTCCAGTGCACCTCCAGCCAATCCACAGGTGTGAAGTTGTTATGGGAACCAGAATGATAAGGGACGGTTCCCAGATGCTGTGTCTTCCTTTTACAATGGCTTGGACATAAAGCAGATGGCTCCTGGCACATTCCTCTCCCTCTTCACACCCAAGTGATACATCAAAGGTAAAGGAAATAGATCCATGAGTCCCTATTCCAATAGAATGAAACCTCCTCCCTCCAGTCAGAATGGCACAGTCCCGGAAATATGACTTTGAAGGGGTCCTGACATGATGTACAGCTTCTACAGTGATTCTGTCATTTCATTGATGCTTCGAGATAGATCAACAATTTCTCTCCAATTTCTGGATTCAGCTAAATTTGATTTTCCCAATCATAGACAGTTTGGTATAATTACTGGGAAAAAGCAGTCCTAAACTAGAATTAGTATCTGTTGTTGCACATATGATAGAGAAAAAAAACTTGGTGCCTTGCGAGTATTGTTGGGTTGAAAATTCTAATAGCATCCATAAGAATAGCTAATATAAAGTTGGCATTCATTCTCCACTTCTTAATGGAATGAATTATTTTTGTTGATTTACTCTATATGGATTTAATTTTATAAATAATGATATGGAAAGCTTTCAAACCCATCAGATTCCTATATAGACTGCAAATAATCTATTTGGCCTTAAGTCCAAGGCCTAAAGGGCAAAAGAGAGGTTTGTCTTCAATTTGCTCTTTGCAATCACATGTATACACTGAGTTAAAAAGATAGACACATTTTTTTGATGCAATGTGATCAGTTTTGAAACTCTTACATAAAAAGTGCACAAATTGTGTGCATTAAACACAAAAATGTTGGGAAACAGTTTGTAAAAATTGTTGCAAAAATCTATAGAGAAAATGCAGGGCAAAACTGATCTTTGCAGGTTTACTACTCCAAGTGTAACATAAATATTACAGTACAATAAAGATAATTTCCAGATGAAAGGTATTTTTAACTTTCACCGAACAATCAGGGTTTGGCATTGTTGGAGGCAAAAGTGCTACCATCACTTTCATGCCCAGTATGGCACATAATATTCTGTGAAATATTTGCCTTTCCATACAATTTTCCATGACAAACCTTGTAACAGGAGCAGTATCAAGTTTTCATGTCAGTCTTTTCTGTCCACAATTATTCATTTTGAAGTATATCATAGTTTAAGACTAGTCAAAACAATATTGTATGGATTTATAGAGACCTAAGACTATTTCTGCAATAGAATTAGATTATGAAACTCTTGTCTATAGCCATTAAGAATTAATACAAAATTTTAGTTTTCAAATCAAAGAAGTCATTTAGTGGTATCACTTCATAAAGTTAGTTCCTTATATAGAAAAGCTTATAATTTGTCAAGATGACATCGTAAAATGTCAAAATGTCAATGGAATTGTTGTTTCAATTCAACGATTTGGTTATTTTCAATTGCCATCTGACAAACTGGACTCTATTAGAACCATATACTAGAATGAAAGAAGTTGTAACATTTGGTACATATGATCAGAAATCTTTAAAGGGCTCTAGGATTGTCTCAATAACAAGGAAAAGTGACACAAAAGATAGATGGAGGGAGGGAGGAAGGGAGAGAAACAGGCAGGCAGGTAGGCAGAGAGAGAGAGAGAGAGAGAGAGAGAGAGAGAGAGAGAGAGAGAGAGGGAGGGAGGGAGGGAGGGAGGGAGGGAGGGAGGGAGGGAGGGGGGGAGAGAGAGAGAGAGAGAGAGAGAGAGAAAGAAAGAAAGAAAGAAAGAAAGAAAGAAAGAAAGAAAGAAAGAAAGAAAGAAAGAAAGAAAGAAAGAAAGAAAGAAAGAAAGAAAGAAAGAAAGAAAGAAAGAAAGAAAGAAAGATTTGGATCCCCCAATCCCCAATTTTCACCATACAACATCTCCTACACCATATTAAAAATATTTATGGGGATTCTTTTTCTTTTCCTTCTTCTCTCTCTGTTATCCATACAAACATTCATTTATATCCCATCCATTTCCACAGACCTCCAACTTGTAACACAAATATAAAGCTCATTAAATAATGATCACAATATCACACAATTATATTATAATTATGCAATTATATTATACTAGGGATAGTTGCAGTGGCTCAGCTGCAGTTAAAGATGCTGAGCTTGTCAGCTGGAAAACTGACAGCCCAGGTTCAAGACCCAAGCACCGCACAAGTTGCGCCTGCTCTTGTCAAACTAGCAGTTTGAAAACAAGTAAATGCAAGTAGATGAATAGCTATCACTTTGGTGGGAAGGCAACAGCATTCCATGCACCTCAACATATAATTATGCTGACCACATGACCACTAAAATATCTGACTAAGAAACAGAGATGAGCACCATCTTCTAGAGTTGGATACGACTGGAAAGGGGAAACGTTTACTGTTATCCTTTATAATATAAATTATAATCATGACAAAACTAAAGACACAAACACATACAGAGAGAGAGAGAGAGAGAGAGAGAGAGAGAGAGAGAGAGAGAGAGAGAGAGAGAGAGAGAGAGAGAGAGAGAGAGAGAGAGAGAGAGAGAGAGAAAGAGACTAAAGGGAATAAAGCACAAACTGATTTTTTCTCTAGAATGAAGATTATGTGCTCTGGTTTCTGAGCGTCTAGTAGGTTTATTTTTATGTATGTGTAATTGTGATAAAATCTGGCTAGCTCTAATCTCTACCAGCAAATGACTGAGTTATTAGGTAACATGCACTACTATTCATTTGTTTTCTATATATTTGATTTTCATTCTGAACTGTTTTAACTTAGTTTTATTTCAATATACTGTAAATCATCTGGAGAATGGAAAGTATTTTATTTATTTATTTACCATCTTCATTATTCTTACAAATAACTCAAGGTGGTAAACATATCAAGCACATCTTCCTTCTACTATTTTCATCATCTCCCCTGTGAGGTGGGTTGGGCTGAGAGAGAGTAACTGGCCCAAAGACACCCAGCTAGCTTTCATGGCTAAGGCAGAACTTGAACCCATGGTCTCTGACTTTATAGCCTAGTGCCTTAACCATTAGACCAAAATATTGTAATATAATAAATTATCAGTGACAGACATCATACCATTTTATACCAGGTTTAACACATTAATTAGTCTGCATAATAGCTACCCAAGGATAGCCTTTATTACATGTAGACAGGATTAAAAAAAACCCTCCAGATTTTGAGCCAGACCACTTTCAGGGATAACACAGGAGAGGTTATATGCTATGAACATTATTCTGTAGGCATCTGCTGGAAATCAGAACAGAGTTTCTAATTGGAGAAGTGATGTTTCACTTTACCAGAAAATATTCTGGCAAATATTTGATCCTGTGATCCACATTCTCCTAGAGGATAAGATTTAACTTTTTATGAAAACTTAGTATAATATAGATCACTGCCAAGACTATGCTGAAAGAGAAAATCCAGATTTATCTACATGATAAGTTTCTTTTTGGGAAAAAAAATGAGCCTACTGAAAATAAGCATCATTTCTGACAGATGAAGTTATAATTTTAATATAATTGATACCTTAGAGAAAATGGAAAAAATATGGTTAAAAATTTCCACTATCTTGTTAACGAGAGATATGGACATAGCATATTAATTCAAGAAACTAATGTGAACTAGCTTAAATTCTAAGATTATGGAGCCATATTTGTTATCTAATAATCCAGTTGGGACTGGAGTAAGAATAGTGGTAAAGCAATCAGAGTGAGAGAATTTTTAGAGGTATCCAAAATGAATTAATAGGGTCCTACATTAAACCACATTATATTGCTATTGTTTCAGCATGCCTAAAAATGCAGCAATATTTCGTTATTTTATAGCTTTCAAAAATAAAAGCCGAAGCTGCAATATTGATGTTTAAATACTGATACTGTGTAGTAATTAAAGCAGGCTCTTATCTAAACATGTTTTACTTTTGGATGAGATGTCAAGAAAGATGAAAGAACTTTGCAGAGATTACCATCCAGGGAGAAGGAGAAAATAATGATAGTACATCTAATGCTATTGCCAAAAACTTATAATTTGCTCCACAGAGTGATTAAAATATGTAACAATGTATATAATGAGATAGTAGATTTTAAAATGTTTCTTCTCAAAATCCCAAAGATTAAGCAAAAAACCACTTCATAAATCTAAGAACAGTATTGAATTTCATATAATTTTAAGTTTTCACAAACATTCTTTAAGCATTTGCCCATTAATGGACCCAAGATATTTGGACATACTTTTAAAAATTTCTAGCCTTCTATTTTTTTAGGAAAGATGGTTGAAAAAGTGGTTGGCTTACACTCCAACAGGAAGAAGCTGGTTATCTGGACTGTTTTCAGTTGTTATGTTTAGATTTGGTTTGGATTTGGTTATAGTACACATATAACATTTTTCATGCTTGTCAATTACCTCTGGAGGACTCAGAATGGGGTAGTGCAGGGGTGTCAAACTGGAGGCCTGTGGGCCAGATGCGTCATGTGCAAGCCACGCTCACCCGGCTCCACAAAGGCAAAAAACATAAAAATACGTCATGATACATAATACGACATAATTGAGTTTGACACCCGTGGGGTAGTGGATTTGTCAGAACTGACCTACTTAGATCCTTAGGAAAGAAAGACCCTCAACTCCATTTGATTGAAGTGATAGGTTCTTTTACTAAAGACAAGTGGTTGCAGTGAAAGTAAGGCTAGATCTGAATATTCCCATGCAAAACATTACAATTTCCCCCCTTCTTAGCCTCCTCCTTGACCAGTTCAACAGTGTCCAGTAGCATCCTGGCTTGATGTTTTGGGAACAGCTTTGAAGCTGGCCACTTTTCAAAATAGTTGCACATTCTGTTCTCAGGCCAAGTGTCCTTAGTGGCTGGTTGATTTCAATTTGACACCTCTGGTTTCTGTCAGCTTGTCTCCCTCCCCCTGTCATTTGCCATCTTCTCTCCAGCTCAAACTTCCCCACATTCCTTCCCTCCCCATTTTTGATTGATGGCAGGATGCCAACAAAGTGAAACACAGCAGCTGAAGATGGCAGACCTGACAGGATTCTTTTGAAGTTTCAGCAGCTTTCAGTTCCATTGATCATGGTGTCCTGGGTCAACTCTGTGGATTAGGAGTTGGAAGCACCATGTTGCATTGGTTCTTTTTCTCCAGGGTCAGTTTCAGTTGGTATTGATAGGGATGAGAAGTCAACCTAAGACTCCTGCTTATGGCATGTCTTAGGGCTCCAACCTCTATTTCCTCCTATTTAACATCCATATGAAACCACTATGTGGTGTGATTTGGTGGCACAGAGTGCAGAAGCATCACTCTGCTGATAATACTCCACCTTGGGCTGACAAAGCAATGCCATCAAGGCCCTTTCCCAGTGCTGTGAAGATCTAGATGTGCAAAAACAGCTTCAGTACAATACTAACAAGACTGAGCAGCTGTGAGTTTCAAGACCACCTAGCTCTGGAATTTTTCATGTCTAAATTTCCATGGAGCCACATTTATCCAATCAGAATCAGTGCCCAATTTGTAGGTTCTACTGGACTCATCTCAAGTGGCAGTCATGGTCAGAGTGTTTGCACAGGGCTATTTTGTACACCAATTGTATTCATTCCTGGGAACACAGTGATTCATGCCTTAGCTGCCTACCATTAGGACCATGTGGTACAAGGGCTGATCTTAAAGAATACTTGGAAGGTGCATTTGGTCCAGAACGTAGCAGCATTGACATTTTTTCTCATTTCCCATTACAGCCATACTATACTTGTGCTCTGCAAGCTACATTGTTCCCATTAGGCTATTTGGTGGAATACAAGATAATAATAATAATAATAATAATAATAATAATAATAATAATGATGATGATGATGATGATGATGATGATGATGATGATGATGATGATGATGATGATGATGATAAGACAGCAACAGACAGTAAGTGCCACCTATGCAAAGAAGCTGAAGAAACAGTGGACCACCTGGTAAGCTGCTGCAAGAAGATTGCACAGACTGACTACAAGCAGCAACATGACAAAGTAGCAACAATGGTGCATTGGAAGATCTACAAGAAATATTATTTGCCTGTAAGAAAGAACTGGTGAGATCATAAAATAGAGAAGTCATAGAAAATGATAAAATTAAACTGCTCTGGGACTTCAAAATTCAAATAGACAAGCACCTGCAACATAACACCCCAGACTTAACAATTGTCGATAAGAAAGACAAAAAAGTCTGGATAGTGGACGTGGCAGTGCCTGGAAACAGCAGAATAGATGAGAAAGAACTGGAGAAGATAAAAAATACAAAGACCTACAAATAGAAATAGAAAGACTGTGGCAAAAGCAAGCAAGGGTAGTACCAATAGTAATAGGTGCCTTGGGTGCAATCCCAAAACAATTGGAGCACCACTTGAACACCATTGCATTGATGAATTCGCCATTAGTCAATTGCAAAAGGCAGCCTTACTAGGAACTGCTTACATCCTGTGACAATATTTGCAATACCATCAAACAGCCACATCTGCCTATCCCGGGTCCTTGGTAAGGACTCAATAGGTAGACAAAATGCCAAATCCAGTCTGAACATCTGGCTGACTGTCCAATGATCCATAATAATAGTAATAGTAATAATAATAGTAGTAGTAGTGGTAATAGTAGTAGTAATAAAGTTGGAAGGGACTTTGGAGGTCATCTAGTCCAACCCCCTGCTCAGGCAGAAAACCATTTCAAACAAATGGCTGTCCAGTCTCTTCTTCAAAACTTCCAGTGTTGGAGCATTCACCGCTTCTGGAGGCAGGTTGTTCCACTGGTTAATTGTTCTAACTGTCAGGAAGTTAGATGTTAGTTATTACCAATAAAGTCCAACATGATACAGTACAGAGGCAGCGTATTAGCAGGATCTTTCTCTCCCATTGTCTTTGCTCAGCCCAGCAGATTTAGCTTTTTTTTTGAGTCCTTTATATTTAACAATGTAATCTATTGGACCCCAGAGATGTGCAACGCCTGCCCTATGGAGCAACATCCAGGGAGATTCAGACAGCTGCAGCCTTATTAGCTTTTCTAAAACACTGAAGATGATCTCCCCAGCATTTGAGTCAGGAGGTCAGAAAAGCACTGGGGATATTGATAAGCTTTTTACTTTTTTGAGTAGAGTTACAGTTTATCTATGAGCATAAGTAGTAATAGCAGGGCTTTTTTAGTCATAGAACGCCCAGAACGAAGTTCCAGCACCTTTTTTGGATGAAACCTTGTAGGGTACGCAAGGTGAGTAGTATGACGTGTGTGAGTTCCGGCATTTTTTTTTTTTTACAAAAAAAAGCACTGAGTAATAGTAAATGTTGTGCATGGTATTTTTAATGTTTATATGGTACCCAAGGTCATTTTTACGAGATGGATGCCTTATAAATAAATAATATTAAAGGAAGGAAGGAAGGAAGGAAGGAAGGAAGGAAGGAAGGAAGGAAGGAAGGAAGGAAGGAAGGAAGGAAGGAAGGAAGGAAAGTAGCAGTTAAAGAAAAAAAATTGCCAAAGTTTAACTTCCTGTTTGAAATGATTCTGATAAAAAATGAAGACAAAATATTAAACAAGTGGCAGAGATAAATAATTAATTTTATGTGATCAAATAAATGATGAATATTAAGTTTAAGGTTTTAAAATACCTGGGAGAATGCACTGAATTGACAGTAACAAATTTCAAACTGCATTATAAATAATCATAATGATTATTATTATCAATAACTTGGATTATTGACTGGATTAGTTCATCTACATATGATCTATAGAAACTGAAATGCACAACCTGTAAGAGATCATTTGATTGTTATCAAATAATAAAAAAAGAATTTGTTCAAATTTATTTCCCCTTGCTTCAGTATTGAATATTTATTTAAAATAGGTGAAATTACAAAAAACCCCGGCCTAGTAGATAATTATACATATAGACTGCAATTGTTAACAAAACAAAGATAACATCTTTTGTATTTTTTTAAATCCAAAGTGGCCAGAGTTCTCTTATTGATTTCAGTATCTCCAAATACAGAAAAATAAGCAACATTGTTCAAAAGTAATGGAAAAAAAATAGAAAAGATTACTTAGAAATTTGACCTTATTTGAAAAAGTTCTAATAAAAAATGACAGAATAGTTGTTGATTTATTTACAAGTTGTTAATGACACATGCTGAAAAACTGAACAAGTTAAAAACTCTATGATTTAACAGATACAAATTTAAACAGTTGATAATGCCTATAACAATGGGGATATCAATGAAAGACAAATATAAAATTTACTAAAAAAAACTGGTAGAAGATATTTTATGATTGGTATATCCAGAACTCATTTTCTAAACATTGTTACAAGAGTTTTAATCAAGTCACATTATTCTAATATTTAGATCCTTTATGGTTTACATTGGATATCACATATAATTTCCTCTAATGACAAATTAAGGAAATTAAGGAAATATTTGGGAATATGCAACCATGTAAAAAGTAACAAGTCTAATAAGTCAGATACAGAATTACAGTGAACTTGGAAACAATTTATGAACCACAATTTTACATATATACCATTTATATCTGTACCATATATGAAGTTTAGGCTTCTATTAACACACAGCTTTAATATTTTAGTTCTTGTCTTAAAGTAGAAATATGTTTTTCAGCAAGAGAATCTTTCTTAACTTGTACATGAGTAGATCAAGCTTATATAACTAGAAATTCAAACCTTGAAAAGAGTTCTTGCTTGTTTTGTTACATAATGATAGAATTCTTAGATTGAAACCAAATGTTTGTTAATTCTTGTTCTGGTTTATGATTCACACTATACTGGCTCCTGTATTTAACTACCAAATATTAACTTGATTGTAATAGCAGTAGTGTTTATATTACAGTAGTGTTTATATTAGTTGACTGATCCATTCAACTAAAAACTGAGATACATGCACCAGAATTACATTTAACTGATATAATATTTTGGTCTAATAAGGAATCTAAAGCTTGATTTAAAACCCCCAGCTATAATTTAGCTGATCCATAACCATCCTAAAAACATGCTCAAAAACATCTATATAATATATTGGTAAAACCTTCAGAAAGATTACAATAATTGGAAAAATCCATTGTGTGTTTTGTGTGTGTGTGTGTGAGAGAGAGTGAGTGAGTGAGTGAGTGAGTGAGTGAGTGAGTGAGAGGGAAGGAGAGAGAGAAGAAGAGGGAGAGGGAGAGAGAATCAATATTAAAACACTTATTTTTGTTCCACTACAAATTTGGAGCACTTGTTAATTAAATTACAACATCTCTTGCAGGTTTTGAATTTCTACTTATATTTTATTTATTTATTTGGGTTTGTATGCCGCTCCTCTCCGGGGACTCGGAGCGGCTAACAACATATATATAACAGAGAATTACAATATAAAAACCCAAACAAGATATCTAAAACCAATTAAAAAAAACACACATTCAATGCAACAATCAACTACAATCATCCCCAGGATTGCCGGCAAAGATGAGTTTTTAGGTTTTTCCGGAAGGCCGGGAGAGTTGGAGAAACGCGGACTTCAGGAGGCAGTTGGTTCCAGAGGGCGGGCGCCACAACAGAGAAAACCCTCCCCCTAGGGCCCACCAGATGACATTGTTTCGCTGACGGGACCCGGAGGAGGCCGACCCTGTGCACTCTCACCGGTCATAGAGACGTATGTGGCAGAAGGCGGTCCCGTAAGTATCCTGGTCCCATGCCATGAAGGGCTTTATAGGTAATAACCAACACCTTGAATTGGGCTTGGAGACCAATAGGCAACCAATGCAGCATGCGGAGAGTTGATGAAATGTGGGCACAACGAGGAAGGCCCACAACTGCTTGCGCAGCTGCATTTTGCACTAATTGTAGTCTCCGAACACTCTTCAAGGGTAGCCCCATGTAGAGAGCATTGCAGTAGTCGATCCTCAAGGGCATGTGTGACTGTGAGGAGTGACTCCCGATCCAAGTAAGGACACAACTGGTGCACCAGGCGAACCTGGGCAAATGCCCCCCTCGCCACTGCCAACAAATGATGATCCAATATCAGCTGTGGATCGAGGAGGACACCCAAGTTGCGAACCTTCTCTGAGGGGTTTATAGATTCACCCCCCAGGGTAATGGAAGGACAGATAGAAGTGTCCTTGGGAGGCATCATCCACAGCCACTCTGTCTTATCGGGGTTGAGCCTTAATCTGTTAACACCCATCCATACCCTCACAGCCTCCAGACACCGGCACATCACCTCAACCGCTTCACTGATATGGCCAGGAGTGGAAATGTACAGCTGAGTATCATCAGCGTACTGATGGTATCTCACTCCGTGGCGGTGGATGATCTCACCCAGTGGCTTCATGTAAATGTTAAAAAGTAGGGGAAGAGAACCGATCCCTGAGGCACCCCACATGGGAGTAACCTAGAGGTGGACCTCTGGCCCCCCACAAACACCGACTGTGACCGACCAGTGAGATAGGAGGAGAACCACCGCAATACGGTGCCCCCCACTCCCAATCCCTCCAGCCGGCGCAGAAGGATACCGTGGTCAATGGTATCGAACGCTACTGAGAGGTCAAGCAGCACCAGGATAGAGGACTGGCCTCCATCCCGGGCCCGCCAGAGATCATCCATCAGAGCGACCAGAGCAGTTTCGGTGCTGTAGCCGGGCCTGAACCCCGACTGCAGAGGGCCCAGATAATTAGCTTCCTCCAGAGACTGCTGGAGCTGATGCACCACCACCTTCTCAACAACCTTCCCCACAAAGGGAAGGTTGGAGACCGGATGATAGTTGGTCAAAATTACTGGATCCAGGGAAGGCTTCTTGAGGAGGGGGTGCACAAGTGCCTCCTTTAAGGGAGCTGGAAAGGACCCCTCCCTCAAAGAAGCGTTGACAATCTCCTGGATCCAGGTACGTGTCACCACCCTACTGGCCAAAACCAGCCAGGAGGGACACGGGTCCAACAAACAGGTGGCAGAACTTACAGCTCCAATGGCCCTGTCTTCTTCCTCAGGCATAACAGCCTCAAACTCACCCCAGACGACCGGACAACAACATGCCCCTGTCCCATCAACTGAATCATTATCAGTCGACTCTGCTACACAATTGGAGTCTAGGTCAGCCCGGATCTGAGCCACTTTGTCTGCGAAACAGTTATTAAAGTCCTCGGCACTACCCTGCAAGGGAGGCCCCGGACCCCTTGGGTTAATGAGGGACCAGGTCACCCTAAACAGGGCAGCCGGACGAGATTCCGCAGACGCGATCAAAGCAGAAAGATACAAAGATCTTGCCGCCTTAATCGCCTTCAGATAGGCTTTAATAAATGAGCTCAATCTGGTTCAATCAGATCCGGACTTACTTCGTCTCCATCGCTTCTCTAGACGTCTCTTATGGCGCTTCATCCTCCTGAGTTCCTTGGTAAACCAAGGAGACCTCCTGGGGCCAGCACCACGGAGAGGTCACAAAGGCGCAATCCAGTCAATAGCCCCCTTCGCGGCCGTATTCCATGCCGCTACCAGGGACTCCACCGGACTGTGAATGAGGGAGCTTGGTAATTCCCCAAGCACCGTCTGAAAACCAATTGGATCCATCAGGCGTCTAGGGCGGAACCACCTAATCGGTTCCGCCTCCCTGCGGGGAAGGATTGGGGCCGTAAAATTCAGTCGAAGCAGGAAATGATCAGTCCATGACAAAGGCAAGATATCTAAGCCCCTTAAAACCAGATCATTACCCAACTGCTCCGAAAGGAAAATCATATCCGGGGCATGTCCACCCTCATGCGTCGGACCCTGCACTACTTGGGTCAGGTCCATGGTTGTCATGGCAGCCAAAAACTCCTGTGCCAATCCCAAGGACTCGCCAAGCGACGGCAGATTGAAGTCCCCCAAAACCATAAGCCTGGGGAACTCCACTGCCAGCCCAGCAACCTCCTCGAGTAGCACAGGCAGGGCTGATGCCACGCAGCTGGGAGGCAGGTACGTAAGCAATAAGCCCACCTGTACCCCTAGGTCCAGCATCATGAGGATGAACTCGCAACCCGGAATTTCGGAAACAGTGAGCCTACGTAGACTGAGGTTCTCCCGGGCCAAAATAGCCACTCCTCCCCCCTTCCCTGGGGTCATGGCTGATGCCATACCTGATGGGAATATACCCGTGAGGGGAACTCCCCCCTCAGGGCCCAACCACGTCTCAGTCACACACGCCAAGTCGGTCTCCTCATCCATGAAAAGATCATGAATGAGGGGGGGCTTATTGTTAACTGACCTGGCATTAAGCAGCAACAACCTGAGCCCAGGGCCCGAGCTACACCCATCACCAGGATCATGGGAAGAGCAAGATTTTTCAGAAGGGCCAGAACAAGGAACTGCTAAGAGACAGCAGGACCGAGTTCCCCGAGTGCGGCTTACCCTCCTGCTCCCACCATACCTGCCTCTTCCCTGAATGACCGGTATACTCCAGCCCTCATTGACTCCAGAGTCCACATTCCCCCAGCCCCCGTTTTCCCTCAAGCTCGGCAAGCCTGTCCATTCATCTATGATACATTATTCAGACATATCTCCATCCCATACATACATCACTCACCCCCCAATTTAATAAAGATCTTAATAAAGATGTCCCACCCACCCAATTTAAACAGCTAAAAACCCTAATATATAAACCCCCCAATATATAAAACTATCAATGTCTAAAACCATAACAATATTAATCTTAATAAAAATAATTGCAACTGTTCCTATATTAGTTCTTCCTAAGATAGAACCCGAAATAGGCTTTGAGCTAAAAAGTCCAAAGCCCAAACCCACAGAAGGAGTAATTGTAAAAGCAGTGGCTATTAAACCCAACGTCCCAAAATTAAGGCCTTCAAATAAACTCAATATTCCTCCAAAAGAAAAACCTCCGCCACCACCTCCCCCATCGGTGCCCGCAACAGCTGACGTAGCAGAAGCCAATGTGTTGGCTCCGAAGGAGAAGCCCGCTAACATAGTGGCAGCAGCGACGGAAGGCCACACCCACAGGGTCTTACAGTTTAGCCAACCTGACTCTCCACCCTCACATCCAGCCAAGTCACAATGTAACCAGGTTCCCGTAGGGCAGCCCCCTCAGGCTCGTATTCTTCTAGCACTTATGGGACTTAGGGTTGGAGAGAGACTAATGCTCATCCTTCAAGGTCCCTAATTCTAGGTGGGCAGGGCGAGAGCGGCGAACACGCCAGGAAAGCCCTCAAAATATTGTGTGGGAAAAAAGACCCTTTTCCCCCCCAGTTCTCATCCCTGCAGCCGGGTTTTCATCCTCTCACAAACCACGGCAAGCGCAGGCGTCGGTGTCTCCAGCTCCAGCTGACAAAGTTCTAGGCGGGCAGGGTGAGGGCGGTGTCCAGGTGGTCGGACACGCAGGCGTCGGCGTCTCCAGCTCCAGCTGACAAAATAGGGTGGTGGTCTCTTTTCAAGTGTTCCTTCTGCCCCAAAGCCGGGGAAGCCGGAGAACTCCTCAAAAATGTTACATGGAAAAAAGAGCCCTCTCCCCCCTGGGTTTTTCATCCTCTCACAAACCACGGCAAGCGCGGGCGTCAGTGTCTCCAGTTCCAGCCAACAGAGTTCTGGGTGGGCAGGGCAAGGGCGGCATCCTGATGGTTGAACACGCCGGGGAAGCCTGTGTCTGCTGCAAGCGAGGAGTGGCTGCAGCAAGCAGCGAGTCCCCTGGCGTCCAGCAGGCCTGCCTCCGATGCCCAGCCAGCGGTAGGAACGTCCCCGGCGTCTGTGGCAATGGAGGGGGGTGGCCGCGGTGCACAGCGGCCTCACCAGCTCCCAGCTGATCCTTGGGAGCCAGGCGGTGTCCGGCCGGCTTACCGACTCCCTGCTGGTCTTCGGGAGTCGGGCTGGTCTTCGGGAGTAGGGAGTAGTGGCTGCTGGTAGTCGTCGTCCCAGGAAGCAATGTTGCCCATGTCCAGCCGGCTTACTGACTTATATTCTTCCCAATTCCTTGGGTTCAACTTCATAGAAATGGTGAAAATTATCTGCTTTTATCTGTGTCTGAGAAGATATAAGCAACAAGCCCGGGATGCTTTTGTTCTCTGATTTCCTCCTAGACATACTTAATGCATATATGCTTGATCAACTCATGTACAAGATAAGAAAGATTATCTTGCTGAAAAACATATTTCCTATTTTAAGACAACAAACTCAGTATCTGGATGGCAAGTGTTTTTCTCTTCTTGGAAGGACATCTAAGGCATTTTATATTGTACAAGTTGAGTTTAAATTGAAATATGCATTCACTTATATTTCTATTACTTGTGGGTGAGAGGATAAAGATAAAATGAAATAAACAAAATTTCAAATACATGAAAGTAAAAAAAAACCCTTTAGGTGCCTGCACTTAAGAAAGATGCCTACAAGAAGAAAAACTATAAGAATCATTTTATAACCATCAGATTTGATTACTGAATGAAACAATGTTAATATTATTAGTTTTCATAATAATAATAATAATAATAATAATAATAATAATAATAATAATAATAATAAAGTTGGAAAGGACCTTGGAGGTCATCGAGTCCAACCCCCTGCTCAGGCAGGAAACCCTACACCACTTCGGACAAATGGCTGTCCAGTCTCTTCTTAAAAATTTCCAGTGTTGGAGCATTCACCACTTCTGGAGGTAGGTTGTTCCACTGGTTAAATTGTTCTAACTGTCAGGAGGTTTCTCCTTAGTTCTAGGTTGCTTCTCTCCTTGATTAGTTTCCATCGTTGCTTCTTTTCCTGCCCTCAGGCACTTTGGAGAATAGCTTGACTCCCTCTTCTTTGTGGCAGCCCCTGAGATATTGGAACACTGCTATCATGTCCCCCCTCATCCTTCTCTTCATTAAACTAGACATACCCAATTCCAGCAACCATTCCTCCTATGTTTTAGCCTACAGTCCCCTAATCATCTTTGTTGCTCTTTCTAGAGTCTCAACATCTTTTTTACATCGTGGTGACCAAAACTGGATGCAGTATTCCAAGTGTGGTCTTACCAAGGCATTGTAAAGTGGTATTGATACTTCACGTGATCTTGATTCTATCCCTCTGTTAATGCAGTGAAGCACTGAATTGGCTTTTTTGTTTTGCTTGTTTTCAAGATGATCCTTAACATCTAGGAACAGTGCCATGGATTGAAGAAATCACCTCTGTTTTTTTGTTCAGGTAACAAAATATAACTATGTGCAGACCTTTGATAGAAATTAAAATCCAATGTTAGTTTTATTTTCATCAGTTTCAATGAAAATGCAGACCTTCGAAGCACATTACAATAATTTCCCATCCATTGTTGAGTAAAGACAAAATAGGCTCTTGTTGTATGTTGTGTTGTTTCATTAGCTCTATTAGGGGCTGAGATGTCTCTGCTCAAAATAAGAACACAAACATACATAGCTCTAGAACTGAGTTATCAATAAAAGAGACATACTCCAATAAACTGGCCCCATTGCTCTTGTATTGTAGAGTAGAAATGTTGTCAGATGCTCATATGACATGATGAATAGAGTTTAGTTTGCATCAGATTCAGCTGGGAAAATCTATGTTGTACAGATGTGGAAAGCACTAGATATGTCAGTAATATTATCATTGCAATGTGACATATTGGACATAGGTTGGAATACAGATCTATTTCTACTGCAATAACAATAAGCTTTTTTAAAAAAAATTGTCTCTTGTATGTACACTCAAAGACCAGTACAATCAATATAATTATCACCACTTGTCATCTTTTACCAACATTTATTTGCATTTTTAATTACCTGCATGCTGTAACCTATCTTATAGATAGATATAGATATAGATATAGATATAGATATAGATATAGATATAGATATAGATACAGATACAGATACAGATACAGATACAGATACAGATACAGATACAGATACAGATACAGATACAGATACAGATACAGATATAGATATAGATATAGATATAGATATAGATAAAGACTTATTAGCTTGCAATAATGTTGAGAAATTCAGAAAGAGGAAGCATTGGAGCTGGTTGTGATATACTAAAATGAAAGGTAGTGGAATATTCTTTCAAATTGACACAAGACATTCTTGTTCATTCACAACAAAGATTATGAATTTAGAATACCTAGTTATTGCTTCTGCTCTGTTTCACTGATTGTTTGAACCCATATATGTCAAGGTGATTGGGAAGCACTCAGGCATTTTTTAAATAAGGATATGAGGAGGGAAGCTATCTAAAATTCCTATCTTGAGATCCAGTCTCCCCAAATTAGGTCCAGAAATAAGCCAATGATCTTTCCAACAATCCTTAACTCCACCTGATCTTTCGGGTTTGGTATGTTTATGGCACATATATGCGCTCAACATTTTAAAAAAAAAACCAAAATGAAAGTAAAACAGGGTACTAATCTTAGACTGCTTATTCATTTAATGCATGCCTAATAATAAGATTTTTAATATCAAGCAGGATAAAAAAGAGGCTTATATATGGAACCAAGTATGAAGGATAACTCATAGGATAAATAGAGCTAAATTTATACAGAAACATTCCCAGCAGTCCTTAATATTGTAGAAATATGTTGCTGAGCTTCATAAAGTGGAATCAATTTTACAATCAAATCTCTGTGGAGGAGGAAGAAAAGGCTAACCTGCTTGCTCGTTTTTCTCTTCCTATTTTTTGTGTACATTTCACTTGTACATTCAGAATTCTGAGTTCTAGTGGGTGTGTGTATATGCACATGTGTGTATGCACATGAGTATGTGTGTCCCTGCAACTTTCTTGGCAAGATTTCAAAAGTGATTTGCCATGAGAGAAAGAGAGACTGGCCCAGGCTCATCTAGCTAGCTTTGTACCTAAGATAAGACTAAAACTCACAATTTCTTGGTTCTAGGTTGATACTTTAACTATTACGTGAAACTGACTCTATATTCTGTTTTTTTTCATTAATAAAGGGCAATAATTATGCAAATCACAGCTCTCTGGAGCACAACATCTAAATATAATTCTACTTGGCAACAATTATTTTTATTAATTCATATAGTTATTATTCATTTAGAATGTAAATACTCCAAGATACCCTCTAGTCCTAAAAAATATAATTTGCAAAATGAAACTGTTAAAGTTCTTTTTTAATCTGCAAATATGATTTCATGATTGATTAATATTTCCTCAACCAAGTCATGGATTTTCTATTGTACATGCCTGGACATTTCTCAATCTGCTCAATGTTATTTTGCTGACTGTTCAAAATCCTCCAGGCCTGAAACAGCCTTTCTCAACGGGGGTTCCTCAAGACATCTTGACTTTAAAAAATAAGGATCATTTTTTGAACTTCACGCACTGCACAGTGCTAATGGTCATGGTGGTAAGAATTTTTCACTTGCCATAATTCAGCTGCTGACCTGACACTTTCTTGCTGCCAAAGAAATTATTTCAAGAGTTCCTCCAGAGTGAAAAAGGCTGAGAGAGTGAAAGCTAAGTTACTTGTTGCTCTCTACAGAATAACAGAATGACAGAGTTGGAAGGAACCTTGGAAGTTTTCTAGTCCATCCCTTTGCTCAAGCAAGAGACCCTATATGATTTCAGACAAATGGCTGTCCAGTCTCTTCTTAAAAGCCTCCAGTGATGGAGCACCTACAACCTCTGAAGGCAAGCTTCTCCACTGGTTATTTGTTCTCACCATTAGGAAATTTCTCCTCAGTTCAAGGTTGCTTCTCTCCTTGATTAGTTTCTATCCATTGTTTCTTGTCCTTCCCTCTGGTGCCTTGGAGAATAATTTGACTCCATCTTTTTTGTGGCAGCTCCTCAAATATTGGAACACTGCTTTTCACTGGGCTAGACATTCTTGCAACCATTCTTCATATGTTTTCATATATTCATATGTTTACTTGCTAAGTTCTCATCCTCTATTCCCAAAATTTTTGCCTGCCTTAGTTGACTTATCTGTGCAAAAAGAAAATTGTACATTCCTCAGTTATTATTGGAGAAAACTGTTTTCTGCTTAGGGTTGCTATAATGATTTACTGTGCTCAGCTGTGTTATTGATTGTACTTAGTCTGAAATCTATAGATATCATGGGATAAGGGGAATCATTGCTCTCTCAAATATACAGGAGAGCTTAAAGATTGGGCTGGCAGGTTTGAGAAATGCTTCAGGCCATCTTCTTCAATTCAGGAATATTAGTATTTCTTCCCCCTATTAATGTGCAAATAGGCATGGAATCAGTGGTGGGATTCAAATATGTGAACTGTATGGATGCCACTTCTGGAAGTCCATTCTGGGCCTGGGCAATTAGCTACCAGTTCTGCTAAAGTGGTATGAACCAGCTGAATCCCACCACAGCATGGAAGTATAATTCACATAAATAGGATGGCACCATATAAATACAATTCATAGAATAGCACATATTCCAGCAGAGAGAGGTTCCATGAAGATGAGTTCCAGAATGGGCCCAAAAGCTCAGAAGAGTAAACCTCTGGTCCCGGTGACTGACCCAGATTGGATCATGCAAGTCACATATTGTACATGCATGAAATAAAATGATGGAACATTTCCCTCTTACCCAGATGTTTTTTCTACTTGCTTTATCACATGGACATATTTTTACAATTCCTAAGTCTTTCCTGAATGATATTCTCTAGGAATCAAAGCTCTGCACTAGATAAGCTCCACATCCACCTGGCATTCATCCTGCAAAGTAATTCAAGAAGAAAAATTCTGCACTTGTGCTTTGAGTCCTTGGAAAGCTGGCAGCAGGGTTTAGTTTTTGGCTGTTGTTCTCTTAAACTGCTCCAGTGCCTATACCCTTCCTAAATGGAACTGTGACAATAATTGAAAGTTAATATTAAATTGCTATTTTACTTGTCTCTTCAGAATCTGCAAATTGTATTGTCTCAATCAACACTTTCTGTGGAATACAATTAGTAATACTAATTACAACTCTATTTCTTCTTTTCTTTAGACTAGCTAAGCCCAAGTCCTGCAGCCGTTCTTCATATGTTTTAGTCTCCAGGCCTTTGATCATCTTAATTGCTCTTCTCTGAACTTTTTTTCCAAGGTCTCAACATCTTTTTTGTAGTATGGTGACCAAAATTGGTAGCAGTATTCCAGGTGTGGTCTCACTAAGTTTTTATAAAGCAGTACTAATACTTTGCGTGATTTTGATTCTATGCCTCTGTTTATGCAACCCAGGATTGTATTAGATTTTTTGGCTGCTGCTGCACATTGCTGGCTCATGGTCAAGTGCTTGTCCCTTAGGACTCCAAGGTCCCTCTCACAGTTACTGTTTTTGAGCCAGGTATCACCTAATCTATCTTTGATTTTTTTCCTACCTAAATATAAAACTTTGCTTTTTTCCACATTAAAACTCATTTTGTTGGATAGAGCCCATTGTTCCAGTTTGTCAAGATCTTTCATTCCTTTATTTTTGTCACATTTTCAATTACTTTAGATCAGAGGGTATAAGGTTGTTAATTGAAAGTGCTGCAAAAAAATTCAAAAGGAAACAACAGTTCCTCTGAAATTGCTAAACTAGGACATTTATAGGTTACCTTAGTCACTTATTGCAACTAAATAATAATTGTTAATATTTCAGCAAGTCAGACCTTACTACTGGGTAACTTTAGGGAAGCACAACTCTACAAGAATGCCAAGAAGACTGGGTGATATAAAAATGCTGAGTAGGATCACATCTGCTCTGTTCTAGGATGAGTGATCCATCAAGCAAACAGTGCTGATGTTTAGACTGGAACACATAAATAAAACATCTGGAGAAAATGGTTTTTTATTTTGTAGCCAAAAAACAATTACACAGAGGTATCCATGCAGTTAAAGTGTAACTGAAAGGGTCTTCATCTTTTTAAGTCTAGATCTGTGTAGCTCATCTAAACTAATACATGAATCACAGAAGCCATTTCATACATTCAGGTGATTCCTAATAAAACAAGAATGAATCATTAATTATATCCTTTTGTTGCTATCTTCATAAAGTGAAGATAAATGTTTCTTTGCATTGCCAAATCTTTCATACTCATATCAGCTTTTCATACAACTTAGAACTTTGAAATTCTATAGCTGTATATTGCATTGGAACTGCTTCTATTCCCTCTTATTTCTGAAGCTGGCCAAAGAGGTAGGACAGGACCACTAGATTTATCTCTGATCTTTTCCATCATACATGTTATCTGAAACCTAAAACCCTGGGGGACTTTGGATGCATGTGGCCTGTAACAAAAGGTTGAACTTAAAAACTGATATCATCAACAGAATTTTGGCTTCCTAGACCATGGTCTGCATTACCTAGATGAAGGGCTACTGGCAAGAGATGGACTGTACCTCACAAGAATTGGAAACAATATATTTGGAAAACAACTGACTCATCTTATCTAAAGTGCTTTAAACTAAAAAAATAGGGGGGAGGGAGCCAAACTTCATGACCTATATAATCTATTTCCAAGCAAAAACTACTAGATAATCAATCATATAAGAAGGAAGGCAGTAAAGAGAAAAAAGAAATAAAAAAGAAAAACATAATGAAATAGAAAGTGATGGAAACGATAGAAATCCCAGTTACAAAGTAGGAGATATAAGAAACAAACCCAAGACTAATAAAGAACTAAAATGTCTATACACTAATGCTCAAAGTTTAGGAAACAAACAGGATGAACTTCAAGTATTAGTACATGAAGGCAGATATGATATAGTTGCCATTACTGAAACCTAGTGGGATGAAACTCATGACTGAAATGTACTGTTGGAAGGATATAAACTATTCAAAATAAACAGAATATCAGCAGATAGCCTGAATCTGCAAAGATGAAGTCAGGAAAACAAAGGCTCAGAATGAACAAACACTCTAGTGGGTTATATATTGAAAGTTTCTTTCAATATATAAACAACAACAAAAAGAGTCAAGGAAACAGTTGGTCCACTAAAGATAGAAGATGGCAAGGAAGTAACAGGCAGTAGAGAGGAAGCAGAGCTGCTTAACTCATTCTTTGCATCAGTCTTTACACAAAAAGAAACTATAGTCCAACCTACCAAAAACATAACTGTAAAAAACAGGCTAAAAATAAAACTTAAAATAACCTAGTAAATGGTAAGAGAATACCTGTCTGTCCTTGATTAATACAAATCAGTGGGACCTGATAGGTTACGTCCCAGAGTGCTGAAGGAGCTGGCAAATGTTATCTCAGAACCATTGTATCATATCTTTAAAAAATCTTGGAGCACTTGGGAACTACAAGAGGATTGGAAAAGAGCTGATGTGGTTCCCATCTTCAAAAAAGGGAGAAATTACAGACCAATCAGCCTGACATCAATACCTGGGAAGATACTGGAAAAAATAATAAAAAACAGATCTATGAACATCTAGAAACAAATAAAATTATAACTAGTAGCCAGCACAGGTTTGTTAAAAACAGATTATGCCATACCAATCTTGTTTCATTCTTTGACAAAGTGACTAAATTAGTAGACCAGTGAAATGCTATGGATATAGTATATTTAGACTTCAGCAAAGCATTTGACAAAGTAGATCACAACTTACTTCATGGTAAGCTAGAAAAATGTGTGATAGACAGCATCATCACCAGATGGATTTGTAACTGTCTGACAAACTGTACTCAATGAATAATCCTTAATGGTACTACATCTACATGGAGGGAAGTAAGCAGAGGGGAACCACAAGGTTCTGTTTTAGGCTCAGTACTCTTCAATATCTTCATAAATGACTTAGATAAGGGAACAGAAGGGGAACACATTAAATTTGCAGATGACACTAAGCTGGTAGGAATAGCCAACACCCCAGAAGACAAGCTGAGAATCCAAAAAGATCTTGATGGACTTGGACAATGGGTCCTATCCAACAAAATGATATTTAACATGGAGAAAATCAAGGTTTTACATCTAGGCAGGAAAGGCCAAAGGTACAAGTACAGATTAGGCAAAACCTGACTCAAAAACAGTAACTGTGAGAGGGACCTTGGAGTCCTAGTGGACGATCACTTGAACATGAGCCAGTAGTATGCAACAGCAGCAGCCAAAAAAGGTAATACAATCCTTGGTTGTATAAACAGAGGCATAGAATCAAAATCACGTGAAGTATTAATACCACTTTATAAAGCCTTAGAAAGGCCACATCTGGAATACTGCATGAAGTTTTGATCACCACATTACAAAAAAGATGTTGAGATTTTGGAAAAATTGCAAAGAAGAGCAACCAAGATGATTAAAGGCCTGGAGACTAAAACATATGAAGAATGGTTGCAGGATTTGGGAATGGCCAGTCTAGAGAAAAGAAGGACTAGGAGGGACATAATAGCAGTATTCCAGTATTTGAGAGGCTGCCAGAAGGAGGAGGGTGTCAATTTATTTTCCAAAGCACCAGAAGGCAACACAAGAAACAATGTATGGAAACTAATCAAGGAGAGAAGCAATTGGAATTAAGGAGAAACTTCCTAACAGTGAGCACAATTAACCAGTGGAACAGCTTGCTTTCAGACTTTATGGGTGCTTCATCACTTGAGGTTTTTAAGAAGAGACTGGACAGTCACTTGTCTGAAATAATATAGGGTCTCCTGCTTGAGCAGGGGGCTGGACTAGAAGACATCCAAGGTCCCTTCCAGCTCTATTCTGATTAGTATTTACAGGTCCTGTGTATGTTTCAGCTAAGCTGGTGTGAAAGTGTCATAGAGGCGAAAAAAAGAGGACATAATACACTTTCCTTTTGCTGGTCTTTTTGCACTGTAATATGGTGTCTAAAAAAATTAAGTTTAGGGGAAGATCTTCCAGAAGAAGGCAAGTTTCATTTCTCTTTTTCTTCCACCAAAAGTATCTCTTTGCGGTGTGCTTAATTTCATGTAGCACTCATCCACATTTATTATAAGCTCTTAGAGACTGCTAATAGCAATTCTCTTTTCTTCTCTTTGCCTCTAAATTCATGTTTTTCTCTCCATCTAACAACTTCTCTCTGTATCTTCTTGTGTCTCTGTTTTAGACAGCAGGTTGTTTAGTGACTGCTTGAAGTTATAATGGCACTTAATAAAGAGTCTTATGACTGTTTTTCACACTTAAGACTGTTGCAGCATCACATGGTCATGTGATCAAAATTCAGACGCTTTGCAGCTGACTCATATTTATGACGATTGCAGTGTCCCAGGGTTATGTGATCCCTTTTTACAACATTCTGACAAGCAAAGTCAATAGGGAAGCCAGATTCACTTAACAATTGGGTTACTAACTTAACAACTGTGGTGATTCATTTAACAATGGTGGCAAGAAAAGTTGTAAAATGGGGCAAAATTCAGTTAACAAATGTCTCACTTAACAACAGAAATACTGGGTTTAATTGTGGTCATAAGTCAAAGACTACCTGTAATAACAAGTCATATGCATTACAGATGTCACTAATCAGCAGAGGTATACTCTAAAAAACTAGCATCTCCCAAATGCTTTTTTCCATAGTTATATTTTTAATTCTTTGTGGAAAATCCTTAGAGAGGAGGTAGTTGTATATATATGAAGATAGGTTGTTCTAGGTTGATAGGTGCCACCATTGAAAAGACCAGATCCCAGGATCCATGTTGAGGCCCCTTTTGATCAATTGGTAAGTTAGGAAACTGCACAGTCAGAAAATTCCCTAAGCTCATGATCATGTATGGACTGATAAGTAAATATAGAGCCACAATGATTTATATTTTATTTAAAGTTTTTTTCAATATAGTAGCAGCTTTTCAAATATGTTTTTATTTAAAAACAATATTTTTTATTATTTTATTCTGAAGCTGCTATTAATGCCAATTAATATCCAAATAAATAGAAAACATTATTTAGAAAAAGTTAAGTGTAATTTGATAGATTTTCCAAGTGGAATTTGAAAGTATTATCCTGGGAATATATTATTTGTGTGGATAAATACCTTTCTATGGTAAACTGCTCTGGGCATATATTTGGAGATATTGTTCTCCCATAAGCAGGCTTTATTTAGCATATTTTATGCAAATATTGAGGGTGCTTATGAAATTTAGCCAAGATTGGGCTATCTGTCATGAATAATAACAGAATGAATATGTTCATTCTTTGAGGCTGTTATTTAAAAAACATATAAGGCACACATGTAGAAATTCATATTATTTGACACATTTCTTTAGCGCTCGGCAGGCTGCCCTCTTGAGAGCACTTGATTTACAAATGGCATTGACTTGTGTAGCCAAACTATAATTAACAAACACTCGGCTGTTTGCTTTCTTTCACAGAACTTTCTTTCCTAACTGCCAGCCTAATGCATTATAGAAATTAGTGTTTTCTGTACAGCGAATGGCTACAATTATGAATAACTCAAAAAAGGATAAAGTAGTTTGTTTTACTTTATATTATGAATATACTTCAGAATACAATGAGAAGCTATTAGGGGAACAGAGTTTTTCTGTCTGGAATACAATGAATATATATACCGCATGCATAAGATGCACAAACAAGACATTAGATTCTGCAGAGTTGCTATTAAAATTCCATTTAAATCCAAATCTGAAATAATATCACCCTGGTTCAGCTGAAACATCAGAAGAATAGTTAGGGATATCAAACAAATTTCACTTCAAGGAATAGTGTTTCTTTTAAACAAATGCAGCATTTCTGGGATAAAAGGAGAGCTTCTTATGTAAATCAATAATTAGTTAAAAAAATAAAACAATAGGAGATAAATATAGCTTGTGTTTTCAACAAAGAATTTTACACAAGCTTTCAGGGATCTGCTCTGCATCTTAGACCTGGATCTCAATTTAGGGTTAAACACATGCAGGAACATTACATTAATAATGATTGAAAGCAAAGAGATCCCTCAAACTTCGAAAATATATTTAGATGGCAAATGCAATTAATATTTGGAAATAGAAAACAACTCATACTTTATTAATGTACAGTCATAATGTTCCTAGAATAAGTAGTTCACATAGTGAGATTAGTGATAATAACAATTCTCTATTAACAAAATTAGAATAAACTAAAATAGAACAAAAATGCAGAGAGAGAAGTCCTGTATCTTAGCTAGCATGAGACTCAAATCAAAACCCTTCTAACAGGAATTGTAATAATTTTCAAACTATCCAACCTAAATTCATCATAATTTTATTATTATGAGTTTCTCATTTCACTCCAAATGTGCTTCTTTGGTCAGAACATGGATGACAGGAGCTGGAATCAGAAGAACATGTTTGCCATTGGTTTACATATTTGCAATTGAAAAAAAGATAGTGATGACCATATCATTGCTAATGTTTATAAATTGTTATTGAACTTGAACTTGGAGAATGAGTATGTAAAGCATTGTATGATTCAGTGGCCAAAAAATTTGTATATGATATAATGGCTGTACAATGGGAGAACATCTGGATGGAAGGTCTTAAATTTATAATAAATTAAAATTTAAAAGAAAAATTTTTATAAGATGATGTATCATCTGTATTTAATGCTGAATACATCAAGAATGTATAAACATACTTCAAATGAATGTTTTAAATGTAAATGTATAGTGGATATATGTCAAAGTAAATAAATATTGGAGTAGGATTCACATCTTAATGTACAGAAGATTCTCTAAGTGAATATAAAGATAAAACCAGAGACTTTTCTCTTAGGCTTAATGGACAAAGAACTTTAAAAAAATGGAACTTCGATGTTATAATATGCTTATGGCAGCAAGAATACTTTATACAGAAAAATGGAAGGACACTTTGAGTCTCATAAGGGATGAATGGCTGCAAAAGTTGACAGAGTTAGCAGAGATGGCAAAATTGACTGCTTTGATTAAATAAAAGAACACAATTTTGTTTCTACTTGGAAACCACTTTTGGACTTTGTGCTTGAGGTAGAAAAAAAATGAAATGTAAAAATGAAATGAAACATTGATTTTGTGCTTTGCTCATTAGATAAGCAAAATTTTGTGGTGGCAGAAATGGCTAGTATATATTATTTTATACAAGTAAAAAGTTGAGGTATTATGTTACTACTTTATTTTTCTGCATCAGTCATAAGTCAATGGTTTTCTCCCCTCCTTTATCCTGCACCTTTTTTGCCTTCCCCTTTCCTCCCTTATTTTCCCCTTATTTTCATTTTTCTTTGTACTTCCATAGTTCTCTCTCACTGCCTAGTTATATTTATACAATTACTTCTGCTACATATAAAACATGTTAGGCAAAAACTCCTACTTGACACCTATTGTATATTGATGAGGTTTGAGCTCATGGTGACCAAATAGTAAAACTATCTCAGAATTGTAGTGGGAAAGCTCAGCAAAACCATGGAACAATTGTGCAGGTGTAGTGGAATAGGCAATTCTTTGTTGGAGATTTACAACAGCAACAAAAATTGACTGCTATTATTATGATGGCATTATAGAAATATGATTTAGGAAGCTGGCACAATTCTAATTACTGCACCCTAAATAGAAGATGAATGTAAATAATTGAAGTCACCAGACATTATACAAAAAGCTCATTGAGAAGGTGAATATTAAAAAGGACACACAAGGACTTCCGGTGGTGGCATCAGGGCGGAGCGGAGGTAAGGAGACAATCTCTGTCACCTAACTCTGATTTTTTTTACGTTTGGAGACCCTTTGGGGCCGCGGGGAAGTCTGGAGGACCACGTGTGAGAGGGGGGATGCCGGAGAAATAGCGAGGTGAAAGGCGATCGCCCGTTAGGACGAAGGAAACCTCCTAAATCCAATGTAGAAACTTCTGCCATCAGTTGATGGCAGATCTGAGGCCCTGATAAAATCACAGATGAGGCGGAAGCAAAAGAATCTTAATAGGCTATGCTAAGTAGCAACTGTAGTAGCCTATAATACTTCTAAATAGAAAAAGAATAAGATGAAAGTCTAATCTGATTCAAGTGTTTACTAAGACAGGTGTTGAAAGGAAGCTCAAATGGAGAGAGAGGCAAGCAGCGATCCGGCGGGTAGAGCTGTGACTAACAGATTTGAAGAATCAAAACTTTAAGTAAAAGAAGGAAAACACAAATTGATTGAACGTTTGAGCGCAAATATATAAAGAGCTGGAAGATCGAAATAAAGTGGGAGCTGATAGAACCTGTAAAGCGGAGTGAGAGAGGAGAAAGAAAATGGCGGTTTAGAAAGAACGAAAGAGTAATTGGACTTTGGAAGAAGTGACTAGAGGAAAAACTCTGAAACAGACCTGAGGGTAGTGAAGATCTGAAAAGCCTATCGGAGTGTGGCTGGCTGCGGGAGAGTGTGATCTGCAGTGAAGAGCCGAAGGGAGAAGGAGACGCCGAAGTAAGTGAGGAGAACGGACTGAGGTTGGAAGGAAAACCTGGAGTTTGAGAGAAGCCAAGTGCGAAGGAACGGAGAGACGTTTGGGGGAAAAGTGACAGGAAACGGAGCTGAAAAGGACTGATTAATGATGAGTGAGAGGAACGAAGTTTGGAATTTGAAAAGGACTGATTGATGGTGAGAGAGATAAGCTGAAGTTTGGAATTTGACAGAGACAGTGTTTCTTATTGAGACGAGCGAACGGAAGAGAAGGAGATGACGAGATACGATGCTGGGAGTGGCAGGAGAGTGGACAAAGTTTGGGAAGAGAAAAAAATGGACTAGTGATTGAAAGTATATATCTGTGAAATAAGCAAGAAAGTGTAAAGAAAGTGAAGAAAGTTAGAGAGAGGTTGAAGTAATCTGGTAATAAGTAAGAAAGTGTAAAGAAAGTGAAGAAAGTTTAGAGAGAGGTTCAAGCAATCTATGGTAGTGGAGGAAAGTTCAGAGAATTTAGGAAAATTAGAAGTTCAGAAGCTACTGGTCAATTAAAGGAACATTCGGAATTTTAGAGAAGTAGGAGATAATTATGGCAACTTTGAGGACAGGAAAAAATGGTATCTAGTTTAACATTGACACCTTCATCACCACCTGGTCAAAGATTAATAGAAGGGATGTTGGGCACAAAAAAAAAAACAAAATGTATTAATTAATATGCAAGCTATGCAATCAACACTTCTTGTGATCCAAGAAACCATGTTGAAAATGCAAGAGACAATATCAAAAAATCATGTGGAAATGAGAGGGGATATAAACAAGTTGGATAATAGAGTGGAGATGTTGCAACAAACAATGGAGAATAATGAAGCAAGAATACAATTTGTAGAGGCGGGCTTAGACAAAGTAGTGAAAAAAGTTGACATATTAGATACAGAATTGATAGCAGCTAACAAAAAAATGGAGGAAGAAATTATTTATTTAGAAATGGATAAGGCAGTATTCTATTTACGCTTCCAAAATGTGATAGAGGAGAAGGAAGAAGATTTGAGGGATATCATGGCAAATTTGATTTCTGAGGCATTCAGAATACAGACAAATTATGCTAGATGGAACAAACTCCCAAGGGAGGTACATATTAGGTTTACCAGAAAAAGAGTGAGAGATATAATTTATAAAATAATGAGATGAGCCAATAATCTATAAAGGTGTAGAAATATTAAGTTTAAAACAGATACCGAAAAGGATAAGAGATCAAAGAAGGGACTATAGATTCTTAAGCTCCTATTTAATTAAAAAAAACTATACCTTTTAGATGGTTAATTCCGGAAGGGATGTTGATATCTTGGAGAGGGAGGAAGATTAAAATAGACAATCTAGAGAATGCCCGAGAATTTTATGACCAATTGGAAGGAACAGAGGAAGAGAACAGTAGTAAGGAAGAACTGGAATCCAAAAGTCAGGAAGACCAACAGCCAGAAATAAGGGAGAGAAAGTAAGGGGGGAAATGAACAGAGGAAGGAGAAAGGAACAGGCCCAAGAACAAGACAAGCTCACAAGTAAAACACACAAGTAGAAAATAGAAAATGAAATTAGGTTATTATATATCAACATTAATGGATTAAACACACCAGCAAAAAGAAAGCAAATATTAACAAAACTAGTCAAACAACACATAGATATTGTCTGCTTGCAAGAAGTACATATTAAAGAGCAACATAGGCACCATTTAGAGTTTCCCAAACTAGGATCATTATTTACAGCATTAGCTAATCAAAAGCAAAGAGGAATAGCAGTTTACATCAAAAAAGAGATAAATGCAAATTTAAAATTTCAAGATTTGGATGGAAGGGTATTAATAATAGAAATACAAAATGAACAGAAGACCTGGCTTTTAGTAGTAATATATGCACCGAATGAGAACCAATATAATTTTTATCAGAAGTTACACAAGAAATTGATAGAACTGGGTCATTCAAATATTTGTATTGTGTGTGATTATAATGCAATGGTGGATACAAAAAAAGATTATATCACTGATAAGAAAAAGAAAAAGAAAAAGAAAATTTTACCAAAGACCTTCTTCGAGCTAGCACATGAACTTAATCTATTAGACCAATGGAGAAAGAGAAATCAAAAAGAAAAAGGATATACATTCTTTTCAAATCCACACAAATCATGGTCTCGAATAGATATGATATGGACAAATGAAGAATTGGGACAGGATATAGAGACTATAGAAATAAAACCAAATGTATGGGCAGATCATAACCCGATAGAAATAGTCTGGAAGGGGCAAAAAAAAAGCCTAGAAAAAGATGGGTAATGAACTTTTATATCTTAAAGGAAAAAGAATTTATTACACAGACTAGAAAGGAAATGGATTATTTCTTTAAAGAAAACACAAAACAACAAACATCAATACAAATCATATGGGATACAGCGAAGGCATATTTAAGGGGACTAGCAATAGCTTATACTGCACAGAAAAATAGGGAGAAAAGACAAAGGCAAAACATACTAAAGTTGAATTCAAATTACAAGAAAAGCCTCAGGATGAATTGATTAAAGCGAGACTAGTACTAGCCAAACATAAATTAAATGTGATGGAACAAGAGGAAAGAGTTAAAGAATTGAAAATGATAAAACAAAATTTTTTTGAACACGCAAATATACCTGGGAGATGGATTTCTTATAAATTAAAAAAAGAGAGAGAGAAAAAAATCATTCAGGAACTTTATGATAGAAATGGAGAACTACAATATAAGATGGATAAAAAGAAAGAAATAATCCAAACCTTTTTTGAGTCATTATACAAAAAAGATGAAATAGATGGGGAAAAGATTAAACAATATCTAAAAGTTAATGGTCTCCCAAAATTAAAAGAAGCACAAAGAGACATACTGAATGGAAAATAACAGCTATGGAATTAAAAAGGGCGGTCCAAAAAAATAATAATAATAAGACTCCGGGACCGGATGGTCTTCCAGGGGACCTGTACAAAACCTTTTATGAAGAGTTTGAAAAGATATTATTAGAGGTATATAATGATGTGTTGGAGAAATCAAATCTACCAGACTCCTGGATAGAGGCTATTATATCTCTTATTCCAAAAGAAGGCACAGACCCTAAACAGATTAAAAACTATAGGCCAATCTCGCTCCTAAATACTGATTACAAAATTTTTACTAATATAATGGTGGAAAGATTAAAGTTAATTTTGCAAGATATAAAACATCCAGGCCAAAATGGCTTTTTGCCCCAAAGACAAATTAGAAACAATATTAGAACGGTGTTAAATGTCCTCGAATACTATGAAATACATCCAGGAAAACAGGCAGCATTGATCTTTGTAGACGTACAGAAAGCATTTGATAGCCTCAATTGGCAATTTATGTTACAACAGATCGAGGATATGAAATTTGGGGACAAATTTAGTAATATAATAAAGGCAATATACAGAACACAGAGAGCTAGTGTGATGATTAATGGACAGAACACAAAAAGTTTTGAAATAAACAAAGGGGTAAGACAGGGATGCCCAATTTCACCTCTACTCTTTATTTTGTCTTTTGAAGTATTACTAGTTCAAATTAGACGGAATGAAGAAATAAAAAGGGTACAGGTCAAAGCAGAGGAATATAAGTTACAGGCATTTGCTGATGATCTGGTTTTCTTTATTGAGGAACCTATAGAGAGAGGAAATATTCTTATGGGTGAAATAGAAAAATTTGGAATAGTGGCGGGTTTAAAAATTAACAGAGAGAAAACTAAAATGTTAGTAAAAAATTTAACGGATAAACAAAAAAGGAAATTGGAAGAGAATTTGGATTTACAAGTAGCAAAAAAGATTAAATATTTAGGAATTTCGATAACTTCAAGGTGTTCCTCAATAAAAGAAGACAATTATACAAAATTGATACTAAAAATGAAACAAGATCTTGAAACCTGGGGAAATTTTTGATTATCATTATTAGGTAGGATTGCAGTGACTAAAATGAACATATTACCAAGACTATTGTATTTATTTCAAACAATTCCAATAAAATTAGAGAAAACTTTTTTTAAAGAATTGGACAAAATAATAAACAAATTTATTTGGGCGGGTAAAAAAGCTAGGATAAATATGAAAACATTACAAGACAGTAAGAGTAGAGGTGGACTTGGACTCCCTAAATGGGAAATTTATTATTATGCAGCAGGGTTATTATGGATTAAAGACTGGATAAATTTGGATAATGATAGGATATTAACGATTGAAGGACATGATCTACAGGTGGGCTGGCATGCATTTCTGTGGGGAAAACAGAAGAAAATACATACATACCTTCAACAACATCAGATAAGAGGAGCATTGATTGGGATATGGGAAAAAAATAAAAAAAGATATTATGGGAAAATCCCAAATTGGTTTTCGCCGATGGAGGCAGTAATTCACCCTAATACTCTAGGAAAAAAAAGGTGATGAGATATAAAGAATTACTGGATAACCAAAGCAACCTTAAGTCAAGAGAAGAATTGGAGGAACAAAGAATACCCATAGATTGGTGGTCGTATCTACAAATCAAATCTAGATATAATAGAGACAGACAAGAATATGGAATAAATCAGACCCCACATTTACTTGATAAAATTTTAATAAGCAAGGAAGGAAAATTGTTATCAAAAATTTACAAATATTTATTAGAAATAGAATTAGAGGAAGAAATAGTGAAGGGGTCCATGTTAGCGTGGGCACAAAATGTGGGAAGAAATATAAATTTAGAGGAATGGGAAAGATTATGGAATGTAAATTGTAAATTGACGCTATCAACTGTGTATAGAGAGAATCAATACAAAATGATTTATAGATGGCATTTAACACCAGTGAGATTGGCCAAAATGCATAAAAATATAGATCCGAAGTGTTGGAAATGTAGAATTAGAGAAGGAACATTCTACCACATGTGGTGGCTGTGCCCCAAAGCAAAAAAGTATTGGGAACGAATAAGAGATTGGATACAGGAGATAACGGAGATAAAAATGGATTTTAAACCGGAATTATTTCTATTGGGCATAATAAATTTAAAGATTCAAAAACAACTCCAACACATCATTATATATATATTGACTGCAGTCGCATAGCATATGCCCAATGTTGGAAGAATGAAAATATACCCACAGATGAAATGGTTATTTATAAAATTTTGGAATGCGCAGAAATGAAGACTCACGCTAGAATTAAAAGACAAAGATATGACAGAATTTTATGAAATTTGGAATAAATGTTATATTTGGCTAGAACAGAGAAAGAAAAAGACATAATGATTAAATGTAAATAAAATGTAAATAAGATGTAATGAATAGTTAGAATGTATTGCACGGTTCTGTTAAGAGAAAAGTTTTTTGGGTTAATGTATGTTTAGTTTGTTTTGGTGTATGGTGTAGGGTGAAAAATAAAAAAAATACAAAAAGGACACACAAGAGATAGAAGAGAGGGGCTTCCAGTTTTATCCAGTAGTGCAGCAGCTGAGGGATCGTGGAGCCCCGCATCCTACAGTCAATTTTTTTCTTTTAGGGGACCCTAAAAGGGCCTAAAGTCTCCCCAGAAAGGCGATAAAGAAGGAGGGATGCCCCGCCAACCACGGAGAGACAGTGGTTGATCCAGTTGTTTGGACAAAGCTCTCCAGAAACCAGCAGAAGAAAGGCTAGCTTCACTCCAGAGTCTAGTCCAAGCTACAAGCAACCAAAGCTGAAAAGTACAAATTCAATCTTGGTCATAAACAAGTTTGGAACTGGGTAAGAATATTGATTCTCTCTCTTCTACTTGACAATTGATTTCCTGGAAAGAAAACCCAAGAAGCAAAAATCCTCTGGGAGTGAGAAGGAGGGGAACTCTTGCCCCACCTTCCCACAGAAGGAAGCAGCAAATTAAACTTATATAGGGCACAGAAATATATTGAAATGAAATTAATATAAGACTAAATCTAGATAAGTTTGAAATTGGTGGAATTTGTTAAGATTTTTTTTCAAAAGTTTATTGATGAAAACAGAAGAAAGTAATTGTTTATTTTGAAAACTGGAAAAACGAACTGGTGCTGACATCTAGTGGTGGATGAAAATATATAACTATAGTTGCTCTAATACAGGAATTGTCAGAAAGCCCAGAAAAAGATAATTTGTTTTTGTGAGCTTCAATAGTTTAACTAAACAGAGAATAGCTGTAACAAAGAAAAGAAAATATTTTGGGCTACCTACAAGGTGAGAACTATAAACCTTAAAAAAATGACCTTCCTGGATTATTATTATTTATTTATTTATTTATTATTTATTAAACTTATATGCCGCCCTTCTCCCAAGACTCAGGGCAGCTCACAACAACAATACAAGTATAAAAAACATAACATAAAATCAATTAAAATTGCTAATTTACAGTATAAAAACTAAATAATTTATTTCACTCATACAACACACAATCACAGTCAAAGGCCCAGGGGCAGAGTGCAGCTCACATGCCCCAAACCAGTCTGCATAAATGTGTCTTCAACAGTTTTCGGAAAGCTAGGAGGGAGGAATCAGTACAGACCTCTGAGGGAAGCTGGTTCCAGAGAGCTGGGGCAGCAACGGAGAAGGCCCTAGCCCTAGGCCCTGCCAGATGACATTGTCTAACAGACGGGACCCGTAGGAGGCCAACCCTATGTGCCCTAACCGGTCACTGGGATTCATGAGGCAGAAGACGGTCCCGCAAGTATCCTGGCCCATTGCTTATTAAACTATTACTCTAAAGCTGTTTGCAGAGAAAGGAAAACTTTGACTGTTGGCTATCATGGAATATCAGAGTTCTGCAGAAAGAACATATCAAGAAAAAACAAATACTTTCCAGGAGGAAATGTATGCTATGTTGCAACTCATTCAAATGACAATGATTTCAAACCATGAAGAAATTAAAAATAACTTGAAAATATAAATGAACACATCTTCAATTTAACCTTACAACAACAAAAATTCTCAGAAAATAAAAATAGAGAGTGATCAGATAAAGCAGACAACGGAAGATAAACCAGAGGAAAGAGAGTTAAAGATGGAACCCAACAATGGAAAGAATTATGACTTAACCCAGACAGAGAAAAAATTGCATGAAATATCAGACATGGAAAGGATAACCTATTCTTCAAGACTGCAAAATAAGTCTGAGGACAAGAAAAAAGATTTGACTCAAGAGAAAAAAAATGATAAGAGAAAAAAAGAGAGAAAGAAAGAAAAAGATTTTCAATGAATACGAAGGGGCGAAACCCTCACTCAAAAACATCTTACTGGATTTGTCTCCTGTACCTACAACAACATCTACTGTACAAGACTATGGGAAGGCTTTTTGGTCCAGCAGAGCATACTGATTAGGAAAGATGTTTGGCAAAAAAAGGGGCTAAAGTTAGAATTAAGAAATTATATGATGGGATTTATCAGATGGAATATTTAAAGATTAAACACTTGTTTGAATATGGTTAAAAAATAGAAAAGTTTTGGATATAAATGTATTTTATTTTTTTAAAAATATATTTTATTAATTTTTTACAATAACAAACTTTAATGCTTGGTGAACAGTGTGTTGTCTAGGTTCATATACTCAAAACAATCAATAATATTAATTTCTCCAATTAATCAATATGTTAGTTGGTAATATATTTCTTGATCTTCTCTTCTTCCGATAATAATTTCCTTTTGTCGACATTAAACAAATATAATTCTTAATATTTTCAGTATATACCAAGTTGAATATAAACATTTTTTGGTATTTATGCATATGATAACATCAACATATAAGATATTTTCTAATCAGCTTATGTTTTGATTATATTTATAAAAGTCATCTTATTAAGTCATTATATGTATTGTTTTCAAACTTTTTATTAAAGCTTAGTTTCCCCTCAGTATTTGGACCACTCTTATCAGTCATACTTTTGTCAAAATTCATTACCTTTAAATATCCAAACTTTTCATTTAAATATACCATCTCAATGTTTTAACATTTCATATATTCTAGAAATATTATACTACTTGTATATCTTATTTCTCTTACTATAGGGCTCCTTTACAAATTTTATGTATTCTTTTGGCCATATTCCAACAATATTTAATCTTAAAATACACCATCTAATAATCTTACTCTAGGGCCTTTTTATATTCAAATTTTATATATATGTATATTATATGTATTAACCACATTCAAATAGGTGTTTAGTCATATAATATTCCCTCTGATATGTTGAATGACATTTCTGGACTCAAACTCTAGTCTTCTTCTTTTGCCATGTCACTTTCCAAGTCAGTATGTTTAGCTTGCCAGGTTGTATTTTTGTGAGTGTTGTTGCAGACAAAAAAAAAAAAAGTCAAGTAAAGTATCAGTTTTTTTGTCTCCCACTTCTGCCAGTTCTTTAATCCATTTCATTAGTTTTTCTTTTTAATTCTCAAATTTGTTTTGAGATCCTGGAGGATAGAGCATCTTTTTTGTCTTCTTTATTACAGTGAGGTTTTGCAGAATTTTTTTTTGTATTAAATTGTTGTTTTCTTCACTTATAGCTTTTCTGTTTAAGTCACTTTCATTAATGTTCTGTTATCTGATTTATTTGTTCATTCAGTTGTAGATTTAAGTTAGAGATATGTTCATTTATATTGTCCAACATTTCTAATCTCATCATGATTTGAAATAATTATCATTTGAATCTGTTGCAGCATTGTGTATATTTTCTCCTGGGATTTATTTCTTTTGTCTTGAATCATCTTCAGGAGAAGGTATTGAGTATAGTTTTCTATCACTTTTAGTTAGGTATATAATGTCCATTTTATCTCTTCCCATTAAGTAAATTTTCATCAGTGTCATAATCTTTTAATTGGCTTTATCAAGCCAGCCCATCTTAAGTTCCAAACAGCCAAGTCTTACGTAGTTCTTATCTTTATATAATAGTTTTATAGTCCAATATGTTTCCAATTGACCAGGCACCACTGAAAGCAATATTTTATAACATTTCTTCTTTCAGGGGTTTTGTAATTATCAACCAGTCAGGATTCAATCCAAAGTATTTAACCATCTAAAGGTTTTCTAGTAATTTCTGCTTTAGAAGATTAGCCAAAGGCCAAGATTTTTTTTTCTCTGCAAATAGTTCTTAAATTTAAACATGCAGTTCAATATGTTTGTAATCTCAGAAGGTCAACAATTTCTAAACAAATGTAGTTTCACTTAATAAGAGATAATTTAGTGCTTTGTTCCCAGCTGTTTTTTGCTGTTTCTAGGCGTCTTGCCAAATTCTGAGTCAATACAGTTGTAGTTTCCTCTGATCCTCCACTAGGTGCCACTCTTTATATATATTTCCATCAATACTTTTTCAGATATAAAGTTTTAGCAGTTTTTCTTAGTTTCAAATTTATCCAAACTGGTATTTTTTCCCCCATCTAAGTTTAATTTGCCGCTTCTGTCTATGGAAGGGGAAGGTGTAGTCCTCTCCCTTCTCACTTTGGGAGTCTTTTTGCTTCTTGGGGATCTTTTCAAGGAAATTAGGTATAAAATAGGAGAGAGAAGATCAAATTCCTCTCCCAGTTTCAATCACGCTATTCACTGTTGTGCTGGTTAGTGCCTTTGGACTTTGGCTGCAAGTAGCTTGGACTGGTCATGAAGTGTGGCCAGCCTTTCTCCTGTTGGGTTAGAAGGCTTTCCCTGAATCAAACAGAATGACTGCCATCATTACAGAATCACCGGGGCACCCTTCTTTGCCACTTCTCCAGGGCAATTTAGACCTATTTAGGGTCCCCTGGAAGGGCAAAATTAGCTGCAGAGGTGCAGAGATCCTCAATCCTGCAACCAGGCGCTACCACACAAGACCACTGGGTATAAATGTATTTTAGTTTAAGAGGGATGGGCCGCTCAGGTGACATAGTATTTTTTATGATATGAGAAATATAAAAAATTTTACTGGGATGTTTTATATGAGGGAAATGCTTTAGATACTTAAATGTAATTGATCTTGAGAAAATCTCAGTTGATAAAAATGTTCTGAATAGATTCAAAAGATTAGATGATTGGATTTATTAAATGGAATATTTAAAGATTAAACATTTATTTGAGTACATTAAAAAGAATAGGAAAAAGTCTGAATGTAAATGTATCTTAGCTTCTTTTTTCTTCTCTCTTTTTTAAGTTATGAGAAATGTAAAATTGTTGGGATGGCTTGTACGAAGAAAAAGAAGTGTAATTAACTCTGAGAAAATCTTAACTGGTAAGAATATTTTGAACATTGTGAGTAAAACAAATCTAAATAAGAACTTTGAAAACAGGATCTATGACAAGGTAATTAAGATGATTAATTAGAAAAGAAGCTTTATATTGATGTGGTTGTTAAATATTAGAAAAAATGTTTATATTCAATTGTTATCTATCAAAATACTAAGAAATGTATTAATTTAAGGTTGGTAAAAGAGAATATTATTGGAAGAAGGGAAAATCAAAGAAAGCTACGATGTGGATTATGGAATTATAGAAATTAACTGTTGTTGATTGTTTTTAAATATAAACTCAGACTGTTTACCAAATATTAAAGTGACTATGTTAAAAAATCAATAAAATATATTTTAAAAAAAGAGAGATAGAAGAGAGAAAGATCCCAAGAAAGTATACACAGAGATAATCCAGATTGTAAAAATGGTTTCAAGACATTAAACTCAAAATGAAGTCAAGTTTGAGAAGAACAAAAAAGGCTTTGAATGCTTCAAGTTGATAAGCTATTGAAGAATGATGATGATTTTGAAAAACCTTTAAACATTAATGCTGGGAAATGGTGTTAATGAATGTCTAAAACAAGGTGTACAATATTCAGATGCAAAGTGGGCCTGAGTGGGCAAGGATCCTTAGCATACAGCAAAAGAAGCTCAAACATTTGTTTCTTGGGCCCAGATAGCTATTATGTGAATCCATAAAAAAAACAACCCTTACTATCAACCCTCATTTGTACAGAATGATTAAAAGGTAAGAGATTCCTCACACAGGAAAAATGTATTAAAATGGCAAGTACAGTTTAGTTTGAAATAAGAAACAGACATTATAATGTATGGCCAGAATACAGGCTCAGTCTTGCCACCGCAGTGAAAATGTTTTCACAATTACAGAAATTGGAGTATAGTCTCCCATATAATCCCATGGTTTGGATATTTTTCAAAAACATTTCATTTTCTTATCAAATGTGCTTTTGTGGACCCAGATTTGCAGCATCAGTTTCACACATGCCCATCTTTGTTAGAACTATATTATACAGCAACACTCAACATAATGTGGTTTTTCTGAGCTAAATCCTCAACAAAGGGAATTGCATGGGGCCTTTTTTATTAAAATAAAACACTGCCTATTGACAAGATAAAGCCGGTGTGAAAAATAAAACGAGTCTAACTTGCACTGCTAATTGCTTGCTTATCCAAGGGCTTCACTTTAATGTCAGTGCCTCCTTGCCAATATTTCATTCTATTTTTTCTTTGATGGATGAATAAAAGCTGAAATACTAGGCTCTAACTTTCCAAACAGCATTATTTTATTTCTACATCTGCTTCAACATCAAAGTATATTGTTTCTGGATTCATTATGCAGATGGTAAAAATTAAAATAGGGATCTTTAATCTATTGCTAAGAAGAAAAGTGGTAGCTATCCCATATTTCTTGATATGAAAGAAGTAGCCTTGAGGCTTTCCAAATAAATCCCTGTAGCTGTAGTGCCTACTCTCTGCTTTGAGAAACTGCTTTGAGATAGTTTTTAAAGTTTAATGGTTGTCAATTTCAAAATAAGTTCCATTAAATTCAATGGAAGTAAGACCCAGATAAAAGTACACATGTCGGCAGCCTTATCATTTATTTGTGTATTTATTTTGGATAAATGCATGTAGTAAAATGATTATTTTTTCAGATTCTAGGTTAATGCAGAAATCAGATGAATCCAGGTTATAGGTAATTACATGCCTAAGGAACTTATTCCTTCTCATCTTTTCCTTAAAGCCAGTCCTAAATGGTACATCTAGGTTGTCTCACACTGTCAAGGTCCTTTTTAAGCTGACTTAAATTCTACTTAATTTTTGAAACACTCTCACTAAATCAGTAGGTACAGAAACATGTAGCCCTCCAGATGCTGTAAATATTAGAAAAACCTCGGGTTCTCAATTTTTGCTCAAACAGAAACATGGGAGACCTAATTCAGACGAATAACCAATAAACTTAAGTGGCTTTTAAACTGGTACCTTTGCTGAAAACTTATCCAAAAGATTTTTGCCCTGCCTGCAATTTGTATCTTCATATGCATTCTGCAGGCATGGTGCCCTGTTCTAGCTCAGTACCAGAGTGGAAGGAAATGTGTGCCTTTTCTACATCTCCTAGATTTTCGTCTGGATCTGGATTGATTCTGACAGTTACTATTGAAAAAAAGATATAGAAATGATACACACTAATACACACTGAATATTTGGTCTCATATGTCCTTCTCAGTCCATTCCCTCTCAAAGTAATGAAAAGTTTTTAACCTTGCTTTATTTAGTAGATCATAACTGACTAGGTTTCCTGCTATGTCAAGCAAAATCAAAGAACCCCCATTCTGATTCTCTCAGCTACTATAATTACTTTTCAGAGTTGTGGGGGAAAATGTAAATAAGCTAATATGTGTCCACTTGAGCTTTTAAAGCAGGGGTTCCCAACTGGGGGTGCTTGCAACCCCTGATGGTATGAGACAATATTCCAGGGGGTGCAAAAACTTGGGTTTTCAAAAGTATAGTGTATGTGCTTAATTCATTGCCGTTATTTCAAACTTTTGAAAGTAGTGTGAGAATATATCATAAGTGTTCTAGGGGTGTGGGGTATAGAAAAGGTTGGGAACCGCTGTTTTAAATGAAAGGGTAGAAGAAATCAAATAATACAATCTAGCCTGAATACTGAAGGTACCAAGATACTTTCCTAATTTCATTTTCCTGATATGAAATTACTTTCATCTTCACCAGACATGTGTCCACAAAACTGCTTTGAAAGGAAAGTAGCAAGTACATGCTTTATGAGAGAAAGGCTGTGACTCCTGCCCTGAATTAGTTTCAAATATCTATTCTCAGAGTGCCTAGAACCTGAATACAAGATGATGTCTTTTGCATGTCATAAAAATGAAAATTAAATAGGAAATAGCCAGTTATGATATTATTTCATACTTTAAGGGAGACGCCATGCTAAACTGAAGTCTAGTCTAGTGACCATTGTCCCAAACTACAGATATTGATCTGTTTTTAAATACTGGGGGAGGGGAGAGAGATGAAAGTTATTGTGTAGTAAAATCCAATTCAGAAGGAACAAACTCTTGGCTCAGTCTACTTGTTGGCCAACAAAGAGCTATGTTAGCTTAAAGGTAGTCCTTTTTACCCAAACCTGCCATCAGCCTGAGCAGATCAGGTGAAGTAATGGAGTCAGGCAGCTATAGCCTTTGTGTGTGGGGGTCCTCTGCTGCTGACAGTGCACTTCAGTCTGCTATACTGGTAAAAAATATCCCACTTTCCTTGCCCAACGGAGCTGCAAAAGTTGCAACACTCTTAACTAGCCTGTAGTCCTGTCATTGTCTACTCAGAAGTTAGTGTCATTGAAATCAGTGGAGATTAAGACCAGATAAATTGACATAGGGATAGAGCCTAAACTAAAGCCAAGTAAATTGACCAGAAGCAGATTCAATTTTATTAAATATCAAAATAACTTACTATTTTGATTTGTATTCAAAATGCAACTGTCTGTTGGCCTGAAGGAAGGGAACACAAGAATTCTTTGAAGAGTCAGATATTTCTGTTTACATACTGTAAATTGCAAATGTGGATCAGGGTAAACAAGCATTATCAAAGACCCATTAAGATAATGCAATTGCTGGCTGAGGATGTTATTTGAGGAGAAACATTTGTATTCAGTGTAAACCATCAAGAGAATTGTAAATGGTAATGGAAAAATACGGTAACAAATATATAAACATTATATAAGTAAAGTGTTGTGACTATAGAACAAAGATGCTTTGGATGATAATTGCACAGAAGATTTGTTTTATAGCGTCTTTCGCAATTATTGCAGTACTGTATTTATTTGAAGCATTAGCTCTTAGCAGGACTTGGCCTACTTGGTTTGATCTTGAAAACAAATTAAAATGTTTTCACCTGATTAATCCTTGGTTGGAAGACCATCCTGGGCTAACAATTTCTATGAGAAGATGAAAAAACATCCTCAAAGAAAACACCACTTTTGTTGCCAAGAAAACCATGTAGATGTGACATGATCATGTATTCATCAGGAGTCAAGCTTAACTCAGTGGAAATTTTATCTTATTTACCTAAAAAAGTAGACTGGATTTTTTTTAACCCAATAATTTACTTTAAAATGGGAGGGTCATCTTGTTCTAAATATGGTAATGGAAGCAGATTCAGGCTTTCCATAAAGAAAACAGCATGTTGAGAGAGTTCAGGTTAAACATATCCATTTGTAAAGCTAAATTTAAGGGTACTAGTTAGAGTGCTGGACTAAGCCTTAGAACAGGCCTCTCCAAACTTGGCAATTTTAAGACTTCTTGACTTCAACTCCCAGAATTCCTCACCTAGCATAAGTCCACCATTCTTAAAGTCGCCAAGTTAGGATATCCCTGCCTTAGAAAATTCAATTCATGAATTTGGCTGAATTTGACAAGTCGTAGCTGTGACTATGATGGAGTACATCACCAACTTGGATTTTCACCATAATTGATGCTATTGCTTGCAGGGGGAAAACAGAACTTTTTAAGTTCAGTGAATTTTTAGCCATTTTTCCTCCAGCTTTTCCACAGTTCTAAAATTTGTACACAAGATAGAAATAGACACTCTGTTACCACCTTTAAAAAAAATCTAGAAACCAAATAACAAATTATTCAGCAACTAGTTCAGTTCTATGAAGGTATTGTTATCACATTTTGAAAGGATATGTTTCTTTTCATTAGGTAATAAGATCCTTGCAAGGACATACATCCTCACAAGATACAATGAATATTGTACCCATGCATATAAAGATACTTAATCCTATCAACTTTTGGATGGGAGAGGAGGAATGTAATGTGTCCCCACTCTCTATTTTCAAACTCCAAAGGTTGACATTAGCATCCATTCAATGCCATCACAACACAGTTTGTAGGGCACCACAGTGATCCCCCTGACTATGATGGATATGCTGTAATGCACTACAAGACAATCTAACTTCTCTGTTCTGGAGATGTCACTGATTGATGTCATGGACAGTTTCAGTATTTCATGATAGGGAATTGACTAGAAGAGCTTTGGATGGAGCACAGTATTGCAATGAGACCAACTGAGAGAGTGAGGACAGCTATGAATAAGTTATTTATACATGACTGGGGGGGAGGGACTTTAAAGACAACGCCTATTTGAAAAATGTGTCCATTTCAGATTATCTCAACCAACATCATCTCTCTCTTCATGGGTTAAGACAGAGTTCCCCAACCTTTCCAGCCTTGTGAACCAGCAAAGAAGGGGAGAGGGGATGGTTCTGCATGAGAGGTAGGCAAGTGCGCATGTGCACAGAGCTCCAAAGGGGTTTCTTTGGGTGGCTTGGCTTTAAACAACTATGGCCCACAGGTTGGGAACCCCTGGTTAAGATGCACATCTTCCTCTGAAGTCTGTGTACCTTGGCTAAGAAAAGGGGTAACTTTGCCTAGGAGACCGAATACCATCAGACAAAAGAGAAATAGGGATCTGTGATGCTCAGGGATGGAAGGGTCAAATAGCAACATGTCAACACTATGAAGACAAATAACCTTCTTTGTTTGGGTGTTAATGCAGGCTCACCTATTCTCACATATGTTTGTTTTGCCAGTGAGTACTCTGCAATTGGTTGCAAAATGAAACAAATTAGCCCCCATAGCACAATGAACCAAAACTACAGTAGATTAGCCCTTTTCTGTGATAGCTCTTTATATGAAGAATTATTTTTATACTATGTTACAAAGCTACCAGCCTATCAAGCAGGCAGACATAGTTGTTTCTCTCATTTTTAACTTTTACAAAGTTTCCATTGCCATTTCAGATGCAAAAATTGTGTTTACTGATTATCCCTAGGTTGGATTTCTGTACTCATAAATATGTGTATAAGTAGTCCTGCTGGAATATCAAATACTTTTCACCCTCGATAAGGTTTCCTCACTAAAGTTAGGAGCTTTTCTTTACTTCAGTGCAATCCTTTTAGCAGTATCCCCAAAAAATTTTAATATAATTTCTGTTTATAACTGAAATTCTACATTAGTGTGCATATGCATTTCTGTGTGCATATGTATATGTTCCTATATGTGTGTGTCAGCCAAGAACAACTGATGGACATTTTACCATTTGTGATCTCAGCTTAATTTCAGGTAGATCTTGATCTTATTTCAAAAGCAAAATCATTTTAGATCCCTGGTAAGAAGGCTCACCTTTTCCTGCCATTTTGCAACCTGAAGACCAACATGGATATAGGAAATAGAAGAAGGAGGAGAAGAAGACTCTGGTAATAAAAATAGTGGGAGATGGAGACACTTTTGACTCTAGCCATGGTTACTGTTTGCTTTAGCCCAGTTCACCACCGCCATGGAACAAAAGACCAATTCCTGATCTTTATGGCTTTAGGTTGGAGGTGAGTTTGGTTCTGGCATCATTTCTACCCCAGCATCACATATTGTTCTTTGCCTCACATAAGGACTTTACAGTATCTTCCGAGCAAAGATAATAATTGCCTCTGTTTTCAGTATGGGTGTTATGAACAGCATTGCTTTTATATCCAAAATGATTCTACTCAAGCACTACTCAAAAGAGCCTATGAGAAATGTGTATGCTTAGTTCAGCATAAAATGTTGACGGTGTCTCTGGGAGAGGTGTGATAATGGATTAGGGGGTAGAATCCTATATTACAGTATTATGTCCTGCACATTTCATTGTTAACAAACTTTGAATGTTATTATGCAGGATAGGAAGATATCCAGCACCACATTGGTTTTCCACCTGATATAATAGAGAAAATTGTAGGCACAGGTAGTTTAAAGGGATTTTTCAAATGCCATCACACTATATTATCCAGGAAAATCTTTGTAATACCACTGGGATTTTACAACAGGATTTGCTTGATTGAATGTATTCAGCATTTGGTTTTGCAATTTTTACACCAAGTTATGAATACGCAGTCCCATCAGGAGACTATTTTAAAATGGTACATGCTGATGATTTAATGGCTTGCAAATCCATTATTTGGCATTGCCTAAAATCTATTTGTATATTCAAAGAAATTCCAATTCCAAGAAAATGATATATCCCAAGAAAATTGCATTAAGGTCCCATAGTGAGCTCAATGTATTACAAAGGAAATAATTAGTAGACTGTACTGAAGCATGACAAATACACTTGGTGCAAACCAAATGAATAAGTAAAGTTTATTTTAATTAGAAATAGCATTTTAAACAAGATATGATGGGATAGTAAGATTTGCTTTCGTTTATACCTGTCAATTAAATTTTTGCTTAAAGAAAGAAGAAGCCCAGCACTATGTGGTATTTTTCACTGTTGACTAAGCTACAAACATTAATTCTCTCTAACAAAATTTTGACAGTTCATTACCAGCCTGACATTTAATATATTAGCACCCTTTCCTTTCTACTAACTGATGTATGCTTGTTGCAATCTATTGCAACTGCTATGATGTTTAATTGTGTTGTTCTCAAGAAAGATCAGATCCTGGCAAACATAATATTGTACTGAGATGGATGAACTGGTGACACAATTTTATTTGCTACAGATCCCCTTATTTCTTTTATCAAGTATCCAAACAAGTATGGCAATGACTGAAAATAGGAATGGCAAAACAACCATAGATTATTTTCTTGTCAGATGCTGAAACATGTATAATTGATAGGGTCACTCCAAGTACAGATCCAACTCTTTTCCAACTGACTTTGGACTTCTTACATCTCTCCTTCTACTTGCCTCTTCTGGCCCTTCTTCCTCTTCTTCTGCAGCAGCTACTGCCAGCTAAATCAGAAAAAGGATTGAATTTCAGCAAAGATGCAAAAAGGGGGAGGAGGAGGAGGAGGAGGAGGAGGAAGAGGAGGAGGAGTTGAGACACACCACATTTTGCCCAATCAGTATTCCATAAATCAGGGCTATAGACACAAGCAAGCCACTAATCGCTTGAGTTACAGCACTGCAGATCCCAGTGAAAATAGCATGCTCTCTGTGATAGAATAGAACCACAGCTATACCCCAGATGAGAAAAATATTCAGATCGCAGTAGTAGTTATAGCAATAATATATACATGGCTTCCTTTGAACTGTTCCTTTTTAGGCATCATTAATTCAGGGAATACAAAATAGAAATCAAATCCTTTAAGGTAACATCCAGGCACTTATTTACATAACAAGCAATAAAAACCAATTATTTAGAGGTTCTAAAGTGGAGCCATTCACCATTTCACAGGCTGCTTTATGCTGCTTTTCAGATTTGTTCCTCATCAGCTGGGTCAGAATTTCAGCATTGCTTATGACAATGCAAGCTTAGCCTGGAGAAACAATTTTCTTCATAAAAACTCTGATAATAGCTTTTATTGTCGCTTATCGGCAATGGCTGTTCTTTCAACAGAAAGCATATTGTGGTAAGCAATGAGAAACACAGTCTCAAATGCTTCAGGAGCTGGAAGGTATCTCCAATGATATAAAAACACTTTGTAAAATCTTTAAGCTGTTCTTTGGTATCTTAGGTACCATCTCCAAAATCTTACTTTTAAAATACACAAGAAAAAAAAATCAAATATGACCTCTGGGAAACTGTGCCAGAATACATAATGAAGGCCCTCTACTAAGTTTTATATATATATATATATATATATATATATATATATATATATATATATATATATATATATATATATATATATATATATATATATATATATATATATATATATATATATATATATATATATATATATATATATATATATATATATATATATTTACCCTTGTAGAGTATGTTTTATCCATGCCCCAAAACATAAAAATCTGTTCTAGCAATTTACACACGTCTGCAGTATTTGTAAGTGGGTGTCTCTACTCACTTGCAGACCTGTAGGTAAACCTTTTGCATAGGGAAATTTAAAACTGTTATTTTCTTTCAGAAAAGTTGAAAATAGGACTTGCTCACTATGTTGGGTTTTTTTCTTACTGCTTAGAGAGTTGTGCAATGGGAGCAGCTAGACAGGTTTTCAGCTAAACTTTGCAAAAAAATTAACTTTCAAAAAAGCTGCAAGGTAAAAAAACAGAAAAAGAAGCAGCTGGTAGTGATAATTTTTTTCTTCTTCCTTTTATTAGAACTAGGACACATCTGGATGTTTAAAGTTCAATTTTACAAAATGTATTTCTTTAATAATCACAGAGAAAACCAATCTGTAGTTTTAAAAAACATATTATTATTTTGAAAATATTTTTTTTCTGCATTAAGAGCAGTGTATGTTAAAGTTTGCAAAAATACTGGTAGTCCCAAGTTTACAATGACAGCATTCATAAAGCACAGTGTCACAGGACCATGCTGCTTAGCAATGGCAACTCTGGCAGTCCCAGTTGATGTTGTTAAGTGAGGACCTCCTGTGACTGTTACTTCCAACTTCCTGCTGGTTTCCTCATTGATTTTGCTTCTGGGAATCCAGCAAGGAACATTGGAATTTCCAATCCCATCTCTGGCTCACTGTGATATAACTTCAAGCCAGCTTTTGAGCACCCAGATTGTGATCACATGACTATGGGGATCCCACAATAGCCAGAACTCCAATTACTGGTCATAATTACTGCTCATTCAATGCTGATGTAAGTTTGAACAGTTGTTGAATGAGTGGTCATTCAACCCGGACCATCTGTATGTGCTTTGAACTTTTAGAAAAGTGGGTTTTAGCTTAAAAAATTCTCCTTTTTTTTTTTTGCACTCTTTAGAAACTCAGCAAAAATAAAACTTTAGTAGGTTTTTACATATTTTGAAAGTGGACAAAATAGACTTACTCCAAATAGAGCTTTTCAGTAGAAAAAACTCTGGCCCTAAATATTGAGAGGTCATAATCATTAACTTTAGATCTGGCAAGTGTATTTACTGGTGTGACTAAGTAACATATCATACTGGTACGGTTTGTGACTCGCATCTCTGTATTTAGATTGCTCACTTTGATTACATCACTGATTAAAACTTTTGACTGGGAGCAGTCCAGATTTGATTATCAAATGGGTAGCTATATAAATGTTTTAAATAAATAATTAAAACTACTAATAAGGTCCTATTATAAGTTAATGCACGCTACAACTTTTTTTTTCTTTTGGTGCCTTCAAGTCAGTGTTGATTCTTGATAACTGCCTGAACTAGTCCCTGAAGATTTCTTGGCAAGGTTATGGAAGTGCTTCCCTAGGGCTAAGAGTGAGTGACTGGTGCAAAGTCACCCAGCTGCCTTTATGCCTAACTGACGCTAGCACTCACAGTCTCCTGGTTTCCAATCTAATGTATTAACACTAGCCCAAACAGCCTTTCCATACACTATAACTGTTAGGGTAAAAAGGTCGGTTCCATCTTGGACAGCATAGATAATGTCATCCTGCTTTCTTCTTTCTCAGCTCCTTTAGATCAACCTGCCTAGCAGACAAGTGATACCAATGCAGATATTTCAGTATATGCTTCAGATGAGCTTCGTAACTTTGAATAAGTCAACTGTCTACTGCAATACTTTTTAAGGATAACCTCTCATTAAGGATGTTATAGTAGTCACATGAATTGTCACCATTATTGTGGAAAACTGTCAATAAAATTAACTGGCTTGGAATGGGTCACAGTCAATACACTAACCATAACTATATACAAAGACAGCATTCCTTTCCTCACAGTCAAGGACCACTTTTAAACTATAATCTTGTTTTTTTCTGGAAAACTGAATATAAATTCAATCCCAAAGTTCCAACTCAAGTGGATTTTATCTACCTATTCAATCATACAGATAAATTAATGTTACTACAATGCGCATCAATTTATCTTTATGATTTAATAGGTAGATAAAATCCACTTGAGTTTTAACTCCTCAGAATTTTGGGACTGAGTTTATTGTTGAGGGGTGTGGTGGCCTGGAAGTGAAGTTGCTTGCCTCCCATTCTGTTGCTCTCAATTCTAGATAGCAACAGATATTTCTCTATCAGGGTGCAAAGAGAAAATATCTGCTGTGAACCCAGCATAGGCATCAGCAAGTGCATCTGGCCAGTAAACATTCCATCCAGTCGCCCTGACTCCACCCTGAAAGAAGGGATTACAGGGTTGTAAAAACGAAAAAAATAATACTAGAATTGTTGATCCCTCAGTGTTAATAAAATCTATGAATGCAGTACATTGACCATTCCAATTATCAGGAAGAAAACTGTACAGCACTAGTCCAGATCATTATCTTAGCACTGAATGCTTTTCACTTTTGACTTATCATAATTAGTATTCCCTGGTGTGTTTTCATGCATGAATGGAAATGCACTTGATTACAATTAATATAAATTATATATTATGAAGCATAATTACCTGCATAATTTGTTTCTAACTACAGAAATTAAATCACATCACTGTATTTCTGTCATAAAGGTTGTCTACAATATTCATATTCATTTGAAGTCAAGAAACACAATTATGTCTCTCTCTCTCACACACATACACACACACACACTAAAAAAAGGTTTGTGTCCCTCTCTAGAAGTTGAAATTCTAAGATGGATTCTTATTAGTTCAGCTTCTTATTTAACCATTGTGTAAATCACTTAAGTGGGGGCAGCACATCTACTACAGATAACCATCATGACTTTTGTCCCACAGAATCTATTCCTCTAGGTAGTTTCTATATGGCTGATATAGAACATAGACAACTTTGAAAACTGATGAATGTAAAATAATCTTTCTTATTCAAAAGACAACTACAGTAGCACTTGGCCACATAATATATTTTGATCTTTGTAAGTGAAGAAGATTTGGTTGGAATCAAGAATCTTTGAACACCAACAAAACATACTGAACTAATATTCCCTCCCTGATTAATTCAAAATAATGATTGTATTTTCATCCTAGTTACTATTGTTACCAAAATTCATACTGCTGGAAGTCTTTGGAAAGGGAGAATCATTTTTCATTTTACCACTTTATAAGTATTCAAACTATTAAGGGGGAAATGGCTGAACTTGTAGAACATAATAACTCCATTTTAAGTGACCTCATTAAAAAAAAGTCCTTATGGAACACTCTTTGTTCACTGTTCCTTGAAAACTGGACAGTTTTGTTTTGTAAAAGGTTCTGGAAAAAAGGAAGGAAATAAGGAAACAGAAGCAAATGTCTCCTATGAACCCTTTCCCTATATTTTTTCCTATTGCATAATATATGAAATGCTGTGTTAAATTTCTCCAGAATCCTGAATGCTTGTATTTTATCTTCTTTAAGCCTGAATATATACTCTATTAATATGAAAACCAGCCAACTATAGGTATTACCCAAACTTTCTGAGTTGGCGATCCAGAGCAGGGGGAGGGGGGAAAGAGGGGATGATTTTGTGGGTGGGGCAGGTGCATGTGTGTGTGAATATGCATGCATGAGCACCTTTGACTTTTGCAGGGCAACTCACGTGAGTGAGGCTGCAAGCACCCACAACAAGGCTTGTGCGAATGGGCCATGAGTGCCCATGGTGTGAGTGGGACCATGAGCGCCTGCGACGAGGCTTCTGCAAAGAAGGAAGACATAGAAATGGCCCAGCATGACCTCCAAGCAACTTAGATAGAATGAAAATTCCAAAGTGAAATTCAATTTAGTGCAATATATACATACATACTTTAGTGCGATATATATATATATATATATATATATATATATATATATATATATATATATATATATATATATATATATATATTTGTTTTCTGAGGTTTTCGCGGGTGTCTGTATGCAGGTCTTTGGTTCTTCGGGTTTTCTCCCACGTAGAATTTGAAGTGTCTTGGCAACGTTTCGATGAACGTTTCGAAACGTTGCCAAGACACTTCAAATTCTACGTGGGAGAAAACCCGAAGAACCAAAGACCTGCATATATATATATATATATATATATATATATATATATATATATATATATATATATATATATAGACATACATGCATACATACATACATACATACGTGCTAAATATAATTGCATAGAGGAGAGTGGAAGATAGACAGCAATCAGTGGGAAATTAAGATGGGAAGTCATAATCTAAAGGAAAGTGAAAGAAGGACATAAGGAACCATGGGATAACTATTTTCATTCCACATATAGCTTTAGCTTACAAGTGCTAAGCTCTAGCTTCTATATTTTAAAGCCTAAGCATTCCAAAACACCTTGCAGTAAAAACATAATGGTGCAAATGGTCAAAGAAGATAGTGATTAAGAATAGGGTATCTTTTACGGATTTGTTGAGAATGGATAAAACTGAACTGATAATTTCTGAATGTATCGAATAAATATATATATACGGGAAAATGGAAGTATGGTATGTAACTTGGTAGGGTGTAAATATAATTAATTATGTTAATTAATTATGTTAATTAACTATGTTTCTGCTGCAAAGAAATTTCTTTAAAGATTTTCTTTTTTTGTTTTTCTTTGTTCACTTTCCCTTCTACTTTTCTTTCTTTTCTATTTTTCTCTTATATTCTCCTCTTTTTATTCTTTTCTTGTTTTATGTTTTGTAGCTTTTCACTGTAAAAATCTTCATATGCACACAGACAAGCATTCAGACATTCAGAGGTATATAGGAATAAGGTGTTGGTATCACTTTTCTCTTATAATCATTGTTTCTGCAGCATCATTTCCAGTGCTTCAGAACAATATTATCATATCTCAACCTTTGGTTTTCACAAAAAACAAAAACAGATTCTCCCACTGCCCATTTTCACATTTGAGTCAGTTTAAATACACCCTGGCTGCTTTCATTTATAAGCAGGATGGGAATATTTCACACTATGCATTTAGAATAAAATATAAAAATCAGTGAAGAATGTCCATGCCCTTGAGCACTTACTCTACTACCTTTCATTTTTACCTTCTTGACTTTCTGCTTTGGAAGTTAATTCCCAGTACTTCTGCATCTGGAAGGTGATGGCTTAATGAAATTTAGTTCAAAATAGTGTAAATCAATGTATTAATATATTGTATAACAACAACAACAAATTGGTTTGGGATATATGATAATCTAACATCCATATAGACAACATACCTTTCAGAAAAGGAGGTGCAAAACCTGGACATTAGATTAATAATTCAGAATTCAGGGCTTACTCAATCCATATTTCATACTGCATGTATGAGTGTGATACTTATTTTTGTACACTATTCAGAAAACTGTCATGAATGTAAGGACCCACCCCACTTTGCATCGTAAGAAGACAGAACTCTTGGAAAATTTCTTCCAACAGGCATCCTTTATTAAGAGAAAATGGTTGCAGGCATTCTAGACAGGACCTGGGGCCAAGCCCTATGGTTCAAGGTTTTAAGGGGTCCCCAGCAGCCCCACCCCACACCACCATCTTTCCAGCGACAATCCCAGGCGTTACATTTCCACCCCCTTTTTCCTCACTGCCGGTGGAAGGGAGACTTCAGAGAGTAGTAGATGAAAGCTAATGGCCCCATTGTTATGATTTAGTCCTTTTGGTGGTATCCACATTCAATCCCATTGAAGTTGTACCGAAGGAAGTGAGGGCCATAAAACCCCTTTGTTCACTCCCCTTCCCCTTCATCATATGACAGAATCCAGAGAGGGCAGAAATAGGGTTTTCCATAGTCGATAACTGGAGATGAAATATAATTGGATTCTAGGAAACTAATATATGATTGTTGTCATGACTTATTTATTGGAATACTGTACCTTGTGTTAATAATGGATGGAAAAAAATACACAAATTTCAACTGGATGAAAATGAAACAATAATATTAATTTCAAGTGAAGGACTAACACTTAACTGTAGCTAAGATATTAATTAATATATTGGTTATATAAAGACACACAGAAGTCTTTCCCTCAATCCATATGAACCTACAGTCTTGAGTGCAAATTGGAGATTTGTACTTGAAAAACAACACCATTACCATGGAGCAATGGCCTTTGAAGATTTAAAAAAACCAGAACTTTGGAATGAATGTAAATTCTCAGTTGAGAACACTGTCGGTGGGTGGGTGGGTGGGTGTGCATGTGTGCATACATGTTGGTGTGCCTGTGTTTGTGTGTGGGCATAATTTTTGTAGATGTAATAGTATACTACATCATATAGTCTAGATAATATTCCCATTTTTTACTAAGATAGCTCTGTGAATATTCAAAGCCAGGGGTGTCAAACTGCCAGCCCATAGGCCGGTTGCATCATGCTCACCCCAGCTCCAGTAATTTGGAAAAAGTCATGATATGTCATGACATATCACATGACGCGGTGAGTTTGACACCTGTGTTCAAAGCAGTCTGGTGCAGAGAACAGCTAGTTTTTGATGGTTGAAATCTGAAGCAAAACACACAGCTGGATGGAGAATTTGGGGGAGGTGAACTCCACACATCTTAAAGTTGCCAAGTTTAACAATCATTGGTCTTTATGGATCATTTATTATTTTCTTTTTTCTACATGTTTCCTTTTGTTTCAATTGTCCTTTAGTTCTTTAGCCTTGATATACATAAAATGAATCAAATTCTTACTAAATCAAGAATTCTCATCAGCTGTAACATGTGACTCTTTCTATTTGATTTAGTTCTACAAAAAGAAAGAAAAAGAAGTCACTATTTCACTTACACTTGAGTAATTCAGTACCAGGGAGGATTTTCTGGGGGAAAAAATAGCTAATGGCAGGATCTGAATAAGATACCCCAAGCAGTGCAGAATGGATACTTTGTGGGAGTCTAAGAAGTTAATCCATCATATCCCATGATATATGTAGTTGTCCCATTAGACAAGCATTTAAAGAACCCTCTGTTTAGAGTTGTCCTTTTAACATGAGAAAGTCAGAGAAAATGCCAACAGTCAAAAGATATTAAGACTGGAGTGATATTGTTGTCTTTCATATATTCTTATGTATGAGAATGATATCTTTAGTCCTGTCAAATTTGATATAATAGGTTCATTCAAATATTTTGTGGTGCAGGACCTTTGAATCTGTCCATTTTATCCATTTTTTAAAGGAAATTAGCAAACATTTTCTTTCTTTCTTTTCCTTTATTTTTTTTCTTTCTCAGAAAGAATTTGATAACCTAAAGTTATTAGTTGTCTCAAAGTTAGAAAATAAAGTGGTTCAATAAATTTATAAGCATGGCTTATACAAAATGTTTAGAGGCTGAGAATAATATAAAATGTAATTTCAGCCCTTTCTTTCAGATGAATAAGTCGGTTTGCAAATGTAAGTTTTATTAGCTTTTCATAAGTATCTAATCTGTCATTGCAAATCTAATTTTCATACATCACTTTTGAAAAATTGTTCTTTTAAAAGTTTGCACTGAGGATCTACTATGGTATTATAAATGTAAGTTGGAAATTCCATTCAACTTATAAGCTCTGTTGTTTTAAAAAGACATTTCAACTGTTTATAAGAGATTTGAGCCAGAGGGAATATAGTAAAAGGCTCATTCTCTTGTTTTGATAGAATTTGTAGTGGGTTTTCAGTAGACTGTATTTATAAAAGTATTTATTTCTTTAGGAAGCATGGTCCTGAGCAAGGTTTATTGCCATTTAATAATATCATTCTCTGACCGGTTGTTCCCCTCAAGTTTCTGTTTAATGAATATTCCTTCTTTATTAATAACAATATTTAATTAAATTGATTGACTTATGCTATTATGTTCATCAGCTGATCATTAATTGGTTGAAATGAATATAGTATAGACAAAAAATAATGTTGAATCAAAAGTTCTATTTCTCTCAGAATTTTCTTAAGACTATTTGATGTGTTCTCTTTCTTTCTCCTATTTTTAAAACTGGTTCATAGAACTTTGTATCATCCCTGGATTTCCAGCAATGCTTCTTCTTTCTATGCCAAGTCTCTATCAAAGGTATTGTATGATATGATACAGAGCTGCTTCTATGGGGGAAAATGAAAACACAGCATAAGATTTGGAAAGGTATAGAAACTCAACTGAATATAATAGTGGATAACATCATTTTAAAAACAAATATAGAAATTGCTGTTATGTATCATTTTGGATTTGGTGACCTAGAAATTCAATAAACAAACAAATAATAAATTGCTACATTTCTAAACTAAGGTAAGCATATACCTGTATATTGAAATATCCACTTTTGTCCATCTCTCCCAAATCATTAGAGATGCTTCCTTCTCAATCTTTATACCATTATATCTGGCAGCAACTCAGGTGAAAATATTAGCAAAGTCCCAAATATAGCTGAGATTCCAACTACAAGAGCTCAGCGTGAAGCCAAGATTGACTTTGTAACCCTTTTCTGTCTATCATTCTTTTTTTTGGTAAGATTGATATCTGAAATCACATCCCTTTGCCTTTATTCCAAGCACACATAAATGAAGCCCTACTTGTTTATATTTCTTCTGGTAAGAAGTTGTTAACTAGTCTTTGCCTATCTCTGTAAAGAATATCAATAAATAAATCTCTTTCCATTATAATGATAAAACCTGCTTCTCTAGTTGCTTGGGTTGCATTCACTTTCTCAGATACAGTTTCTTTCTCCATCCCTTCCTCTCCCTCTTTCTCACTCTCTTACACACACAGAAAGAATGGTTCCAGTGTTAAAGTTGATTAAATGCTATGTCCTTACTTCTGAGTAGACTTGCTTACAACTGGAGCATCAGATCTATTTTGCATTCTAGCCTTAACTAAACTAAGAATTCATAGCAAACATTATTGCTTACATAAATCATCTGCAAATTCTTGATCTGAAATCAGTGACTTGTACTTTTTTTCTTTCTGACTAAGAAGAAGTCAACATTTACCAATGGAATCTAGGCAGAATGTTCCAAGTAAAACTAGCAAAGCTAAGAAAATAGATGTGCAAAGAACTTGCTGCCCTTCCAGAAAGTATTTAATACTTGGCTAAAAGTAGGGAAGTTAGTGGAACCCATTTATTATCCTTATTGCGGAATTACTCTCAGCTGCCATTATAGCAAATGTAGTATGTTATATAGGTGTATGGGTAGATACAGGCAACAGAATTTCATTTTTAATGTGGGCCAGTATGCGCATAGTAAAAAATGACAATAAAGGTTATCATATCTTACTTATTCTTGCTTTTTTTATATAAGGTCTGTAACACAGGAGCAGAATGTGTGTGTGTGTATGAGACCCTAATTCAATCTCTGGCAGCATAACAATGTTCAATATTCCATAACTAATGAGAGAGGTCTATCATTTGAGAGCCCAGTGAGATGCTGTCAGTCAAAATAGATGGGACTGAGCTAAACGGCAAATGGACTAACCTGAAAGAAGGCAGGCTTCTCTGCTTTTAAATGGGTGATGATTCCTGAATGAATAATGTTGCTTGCTTAAACTATTCTAGCTATCAGGGTTATTGTTTCACTATTCTCATCTATGGATCTCCACTAATATCAGATGTTATAGCAGTGAATTAGCTAATTTTTATTAGCAGGAGCTCATAAAGCAATGTTTTTGTTAACTATTTTTTTGTTATGCAGGCATTAATATAATTTTTAATTGGTACTGTACCTGTGTTTGCATGTATCTCTACAAACGTATTCATCTTTTTGTAATAAATGTGATGAGTACTCATAAGTAATTCATTTTTCATATGTTGCTTCAAACCAGATGTATAACAGCTTCCATAACAAAATGGTGTCTGTCAACATATTCACATCTTTGTAAGCATACATCTCAGTTTTTTTTTATCAGCTAAGGAATGCTGTTGAGATTTTGCCATGATATTTGGAAGCTATGGGGATCTGGTTGAAAGACAACAGTTTTAGACTCAAACCCAGAAAGACTAGTGGCTATAGATTTTGGGATTCAGATAATCTTAGTTTTTTTTTTCAGCATGGGTTACATTGCCTGAATAGATCTGCTGTCTAATTTGGGATTATCCTAGGCTCATGGCTCCTCCTTAAAAAGCATATAGAAAGTATGACTTGGAGGATATTTACATAAATCCATCATGGGAACCCAAGATAGAGTGGAGTCTAGTAGATGGATGTATGATGGTTAACTGGTGCAGCTTCTGTATATTTTGTCACCATTTTGTCTTGCTTTTTATTTTCATCTTGTTTTTAATACTAATCTAAATTGTAATTTTAAAGGTCTTTATGTACCGGTACTTTGTTTTTAGTATTATGCCACCCAGAGTGAGATTGATGGTTTTACAAATATGATAAAGAAATAAAAGTTTTAATTTTTACTGTGGAATAATGGTCCTTGTGGTCAAAGGTCTGTGAGAATATTGTGAGATGTTGGGGTTTTGGGTTTTTTTGCAAATTATGAAAAAATGCACTTCACACTGAAGAGCAGTGAGTCAATTCACTATTTTATGTCAATCCACAAGGTTAAGAAGTGCAATAACAAACAAGAAGGTGCAATGGGTGCTGATCTTTATTAGACTGGATCTAAAATGTGTTATACAAGAACTCTGAAATTATACATGCAAAATGATATGAGCTGGCATTATAGATCCCAGCTATATAACATTCATCCATACTGATCTTGAAGAACAGTTAAAATTGCATATCTAAAACAAATTAAATATACATTATCTATACTATCCTTCCCCAATATGATATTCACATAATCTGGCTAAGAATTCTTAAAGCTGTCTTCTTTGTGCTGATGCTGCTTAAAAGAAGAACTTATGTTTGCCAAGCTCTTATTTGCATTTCTACAAATCTTTAGAGCTTGGTTACCCTCATGATTTGCTGTGCAGGAAAGAGGGCTGCTTGCTTACATGGATAATTTAAAACTTGGTGTCCCTACAATTCCAGAAAATCAAGATAAAGGTCTCTAAAGAATATTGGAAAAAGACAATTATAATCTACAATTACTTTAAGTAATTAGGAGTAAGTTTGCATCATAATATGGAAAAGAACAAGGGAAGCAATTTCTTAGCTTTTACATTTAAAATATTTTAGTCCTTGCATTGCAGTGAGGTTGAAAATAAGCAGTATTTTTTAGTAGCAGCTGTTCTAGTTCCTACGGTAACATCTGTGGATATTATCTGTCAGTTTACACAGGAGAGTTCCTACGATAGTGCTTAACAATAAGAATATTTTAAAGATTTTACAAACATGTAATGCTGAAAACTCAGTTCAATAAAATGGCTGGAATCTTGTACTGGGCTACATGTAAACTTGAACTTGCATTCAGATCTTCACTCAGTTTATGAGAGACTACTTGGAGAATCTCTATTCTAGACCCTCATGAGCCTCACAAAATTAGAAAGGTAAATGGAATAAGAACTGTAAAATACTTTCTGCATTGGAAAAAATGTGATAGATGTCACTGATATAACAGTAGACACTTATAATCAGTCACAAGTTGTTGATGGAAAATGATATACTTAGATAAGCTTTTCTGCCCCTCTCTCTCTCTTTCTCTTTGTTATAAAAATAATCAAAATTTAGTTCAGCTGCAGGAACCTATATCGAAACACTTTTCTTGATAAAATGACCCATGAATGGATTTAATGCATGATCTTTTCTGGCTGATTCAGGCTAAACATCTGCATGGTAGGCATTTTCAAGTGTCACCTTTTCATTGAAAGCTAGCCAGAGTTATCACTCACTTGGATCCTTTCCATAGCACATTTATCTAAATTTATCTGCAGACATCCTTGCAAATAAGATTTATTTATCCTCATGTAGCATCACTAGAGTAAATATTTAACAAGAAGGAAAAAGCAGGAGAATATGGGCCAATGATTTGTTGAATTGTAAATGCTAAAGAATAGGTCTCAGGGGATAATATTAGAGAAATTTGGAAGTTCTATTTATGATAGCTGATCTCATCAATTCATTCACATTAAACATTTTGGTTTTATTCCCAGCAATTGATGGATATTACCACTTATTCAAATTTCCCCTGTGGCAGATTCTGCCCTACTGGGCTTCTTAAAACATTATTTTAATAATATAAAATAATTAGGAAATGGCATGGTACAAAGCAAAACACAAGCCATTGGTATTCTAATTGTTTGTAGCAGTGCCTTTGAGCCCTACAAATGTCTAATGGAGATGTCTTATGGAGAACACCCAGAGGGCCAGTATGCTTTTTGGTCAATTGATATTTTTCTGAATGGCAATGCCCACATGGCAGCTATTTTGTGAACTGGCAAGGCACTGATGGTGGCCATTTTATGAAGGTACATATGCATCTGATCCAAAATAGTTCCGACCATGGTTTACAGCTCAGAGAGATGCCACAAAAATGGTTTTAAGAGCTCCGTAGCAATGTTGGCAGATGAAGTACTTGCAGGAGGAAAGTATAAATTTACTTTAATACTAATCATCCTTAGTCATCATTTCAAGTCTTAACTATACTAATTAAAGATGTCTCAAGTAACTATAAAAATGAAGTACAGTTGAGATACATCTTGATTCACAGCTATACCAATATACACTTTAATCCACTCCCAGAGAATGATAACTCGGCTTTTATAAACTCTATTTTCTAATTTATTGTCTTGGGGGGGAGAGTGAGTGGTATATCTTTATTTAGGTACACAGGATGTTTTATTATTTAATTAAATGTATGTTTTCTGTAATTTTTGTAGAAATAATGAAGCACTTAAAATAGGAGAAAAATAGTTTTACCAATATTTGTTTTCAATTATGTGTTTCTTAACAGCAAAAGGCAGCATTATATCAGCAGGAAAATAGTTTAGGCAACAGAAGAAGAAGAAGAAAAAGTTACATTAAAACTGGAACAGTTCCTGGCCCAAATACTGTACTCATCACTAAGCCGCTAAATTCTCCCTATTCAACATTCCTCAGTATAGTCTTGGTTATCTCCCCATATGTATCAAACTTTGTCTCAGTGCTTATATTGTGGCTACCTATAAGTTAGGGTTCAGCAACCCACAATGAACAGCTCACTTGTGGGTCCTGATCTTATTTCTCACTGCCAGAATCCCTTTGAGAATCACTATCAAAATTCAGGGTCATAATTTATTGTCAAATTTGACAAGAGATTTTTTTAATTGTTTAATATGTTTTAAATGATGTTTTGTGTGAGACTTGGAGATAGATTCCTCCCTGCCAATCATACAAAGATAATATTTATGAATTAAGAATAAAAAAGTTGCACTCTGCAACCATTCAGTGTTTCATAACTTTAGTATTATTTATTCCTTTCTTTAGAGTGCTCGTTGTTTTCTATAACTTTTTTGAAGTCTTTTTAAATCTCAGAATTGCTGATGCAGCTTCATACTTTTTGACATACTCAGCAAATACTAGAATGATTCAAATACATTTATGATCTCATCTGTGAAAAGTTGTCATTTGGTTCTCTTTAGTCTTTTCATAATAAAGAAGAACTGCACAAAAAAGACTCTAAAATGGATGGGTTTTGGTTTGATCGCTGAACTAGAGCCGGCATTCTAGAAAGTGAAGTTAAATGGGACCCAGGAGAGATTGTTCATACAGTAACAAAGGTACAAGAGCAGAGGGTCTTTTTGCTTTTTAAAAGAATTCTCTTTCAAATGTGTCAGTGTGTGTGTGTGTGTGTGTGTGTGTAAAAGAGCGAGGGGGGAGGGAGAGGGAGAGGGAGACAGAGACTAGTAATTAGACTGCAGCTGTGCAGACACATGTGCTATGGAATAAAACAGTTCATTTCAATGGGAGTATAAGTGGAAAACAAAATGAAATTATGTTGAAGCATCATCTATTTGACATTAAGGAGCATTGTTCACTTTGGCACTTGTTTTTTTATATTTCTATTGAAACTATTTAATTTCTAAATATCACATTATTTTATTTATTTATTTGTTTGTTTGTTTGTTTGTTTAGTGTATGGCATATCATACATGGACTAGTAATATATTAACATTTCATCTAGATTAGTAAAACACAATAAAATATAAATGTTAAAAAGATCCATGGTCAAAGGCCAATATCTAGGCCATTCAGTGGTGAGATTGAAATGTGTGTTCTCTGTGTGGATGCCGCTTTCGGAAGTCCATTCTGGGCCTGAGCAACAAAAAAATAGCTACCGGTTCTGCCGAACTGATGTGAACTGGCTGAATCTCACCACTGAGGCCATCTAACCATTGAAGTGCAACATCATTTATATTAAAATAATCAGATACTGGACTGGTATATGCCCTCAATTTACAGACAGTCACAATGTGATCTACAGTTTGACATGGGACACAGCAGTTACACTGAGGAGAGGATACTATGCCCCTTATTTTAATGCTATACTGATGTTTGTAGACAATGTTTCAATACCTCACTCCTGCTGAAAGTCAGAATTATATCTTCATTCTGTCCTCCAAATTCACCTAGGCATCTACGCACTCCTGCTGAATGGCTTCTATTGACATATAAATCTGTTCTTGCTGTGATTTAATTACAAAACCCTTTACAATTGCTTGCGAATGATGAAGATACATGGTGATGTTAAACAGCTCTTTATTCTTCTCTAACAACAACCAAACGAACAGGCAAAAGCAAGCAGGCTTTTTTAAGGGGCAGAGACCCGGACAATGGCAAACAAGTAACAGAGCGTTTCCTTGCCTTGCACATGCGCACAAGGTTGGCACCACTCTGTCTGGTCCCGGGCAGCAAACACCTTATGCATGTGCACAAAGCTGGCACCTCTCTGTCTGGTCCCAGGCAGCTTTTGGAATGCCCGGAACCAATGCAACGTTCCAAGTCTGCTTTTGCAGGCTCAGGACACAACAGCCCTCCCCCTAGATGGAACATACCTTGCACACACACATGTGCGCCATGCAATGGAAGAGTGTCATACAGTTTTAATAATCAAATGCAAGGAGTGTGGAATACTCGAGTCTGCCCTCAGGCAAACCCCCTTCAATCTTAATAATACAATGAATGTTTCTGAAATCAAAAAATACTACAAATATTCTATCACAAGTACTCCCATTATTCAGGGGCCTCATTAAAAGAACCCTAGTGACTTGACAGCAACTTCACAAATTCTGTGTTTGAGTGGGCACTTGGCCTGCTGTGACCTTCTAAGGCCAGTAGAGATTGCCTGGCCCACCTGCTCGCCTGCCAGGCGAGGCAGGCCAGGGCGTTGCTGCCTTCATCCCCAGGTTACCCCAGTGAGGGTGCCTGGCCTACCTGCTCACCTATCAGACTAGGTAGGCCAGGACTAAGCTGCCCCAAATACCCAGTTGACCCACCCATCTGCTGGCTGGCTGGACCCTCTAAGTCCAAGCCAGCATACCTTCGAGGGGTGGAAGTCCCCGGGTCCACAATGGACCCTTCTTGGGAACACTGGCCCTCAAACCCAAGGCCAGCAGATGGAGAATGCTGGGTAGTGGAAGTGCCCCAGTACTCTGTGGCCCTCAAACACATGCCCAAGGTGCCAGAGTCAAGAGTCACCTCCATGGCAACCCCCTTTGCTGGTGACCTCCTTTTGGGAGCAATTGCAGAATTGGGCAAGCGCCCCTGCTGGAATTCTTTTTCTCTTGCTGCTTGTGATTTGTGTGGATACCCCTGTTCAGTCTCCCTGTCTGGAGCACTATCTGACATATATGAATACTGTGGATACCCCCGGTGTGACTCCCTGTCTGGAGTAATTATGGATGTGTGGGATGACCCCCTATCCAGTGAATTCCTGTTAGGAGCACTTGCGGAACTTTGGGATGAATCCCCAATAGCCTCAGTAGCAGCTAGTTATGGCCTGATAGGCCTGGGAAACTGTGACCCAGAATGCCTATTATGGTCCTCCTCTCCGCCCCCCCAGAGCAGAGCCAGGAGCGGAAGGGTGAGAGTCCAGCCTCCAACGCAGTTGGTCTATGTGCCTGCAAAGAATGCGGCCATCCCCCAATGCAACTTCATATGACAACGGCCCAAAGACCCGGACAATGGTAAACAAGTAACAAAGCGTTTCCTCACCTTGTGCATATGCACAAGGCTGGCACAGCTCTGTCTGGTCCCGGGCAACAAACGCCTTACACATGTGCACAAGGCTGGCGCCGCTCTGTCTGCTCCCGGGCAGCTTTTGGAATGCCCGGGACCAATGCAACATCCCAAGCCTGCTTTTGCAGGCTCAGGACGCAACAGTAATCATCATTTCATTCTGTATTATAAAACTAGGACTAAAGTGACTTCCTTAAAACCATTGTGTTAGAGTCTGTTTTACATTAGAAATATTAGCAATGTCTAATCTAATTGATGATAGGGATTATGGAATTAGATTTTCCTATAATTATTATTTACAATTTGCTGGGAGTTCTTTAAAACCAAATTTATCTTTTTTTCTAAACTTTTAGGTAGGTATGCTACATACTTTTAAAAATATGTGCTGTTTGCATAGATTGATTCCTGATTAATACTTGTTATCAGTTGAAATTTCTTTTAATTTCATCTTTCATGTAGTTTATTTTCTTCCATCTAATCCCAACATCCATTTCTTGCCATGAACACTTCTATATAAGGGGTCCTTGGTGCTCTCTGAACTTGCTTGTTTTCTTGCAGACATTTTTATTATCAAAATTGGTAACAGTCACTAGCACTGATGATGTTACATAGAGTGGGTAATGAAACATCTACAAGAAAACAGCAAGCTCAGAGGACCACTCATTTCAATCCTGAGCTACAAATTTTCTCCTTTATTGATACCTCTATTTTCTAATTAGGACCCAATTGTCATGATTTCTAGCCCTCATACCGTTTTGTATGAAAATTATTTCCAGAAGTTGGCCACATATGAAGATATGTCTTTGTCAAAAATCATTTAGCTTAGAAGAATAATTCCCAACAGGATCTTTAACTTCCCAACCTCACTGTAAAATTAGAAAGACCCTTTAATAGGTCAACTATCCACTCTGAGAGAGGTGGAGCCAATTAGATTATAGATAATGGCAAGAGTGGGAGTGAGGTCAAATATGAAATAAAATAGAAAATTAAGGATGAATAGTAAATGTGGCAGAAAGAAGGGTTCATTATATTTTCTCCTCATTTGGATAATTTTCAGAACCTTGGCCAAGAGCATTAGACAAAGCAGATCAGGTATTTTAAAGCTTTGCCTAGTCTTTATGACTTTCAAAACAATGTATTTAAAATCTCAATTGTACATAGAGAAAATAGATTACTGTTCTTTGGAACATTCTGCATTGAACTGATAATGCAAAACCTCACTGCACAAATTACCTCAGTTAAATATTAGAGCCTGTTTAGTGGATAGCATTTTTTGCAACATTAAATGATTTACAGACATTCTGGAATGTGTTATAATGGAATCATGGGTTCTAGAACAGCAGTGGAGATCATAGGACTTACTCTTCCCTTGTTTCTTAATTAGATTCAGAAAGATATATGCTGAAACAACTTCCTATGGCTGTCTCAATAGAGGATGGCCTCGATCAGAAGGACTCATTTGGAGCTCTCCAAGATGTTGTCTCTTGTTCTTTTCATAGATGTTTTCTTCTTGGATTTCCTTTTACTTTTATATTTCTCTGCCTAGAGGAATGTCACTGAAAGCCTCAATGTGTTAAAAGGATGCTATCTTCCACCATATAAATGTTTTTGTTAAAATTATTTTTAGATCACCATTCATTCCTGTGGATTCTAGGGATCTGTACTTAGTCAACTTAGTGATTAAGTCAAAGCCATGTTAATTTAAAAAAAATAAAATAAAACCTCTTAGATTACTCAAAACAACCAAATGTAAACCTTCAAAAGGATACATAAATATAAGTAGCTTAAGAAGATACCCCAAAGTTTATACTAATAGCATTAGTTGTACATTAGTTAGGCATTAGTTGTGTCACTGTAGAAGGTATGGTAATATTAACTTATTTATTAAAAAATAGTTTACACAAAGAGAAAAATAGCTAAATAATGAATATATAATGTTTTAAGAACTATAAATGAAAATATATGAAATAAATAAATGAAATAAAAAGTTTAAGGCATAGTTAAGAAAAAGTCCATAAATTGTTCATAGTTTCCCTATAAGAGTTGACAAAGTATTGTATTGTAATCAACATTATGAGTATATCTGCCCAAACTTTATAAAAGTTTGCTTCTTGCCTCTGGAAGTTCATTATTCTAAGTTACCAGAATTGTTTTGCAACAAACCAATTACAACAGCTTTTAAATCCACAAATCAATTGTTAAGTTTTCAAGAAATTTCCAGTGTTCAATGGTAATTAGTTTATTGCCAGAAGTAAATAGACTATCAGCTTCTTATCTTTAATTGGAGCAATGGACAGAATAAATAGATGCAATAAACCTACCTCTGGAAAGTGTCCCTTTCTTTTCTGTAATTCTAATGTTACTTAAACATTTGTACCAAAAGGATAGCAATAGCACTTAGACTTATATACTGGTTCACAGTGCTTTACTATGGTTTATGAAGTTGTACAGATTTGCTGAAATACAATTACCTACATTTCTCATATTAGACATTCTGGGGATATATTTCATCAATATCTAAAGAGTCCCAATTCTTATCTACAGTATGAGGAGAGAAAATTTTAATCATATTATAGCAGGCTTAATTATATAACCAGGTATTGAAGGACATCCAGAATACCAATAGGAATAATCTAATTTCAGGGGGAAGAATTTTCCACACCATGGCAGACAAGGCATGTCTCTCGGGACCCAAGAAATAGCTATAGGGACTATTAGATCAGTCCATCTTCAATAGGTGACTGACTGATGAGCCCTGATGGGTTTTAAAGGGAGCTGAGGATTAAAACTGATGCTCTGCTGCGTAGTCTTACTGAGACTCTAGCTGTCAGTTGAAATAGGAAATGATTGAGGTTTTAGATAGGATTGCACCCCAGTGACCTACCTTGGCCCCTTCAACATCATCAGGCCCCATTATATTCAGAAGAAATGCAAGAGATCAAGCAGATCAAACAATTCTAGAACAGGTGTCCCCAATTCCTGGTCCACAGACCGGCACTGGCCACAGCATGCCAGAAACCAGTCCGCACAAACAAGCAAAGCCCCATTCATTCCCTTCTTAAGAAGACATCACTGTATTCCACCCTGATGGAAAATTTGGGGGGAAATTGGTTGAAAAGATGATTGTGCCGCAACTCCAGATGAAACATTAGCTAGATACTTTTCAATCAGGATTCAGACTTGAAAATGGGAAGGAAACAGCATTTGTCATGCTTCTTAATGATCTCCAGCAAGAGAAGGATGGAAGTAGTGTGTCTATTTGGTATCTTAATGGCTTTCAATACCATTGACAATGCTATTCTTCTGGAACAGTTTTGGGGATTGGGAGTGGGGAGCACAGTGTTGTTTACCTCTTTATCTGAAAGCATTTTCAAAAACAGACTCTGATGGATCGGAGTAGTAATGGGAAGAATTCCACAGGCCATATAAAAGATGGAGCTTATAGCCTATAAGCAGAATTGACCTAATAATCCTGTTAGAAGAATAAACAAATAAAAAACTAATTTCATAGACATAGACATATATAAAGAAGTCGTTGTGAGGGATAATGCCTATAGAAGGGGAAGTGGTGTAATGGATACAGTGAAGTGATTTCCTTGGAAGGAGAGAACACATTCCAAGAGGCAGCATACCCTGGAGCTGGATGGGAGACAGAAGAAAAATGTTAGTATAGCCACTCCCTAGAATCTCCCAAGGTATTTCCATTAAGTAGAGATTAATATGGGTTTAGTCTGGCACGATTCTGTCTATTGAATATAAGCAAATAAAGAACTGAACTTGGGCTGGATTATTCTATGTTATTCTTGGACTGAGCTTGACAGTCATTAAAAAAGTCCACAATTACAGGCCTCAATGATTACCGTCCGGTTGCACTGACATCCACCATCATGAAATGCTTTGAGAAGCTGATAAAGGACATTATTATATCTAGCTTCCCACCAGCATTTGACCCGCTTCAGTTTGCCTACTGACCAAATCGCTCTACGGAGGATGCTATTTTTTCTGTTCTCCATCTGAGCTGTGCGCAAAAGTGAAAAATCTATTGTATTTTGAAACACAAAGCACTTTTCTCAATAGAGGAATTTATCTTGTGGGGTATTCTTCAAATGATTGGCATTATAAAGTTTAAGGAAACTTACTTTTTTTCTATTTCCTAGGAATATGAAATGGTTAGAATTAGTATTTTGATGATATGGTGAAGATTGTTCTTCCAGTTTGTGTAGTGGTTAAAGTGTTGAAGTGGCACTGGGGCAATTCAGCTTCCCGAGCCATGGAACTGCACTGGATGACCAGTGATTCTCTCTCAGCCCAGCCTACCTCACAGGGAGGATATTGTGGAGGAATACAGGAAGAAGGAACACTATGCATGCTATCTTGAGTTCCAGAATAAAATGCATTAGATATAAATCTGATGGCTAAATGAATCAATAATATAATGCCAATAATTTGCAATTATTTTTGCTTTAAAATAGCAATAACATTATTGCTTGGCTTGGCTTGTACCAGTAGGATTCAATTTACAATTTAAATGGATGAGAAAGAGATCTTTTGTTTTTTTTTCTTTTAACATATGCTCTGAAGTTAATCATTGGTATGCCATAATTGCACAACATTTGACTAGACCATGGAAGTAGAACTCCACCTTTTGCTTGTTTCAACTCAGATCCTCTGGGTTTATCCCAGCATGCATATTACATAAATACTAAAATAAGATTCTTTTAGGTAAAAGTAGCACAAGGATCCTTCCATTTGTATATAATGACTCCCCAAAACAAACTAATAAATACAATTTGAGATTATATCTGCTGACTGAAATTTAGGCATCTATAAAAAATGGTTTGAGGTGTGTCAGTTTGAAACCTCTGAATTCAAGAGAGCCAATTCCCAAATAATGCATTTAAAACAAGATAGGTGGCAACATCTAGACAACTTGATCTGAAAAAAGATAACCAAAGATGGACCTTATTAATATTTCAAGGGTACAACATCAGGAATATAAATGTTCCATGCTAGACAAGGAGAGAAGTAAAAAAAACCAATGACAATTTATTTCCATATTATTCACAAGAAAACTACACATTTATGTCTACATGGTTACTGGGAAATGAGTTTAACTTTATTGCAGTTACAACTAAGTGGCTTTCCAAAATGTTGATGCTGGCTAGCAAAGCACTGTAAATAATATACATGTTAGTGTAGAGAACCTTTGGGCAAGTCAAGAATTTTTTCCTGCCCTTCCAAAAAAAATTGTTTCATTGTTAATCATGACTAATTTAACTTGTCATTTCAAGTTTAATATACCAGGGTTGAGATAAGGCAGAAATTGATTTCTACCAGTGCCGTGTCAAACCTTTCTTCTGGATTTGTTTCTGCACCATTTTCACTGAATTTGAATTTGATAAAATTTGCTTTCAATTTTATTTTTCAAAGGAGATATTTCAGAGGTCATTCCATGATTGAGAACTTATTTTAATGACTTGACTCTTATTGCACATTATAGACTTAGCTTTCTAGTAAATCTGTAGTCTCCTGGGCTGCTAGTATTTCAATTAAACCTTTATAGAAAACATAATGAAGGAACTTTAATGAACTTGAAACTTTTCCAGTTCAAACAGATTGAGCAGAGGCTTATGGAGATTTGACAAAGAGATGTGTGCCATGGAGACAATCTGATTCTTTTTGGCAAAGCAAAGCATTAACAGTTTGCTTCAATATAGCATTTGCATTGCTTTCAGGTTTTCTTATATCTTTTAACTCAGTCCCTTGGAAAAGCTTGAAGACCTTCTTCAAAGATGCTATGTCTGTGCAGAAGTCTGCACCAGCTTTTACAAGTGCTGCTGGAGAATATTGTGGGATTACAGCCTCCTCAGTTTTCTCCACTAATTACATGTGAAAACTAATCCCACAACTTTTCTCAGTATTTTTTTTTTTCAAAAGAGACATCTGTGCAGTGCTGTGGTGTGAAGGGCTACAAGGCAGTTGGGGTCACTTTGAGTAATCTTTATTGTGAAGTGTTCATGTTGATTCAGTGAAGACATTTAAGGAAGTCCTTCATTCAAATACTCAAAGATAAGAAATACCTCTTTGAAAAGCTGTATGGTCTTGTTGGATTGCCCAAGAGGATACAGAATAATTGAGGAATAAAAAAATAGCAATAACTAGCATGGCTTTTTTCCTTGCAATGATACCAAAGCTCAGAAACACCATGATACAAAATTCTAAAAAACATTTAGAAGAAAATCAGCAAAGAAATAAAAAATGTAAAAATATGTATATATATATATATTCCTCTTAGAAACTAGAAGGTTGATTTTGCTCTAATGTTAATACAAGCCCATGTCTATCAAGCAACCTTCTCAAAGCGCAGTCCTAACAAGTTCTCATGTAAAGAATTCAAAATTTAATAGTAGTAGCTCAAACAATAGAGACCATTATACTTTTGCTCAGGGCAGCATTTATAACTCACTTCACCACAGGAAACACCAAATGAATAGAAGGTTGTCAAGTCAGAGAGAAACAGAGAGTGAATTTCTGTGCTGTATCTTATGAGAAGATTAGCCATTTCCTGCTGAAAAGGTCAAGGAAATGATCAAGGGAAGAAGAAATATTGACTAAGTACCTCGCATTTGATGTAAATGTTACAAACTGGTATGAGACAGAGACACATGTGTCCAATCAGCTTTTGACAATGTTTCTGGACACATTTTATTGTCCATCATATGAATAATTAAACAGCTCTTCATATCTAGACTTAGTATTGTACATGATGCTCCAGCTCACTTCAGAGGAACAAGTAAAATAGATGAGGGGAAAGAAATCTATTCTGAAACCTAAATAACCTCTTGAAGATAAGTGATGCCAGAGGCATCCTTATTAATAAAGACTGTTGGTCATGACATTTCCTGAAGATGAATAGTTCTAGAATCTCATTAAACTTCAGCAAATGTTGTGTATGAAAACAAGAGGTGATGTGATGCTGAAAGCATAATTCTGTAAATTATTTGACATAAATGGATATTAGAAGGGAGCCCTTGACAGAATCATGAAGGGAGAGGGAGAGAGAGGGAGAGAGGGGGAGAGAGAGGGGGGAGAAAGGGAGAGAGAGATCGATCACCCTAACAGAATTGCTATTTAAAACTTTTGGTTTTTACAACTAGCATGATTTCAACTAGCATGATCAAAGACTAGAAGCATCTGCAAAATCAGAGCTTTGTATCAAAATGAGAATAAAGTGTGACATATGGGCTACCATTTTCTGATATGCATGCAACAATGTGATGTATTTATTCAGGTTAGAGACCTCCTATCTCACACAGAGAGCAACTCTAGGTAGTATATAATTAAAAACATAAAAACCATAGGTAGTGGCAGATTTTTTTTCCCTAGGGTGCAAAGAAAAATCTGCTGTGAACTCTGTGTAGACATCAGGAAGGACATCTGGTCAGTAAATGCTCAGCTTCATTCAGTCACTCTGACTATCCCAAATAGCAGTAGCAATAATAATAGCACTTCGACTTATATACCACTTCATAGTTATTTATAGCCCTCTCTAAGCAGTTTATAGAGACAGCCTATTGCCCCCAACAATCCGAGTCCTCATTTTACTGACCTCGGAAGGATGAAAGGCTCAGTCAACCTTGAGCCATTAAGAATCAAACTGTCAAACTGCAGGCAGCCGGCAGGCAGCAGAAGTAGCCTGCAGTACTGCATTCTAACCACTGCACCACCAGGGCTTATATATATGTGGATATAAGGAAGTATCTTGGTAAAAGAAAGTAGTTAAAACAAGGATACAACAGTTAAAAATTAAAAAGGTTGGAAGGGAGGGGACATTCAAGATGTTAACCAACCCCTAAAGTTGTGGGCTACTCTGCAAAACCCATGAGAGTCAGCAGATCCAGATCTTCAAACTCTTTTGAAAGGCCAGGAGAGTTGGGGTCCACCTCAACTCTGGGGGGAGGATATTCCAAAGGATAGAACAACTTGCATCCCAATGATTTGGGTCTACTTTCATCATAACTCTTCCTTGCTTCTCTTTCTGGATATCTCCAACACAAATCAAAATATTAGTTAAAAAAACTATTGATACTTGCATTCATTCTATGTAATTATCCACACCACAGGGGTATTGGAGGGAGGAGCCAAGATGGTGGATAGGCAGCAAAGGCTGTAAAGAGCTCCTCCAAAAGTAAAAGTTTTTTTAAAAAAATTATTTTAACTTTTTAACCCTTTTTAACCTTGCATTTTGAACCTACTTTTAACCCATTTTAACCTATTTTTAAACCTGTTTTTATGTTTTTAAACCTGACTTTTTATAAAAGTCACAGAGTTTGGTTTTTTTAAGCATATGAAGAAGCCCAGAAGCCAGAGTTTAGTGGAATTGTAATGCAGCTGACTTTGGCCTGATCAGAAAAACATGACTGCAACAATGCCCAGACAATCCAAGATAAAATACTTTTTTCAGATAACAGACACTGCAAGTAAATCTTCTTCTCTCTTCCCCCCCCCCTTGCTATCCCAGCAAACAAACCTAGCCACCTTCTGGACTGGGAAGAGGAAGACTGCTTCTCTGTGGAGGAGGGAGTTGCAACTCTAGGGGAGAACAAGAATAATACCAGGAACAAGTTTCTTAAAGGAAACTTGGAGTTGGTTGCTAAAAATTGTCTACTAACAGCACAAACAGTCTCTGCTATATTTGACCACAGGGATATTATTAGGATTTCAAATTTTCAAATCTAAAAATAAACATAAAAGTAAAAAACAAAAATAATTTGTCTGCATGTATTTCTTGTTACTGAATTAACTCTTTTAAAAATTGTCTGCAGTGAAATTTTCAAATGTTAATCATATAGTAATTCAATTTACTAAAGATATATACAAGGAAAAATATAGTATCTTAACTGCAGCTTAATTCTCTGTTACAAATTTTGTAGTAAATGGGATTAAAATATTTTAGATGCAGTTGATTTTATAGTCTGAAACAGAAACATTCAGGAGTCTGTTGAAACCTCAATACAAAAGAAGAAATTATACCACCTCAATACAAAAGAAGAAATTATACCAATCTCTTACATTTTTTGAATATCTGTCTAGGAACAGTGTTTTTTAAACTTTTTTCTCTTAAAATCCCTTTCTACTTTTAATGTTTAGAAGGGAATGTGAAAGAGTTTTTGTTTGTATGGATTATATTTATGAATATGAATATTAAAATGGATGTATTTGCTGATGTTACTGCTTCTCAAGATTGTTTGATGGGATTTTAATATTATATTATTTTTAAACAGGCTATAAATTGATAATTTTCAATAATTTTGATTTTGTAAAGTCTGAGAGGGTCATGCGGGAACCTGAGAAATCCTGAAAGCTTGCTTTAAGAAACAGTGATCTAGGAAAATATTGACCAGAGATTCACAATTTAATAAATTGATGTTATGGATTACATCTGATAATTCTACTGGATCCTAAATGATATTGGGACAGATATATGTACAAAATTGGCAGGGCCTGGAGAGGGGAGTAGACTCCAAGTCAAGTCCATCAGTGCACAGAGTAATACATTAACATAGCACTAATCATAATATACATCATGGATTCCTTTTTTTTTTTTTTTGGTCTGTAAGTTTTCAAGCAGAGGTGGTATAGGAAATGACCTGACAGGTTCTAGTACATTATATTACTTTTTTACTTTCATTTTCTAGATTTTGATAGTTACAGTGTAGACAATTGCATTAAATAAGAAATGTGCTTATTAATTGATCAGAGAACAATAAAACAGAACAGTTTTGTGGATATATGTTATGACATCATTTTAATTCATATATAGCTGGGACATCTCCTTATAATCATAACTCAGTTTTCAATTAATGATTCTTCTCTAAAATAAAAAGAAATTTTATTTTGCCAGAGAGACAGAAAAATGAGAGAGTGGAAAAGAAGGAGAGAGAGAGAGAATCTCTCTCTCTCTCTCTCTCTCTCTCTCTCTCTCTCTCTCTCTCTCTCTCTCTCTCTCTCTCTCTCTCTCTCTCTCTCTCTCTCTCTCTCTCTCTCTCTCTCTCTCTCTCTCTCTCTCTCTCTCTCTCTCTCTCTCTCTCCTTTTCTCCCTCTCCCTCTCTCATTTTTCTCTCTCACACACACATACACACTCATGCTACATACAAATATCTATATTTGAGATGGAATATCTTTTAAATTACTAATAATTCTTTTATTGCACATTTGTTCTACAATTGTTTGTGTTCCGTTGGTAATTTCTTTTCATGTAAATAATAATAATAGTAATAATAATAATAATAGTAGTAGTAGTAGTAGTAGTAGTAGTAGTAGTAGTAGTAGTAGTAGTATCTCTCCTTTCTTGGAGAACCACCAAGTGGCAGTATTAGCAATCCAAAACTAAAATTTCAGTTAGGTCTCTAGCCACTATTATTCTTATGTTATTAATGTTAGACAAATGCATTTTATTCAGTTCATGCCAAAACTGGCAACTGTATTTGCTTGCTTCCTGAATTTATTCCATTTGCTAGAGATTTGAAGTCTAGAAGTCCACATGCCTTAAAATTGTCAAGGTTGAGAAACACTGTCCTAGACTCAACAGTTCCTATTTAAACAGCAGGTGGCAGCCGTGGCCAAACATTTTTCAGCCAGCTTACCTGGGGTAAAAGTAGTGACTCTAACTGGACCATGATGACCTGGCAATTAAAAATCATGGATTATGCAATACATTCTATGCAGAGAAATCTGTGGAAATAATTTAGAAACTACAGCTGGTCCAGAATGAGTACTCAATCCTGGTGGGAAAACTCTTATAATTGATTTAGAGGTCACTGCAACTGGACATTGATAAGCCTCTGGGCCCAATTCAAAATTCAAAACTTTACACAAAATAGCACCGGTTTATGTCACACACAACCTTGTCATAGCCAATTCCAAATAACCTTAATGACTTGAGAAGGCCTACAGAATTTTCCCTTCCCTTGGAAATATATGGATGTCAGTGAGGCATCAGGCCTTCTTTGTAGTAGCTCATAGGTTTTACAATATGCTTGTTATGGCACATCAATGTAGCATTCTCTCTCCTTTCTGTTTGCATAACAGTGAAAACATTTTTCATCCATTGTGCATTTGGCCCTAAATATTCTATTCATCTGGACATTCTATTCCAGACATGTCAAACTCGTGACATCACGTAACGTCATGCAATGTATTGGGACTGTTTTGCCATTGCCAGCAATGGGGTGGGCGCAGCTTCCACGTGACGCATCCGGCCGATTGGCCGGCAGTTTGACACCCCTGTTCTATTCTATATATCCTTATTGTTGTTTGCTTATTTAATCAATATTATTTGCTGATCCTGTTGTATATAGCTGAGAGTTTTACAGCTTGGGTGGTCTATGGATATTATAAATAAATAAATATTGGTAGTCTGTTCAATAATCAACATTTACCATAGTTTATATCATGTCTAGTATGTCATTATCTGTAACAGGAACAGTTTTGCATGTCCCACAAACTGATTTTGAGATACTAACAACAATTACCTGTAAATAATAGAAACCATTAGCTGAAATGTTGGTACATTCTTGTAATTCTGTCATAATTGAAAAATGTCCTCTGAGTATATTGCCCAAGTACATTTGTTTTGTAAGATAAACTTCATTCTTTTTAGATCTATGTTTGGCTGTAAGAATATGCAATAATGGAGTCTTCAAATAATTGTGATATTTGTTATTTTCTCAGACTTTCCAATGTTAATATAAAACATCTTGTTGACTGAAGATTTCCTTCCAACAGTAAAATCAGGCTCCAAATACTTAGAGCCAGCCAAAGTATTTTTTTTAATCACAGGAGGCAATATTATAATCCCACAACCAGCCATTCCTCATATTTGAGGAAGTAAAAACATAGCAAAAAAATTACTAAGAATTTGATGACTTAATGGAATCCAAAATGTGCTTCCAAACTTACAAAACAATAAGGCCTGTCCTGGGTTTTATAAACTATCTGGCAGGCATCATAACAAGCCTCCTTGTTCAAAAATGATAGTGAGGTTTCCTAATAGAAGGAAGGGTTGGATTGGTATATGATGAGATTTGATTTTTTTAACACTGTTACCAATAACATGAATATGAAAGTTTCCATAAAATTCAGGTATCAGTAATTGAAGTGAATTTTTCATAAGTTTGATAATTCAAGTTCACTTAAAAATAAAGACACAACTAATACTCCTGGTTATGTTTCTTATCTGGACTATTTTGCAGGGCAAACAATTGCCTACCATTATTATTAAATGTTGGAATAGTGCATATCCCAGGCTAATTTTTTCCGTAGTGAGTGCCTTAAAAAATATGGCAAGTTTACTTAGGATGCACACCTAATAGGAGCTCTTTTTCCATGATATATAGAAAGAAGGATAACAGGTTTGTGGAGTTTCCTGCTACAATAGGTTAAAATATAGTCTTGTGTTATCTAGCTTATCTGTTTTACTGATATGCTTCTAGAACTCATTTTTAAAATATTCTATTTTAATTTATTCCGCCTGTTTTATCTCTGAACCAAATAAAATTAATAAAATTAACTACTGCTCAGAGACATTCTTCTAATATTAAAAACAAATATTACCAGCAGTAAAAATTGAATTCTGTGTTATTTATTATGATTATTGCTCACCAATATATAATAATAAAAATAAAAAATCTAATGCTACACACATTGTAACTTATTTAAACTATCAAGCAGCATCGTAATAAATCCAAAAAATTGGCAATTAAAATCATTACTAATAAAACTCTGCTGTCTTAGCATCTCTAAATCAGCCTTCCTAAGCCTGATATGCTCCACTCACCCCTTAGTTCCAGTCATTAGAATTAAAACTCTAATGCTAGAATAACAACTCCCCAAACAAATTATGGGGGATACTAATTTGGGAAAGGATTGATATTGAGAACCAGTGTGACACCAGGATTAAAACAGTAGTCTAGGAACAGGAAAACCCAGGCTCTACTTCTCCTTTAGAGATGGAAACCAGCTGGGTGGCCTTGGGCCACTCATTTCTCTGCTCCAGTCATCCACAGGCGTTGCAACAAACCAGCTGAGAAACAAACTCCCTCACTGGATCATGCATTGATAGGAAAGCACAGTCCAAGCAATCCTGCCACTAAACAGGACAAATGCTAAGACAAATAACAAGAAGACATTAATATTGAATCTGCATTTTATTACAGGATGCAGCATGAGAAATGTAAAAATGGGAACTGCTTTGAAAGTGCCCTTTTCTTACTGTATTTTTGCTACTATTTTGGTGGGTTTGTGTTTTGGTCTCTTACTCATAATTTAAAACCACACATCTCTTTACTGTTTGGAAGTGTAGAGCATTTCATAACTTCAAAAGTGGTAGGGTAAGGGTAAGATGTTTAACTTAGATACTATAGTCACATTTGATAGTGTAATTGTTAACCCTAACCCTGCCAGTCTGCTGGCCTGGGACTCCTGCCTCTTCCCACAAATTGGTCACACGAGGTTCCTGCTTTTATAAGCAGTGTACAGGATTACAATAGCAATTTGGACTGCCAGGCAACAATTGCTAGGATTGCAATTGTTAAATGATGCAGTCACATGATGTCATACTTTATGACCATATTGCTTAGCAATGAGAATTCTAGAAGTTACAACCAGTAAAAACATTGTTTGAAGTTAACCATCTCAGTTAAAGTTTTTTGTACCCAGCTGTTTGCATAGGAAAGAAAAAGTAGATATATCTGGGTTTGGGTCCTGTTGTGACTCTTTTGACCCACTTACCCTAAGCCCTTGTAGGGTTGGAAAGCCACCATATTCCTCCAATCCAGAAAGTATATCTTATGTACATATCACAAGCACATAAAATTGAGCTATGTGCCATATATCTGAGGACATGACAAAGATATTAAATGCAATACACCATCAGGAAGGAATTTTCCATCAACACATTCAAGGCTCTTTCTCATCTGCTTTCATGTGATTTAACTGAGAAGACTGCTAAGAACATGAAGTGCTCAGAGTCAAGTAATGGAATAATTTATGCAAGAAATACTTTGGTGATTAATTAAAAGCCACCACTTTTCTGAAGCATATGTCGATCACTTTGCTTTGCTGATTGTTTCATCATTACTAATTGAATGAATTAATGCCCCTTTGCAATCTGACAATTTAATGGTTCCTCTTTCTTACAATAGTGATTTATTACTTTCCATGGTTTAAATGTCATGGTTGCCTGGTTCTTATTCCAGTGATTGTATTTAATCTTTTGCAGGTAAAGCTGACCTCATTTCATGTTTCAGCCTCTTAATTGTGATGAAGTCCTCTGTTCTTCAAATGCCATCTGCACTCCAGACACACTGAAGAATAAAACATGGCAATTAAAAGAAGTCATGGCAGCTGAGTGATTCTATTAAAAGATAATTCAGACTAAAAAAAATCACTTGCTAAGGAAGCTGACTAAAGTTACTACTGCCTTCTCTGACCTTGTGCCCTAATATGTAGTTTTTAAAATTCCCATAATTTCTCAATGAATATAGATGTCCATATTTCTTTAACTATGATGTGTAGAGGTTATAGGCTATACTGAAATCCCACATAAGGCTGCACTGCGGGTAAGGATGTTTTAGAACTGAATTTTGTTTGCTTTGCTTTGCTTTCCATTTCTGTTCATCCACCTAACCCATGTTTATCTATTGTCATTCATACTGTTGAATGAGAAGGTGGTAAACTATGACTAGGAGGGATTTTGCACATCTTCAGGTTCTGCACCAGTTGTTTCCATTCACAGGCTGGGATGCTCTGCTCACAGTAACTCATGCTCCTGTGACCTCTCTTTTGGGTTATTGCATGAGGCTGCTCTTATAAAGCATTTGGAAGTTTAATTGGTACAAAATGCAGCTGCAGGACTAGTAACTAGTGTCAGATACTTGACACATGTAACAACTGTGTGAGCTGCATTGGTTATGAGTGTGTTTCTGGATGCAATTCAAAGTGTTCCTTGTCACCTTTAAAGCCCTTCATAGCCGAGCAACTGTCTTTTCCCAGTTGTTTCTGCCTATTCAGTTTGCTTTAGCAGGTTGGGCATACTATGAGTCCTATCAACCAAGGATTGTTGGATGGCAAGGACTAGAAGAGATGTCTTCTCTGTGTAGTTCCTGCCCTCTGGATGACCCTGACACTCTTCACAGGATGACCCTGATGCTCTTTCACTTTTGTAATGCTGTGAAAACCTGGCTTTGGGACTTTGAATGTGTGAAGGACCCATTTCCTAGCTATATTTACATAACTAAATAAATAGTTTTATCTATATATACTACCTGTTATCTATTTCAAAATAGATACTGCATTTGGAATTCCTGGAAATTGTTGTTCATAAAATACATGCATTATCATTGAGCTATAGCACTTTTTAAAAAGTAGATTCTTGACCTTATTGATTTGTGTTTTTATGCTTTTTCTGGATCTAAAATTATGTCATACAAAATTTTACCCTCCTAAGTTATCATAAGATATTCTTTTTTTTAGTCTAGCTTGTAGTTGTATCTAACCATTCAATGGTATCTAACATATGGGTGGAGCAAAGAGGAATGGTGTCAGATTAAATCTTTGACTTTAAAATCCCACCCACTCTTTTTCATGTAAACTGACTTTTCTATCCATCCCCCTACTTTATTTAATTTTAAATCACCAAATTTATATTAAACTTTTAATATCAAAATTAGTGGTAGCAAAAGAGGGAAACAAATCCTTGAGAAGTTGTATGGATCTCTAGGTTGTGTGAGGAAAATTTAATTATCATTAAAGATTAGACCACTTGTTTGTTGCAATGAAAGAATGTTACATTTTTTACACATTTTTATGATGAATGAAACACAAACACTATAGCAAAATTTTTGTACACTTATGAAAGGATCAAGCAGCAAACAGATATAGTACATATTTATTGGTCTTAAAGAAGTAACTTTGATTAAAAAAAACTGATTATTTTTACTTGCTGAAATTTAAATTTCAGTGCACTCACTTATTTAAAAATTGCAGACAAGACCCATGACTATTCATTATGCATTACTGCCAAACTTGCAAAATCAACAATAAACATTTATGTATTTATTTATCGGTGGCTGGTTTTTTATTACTTGTAATCTACTTGAAATCAACTTTATAGACTACAAATCCCACTTGACTAATTTCACATCAAAATTTCGATATCTTTGTGGCATCATAAATGGATTTTTCTACTCTGCACAATTTGTCTACTGGGAAACTGTTCCTTCTAGTTATTTCACTGTGTTTTGGGAGAGAATGACCTTATCATAAATAGCAAAACGAGGACTCTTTTTCATATTCTCTCTTTAAAATTAAACTTCCTCTATGAATCCTTTTGTGAATTTTTAGTTGAATTAAATAGAATGAAGAGGAACTATGTTATTAAAAGACTAGGATAAGATATTCATACTAATGAGATCTGCAGTTCTGAGTATTTTATTACTTCCTCCTCAGGAAGATATAATTTATTCAGCATAAATACCCAAACTGGGAAAGTCATGTCCAACAAGCGCCTTGTCAATTTCATCAGGAGGGTGTTAAAGCAAAGAAAAAGGGTGACAAAAGCCTAGAGTTGAATATACTGCCAAAGGACTGGTGCCAAAAATGCATGAAGCAAAGGAAGAAGCATTAGGGCAGAAGACCTATGTATAATAGAGGACAGAACAATTGGAAAAGAATTATAACAACAAAGCGGAAATTCTATTCACAATTTCCTGTATGTCTGCATTAAAGTACAGAGCATGGGGAAAAAATAGGAAGAGGTTCTAATCCTAACACAGATGGACAAATATATTACAAGTATAGAAATTTGGTGAGATGATACATGTGATTGAAACACTGCCTTGAAAGGCTACAATATATTCAAAAGGAACAGATTCATCAGAAAAGGAGAGATACTGTGGTCTATATAACAAAAGAATGAATGACATTAGTGTAGAATAGGGGAGATACAGCTTGCCAGTTGTGGGAAGGTTATTATTTTTTTTATATATAAAAAGTTTTACTGGTTTTTCCATTTTTTTCCAAAAGCTTAGGACACAACGTGGTGGTCAGGATGTCCAATCATTCAAAGACAAAATCATATAAATATAGCTCAAATTAATTATCAAAAATTTCCTCTCTTTTTCTTAAATATAGTATTGCTTATTAAAATTTATACAGTTTTAAATAAAGTTCAATCAAACAAAAATCATCAATCACATGCAATTATAATCTATATCTTGTTTTTAAGCTTTACTAATTACAGTTGTCATACTCCAATTACATTTTAGTAAGTATATAGTTGGGATTTCAGGTATCCTTAATAAAAGATCATTCATTGAGACAGATTTTTTTTCCTTATCACAAATAGCTCTTCCTCTCTCTCTATTACAACATAGTTATCATATTTAAAATAATAATATAAGTCCAACAAATGCAGTTCTATTTTTAAGAATATATTCTATCATTTCATCAGTCTACATCTATAGAAAATCTTTTTAAGTCCTTGATAAAGTTTATATCTTCAAATACTTATCAACTATAATATCAGAAAATTCTCATCTTTCATTCCTAATTAAATCAGACTTACTCTCTTTCTTTATTACAACATAATTTCATATTTAAAATTTCAATGTAAGTCAAAAAAGAAAAAAAGGAGAAAGAAAAAAAATATATTTATATATTTTTTAAAAAAATATATTCAATCATTTTGTCAATCTACATCTATAAGGTCTTTTTGTCCTCTAAAAAAGATTTACCTCCTCAAATAATTATCAACCATGATAACAGTAAATTTACATCCTTCATTTGTTATTAAATCAGACAAAATTTCTAAAGCCTTTTTAACCCGTCAAGTAACATTTTATGTCACATTTAAACCTGACTCTAGCTTTCTTTTTATGCCAATTTGGTTCCCATAATAAGGCTTTTCGGTTGTCAAACCTCAAGATTTGATTATGAAAATTTCTAACCAGTTCAAACTGAACAAATTTTCTTTCCCTTTCCTCTTTATTGTAATTTCTGAAAGATTGTGTCTGAATGTCAAGCTTTGTTATTTTTGGTAGTTGAACTGAGTCAATTACAGTTCTCCATCAGTTGTAGGTGACGTTGTGTAGCATTAGTTGATTCAGTGGTTTCCAATTTTCTCTCAGTGTAGATTCACAATTGGGTTGTAAGTATAGTGTCTCTGTCACTTTAAGTTGTATGTAGGCCTCTGTTCATCTTCTATTGTTCCTTGTTCCATAACTTGGTTCATTATTGGAGGGTCGATGTAAGGTTCCAAAGTGGCATCTTTAGATTTTCTCCAAGATTTCCAATAAGTTTTGAAATCTTCTGTAAATTCTAATATTTTTCCAGTATTAAATCATAGTCAAGATGTGAATAACTTTCAGCCATTTTGGTGGTAGCTTTGCCTATTCCTTTATTAGAGACTACTTGAAAAAGATCCACAAATGTCCACCTCCAAAGGTCTAATAGCCAGCTTCGCCACCCAGCTGTCAAGTTATCTTTTTTCTTTTATTATCACATAAAATCCAATCCCTCTTCAAATAACAGGGAGAAGTACAGTTAGAATTTCACTTTTCACCACCAGATGTCCTCAGTGGACTATAAAGTCTTTTTTTCCCCCAAGTTAATAGAGTTAAAGAAAAAAAAAGTTTTCTCTTTTTTTAAAAAAAAATCAATAAGAAAAGTATCTCGAACATTATCAAATTAAAAAAAGCAAAGTAATAATGTCCCTTTTTTCTTCTTTTCCCCTGAAATTCACCCAACAGAAGTCCAATAGTAAAAAAAAACAAACAACCACATACACACACACAAAAAAGAAAAAATATTAATCTTTTTCTTTTAGCTCTTCTTTCCATATAGGAAGCAGCCGTTTTCTTAATAAAGGAAAATAGAAACTCTTTACAGGAAAAGTCAGGATAGAGAGAGAAGGAAAGGTATCACCCAGATTCACCACGGAGGTTCTTCATGCTTAGTTGTTCTTTTGACTTGCGGTTGGTGCGGCTAGGTGATCGGCCATTTTACGGCTGATCTTCTTGAGAAGGTTATTGATGTTCTGGCAGACTTCAAGTTGAATCCAAATCTTACAAGTTGAACACAAACAAACAAAATGATGAGGATGATAAGGATGAAGATAATGTGCGATCAAGTCGTTTTCAATTCTTATCAACCACATAAATTTTCCCCGTGAGAATTTGGATAATTTTGACTTTCAGATCTTCCAACGGTGCACCCATCACTACTATAGCAATCCATCCACCTTGTTACATATATGCCTACATATACTCATCAAATGCCTTTTCCTTTCCCCAAACTCCACCCAGATTATCTTCCTGTCCAGCTTAAAGCAACAACTGAATTGATTTAGAGAGAACTCAAAAGGTACACCCCAACTGCAAGAAATATTTTATTTTATTATTTTATTATTATTTTATTTTATTTTATTATTTTATATTTTATTTTATTATTTTATTTTATTATTTTGTTTTATTTATTTTTTATTTTATTATTTTATTATGTTATTTTATTATATTATTTTATTTTATTATTTTATTTTGGATTTATAAGCTGCCTAACTCAAAGTGACTCTGGGCAACAAACAACAAAACAGAAACAAACACATGAATGAAATATAACCATATAATGTTAAATAAAGAGCAACACAATATATAAAATCAAAAGTGGTGATCAAATAGGATAATTAGATAACCAAAAGGGGGCTCCACTTAACTAGATCCATACTTCTGGGAAAAAGACCAGATTGTAATGGCATTTCTGAAGGCAAGCAGAGTTGGAGTCTGTTATATATCCAAAAGGCAGAAAAGATCATTTTAGAGAACAAGAAATAATCTAAGGTCCAATCAGAGCAGCTAAAATAGAATGAGATACTCAAACCACTTTTTCTGCTCTAAAGCACTGGAATTCTGGATTTTGCCAAGAAAAATATCCAAAAGACATATGTTTATCTCTTGCACAGATCATCTGAAACTAGATGTTCCGTACATGCCATGGTTTGTGCTCAGAATATTTGCACATCCCTATGCAATAGGATTCATCCCCCATTTAATTTTAAAGTGTTACACTTCATATACTATTTTTGAAAACTAACTTTCAACTGTAATCTGCAAATCTCTTAGCTGGGTGGCAAGGAGATTTTGTAACAATTGTTAGTTTGTTAGTGTCATATTGTTTTAAAGGAATTAGTAAATCATGAGAGAGAAACACACTTTTATTGCCAGTTGCTATGCACTGGAGAACATAGGGATAAGTTGTTTAACTAGATGTTGGGTAGCTACTGAGTTCATTAAAGAACAAAATTACTTCATGAGAATCATTCCTAAGAGTGAAAGAAAGACACAGAGAGAGAAGCAGCGAGGGAGAAGAAATGATTGCCTGTTGTTTGGAATGAGCTCTAAATGTTGTAATTAGAATTATCTTGACTACTCATGTGTATTGAATCCTGTAAACAGTTCACAAAACAAGACTAGCAAGAATATCTTCTAGTATATTTTTAACACTGCCTTGTGGACTAAGTATTTTGAAATTACCTACTTTATCAGGCAGTAAGGATAGCTGTGAAGTTTCTTCTATTTTCTGAACCATGGAGGAGACTATAAGAAGAAAATGAGAAAAATTTAATGAGACTCAAGAGAATAAAAACTGACATGATATCAAAAAAGGGAGAGGCAGACTATACTAATCAGCATACTGAAAGCTTTAAATACACTAATAGAAGCCGGCATAAGCATCACTCTTCAACTTCTGACAACGTGGTCACTAGTCTTTCGCCTTTCTTTCAGTGTAAGGATAGAGAGCCCAGTGATTCATCTGCAGAATGCCAGAATTTGAAAAGCAATTGTTCTGAATATTTACAACTACCCCAGTGTACTGTCAAAGATGTGTTTGAGATTATGCCAAATCTGCTCTACTCTCTTATTAATCAGCAGGAAGCTGGAAGCTGTTCATTTAAAAGAGACTATTCAATTCCCCAGAAAGACTGCTTTGGAGCCATGGTGTGCAGAGACACTGATGGAGCAAGAGAAAGCCCTTGAAGAAAGGCCCTCTTGTTCTTCTATTTGCTGCTTAGGTTGCTGCAGCCTTTCACACAAGTAAAGGTCCTAGAGAAGTGTTTCTCAACTGGGGCAATTTGAACATGTGTGGACTTCAATTCCAGATTTCAGAATGGTTACCATGGGGTCTTTAGATCCCATCTGTAATTCCAAAAACTGGACTGGGTAGTGCTGATGTTTTCAAGTCAGCTCTTTCATTTAGGGCAATGAGAGAATTTTTTAAGTGGTGAAAGGCAGCTTAAGGCATTCTCTGATTTGTTTTGAATTCTGATCCACCAAAATATCAGGCTATCCCCCCCTTTCCACTAGTTTTAGAGGGAAAAGGTCTGCTAGGCTTTAAGGCATCAAACTTGCTACTTAAAAGTATCCCAAATACCACATATAGCAAAAAAAGGTACAACATTGTCAGCCATGCCCTCATAGCCTTATAACCAGCAATTTTCAGCCACAACACAATGACATTTTGTATTCCCAAAGATAATAAAAATTGTATATCTCATGCCTTAGTTTTTCCTAATCCTTGAGATTGCCATGTTTAACATGTACAGCAATATTAAATATATTGAAGAAGATATTTCCATCTGGTTAGGCTTGGAAGAACTGATACTGTGAAAGACAGTTCATTGTGCAAAATGCAGCAAGATATACAGACCAAAACATATATGAACAGCTTGTGTTAGGAAAATAATTTGAATGAGGCCCATGTGGTTGCTGCTGGGCTGGAGGATTGGAGTAACAGGAAAGTCCATGGTCTGTTTTTGCGTGTGTATGCATGAAAAATAGCTTGGTGGAAAAGGTTACAAGGAATAAGTTTGAATTGCATGTCAAAAAAATAACGTCTTAGATATTCATATGACCTGGTCCAATCTCTGTAATAATTAAACCTGTTTCATTCCCCCACAATCCTGAAAAATGAACATAGGATGCACAGAATAAAGAACATCACTATATCTAGTGCGGTCTAGTCATATTAATGGTAGGTAATCTTTTTGCAGATCTGTGTTAACTATTTTGGTCTCCAGGATCCATAGAAGGCATAGTAATGATGCAATGAGATTATCGGTATGTGGATGTAAAGTTTTTGTTCACTTTGAGGGAGAGTTCTGAACAGTTTGTAAGAAAAAACCCAGTTTTATTCACTACTCCAATGCAGGATGATGATAATTATGCTGATGATGTCAAAAACTAGCTGCAGTTCTTTAGGAGCTGCAAAAAGTGGTACCAGTAGCTATATACAATAGGGCATGTTTGATTATTCTTCATCATTTGCCTCCAACCATCCTTGAAGATGCAGGGACTTCATACAAAAAATGTATTCCACTGTCAGATATGACATTTTTTTAAAAAAATGTGGTTTATAATTAAAGTGGGATTCAAGCCAGTCCTTCTGCTCTAAGTCTAACTCTCTAACAAATGAAAGGTGCTATGGATACCATTGTATCAAAGTAGTTTGGGAGATATGTTGTCAATAACAGGGGCATCAAAGTGAATTCTTCATGAAATATGTAAAATAAATGTATGTAGTTTTGTATTTTCATTTTAAAAACCCTTAAAAATAAAAGTATTTTATTTTTATCCAGATTTATTTTACCCAGATTATATTTTTGTGTAGTTGCATTCCTTGTTCCTAAACAGATTGTTTTTTACTTCATATGTGCCATTTTGTAACATTGACTGTGGCTCAGAATTAATTAAATTTCAGGTCAAAGGAACTATAAGTAAAATAAAAGTTTTGAATGTTGGTAACACAACTATAACCTACTAATAAAGCTCTTAGTAATTGAGTCCAGCTGGCAAAGAACATAAAATGTCATGCCCATTGACTTAAGAAATAATAGCACAATTATTTTATAGAAAAACAAAGTAGCTATTACAGACCCATCACTATTTTTTCAACACAAATAATACTTGTTTTAATGCAAAAATGGAAATCCATAAAACACTTTTAAAATCCATTTTAATATGAGTACAAAAATTACATAAAGCACCTTTATTTCACTTGCTCCCATGCCATGCCACCATTTGAATATATTCTAGCACCATTTTTTGTTCCGCTGCCTGAATTACTATTATATCTGATAAATAGATGAAATTTCCCAAAAGAAATATCAGGTTACCAGCTTTTCCAGATCAGAAAGTTATATTACTATGCTGCGGCGCTGGTGGCGCTGAGCGACTGGATTAATATAACGAATGACAGAATACTGAATGTTGAAGGGTATGGTTTACTATATGGCTGGCACACATACCTAGTGTATGACAAGAAGGTGGACAAGAGCTTCAGGGAGAACCCACTGAGAACCCCGATGTTGTGGGTCTGGAAGAAATATCAGTACCTACTACACGAAAAGATTCCCATCTGGACGATCCCCGGACACGCAATAGGGGACATAAACATAATACAAGGTCAGGATGTGGTGCCCTATAGTAAACTTGTAATGGAAGAAGGAAATGTGTTTTCGTTAAAGCCATCAAATACGCTAGCAGATGAAAGAATAGTGTGTACCTGGCTTTCATATTTGCAACTGCAGTCTAGATGGCAAAAAGACCTGAAGAAGGGTATATCCATAACAGATGAGAATTTAATTGAACAGGTTAGAGAGCAGGGGCCCATGCATATCAAACGAGTGTACAGTGTACTGATAGAAATTGACTCTGAAACTGTACTAGTTAAGGACTATATGGTAAAGTGGGAACAAGATTTTGGGCAACCTATCACGATGGAAACGTGGGAGGGAATCTGGGTGAGAAATATAAAATTTACACAAGCGCAACATTTAAGGGAGAACTTTTATAAAATGTTCTATAGGTGGCACCTAGATCCGAAAAAATTATTGCATATCTATCCAGACATCCAACCTAAATGTTGGAGGTGTGATAGTATGGAGGCTACATATTTTCATGTATGGTGGACATGTAGAAAAATTAAAGCCTTCTGGAGAAAAATATGGTGGACACTCCAAATCATTTTGAAAAAGCATATTGAATTTCTACCTCAGGTGTTTTTGTTAGGGATCATAAAAGACTGCACTACCACAGAGACGAACTTAATTCTGAACTTGATCACAGCAGCGAGACTGTTGGTGGGACAGTACTGGAAGAAGCCAGAAATACCACCTATAGAAGAATGGACTTTGAAAGTAATAAATTTGGCAGAAATGGCTAAAATATCGGCATATTTGAAGGATCGCTCAAATGAACAATATATGATAGACTGGAAACAGTGGATAGATTACATACAAGAGAAACACCAATCAAAGAAAATGTATCTGGCTTATAGTTAAATCTTGACATAAGGAGTGAAGAATGTTTACAAATTTAAATCGATTGTATTAAGTTGGATAGCAGTTAGCTTGAATCTTCCCCTGGTTTACATATACAAATATTTATCTATTGATTATTGGAAGATATATATCAAATAGACTAAGAATGTACTTGTTGAAGGGATGGGTGTATCGACATGAAAATTATTAATTTTAATAAGATGACTTGTTTGTTTGATGTCCAATGGATTGATCTGAAAAGAAGTGAAAGTTAAAAAATTTTAAAATGTAGTTGGTTTATAGTTAAACTTGGATATACGGAGTGAAGAAGGTCTACAAATTTAAAATGATTGTATTAAGTTGAATGGCATTTAACTTGAATTTTTCTTTGTTTACATGTACAAATGTTTATCTAATTAAAAAAAATAAAAAAAGAAAGAAAGACCATTTTAAAAATGTTAACAATATTTCTAACTTAGTCTTCTTGGCACCTTCATGAAGCCATCATATTTTAATTATATGTGAACTATTTTTCATCCCCAAATATTTTACACCAGTTGTCTATTTCTCAGAAAGATTTCAGACTTGTCACTTCCTACATTGATGTTGAATATTCTGATACACAATAATCATTCCTCTCCCTTGTCTGCTGCTGACTCTGCAGGGCAATATTTCTCTCTTGGAGCTTATCCCATAGTTACCTGGGTTGAAAAGGTTACACTCCAATAAAACTCCATGGCAGCTTTCCAAAGGCAATGAATTTTTAATATGAGTATTGTTAAAGCATACTATTCCTGTCTAGACTGTAGAAAGTTAGAGTAAACACTAGTGATTTATCTTTCCTTTAAATAAGTTGTGATGGAAAAGGCTTGACTTCTCAGCTGGGTACATATTTTTGTGGCAGAGAATGGCTAGCGTGTTCAGAAAGTGGACATTTTTGCAGATAATGGCAGATAATGGAAAATGCATCTCCATTAATGATATTGCTAATTATCACTTTAAAGGATTTTGTGATTTGTACACATGCTCCTTCTTAATTCTGCTTCACCATTATTATAATTTGACAAAAAATAAAAATCTATTATATTTTACATTTATCAATATAAATGGTTTACTACTATGATATGAACAGAACAAAATACAAAATAGTATTGTAAAATACCACAAAGTCTCTGCCTTCGGTAAATAAATATTGTTGCATTCTTTGATTGGTAGAAAATATTGCCTTTTCCAAAACAGATAGATCACACATTTCCAACATATTGCATAATAATATTTTTTTTTCTTTTCACTTTTTTATTTTCTTAGTTTGTATTTTACTTTTTTATATAATTGTATTAAAAGGTTTAAAAAAGAAAATAAAAATTAATGCAAATGACTATAAAAGAAAGAAAAGAAAAAGATGGCAAAATGATATCTATATGCTTTTTGTCATCTTGTCACTTTTTACCTTCTAGACATATTATACTGCAAGTACCAGAACACCCATCCACTCTTTCATGCATTCCAAAATTCCCAGTCATGAGTCGAGGATTCCTGGTTAAGGAAGATAATTATTGTGTATAATTTTTTTATATCAAAAGGCAACTGGATGGTTTACTCTATCTTCATTAGAGGTTTTTAAAGGATGTTCTTTCTAGACCAGATGTCTTCTGAATGTGTAGGATTATCTAAGGCGCTGCCACAAAGAAGAAGGGGTTAAACTATTTTCCAAAGCACCTGAAGACAGAAGAAGAAGCAATGGATGGAAACTAATCAAGGAGAGAACCAACCTAGAACTAAGGAAAAATTTCCTGACAATTAGAACATTTAATCAGTGGAACAACCTGCCTCCACAAGTTGTGGATGCTCCAACACTGGAGGTTTTTAAGAAGAGATTGGACAACCATTTGCCTGAACTGGTATAGTGTTTCCTGCTTGCACAGGAGGTTGAATTAAAAGATGTCCAAGGTCCCTTCCAACTCTGCTATTCTGTTATTCTTAGCCAGCATAGCATTCTGAGAATTGTCATCCAAGATAGTCACATGACACCAGGTGAGAGATGGATAGTTTATAAGGGCTTCATTTAGCAAAATGGGGACCAAAAACTAACTCCCCAAGTATGAAAATCTTGCACATTTTTCTCCATATTTAATTATTTTTAATGCTGTAGCTCTAGATATGAATTATTTCATAATTGTCCTCTTTTTTCCATGCTTTCTCAAATGTAATAAATTGATGAGAAACAGCAGTTTCTTCCACACTATCAATTTATTTATTTTTTCTTTTGATTTCTGTAGTATTTATTTTAAGCTACTTATGAATCTGAACTTTGTAGCATTCTGTGTATTTCTCCCTCCCTTGTACTATTAGGTATATTCTGAGCGATGCATAACGTTCTCTCTAGGTATAAAATCTATCAGGATGAGCAGGATTAGATTATCTGGGTCTGCTTTGAATTCATGGGCTCATCATACAGTTTCAAATGAAGACCTGTATTTTCTATTCCAAAAGATAAAAAGTTACTCGATTTTAAGTGCATCTTCAACTGTAAATACACTGCTTTTTATTTGAATAGATAAAACCTCTGCAACTGAGATCCCTGGTCACATAGTAAAAAGCTTATGCAATTGTCCATGGCATGGTTTTAAAACTGTCTTTAGCATCCTCAGAATACTTGAAAAGTAGAATGCTTGATTTTGTTATTGAATTATCTAGCCAATTAGTCAAGGCCTTATTCATGTGGTCAAACGCTGTTTCCTGAATGAATAATGATCTTTAGAACAATTGTTATAATTGTCTACAATGCAGAAAAGTTCAGTCAAGCTCTCTAAGATAAGATTCTTTTTTCTGAGCTGAAATGGCTTGAGAGCATTTTATCATGTTTTCATGTACGTATTCATTTTTAAAGAACTTCTTATTTAAGACACTATGGCTGAAGCAAACCTTTAAACCAATACATATTGTGGCATGTTGTAAGTCAGCCAGATGGTTAGACCGGATTTGGCATTTTTATCCTTGTACTGAGTCCCCATCAATAGGCAGACGTTGCTTTTGATAGTATTAAAGATATCATCGCAGGATATAAGCTATTTAAGGTAAAATAATTACCTTAATTAACTGAGAGAGATTTTGTCACTGCAAATGTTCAAGTGGTGCTCCAGTTGTTTTGGGATTGCACCCAAGCCTATTACTACCTTTGCTTCTTTTGTCTTAGTCATTCTATTTCTATTTGCAAGTCTTTCTATTCTATGATTTTCTCCAATTTCTTCTCTTCTGTTCTGTTGTTGCCAGGTACTGCAATGTCCACTTTTTTGTCTTTCTTATCAACAACTGTTAAGTCCGGAGTACTACATAGCAGGTGCTTGTTTATCTGAATTCTAAAGTCCTAGAGTACTGTAGCTTATTTATTTTCCATTACTTTGTCTATTTTGGGGTCCTAACAGTTGTTGCTGTTATTTCTTGCAAATATTCCAGTTCACCATTGTTGCTACTTTGTCATGTAGCTGTTTGTAGTCAATTTGTACTATCGTTTGAGGGGCTAAGTAGGTGGTTCACTCTTCCTTCCACTTTGCAGAGATGGCATTTCCTGTCTGTTTGCTGTCTTCTCAATTCTGGTTTTACATGCATTTCTTCTCAAGGCTTGGTCTTTGGCAGCCAGAATTTGTCTCTCTGTCTCTTTCATCAACTTTTCTGCTCTTAGCCATTGCCATGCCTTGCTGTTATCTGTTTTGCCTGCTATTTTTTTTATGTATTGGTCCTTCAGTAAAACATTTGACAAAGTAGATCATAACCTACTACTTGATAAGATAGAAAAATGCGGGTTAGATAGCATCACCACCAGATGGATCCTTAGCTGGCTGACCGGCTGTACTCAGCATGTGGTCCTCAATGGAACCGCATCTACATGGAGGGAAGTGTGTAGTGGGGTGCCCCAGGACTCTGTTCTGGGCCCAGTGCTCTTCAACATCTTCATCAATGATTTCGATGAGAGGATAGATAGGGAACTCATCAAATTTGCAGACGACATCAAGCTGGAAGGAATAGCCAACACTCCAGAAGACAGGCTTAGGATACAGGAAGATCTGGACAGAGTTGAACACTGGGCGCTATCTAACAAAATGAAATTCAATGGTGAAAAAAATAAGGTTCTACATTTAGGCAAAAAGACCCAAATGTACAGGTGGTATCTTGTATAGTATAGTATACTATATAGTATAGGGGGTATCTTGTATAGTATAGGGGGTATCTTGCTCAATAGAAGTAACTGTGAGAGGGATCTCGGAGTCCTAGTGGACAATCATTTAAATATGAGGCAGCAGTGTGCTGCAGCTGCCAAAAAAGCCAACACAGTGCTAGGCTGCATTAACAGAGGGATAGAATCAAGATCACGTGAAGTATTAATACCACTTTGCAATGCCTTGGTAAGGCCACACTTGGAATACTGCATCCAGTTTTGGTCACAACGATGTAAAAAAGATGTTGAGACTCTAGAAAGAGTACAGAGAAGAGCAACAAAGATGATTAAGGGACTGGAGGCTAAAACATATAAGGAACGGTTGCTGGAATTGGGTATGTCTAGTTTAATGAAGAGAAGGACGAGGGGGGACATGATAGCAGTGTTCCAATATCTCAGGGGCTGCCACAAAGAAGAGGGAGTCAAGCTATTTTTCCAAAGCGCCTGAGGGCAGGACAAGAAGCAATGGATGGAAACTAGTCAAGGAGAGAAGCAATCTAAAACTAAGGAGAAACTTCCTGACAGTTAGAACAATTAACCAGTGGAACAACCTGCATCCAGAAGCGGTGAATGCTCCAACACTGGAAGTTTTTAAGAAGAAACTGGACAGCCATTTGTCCAAAATGGTATAGAGTTACCTGCCTGAGCAGGGGGTTGGACTTGATGACCTCCAAGGTCCCTTACAACTTTATTATTATTATTATTATTATTGTTGTTGTTGTTGTTGTTGTTGTTGCTGTTGTTGTTACTGTTACTGTTATTACTTTAACTACTACCACTATTACTACCACTACTGTGTTGTTGTTTATTTTGAAATCAATCTACTTTTCCAATGTCATTGTGGAAGGTCAGACTAGAGACACCAAATTAGCTGTCTGACGAGAAAGGTCTCCTCTGGCACCTGAGTCCCTTTTTATGACTCTCCCATCCTCTCAACAGTTGTGTAATTCACTTGGGCCAAAACATTCTGGCTCTCTGACATTTGGATGATACTCATCTTTGTAATGAAATGGATCCTATGGCTGTAATGATGGCTGGAAATGGATCCTAGTTGATAGAAAAGCCTATCATACATCTGTGTCACTTCATCCAGACTTTGTTATTGGAAAAGATCCCAAAGCTGGCAGTGAAATTTGGGGAGTTGCCAGCAATATTCAAAAACATTATTTGTATGCTAAGAGCATGGCTAAACCTTTTGGGTTTTGTTCCTTGGCTGTTATCAAAGAACAAACTACAAAGAGCTAGGAATTGACAGGCTTCTTCCTGCTCAATGAGCATTTGTCACAATCATCATTCAGCCGATAACATTATTAAATATTCATTGTATATACTGGGCCAAACCAAGGGCTTAAACAAGCCAAATACAATCACCTGTTGTAGAGTATCAAAGCCCATCATCTGCAAGTGCAGTTAGTAGTGGGGGTAGGGAAAACCCACATACAGCTAAAACGATACACACTAAATATGTATGCTAAGCAAGGTTCAATTTATATCAAGGAGGCTTACATCCATCACCTTTATTGAAAGTCTGTCTTTGTGTAACTTTCTCAGTGATCTGTAAATGATCCCCACTATAAATAAAATTAAATAAACAAGTAACCAATCATCTGTCTCACTAACTGACAATTGCTAACAATTTGGATATTAGCAAACCCATATATAAAATGTACCCAGATGATTCATTAAATCATTTAATGTTTTTAAGTAATAATTGTTAAAACCCCGTACCAAAACATAACTGCTATCACCAGTAACTCCCAAACTAACAAAAAAGTATTTACCTAATTTTATGAAATCCCCAAGACTCTGAGAACTTTGGATGACTGCATAAAATCCTTGTGTTCAGCTTAAAACTGATTTTGTAGCATCAAACGTATTAAATAATCCTTACTTTTAAAAATATTGCTTTGAAACAGTTATATAATATGTATAACAACCATTAAATTTGCTTTAAGGTCTGTCTTTGAAGTTTCAGAAATAAACCTATTTACTCATGGGATGTACAGTATCATGAGTTACTCTAGCAAATCTGATGCTCAAATCAAAAGTGAGATTCTTTTAAAAAATATTTTTAATATTGTTTAGTATGTAAGGAACACAAATGATTGCTTTGTCTTTCAGACGACTGCTAAGAAATGTATTGAAAGCAAGACTTGGTATGGGATTAAATCTGTCAAATTGCATCATACTCAGTGTAGGATTTTTGAGCTATGCTTCCTTGAAATTTATTTTATTCATTGTTTTTATATATATAAAGATTGGCTGTGTTTTCATTGCTTTGGGACAGAAATTATTCAAATATGTACACAAAACAGCAGCTTTTATACAGAATGCTGAATTTCACAGAGACAGCTTGAAGGGATTTCTGTAATGAGGACTGAAGAAATATGTGGCTGGGAGGTTGACTATTCATGTAAACATGTACCAGCAAGTATCAAAGTTTCAATGGTGGGGGCAATCATTAGGTATACTGCATTAGGTATATTTAGACAAAATATATTAGAATTATAAAGGAAAATTATATAAATAATACCCAACGTGAAGCACTAGGCTTATTATCTCAGATATTAAAGGGTCAAAATCATTTCATGCAGAAAGTTATAACATTCAGCCTCAGGAACAACTTCTTGTGTGGAATAAATCATCATCATCATCATCATCATCATCATCATCATCAAAAAAAAATTACATCCTATTCCTGTAGAATTCGATTGGCTTCATCACATGATGAATGAGAACACCCTAAATTGGATTGTTTTTGAAATCTGGCTAATAATTTACCCATTTTTTTCCTATTTGCTCACCCCATCAGTTGTTTGAGAAACTGGCTTTCATAAGAATGCTCTAGTATGTCAATGTTTTGAAGATATCAATCAGAATCAAATTTTCATGAAGATGCAGATATATATCAAAGCCAAACAAAAATGACCCCATTTCATCCTAGGTTCTCAAAAGATCTATGTCAGTTTTCCCACACTGGATTTGTCTTTTCTGATATACATATACACAATCTATAAAAATATAGCAATTTGATTGAAAGGTATTTTGCTCTACACATATGTTTATTGGTATTTCCATTTTGTCAGAATTTGCTTGTAGATGATGCTATATATACTCAATAGGAACTCAGAAATCTGACTAAATACAAGCTTTGCTTCCAGGAAGATATCTTTAAGTTTATCTTGCACATTACATAATCGAGGTATTTTTTTACTTGAATAGGATTGCACTTACAGTACTTTTGCTCATGTCAGCAGGGCTTTTATTGGCACCTTTTTTGGATGGAATCTTTTTTTTTATATATAAAATTCTTTTATTAAAACAATCAACATTGAACATAAAAACATATTGTGCAGCAATCATCATGGCACCTGATATACAATACTAAGTATTAGTCTTTTATTAAAACAATCAACATTGAACATAAAAACATATTGTGCAGCAATCATCATGGCACCTGATATACAATACTAAGTATTAGTCATTGAAAATGTCTGAGTTAGTAAGCCTTGAACCAGATAAGAGAAACACCAATCAAACAAAGTGTAACAGGAGTATAGTTGAGGCTAGACGCGAGGGGTGGATGGAATCTTATAGGGTAGGCAAGGCAAGTTGTATGACATGTATGAGTTCCAGCACCTTTAAAAAAAAAAGCACTGCATTCAGTAACAAATTAACATTGACAAAATATATATTGAACTGATTTCAAAACCATATGCATTTTTTCACATAGCTATTTGTTTTCATATTTGACTATGGTATATTGCTACTTGAAGAAGACTGTAAACTTAGGAAGGAGAACATGTCTGTGACATTTACTGGATATACATTATTAGACATTAAAGTTTGAATCTGTGATTAAATAATCATGATTTTCTTAAAATGCTGGGAAAAGTCCACATTTGTCTTTTTAATTTTATTCTTCAATTTGTAGCAAAAACATCCAGCCCTATTTATAAATAGACAGTAAGAGATTCAATGAGTTGTCTGCATGATCACTAATTATATTCTGGGTCATGAACTGGAGAAGGCAATCAAGAACCAAAATAAAATCAGAAAGAAAAATAATCTATTTAGAGAAACGCAAATAGCTTGATTATGAAATTACAGTTGGGAAGATGTGGAGCTCAGTTCAGTGAGTTTGCTGTCCTGAAAACTCAATGTTAGCATGAAAACAAAATATTTCCTCTATGTTGATATTCTTTGTATGCTCAAAATATCAAGGAGCTGTGGTTTAAAAGCAGGTTTTTATTGGCCAAAAAGAGTCCAAGAAGAGTGTCAGGGTGCATCTGACTCAGAATGGGCTTTCCATAAGCAAAGCCCTGAGTAGACTAGGCTCCAGATTACCTACGTAGCTTCACTAGGCAAAGTGGGGGGAAATAGATCTAATTGTATTGGAAATGTTGGGTCTTAACACTCTAATGAAGAATTTAACTTCTACTGATTCTATTTCTAATACAACTTAATGTGCATAATTATGGTTTATGGATGAACATTTCTCCCACACATCTATATTCTACATATATTTATTTCAGTAGGAATCTGGACACAAAAATGAATTATACCATCCTACCTCTAAGTAGAAATATAGCTTATGAGCTTAAGTTTGTAGCAGATATTTGTTAACCAATATCAGAACCAGATCTATCATATCAACAGTATCAAAAAAGTGAGTTAAATAAGAAAAAAATGTAACCCTCCTATATTAGCATCCATAATCAAAAGGGCTATCTGCTTTTTTCCTCCCAGTTCTGTATATTTAAATACTTTAGTAAAGCAATCAGAATCAAGTTTTCTAATTTTTGGTGGTCAAGAAATGCTATCCAATTCAATAAACTCTTTCTGGGCAATAAAAACCTGCTTTTACATGGAAGTTACTGTAGGTTCTTTTGGACAGTCTTACATTCCCAAAACCTCACATTCCTCAATGATTTTCATCAATGACAATCTAGTAATTTATATTATTTAGAGTAGATTGTGAATTTGTGATAGAGAAAATCTTTTTCAAAATGTTAGAGTTTCACCACTTCATAATATTGGAGCGCTGTTGTCTTAGTTCTCATTATGAAGAGTAATATGATTATTTACTAACAAAACAGGGTGCTATCAAAGTTAGATAACACCTCCAAGTCCCAGTGAAGAAAAAGAAGTTAGAATTAACTCTTTCCATAGAAGATGGTTGAGAACTGGAATAGGGTTATGGTGGTAAGAGAGCTAAGGGTCTGGGAACACCAAAATGTAAGTAGACTATTGAAGGAGTGTAAAGTAGCAATAGCAATAGCACTTAGACTTATATACCACTTCACAGTACTTTATAGCCCTCTCTAAGTGCTTTACACAGTCAGCATATTGCCCCCACCAATCTAGGTCTTCATTTTACCCCCTCGGAAGGATGGAAGGCTGAGTCCACCTAGAGCTGGTGAGAATTGAACTGCTGGCAGTTGGCAGAATTAAGCTGAAATACTGCATTCTAACCAATGTACCATCACAGCTCAAGTACATATTAAAGTGAAGGAAAGAGGAAGGGAAAGTGAAGAATGGTGCACAAGAACACTTAAAATTCAAGTCTAGAGAGGCCAAGAAGGATATCTGAAAACATTGCACACTATTTAAAATTGGCAAAGTCTAGATTAAAGAATTCTAGTCCATCAAAACTTTTAGATGAATATATCAATTTCGAATCTGTTGGATATATAATTGATAACAGCTCAACAAATGTGCACAATGTATATACTGAAGCATTATAACAAGTGTATCTAGAACATCTAAACCATCTATTTAGAAAATATTTTTAAAACAAAAATAAGACAGGAAGTGCTATTGATCTTGCCATCATTTTGAAGCCTATTTGTTGCCTGTACATTTTAATCTGAAAAGACCAAATGAAGTTCCCTCAGCGTATCTTCACTTGGCATCTAATTGAAGTATGGGAAGTCAGAGAGGCTGAATATTATTGGAAGATGATTGACAATGAAAGACAGAATAGATTCACACATCTTGTAACTAACTAAATGCAAAAATATCAGATTCTTTTCTTTGTAAATATTTCTAAAGCAAAATCTACATTAACAGCTTCAAGAAGAATGAAATGTCTGTTATTCCATTTTCAGGTAATATGATCATGTCCTTCTATTGATCTTAGTGGCATTTTGATTACGGCTATTGGGAATTTTAGTTCACCATCATTTGGAAAGCTACAGATTTTTTAATTATATATGTTTATGTGTATGTGTGTGTGTGTGTGTGTGTGTGTGTGTGTGTTATGTGTATATGTATAAGCTACTTCTAGTGCTATAGCTATAGTCCTAGTTTGAAACTCAGAATAAATCCTTTCCTATCCCATGGAGTTAAAAGTTCAGATACATGTTGATTCCATCAAAACTTCAATCACCCAATTAGTAATGCAAAAAGGATATTTAAAGCCTGGAACAGTTAATCTTGAGCTGATTCTGTCAGAAAATAACTAATTATGTCATCACTAGCTTCATAATAACAACTACTGCTGTTGTGAAGAATTTATCTTTACAATTTGTAACATTATTTAATCAATTTTCAGTACAAGGTATGCCAAGGAACCATCTAGATTTGAAAACATTGAAATCAAATTAACATTTCTTCTTTGATACATGTTCATTTCAAGTTTTCATAGTGCCAAATTGGATTCCTTATGGAAAGGGGTTATATTTGATCAGGGATGATACAATTCTGTGCAGGAAGAGAAAATTTCTAGAAAAGAAATCTTCTAATTTGATACAGACCAATTTGTAGCATAATTCACACATACACACAAATCAACTATTAAGCAACAATATTAATCAATTCAAGACAATCGGATTATTTTATTTATTTATTTGAAAAATTTATATGGCCGCCTATTTGCTCACCGCAACTTGGCTTACAAGCAATAAAAATACAGTATAGAAAATAAATTTTAAAAAAATACTCCACCCCCACAACAACACACAGTCAAATGAACCATTTGATGGGCTCCATCCCACTCTGAGTCTCCGAGGCTCACTCTTCAGAGCCTTATGAAAAAGTTTCAAATTGGGGTCCAATCTAATTTCTGAAGGGATGATATTCCAAAGGGAGGGAGCCATCAGAGAGAAGGCCCTTCTTCTGGATCCTGCCAGATGTATCTGCTTAGGGGATGGGACCCGCAACATTCCTTGCCTCCGCACACTTTGTTAACAATATTTTGAAATTCTGAAAAAAAAATATTCCCTTCCTCAAGTCAGTGTTTCCTTTACAACAATAGCACTATAACTAAATCCTTTGCACATCTAATTTGCTGCTTAATAATTATATTATTAAAGACACTACATTCAAATGGATTTGTATTATTGCCATTAACTGAATATTTTTCTTCAACCACTTTCTATTTTGGGGGGGGTTATAATTACAAAATCTTTTTACTTTATTTGCCTCTCCATTTTTTAAGCTTTGGTATGTTTTCTCTGTGAAAATACATTGGTGGTGGGTTTGTTTTTTTTATATCTCAACTATAATTTTAAGTATTTATCTAAGAGACACAAAAAGGAATCTTCAGAGGGTCTGTGATGCAGAGAAAAAAGTAGGATAATTGCATATAATTGAAACTAGCAGTTGATCATGTATGGCCTGAATAAGAGATATTTCATGTGAAGCTGTTTATTTATTAAAAATAAATTTATTAAAGGCACATACAAAAACACAGATATTCCAGAATGCCCTCAATAGTAGGAAAATCTAGAAATCTAGAAACCATTAAAGAGCTTTTATATTTTTATAAAAGCACTTAGTAAATCATATTTTGTTCAATTGATAACTCTTTTGTTCTTGAATTCTAAAGGATTCATTGTGTATATCATTTATGTTTGGGATAATAATAATTGCTGTAGAAAAAAAATCATAAATATGTTATTTAGATAAGTGCATACTACTCTTTTAAAATGCACAACATGGAGATAATCAATCAATGAAAGATAAGATGAATACACAAATCATCTTGTATTAAGTTTGGCTGAACTTTAGTCCTGACTCAACATTAGTCCTGACTCAGCTCATGGTGTACTGAAAGAGCTCAACAACAAAACAATAGTTATCAATTTATATGTGTAATTTTGTGGTTTCCACAACTGAGTCTGTATATTCTCAAAACAAACTAGGAATGGTTGCCCTTTCTTTAGGCGAGTGTAGGGTAGAGGGGAAAGGGAAAAAAAAGCATTGACTTCTAATTCCTTTTGATGCAGTAGAATAAGGTAATAACATGAAACCTCAACTTTTCTCTCTCTTTTCCTCTCCTATTTTATTTTTATTTTTATTTCATTTTCTATTTTATGCTTTGATAAACTAATACAATATTTTTCTGGAAAAAGGAACTGTTGTCCTTTCTTTTTATTATTATTAATTTCACTTCTCTTTAAGCTATGATGACATGTGTTTATCTTAAATCTTTATTATGCTAAAAATTGATAGACAATTACTTGACTGTATTATGGTTCAAGCTAATATGTGATACCTAGGATCTATTCTATGCAGAGAACCGCAACCTTCATTACTTCCTTAGGTTATTTTCCTTTTATTTATGGATTATTTATATCTAGCTTGTTAGCTTGTCTTTTAATTCTCAACACAAGCAGCTACAATTATAAATAAAAAACATTCTTAGTGACAAAGCAATTTTAAGTTTAACAACAAGAGGAAAACAGTACTGATTAAAAATAGCATTACTATAATGTGAATGAAAAGAAATCAGAAAAAATAAAAATGGTTCAACTGATGATGTGGTAGATTTAGGAGGTGAAGGACATATGAACAAACATTAAAACATCTATCTCTGAAACTAGTTTTAGGATTCAGACCTGATTCATAACAATTTTCAAAGGTCTGCCAATTTTATTCTATGCAGCTAATGTATTATAGTATTGGTGGCAATTACATTAAAATGCGGGTCATTTCAATACTGTTCCTCACTATCTTTACCTAGGGCTGTCTGAGCATCCAGCTATAGCTATATTCTTTTCAGACCAATATTCCTAAGAGTTTGTGCAACCAGCCATCCTTATATTCCTTCAAAATGAAATTAATCTGGATAGGTTCTCAAATAAGAGGATCTAAAATGCTTTTGTCTGTCTAAAATATCAACATTGGAAATCTTATCTGGTGGACTGCAGTGACATCCCTAAATGAAATTTTCAGGTGTCTACCTGTGCAATCATGTTGCATCTTAGCTGGCTTCAAGATGGAGATAAGCAGCATAAAAAGTCAGGGAGGTGATTATATCTTATCATTTGTTTATATCTCCTGAGGCAGGACTGCCTCATACTTTCTGAGAGCACCAGACAAAAATGGTTAAAGAATAAACAGAAATACATTATAGGCTAAATTGTTCAGTTTTTAAACCCTAGCCCTTTCAAAACCCATGTTACCTTCCTAAATAGCACCCAGCTGTTAAGAAACCTTATGGCCAACTGTGACTTGTGCCTTTCTGCAGCTCCTTTCTGTGGCTGGCATATGATCCTGGGAAAAAATATATCTTGGGCAAAGTGTTCTCAACAGGTGCCAAGTGTGTTCTAAAACACAGTTTTCCCAAACTGTGCAACCCTATTGTGTAGATCTGGGAAAAGGGGACAATATTTCCAAGCAAAAAGATCAAAGTAACAGAGTACTAAGTCATTGTTCATTCATAATAAAACAAATAACGTTTGGAAGTGGAACAAAACAGTATTCATTTTATCAATCATCTAGTTTAGTTCTCAGTGTTCCATGTTGTTGTGTCCATACAAGAAACAACACCCTTTTATTGTGCCTAACTCTATTCTCCACTAGTCAAATATTTACAATCTTATATGTTTGGTAAAGATTTGGTGAATACAAAGTGTCTTTCTATAGGAATGGATTTAAACCAAAAAAACTAACACTCACTGGTTAATCAGTCTCTGAACAAGTTATAAATGGCTCAAAAACATTTAAAGCAAATATTTATTCTCCACAAAAAAAAAATTGAAATCACAAGTGATGAAGACCAAGAGTTTTGTTTCTAGTTTTTGTTCAAGTTATTGTTTAGAGAAAGGGACATCAATATCCTCCAACTCTTGATATCTTTCCATTTCTATCATTCTCATGAATCATGAACACTGAAATGGAAGAAGAAATATTTAGAGTGCTACTGGAGGTCAATAATGAATTAACCAAATATGGGTGACAGTCAATATTAAGGCTTACCTTATGATGTAAGGGGTAAAGTGACAATGTGTCATGGTTCTGACAGATAGAGACAAATAAAGCAGAACTCTGAGGCTTGAAAATTCCTCAAAGAACATGTTTATTAGTTACAAAGTATTGGCATCGGCATGGTGAAAAGTGAAACCAAGTCTGAATACACAAATAACAATTGCTAAACTACAAAATTAAATGTCCCACCCACAAAACCACACATTCCCCAATATACTTATTTGGCAGGCTTTTTATGCAACGCCCAGTCCCTGGTCATGGGAGCAGCAGATGACCTTGGTTCCCATGGGACAGAAGATAATTTTGACTAACGAAGCACCTGGGCAACCCCTCTCCTCCGTTCTATGTGGCAACCTAGAATAAGAAGAAAAAATGACTGCAGCCATTCTCATTGTAGAGTTAACACAATGCTTCTCTGTCCTTGTTGCATCCATGGTTGCTATCCAGTAGCCTTGTTTGTAGCCCTTCTGAGCCAGGCAGACCCTGAGATTCACTTACAAGTCTATGTGAAGGAATTTTCAGATTTGTTGTCAAACAAAATCTGTAGGACAAAATTGCTTTTGTTTTAATATTATTGATCACAGTATCCTTTGGAATTAGCTGTGGGAATTGGGAGTGGGCAGTACTGCATTTTTCTGGTTCTATTCCTTCCAAAGGGGAATCTGGATGGGGAACAATAGACGTCACCTGAACCCTGGCAAGACTGAGTGGCTTTCAGTCATAGGACCCTTTGAATCTTTGATGCTGGAGTGGCACTGTCTCAAAGAATCTTAGTGCATAATCTGAGGGGCCTCTGGACTCATTATTTTTGCTTAAAGAGTAGGTGTCAGTTGCGGCTAAGATAGCCTCTGTGCAACTTCATGTTGTGTGCTGTTTGTGCCCATTCCTGGATTGTAAGACTTTCTGCACAATTACAAATGCCCTGGTCACCTCCCAAATGGACTATTGTAATGTGCTTTCCATGGGGCTCCCCTTAAAGAATATCTAGATGATTCAGTAGAACAGGCAGTTATGTGTATTCCTAGGAGAACATGTTATAATATATTTCTGCTTCATTACCTGCATTGGTTGCCAGTTTGCTTCAGGGTACAATGCAAGGAGCTGTTTTTGAACTTTAAAGCCATACATGGTGTGGGGCCAGGTTATTATAGGAATCACCATTCCTCAGTTACATCTATCTGATTCATCAGATCTGGCATGAGGGACATGTCATATGTCTTATCTGTTATAGAATTCCTTCTGACTGGATCTAGAAGATGAGCTTTTTCTGCCATAGCACCTGCCCTTTGGCACATCAAGATGTGGTTGGCCTCAATCATACTGGCCTTCCAAAAAGCCCTGAAAGCTCTTATTCCATCAGTCCTGGGGATCTCCTAGCAGATGGGAACTTGCAGGTTGGCTGCACCACATATTAACATTCTCATTTTAACCCTCTTGTCATTTTGATCTTACTTATGTTTAATTATTTAAGTGTTTTAAGTGATTTTATAATATGTTTTGATTGTTGGTTTTATTTTACACCATGGGAACAATATTGTGCTTCAGAAGCAATTTTCTTGGATTTTCCTTCCTACAAGGATGACATTAAACTGGGCTAGAATTAAAACACTCTAAAATTAATGATTGAAGTTTGGTATAAATATATAACTGTGTTTGTGAGCTAAAATCTGATTATTTTTTAAATATAAATATATCCCATGGAAAGGCAGCAGAATTTGCTTGACAATTTATATCTAAAATCTTGTGTCTTTAGGCTAATTTAACTTGGTCTGGCTGTAACGATAAAATAGCATCACTGGAAAATCCTTAATAGGTTGATTTTATTTGTATTGCTTTTTCCCAGGAGAAATTGTAATTATTGGCCAATATTAGGCAGAATGGTCATGTGTAAAATTAAATGCACTGTATACATACAAAGTTAAAGCAACAAAATGGACATATGTGCAGGAACAACCTCTTTTTAAAACAAACATTTCTTTCTTGCTGCCTTTTTGTGCTATTTTAGCACTAATAAAAAGTGAAGTCTAGAAGTTTTAATCTTCATCTTTTAGCATTGATACTAAAATAGAATACAGGCTAATAACTTTATCCTGTACATAACCACTTGCTGGCTTGACCCCTTTTTTCTCTAACTTCTTTTCCTCATCTTGCAAGCTTTACCTCAAATAATGAAACAGAGCCACCTTGCATTTTTGTTTCTTTGTTCTTAACAAACCCTCAGCTACCTAGAAAAAGCTGGTTAGCTGACAGAACCAAAATAGTAAATAAAAACATATCAGCTAGATTTTGAAACAGTAATTGCCTACAAACCAGGAAAAGTTTATAAAATTATTTGCTTGCAGCTGTTTCATTATTCAACCAGGTAACATCATCAGTGAAGCTGTTTTGGTCCTGGCATCTCTTTCAATGTCCCCAGAGATATATAAATGATGCCCAGTCTGCCAGTTTTCTAGAACACTATTTTCTGAACTACTTGTGTTACTGGCTAATTTAGAGTTTGCAGGATGGATATCGAAGCAGGAAGACATTCTTGAAATAATTTAAATTTCAATAGCAAAGAGAAGGTCTAAGAAGTAGTTAGAGAAGAGAGTTGACAGTAACTATTTCTTCCTCAAGTTTGCTGGCCTATTCTGGCCAAAGGCAGCTAGATTACTTAAAGGGATTACTGATATTGCCACATCTGAGGAATTCTTCCCTCCTTTGCAAACTAACCAGTGAGCTTCTAGAGTTAATCTAGAACATGGGTGTCAAACTCGCCGCATCACATGACATGTCACGATGTATCGTGACTTTTTTTGCATTGCTGGAGCTGGGTGGGTGCAGCCTCCGTATGATGCAAACAGCCCGTTGGCCAGCAGTTTGACACTCCTAAAATCTCAATAGGATTATTTGATAACTACCTTTGACTAATGTATGGTGCTTGGTATATCTCTGAATGTAAGAATGGAAGTGTGTCAAGCTTTCTATATTTCCATTCCCTTTTCTACAAATCTACACAAATTTTCCTATCTTGGCTTCTATCTTCTTAATGTACTGCTACCCATTCTTGAAAGCAATGCTCTAAAAGCAGGTGAATGAATGAAATTATTTATAAAGAGACCTAAGAGACTTATGAATGAGATATGTCTCAGCAACATGAAAGGTATTGCTTTTAAAATTCATAAAAGAGCCACAACTACTATTATGCTGGAGCTGACCCACAGTTTATTTGGGTTAGGCTTGCCATTACGATGGCTTCTGAATTTCAGAAAAATTGTGTTGTTTCTTTTTAGCATCAAAGCCAGTAGTAGACAAGTCTTACCTTCTTTTCTATGTTTTATTAATTGTCTTTCTGACGCTATTAGCATTTTTTTAATCTTGCAATAAGACTGCAGAAGGGGAACACAAGCAGCAGAGATGTGGGCTGGAATTCCCTTTGATATCAGAGCTTTTCATTTCTTTGACTACAACGTTCAAACTTCTTAAAACAGCGGTTCTCAACCTGTGGGTCTTGACCCCATTTGGGGTCAAACGACCATTTCACGGGGGTCGCCAAACACCGCAGTCCACCATTTTTTCTCCTTTTCCCCTCGGCCGGCGCAGGGAGCAGCACCGCGCATGCGCAATGCAGGCCCGTTGCGCCGTGCATGCGTGGTTTGGGCTGTCGCACTGCACATACGCGGTTCAGGTCATCGTGTGCGTGCCGCACATGCGCGGTACGGGCCGTCGCGCTGCGCATGCATGGTTTGGGCCATCGTGCGTGCCGCGCATGTGCGGTACGGGCTATCGCGCCGCGCATGTGCGGTTCAGGCCATCGCGCCGCGCATGCACGGTTTAAGGTGTCGCGCGCGCGCCACGCATGCACAGTTTGGGCAGTTTACCTCTGTTGACTCCTAGCCCATGTAGGTATTTTTGGAATGAAAAGGTAGTTCATGCAGCTAAGGAGGGTTTATGTCATGCTGTTTATGTCATTTATCTCATTTGGAGATCAAATGCAGACTTAAATGAGAGATTAGAGATGAATGGCAGAGACAGTGGGACTTGCAACATACTGGGAAGAGAATGTACTCTTTCATTCTTTTTTTGACTGATTTTCTGGGTTTGAATTGCCTGGTTAGTCTTTTCTGAGTTTCACTGGGCATTGTACATTAAGAATGAATTTCTTCAATATTGGAAGGGATGCAACAGGGCTTGTGATTTTGTGGCATGAAAAATCAATTCATGTTCATAGTTGTTTGCTTTATGAAAACAATAGAATCTGCTATTTTAGTGACAATCTGATTTGGATGTCCCCTAGAATTTCCATAGTATTGCATAATAATGGTCACATCGTTTTTTGTCATCATGGATTGCAGCGAATATCTATGCAGTCTTTGAATTTCATATTTAAGTACTATTTGTGATTTATTGTAATTAATTAGATGTATATGTTCTTTCAGTGAATAGTGATAATATAGCCTTTCTGGCTTTACTTCCACCTTTATAGCAGAACAGAAGATTAACAAGTCAACAAAGATGGCAATTATTTGTTGCTTCTCCAGTGAAAAGATTTCCATTAGAACAGCAGGTACATTAGGGACTGATACTGAAATAGTTGCTTGACACACAGCTTGGATTTTCAATATTTATTCCCTGCTTCTTTTCCATCCCAGCCTCTTCGTTCTAGCCCCATCAAATGGTAAGACTATCTTTCACTTTCTGCTGTCTGAATATGAATACAATTCTACAGTTGGCTTAAAGCCCAACCCCTGGGCCGCAGCCCATTTGGAACAGGGCCATGCAAGCGGTGGTGATATGCGAATCTTCTCTTGCATGAGTGGTGGGCGCTTGGGCACATGTGTAGCTTCATTTGTGCAAGCCGTCTCTCTCCTCCCCAGCCTGGCCACCAAGTCTGAAAGGTTAGGTACCACTGGCTTATAGTTTTAAAAAAATGTGTAATATTCTAATTTGGTATTGGTTAAAATGTCAATATTTTATTTATTTAAGAATTATTCCCCAAAGTATTAATATGTCTATAAAATCTTTATATAATTACAAAATGGCGAAGGAGTAGAAAAAGATAAGCTAACTTTTTTATAGACATATTAATACTTTGCTTATTTTCCAAAGAAAAAAGGAGAGTGATCTTAGACTGGAGGTCTGGATATGACCAACCTATATTCAGTAGGAAAATCTGAATATTGTCCAAAGCTCTAAAAGCAAACAAGAATATAGCAATGATTTAGTAGTTAAGAAAATTATTGGTTTGTTTTCCTATCTTTTTTAATGGTAAAGTAGGATGGGAAATAACAAGATGTCACCTCTCCAATTGTGCAATCCGAATTGGTGCTACCAATTTTTGATGCACATGATCAGATTACTATATCAATGGACCATCCTCAAAGATCAGTTCCCAGTATTAGATGTGTGATATAGGGAATATCTGTGTTCTCAGAAATAACCAGCCATATTTTATAGCAACTAACTGTGAGGAGGTTCACAGCAGGGAAAGAAACTTTTTGTTTCTTTAGGCCAGTGGTGGGATTCAGCTGGTTTGCATCAGTTTAGCAGAACCAATACCTAATTTTTTGTTGAGTTCAGCGAACCGGTTATGATAAATCTGTGTTTTCCAGAACATATCTGGTTTTCATTCAAATTCCTTCCAGACAGGGAAAAAAAAAAACCTTCCCCAAAAGTCCAAGAGAGGAGCGATGGAAATCAAACCATCACTCGAGTGAAAACTAGGTGGTGCTTCTCAGAGGTAATTTCAGGAATAGACACTTCATCTCTCTAGTTTCCCAATTGGTGCATAAGGGAAAGGGGGTGAGGCCACCAAGTATTAGCTGGGGTGGTGACTCTGGAACTTTTTCCTGTCTAGCTATACAGAGTGCAACTAATGATGAGCAGAAAAGCTCTTAAAGGGTTCTGTGATTTCATGCATTAAACTCCAATGTAGTTCTTTGTAGCAGAATGGGCTTTCCTATTTTATACCAAGACCTATGATTTAAATTTAAATAGCAGATTTCATATACCAAATCTTAGTTTAGTGTTTTAATATAATAAGCACTGTTTGAGTGATAGGTGCTATTTCAGATGACAAAAGTTCAGTGGCAGCAGCCTGTGATTTCATATAGCAAAGGCTTATTTAGTTAAGCAATTTTGTCATTTTATGGAGTAAACTGTTATAAGTAGCAGAGTTTTCACCAGCTGTTATTCCAGAAACATTGGTTTTAGCCCAGAGATATGAAATTGCATATACTAAACACTGATTTAGTCAGAGATAACTTATTTACGGGTAGTCCTCAACTTACAACCGTTCATTTAGTGACCAGCATTGAAAAAAGTAACTTATGACCATTTTTCATAGTTGTGATGTGTTGCCATGTAACTTCCATTGTTAGTACTTTATATTTTTCTTCTTTTTTTCCCATGTTCTGTGATTATATATTCTTTTGATCCCTTATATATTTCTCCTTTATTCTTGAAATACCTTATTTCTAAATACTGATACTGATGTAGTTTATACATATTGTTTGAATCAGGTTATTTTTTCTACTTAAGCAGTAGCAGCTTATTTTTGTGGTATTTTTGTCTTGTCCCAGCTATTGGCTTTTCTTTTACAATTGTTCTTTCAATTCTAATTATTGCCTACTCTTTATTCTATAATTTCCTCTGGTGATTGTAGTAATATGTTATAAAACTTTGCATTCTTTGTTACATGTCCTTGCTTGATTATTGATGCATACACTTTTCAATAGGTTTTTGTACAATATCTTGTAATCTTCGATAAAGGGTAATATCCATAAATAAATAATATATTAAAATAAAACATTTTTTAATTTTTTGCAGTAGCCCTTAAAAGGATGAAAAGACAACAGAATTTGACAAATTTTTTCAATAAGAAATCAAAATTGGAATCATTTATATCAGAATTGGCCTTGGATGGTACAAGCACAACCACTCCAACTTGAAGAAAGGAGCACATCAATTATTGAAATAAAAAACTATAACAATTCCAAAACTGAAAATAGTGCAAATTGTGCAAAATATGACTTCACAAAAGAAAAAAGTGTTCATGTGTCAAAAGAATGGGAATATTTTCAGATTGAGGCATCAGGGAAAAATAAAGAGATACAACAGGCTTCTCTAAGGAAAAAAAAGAAAGAACATTTTTCATCAAAAGCTCATAACATTTGTAAAGAGAACTTAAAACAATGTGAGTGGGATTCAGTAACAAAAGTAATAGATATGATGAATGAAAAATATTTACGTACTACTTGTAAAATATTTAATACAGTTTACAGCCTGGCAAAAAGATGTAAACTATTTTCAGACATAGAAGATGAGATAGAAGGGCAAATTTAAAATGAATTAGATATGGGAATAGGGTTATATTCACATAAAACTGCTGTGAAAATAATTGATTTCATTGCAAAGGAATTTAAAAAAGAAATATTTACTAAAATTATTGAAAATAATCTGAAAATATGTTTGATTATTAAGGAAGCCTCAATGATATCTTGCAAACCAGTTATTATACTTTTCTTAAAAGTTGAGGATTCAGTTATATCACCAGCAATTTTCGTTGAGCTAGTTGAATTGGAAAAACAAGATGCAGAGACAAAATGTTCTTCAGCTATGGAAAGTTCAAATAATGTTGGGCTTGCTAAGAACTACCTAGAAAAAAAATTAATAGGATTTTGCTCCGATGGTGCCAGCATTATGCCTGGGAGAAAATCTGGAGTGAGCACTAGGATAGCAAAAGAGTTTCCAAACATAATAATATGGCACTGTTTAAACCATCACCTCCATCTTGTTTTAGATAATTTGATAAAGGAAATAAAGCAAGTAAATCATTTAAAAATATTTATTGATAAGATATATACTATTTTTCATCAATCCAATAAGAACCAAATTGAACTTACCAAAATATCCGAATAATTTGGAATTGAAGTTATAAAGTTTGGTAGAGTTTTGCGATCAAAATGGGCTGTCTGTAGTTTAAGGTCAATCCTACCTGTGTGGCTTATCCAGGGCTACATCACTATTTTAATTCAAATAAAAAGTACTTAGGTATGGCTGCCCATCTTGAAAATATATATTTTATAACTGATTTGGCATTGATGATTGATATTTTAAATGAAATTTCTCTTCTTTCAAATGCACTGCAAGCAAGAAATATATATATATATATATATATATATATATATATATATATATATATATATATATATATATATATATATATATATATATATATATATATATATATATATATATATATATATATATATATATATATATATAATAAAGGCTAAAAAAACCTCATGATAAGATCTATTAAAGCATTTCAAATGCTTGGAAAGGAAAAGGGTTCATATGAAAACAAAGTAGATGAATTAATTAATTCAGAAACCTTCAAAAATATAAAATTTGTAGAAAATAATCAATTTGTCAGGCTTCCTTGGGAAAGACTTTTAGAAAACATCATAACAAATTTGAAAAAAGCCTAATGGATTATGAAAAGCAAGTTGTAGCCAATTTCAAGATAGGAATAAATTACAATTTCTCAATTTTTGGGGAGCTAGATTACTAGAATATTGAAGAAGTATTAGTTCCATGGAAAGCAGCAGAAGAACAATTGCTCGTATTTAATGACATTTTAATTACTAAATTGATATTAATGATTATTGAAATTTTGTTGAAAATGTTTTAAAAAATACCCAGAACTATGCAATTCCTGAAAGTGTTCAACGAGCTAAAAATATTGTCAGAACAATTGCTGTAAGTTCAGCAGAGATGAAAAGGAGTTTTTCAAAGATGAACATAATATGTTCAGAGAAGAGAAGTTGCCTAACTGTTTCTAATATATCAAGCACAATGACAATTAGTCTAATCAGCTTATCTCTAAAGGAATGGGAACCTACTCCTATAGTGAAAAGATGGTTCAGGATAAATCACACAGCCAATGATGCTCGGATGAAGAAAATTGCTAGTGAGGACACCAATTAAGAAGCAGTATGAAAATATCTTAAATACCAGTTTTATTGTTTTGTCAGGTATTATTTAATATTTTTATTAATATTTTAAAATACTTCCTTATAACAATCAAGTTTTGTGTACCTATTTTATTGTTCTTATTTAAGTATTATTCATGGAATAATAAACTACCTTTCGGTATATCGTTTATTTATACTTAAAACGGTCATTAGGGCAGAGAACCGGTTGTTAAATTATTTGGATCCACCACTGCCTTAGGCTACTTCTAACTGAGAAGATATACAGGATTTCTCTATTAAAAAGGTTCTTTTAAAAAATGGCTTATGTCTAACTAACTTCTGATTGTGAAAACAAATGAAATCATTAATATTATTATTGATTTATATTGGTAGCATTTAAAAAATTCCATGTATCTATAGCTGGGTTCAGTCACAGAAGATATTCACTCTTAATTTGCTGTTGAACAAATTAAAATGACTATAGTGAACAGTAAATTACATGATGACAGTGAAAGAGACTTTCCTATATTTGTTATGTGTCTTTAATTTTGGAAAAGATTTTTGTGCCTATTAAATTTAATACAAGGCAGTTGAAAAATAAAGTTTCTTAAAAATAGATTATGATGTAATTTTATGTAGAGACATAATACTAATTAAAATTTTAAACAAATTAGGTAAAATTAATTCTGGAGATTAGAAATAAATCTTTTCAAAATGGTTATGGTCTTCAGCATATGACATTTGATCACTTAAGGGCATGTCGTATTAATAGTGCCTTCGGTAGTATTTTTTTAAAATTCATTTCTAATTAGATAACACTTCTGGGATTACTGTAGAATTGAACCTCCTTAATTAATTTGATAAACATTAATTTTCTAGCCTTTCGTAATTATGAATTTGGCATAGCACTGGCACTGTTTTCATCAAATCTGAAAATGTTTCAGATAGTTTAAGAATATTATGACTCTATATTCTGATCCAGAGCATTAAACATATTAAAATATAAAAGCATTTGGATACGAAAGCTCCTGTGTTCATCTTAGGGAATGTTAAATTTCATTTTTTAAGCCTTTTACTCAAAAGAATACTAGAATAAAATAAAATAAAATAAAATAGTATTGTATGGGCCCAGCACTGCACTGGCATGGGCCTGTTTTTATCACAGTTTTTTATTTTCATGATGAGAGAAAGAGATTGCCCGAGAAAGCATATGACGGAGAGAGACCTATGCACTGCCATTTTCTAGCCCTCAGGAGATGAAACTAATCCTCAAACTGAATGGGGCTTCCAACAACTGCCTTTAAATAAAAGAAACTTCATTGGTTTTCAAAAAAGATATAAAATTAAAAGATTTTTAAAAACTTTTTTATTTAAAATAAGTGGGAAGCAAGCAGAATCGCACAGACAATTAAACCACAAATGTGCGTATAAAACACATAATGCTGAATAAAAAAAATCTGCTTATACATTCTTGATCATTCAAGCAAAGTCATGGGCCAGAACATGTTTCTAGGACAAAATGTTCTACTTCCGATAGGACTGGAATTTATTTGCTTTTCAGATTATTGTCCTAAAAATTAAGAAGATAAAAGCATATTGCAATTGTTCAAAATTGTTCCAACATTGTAATATATTGTCCAGGTATCAAACTTTTAGTTCTCTTAAATGTAATTTTCAGACCTCATAAAATAGTTTTTCCCCCCTCATCAGATAATTGATCAACTTTTTGTAAAGACCATGGCCACTGAAATAGATAGGTAATTAGAAGTGTATCTATCTGCATAAGAGAATATTCTCATTCAACGTTTTCTAGAAAACCCGTCTTGAAGCTTAGGCAAGCTACAGTACTAAATTTGGGGACTAAAATTGCAAGGGTTTAACTTAGATATACTTTTTGGGTTAGCTTGGGTTGCTAATCTCTTAAGAATTTTATTATACTTTCAAATTGATCCCTAACATCTAGAAAGGTTTATGCTAAAAAGCCTAGCTATTTCATAATAATTTGAATCATTGTATAATTTAAAAAAAAAAAAAAACCTCAGACCTCGATTATAGTTGAACAAATATGACCTTTGGTATAAATCTGTAATATGCCTGTAAAACCTTTATCTTTATATGGGAGAAACATGCAGATATACTGCTATAAATTAGCCTGCAATTTTTTAATTTAATTTTATTAATTTATTTTTATTTAAGAAATTATTAACTTACCATTATCTATATAAATGCAGCTCTGTGTGACTGTATATGCCATTATATAAAGGCTATGAGCAGAAGAGATTGTAACTCTTTAATAAAGAAAAAGAAGCACTTCAAAGCAATAAGCAAAAATTGATTTTTGAACCTGAAAAATGATACATAGTAGGAAGATTCTGGTTTTTAAAAACTGTTTTTGGGGAAAGAGACTAGTAAGTGAAGGATTCTATTATTATTACTACCATTATTATTATCTTTATCACTTTTTTTGTTAGCAAAGAAAGATTTGATTTAGAAAACGGTGCAACTGGATGAATACTGGGGCGGATCTATGACATCAAAAAGCTAACATCAGCCCATATTTTCTGAGGATTTCCAAACAAGCTTATTTCACCTTGCTTGATTGTATTGTGCTATTAGTATTCAGACCATGTTAGAAGAAAGCAGAAAAGGCAGTGTTAGAGGTTTCATTGTGCTTGTTTGGGAATTGAAGCATAAGCTGACATTGTGTAGTAGAGCAGGGAAATGCAAGCAACACAGTAGATAAGTCAACACTTTTGTAGCTCTACCAATTGAGTTCCTAAATGATACTTTTCTGCTCAGTATTGTTCCCGATTTTCATTTGGTGCTCCCAAGATACATTTATTTGATAAAGCTCTACACTTCTGCCAAATATACTGTGAAGTAGCCAGTGTCTGACCTCCATGCATCCAAAAACTGCATCTCCCTAAATCCCTTAACTTCTTGAAGAACTTTCATAGACAGCAGTTATCTGTTTATATAGTCTGACCTTAGGGCAACTAGCATCTTAAAATAGTGATTTCAACTGGGAAACTAAGATTGGGATGGGGATTATTAGAAATGCCCTCTGCCCTGTGACTGTCATTTAAGGGAGAGTTTTAATAACAGTTATCCTTCTAACTGATATAGTTGTCACCTTAAATCTTAAGGCATGCTGTACCCTTAAGCTGCTTCTATCCTAGGCTCATGCTGACTTCTTTCTAAGCAGTCTAAAAAACTCCTGTCTATAATGAATGATTTTTGGCAACAGCTTATATGGTATTTGGTCCAAACAACATGTTATCACATCTGTCCATTGAGCAATTTCTATTCTGCTGTGACTTTGCATCTTTTCTGTTTCAGAAAAGCAAGACAGTACCAGTTGTTTCCTTCCTTTGGGTGGATCTTGTTGCATATGCATATATGTATCTACATACATAAACAAAGAGAAAGATGTACATGCAAACGTACACACACACACGTATGTATACAAATACACATATGCACATACACTAAGTTAAACTGATTTTATGTAGAAAGCATAAAAAGCACATATATGTAGGTACAGCAATCCATTTTTAAAAAAAGTTTCTTACTGCCCTCTGGTCTCTAATATTTTCTAAATTCCTTTTACTAAGAATGTTGTAATAGTGCAATGACTATGGCACTTGCATTCTGTAGAAGGTTGCACAAGAGAAACTTGTGTTAAATTAATGTTTTTCCTTCCTTGAGCTATCTACATTCCCCCAGGTTTACTTTTCTTTAACAAATGCAATGAAGATTAAAATAGTAAAACAAAACAAAACAAAAACAAAAAATATGGTGACAAGAAGGGAAAGAATGACTTCAGGGGAAATAATAACTATAATATCCCTACATATTTCTACCAGCTTTCAACCTAGCAAACTATTATTTATTTATTTATTTATTTATTTATTTATTTATTTATTTATTTATTTATTATTAACTATTAACTATTAATTATTATTTAAGTATTATAACTTTGGTGCTATTATAGCATTCTAGGTAAAGGTAACTTCAGAGGACATTAGAGACAGTGATAACCATGTTATCAGTTATTGCATAGCTGTAATGCACTGCTGGAATTACTCCCTGAGAAAACAGTCAATAGTTCTTGAAGTGATAATGGGGAAAATAGTATTTTAATTTCACAGAAAGAAAATATGCCTGAAGATTGTACTATGATGGAATGAGGTGATTTCAGAATTCTGTTCCTATCCTCTAAAACTGCTTACTGGCCTGTTCTGGAAATATTTAGATTTAGAAAATCCTGTGAAAATACTGCTAGATTTTTTGGCCACTTAAACCCATAGGGTTAAGCAATTATAACACATCTTTCAAGAGATAGTGCAAACAACGAAATATTGTTCTCTTATTGGCATATAGTGAGCCATGGTGGCACAGCAGTTAGAATGCAGTATTGCAGACTGATTCTGCTTGCTGCCAGAAGTTCGATCTGGGTCAAGGTTGATTCAGCCTTCCATTCTTCCAAGGTCAGTAAAAAATAACCCAGATTGTTGAGAGCAATATGCTGACTCTGTAAACTGATTTTGTAAACTGCTTAGAGAGGGCTGTAAAGCACTATGAAGTGGTATATAACTCTAAGTTCAATTGCTATTGCTATTGTGAGGTCTGAAGATATTCATGAATATAAAATGTCTATATTTCTATAGCAGGCATTCTTTCTTTCTTTCCTTATCCTTCCAAACAGCAATGTGATTCCAGCAGGACTGACTTTAAATACATTGGCATAATTAGACCTTTCATGGATAACTGTTACCCATTAGGTTTTTTCCCCCAGAGTATTGGCCCAACCACTTACCTTTGGGCATATGCATACTATAAAGTCTGTTTATAGTAATCATAGCAGTTGTAATGGATAAAGTGATATTAATTGAATAAGGGTTTTGAGAAGTTTTCTTTTCTACTTCTCAAGGGAGGTTAATTCTACCTGTGTCAAAGACTGTTTTTTACAGTAGAATCAAAATAATATTTTCATTTATTTCTTAATATAAAACTTTTCTTTGCCATAAGCAAGAAACAGCTATTCTTCACCTTGTCTTACTTCTTTTACATGTCTATTCTTTAAATTAAATCTTTCTTTTCCTGAGATAAACTATTAAATACAAATCTACTGCTATTGTTCTACACTAAATAAAGCCTCTGTGAATCAGCAGAAGTGTCTAAATATAGATTTATTACTCAATTATCTCTCTGATTAAACCAGAAACAAAAGAAGTATTTGGTTGGTTTGGGGTTATTTTTTGCAAAACTTTTTGCATCAAATTCAGGATAATTCTTCTCAAAATTATCATTTGAAATTTCCTTCATTGTCACCAATGAATTGAGGCTATTTTTAGAATAGACTTTACTTTTTAAAAAAGTACAAATGACACTTTAAGGAGTACAATAAAACTTTCAACATAATCGTCTTTTCTGGACCCCAAACTCCCCATGTTGTCCTTTTTCTACAACTTCAAAGTCCACAGTGATAGAGATAGGTGGATGTCTCATCATTTCAGTGATATAAGAAACACTGAAGTGGTTCTTTAAGGTGCTTCATCTCAAAAGACTGTTATGAACTCTAGAGTCATTAATGAAATACATATATTTGTGTTTAATACCACAGTTTAAGTCAAGGGGTCTTTTTTTCTTGCACAGCATTATAATTCACAACTGCTGTTGACTGCAACAAGGACATTTTCCCCCAGGGGTTCCACTACATCTCTGGTGCCATCAAATTGCTGTTGATTATATAATAATCTACTCTGTCTAATATAAAATATGTTGCTTGCTATTGGCATTGATTTTAAAACCAGATCCCTATTGATGAAGTAACTCGAGGGGTCCCCAACCCCCAGTTCGTGGACTAGTACTGGATGCAGCAACTGGCCTGCGCAAACAAGCAAAGCCCCATCAGTGAGATGCAGGCAGTACACAAAACCACACCCACTCCGGTCCACGGAAAAACCTCTCTTCATGGAACTGGTCCCTGGTGCCCAAAAGGTTGGGGACCTCTGAAGAAGCTAATACATTCCAATCAATACTGGGAATTTAGCTTGATGTTGTCTCTGCTTTCTACTTTCCCAATCCTCCTAAGGGGCTTCTGTGAACATTGAGTGTCCATGGGCAACACATGGTGGGCTCTTCTTCTTGCAGCTTCTCTCATTGGAGACTTTTTTCCTCCAGCTGTTTTACCATCAAAGACTGAAAGTGAGCAAGAATAAGAATGAGCAAATGAACAGACTGAGGTGACTCCTGATTCTTTTCATTTTCTTGCTTTTGGCTAATTGGATGAACAGCAAGCGAGCAGGCAATGAAACCGAGGAACACCACAGTAGCAAAGAAACAAGGTAGATGCTATTGTTATTACATTTATTGTGGTTACCCACTCTAAAAGATGCCTACAGATTCAAATACATCCAAAGCAAACATGAGGCATGGTAGGTACCAAACCATAACAACTGTTTTCTTATTGACTTTATCCTTTCCTACCCCTTTCCTCAGCCATTTTGCCAGCAGGCCCCCTTCCAAACCAGTTATACACTCCTCAACTACTTTTTGTATTCGGCATGTGTTAATAATTATAACAATAATGTAATAATTTACTGCATTTATATTTATATAACTTACAAATTGTTAAAAACACTTAAAAACAAAGAACAATACAAAAAAAGCAACACAAAAGAAAGGAACAAAAATGGCAGAGAAAACAAACCTGGATAGGGAAAAAAGGAAGGGAGGGAGGGAGGGAGGAGGAAGGAAGGAAGGAAGGAAGGAAGGAAGGAAGGAAGGAAGGAAGGAAGGAAGGAAGGAAGGAAAGGGGCATCAGTTATTCTCAATAGGGGTTATTAGAATCTCATGTGAGACCTTATTCCAGAGAGCAAGTCCCTCTGAAGATAAAGCACATTTCTGAAGTTCCTATAGACAGTATTGTCTAATGATGTGTTACCTTCCTGACAGTCAGCTTCTGCTCTTTCCCCTTGTCTCTAGAGCATATCAAGGAAGCTTCTATTTTTATTGTCTGAGAAACTCCATTATGTCTTAAAGTAGAATCACTGTTGTTTGTTTCTTTCTAGAGAAAAATTCTGAGATGAGGAGATGTTTGCTTTGATTGTGTGGAGGTAAAGTAAATTAAAGCACATAAGACTCAACCAGCTGTTATCAATGTTCAAGCAAGAGCTAAAAACATGGTATCATTCATACAAAACCAATTATCTTGACCAGTCAGAAGGATATCTGATAAAAGCAACAATGAAACCACTGGCACTAACTATAGAACAATTTTCATGAGCAAAGAAAGTCTTATACCCACTAGACACTAGCATCCTGATAAAGCATAGCAGTCATGTGGCAGAGCAGACATGACTTTAAACACAGCCTGTAATGAGAAGTTAGAAACCTGTTAGAAAAGAATGACATAAAAATTACATTGTATACCAACACCTTCATGGATGGTTGGGCTTGCTCTTAGGCCTACTCAATGGATGACCCATCATTTATTAGCAATCCACTGATGAATCATGTTTCTGTAATATATGCCCAAAGTTGTCTTGCTGCTATTGATAAGGGAACATTGGCCAGTTTTTAGCATTGTATCTGATGCTAAAAATGCAAGGAAGTTCCAGATTCAGTTCCTATCTTCTCCAAACAGGACTGGGAAAGACTCTTATGTCAATTTCTGGGGAGACACAGCTAATCAACTCAGAGATTGGGTTTCTGATATGGCATAATTCAGTTACTCACAATCCTCCTCTATAAAATAAATCTCTCTGTGTATTACAAACAACAAGAAAGAACAAGATGAAAAGAACTGATTTGATGTAGCATGTAACATTGACTTTATGTGCAATAACATTTAAATTTTCCCCTTTAATTTATTGAGTGTAGCCATTTAATATGAACATCTTCCTTTAAAAGGCCCATTATAGACCATTATTACACACTAGTTGGGAAACGTATTTTAGTTACGTGCACTTTAAAAGGAATGTTAAAATATGTTTGAGGACAATGCTTTTGTATCAGAGCTTTTGACAAGACAAGGTATAATAATAATAGTAATAGTAATAAGAATAAGAATAGCAAGAATAAGATTAGAGGTGAATACATCAAGAGAGTGAAGAAGATCTTAAAGTCCAAACTCAATGGAGGAAATACCATGAAGGCAATCAACACCTGGTCAATTCCAGTCATAAGATACACAGCTGGAATAGTGGACTGGACTCAAGCAGAACTAAAAGCAATGGATAGGAAGATCAGAAAAATAATGACAATGAATCATGCCCTTCATCCACGCAGTGATATTGACAGACTCTATCTATCAAGGCAAATAGGTGGGTGTGGAATGCTGCAAGTACATCAGATAGTTGAAGAAGAAGAAAATGTCTTTGGAAGAATATCTGAAGGACAATGATGAAGATGCACTGAAATTAGTATATCAGGAAGGCTTACTAACTACTGGAGAGACTAAATTGGCCTACAAGAAAGACCAAATGAAGAAGAGAATAGAGGAATGGGAAGACAAAGCACTACATGGCCAGTACATAAAAAAAAAATAGCTGGGAAAGCAGATAATAACAAGAACTGGCAATGGGTAAGAGCAGGAAAATTGAAGAAAGAGACCAAGGGACTAATTCTGGCTGCACAAGACCAAGCCTTAAGGACAAATGCATACAAAGTCAAAATTGAGAAGACAGCAACAGACAGTAAGTGCCACCTATGCAAAGAAGCTGAAGAAACAGTGGACCACCTGGTAAGCTGCTGCAAGAAGATTGCAGAGACCAACTACAAGCAGCGGCATGACAAAGTGGCAACAATGGTGCATTTGGAAGATCTGCAAGAAATATCATTTGCCTGTAAGCAAGAACTGGTGGGATCATAAAATAGAGAAAGGACTTCCGGTTCCGGATAGCGGTGCTCGCAGCTGTGCAAGGAGATGGCTCTCCTTGCCAGCTGATTCTCTGCTGCCGGTAGACCCTTAATCAGGTCGAAAAGCTGCCCTGTGGGGGGCAGCTACCAGTGAGGAGGTCCTCGTTGTCCTTGGGAGAGCAGCAGCTTCTTCCAGGGACTGAGATTGCTCCTTTGGGCCGACGGTGGAAAGAACGGCCAGTAAAATGGCCGTTCATCTAGCCGCTGCAACCAGAAGTCAGAAGAACATCTAAGCACAGGAACCACTGTGGCTGAGCCGGGTGAGTTTTTTTTTTCCTCCCTCTCTTGGTTTTTCTTTTTTTTTTCTTTTTTTGTGCCTTTAAAAAGCACAAAAGGATTTCCCTACTCTAAGAAGGCGGCGTTTGTGAGTGTGGGGAAAAGAAGCTTGGACTGAATTAACTTAAAGTGATTTTTTCCTATTTTTTTCTCTTTTTTCCTTCACTTCGGGGTCTTGGAAAATTTTGTCAGTATTGAATCTGCTATTGGGTTTGAATGCTTCTTTTTTCTGTATTTTCTGATCTTGTTTATGAGATTCCTGGTTTCTGGGAGAAGATTTTACATGCTACTGAGGACACTTTGTGGAAAAACTTAAAATTACAACTTTAATTAGTGACTTAAAACTGCAACTTTTTCTTTTGAGGATTGGATTAACCTTGACTTTCAGATTATCATAAAGGGGAAAATACAAAGAAGATTAACAGCTGCACTGGTGGGGGTGGACACTGATTAAATGTTCTCTGAACACAGCCCCTACTAAATGATACAGACTGTTTTTGATTATCTTTGAAATGGAGCAACCCTTGGCTCAATTTGACTATAAACTTATACTGGAAAAACTTTACGAGGCTACTGATGAAATACGTTTGCAAATAAAAGAATTTACAATGGAAATAAAAAATAGAAATCCTGCTTTGAACTGAGTTTGGAAGTACTCTATGGGTCAAGAAATAATAGAAGCCGGATTAACTAAAGGTAAAGAAGATTCCACTTTACTCTATACGCAGGCTGATGAGTTCTCCGAGGAATTAAAAAGGACTATAATTAAACCACTTACAACTCTAAAATTAACAGAAATGGACAGACAAGCCCAACAAACTGAGAATGATGCTAACTTGGATAAACAACTATTAGGTACAAAACTGAACGTAATTGAGCCGGCTACTCAACAGTTTCAAACGTGGAGATTGGATCTTGTTAAACAACAAGGGATTATTTACAAAGGAGCTAGGTTCCTAAAACAGAAAAGAAGACGTCTCTGTTTGATTCAAAGGACACAACAAGATAACGTGATTGAAGGTTTTATGTAATGATTTTAAAAGGCTTATTAGATATGGATCGATTTATGGCTTATGACAGTTAAATAAGATGTTAGATTGAATAAAAATTAATTAAAGGTCGGAATGTAATAATAAGGTGTTTATCTATGTATTAATATCTTTTGGATATAGTAACTTTGAGGAGGTTAAAGAAATGTGATACTGATATTGAGGGATTGATTATTAGATTATGAAGTATAATAGAAATAGAAAGGTTTTTTTTACTTTGCTCTGTTTTGTTCTTTGTTCTTTTTCTTTGTTCTTTTTTTTTATATGAACTAATATACTTTTTTATATATACATTAGAACTGATGGTTATTTTGTAATGGAAGAAGAATAGGGAAAATAAGAAATAATATTAATAAATGTTTATTGAATATGTTAAGGAAAAAGGTAATGGGGAGACTCCCGAAGTGCTAATTATGTACTTAGATTAGAAATATGGAACACAGTAACTGAAATAAGTAAACTTCATACAGGAGTTGGATTTGTGGATCTATTTAGATGAAAGGTTGAGGTTGAGGATTGATAGGATTGACCTAGTTGTATTGAAATATATCAATTTGAATATAATAAGTTATTAGAGGGGAAAGAGAGGGGGGTTTTCTGTTTTTTTTCTTTCTTTTTTTTCTTTTCTTTTTTAATGATTTAATCTGATTTTTATGGGTATGACTTTGTTGTGTGGATAATTGATTGCCCTGCCACCTCGTTGTTTCGTAAGCACTTGTTTGTAAAATGAAAAAAAAACAATAAAACTTGTTTAAAAAAATAAAATAAAATAGAGAAAATGATTGAAAATGATAAAATTAAACTGCTCTGGGATTTCAGAATTCAAACAGACAAGCACCTGCAACATAACACCCCGGACTTAAAAATTGTTGATAAGAAAGACAAAAAAGGCTGGATAGTGGATGTGGCAGTGCCTGGAGACAGCAGAATAGATGAGAAAGAACTGGAGAAGATAACAAAATACAAAGACCTACAAATAGAAATAGAAAGACTGTGGCAAAAGCAAGCAAGGGTAGTACCAATAGTAATAGGCGCCTTGGGTGCAATCCCAAAACAATTGGAGCACCACTTGAACACCATTGGCATTGACAAATTTGCCATTAGTCAATTGCAAAAGGCGGCCTTACTAGGAACTGCTTCCATCCTGCAATGATATCTGTAATACCATCAAACATCCACATCTGCCTAGCCCAGGTCCTTGGTAAGGACTCGATAGGTAGACAAAAATGTCAAATACAGTCTGAACATCTGGATGACTGTGCGATTATCAATAATAATAATAATAATAATAATAATAATAATAATAATAATAATAATAATAGAAGAGAAACAGCTTGAAAAAATAACAAAATATTGTGATTTGCATATTGAAGTTGAGCGATTATGGAGGAAGAAATCAATGATTGTACCAAAGGTAATAGGAGTCCTTGGAGCAATACCCAAAGGGCTGCCTACATACATGGAAATTTTGAACTTACAGAATTAGACCTGAATATCCTGACTTTGCAAAAAAAAAACAAAAACACCCTACTTGGAACTGCCTATATACTCAGACACTACCTTAACAGCTTTTAGGTCCTTGGTTAGAACTTGAACTAGTCAGTTCAAGTCCAAGAACAAGTTACCAGTCCCAGACTGTGAATCGAATTGAAAATTAATAATAATAATAGTAAATAGTTATTAATAATAATAACCACCTTACTCAGAACTGCCTATATACTCAGACATTACCTTAACAACTTAACAGGTCCTTGGGTACGACTTGAACTGTTAAGTTTTTACCAGTCCCAGACTGTTAATTGAACTGAAGATTAAATATTAAATAATAATGATGATGATGACAATGACAACGATGATAATAACAACAGAACTGAAGGTTGACATACACATGTTTTATCTATTCAGATTTATTTCATGCATTTACTTCATTTATTCACAGAAATCTCTCTACAGATTTATAATTGAGAATTCTGACAAGATGTGTATCACCAATTCCTAGATGGATATGAAACACTATTCATCATAATCATCATTTTAGTTTTTATCTATCCAAGGCCTCTTCTGCATGTTTCCAACCAATACAGTTCTGAGCTTTCCTTTGCCAATTGGACCTCCTTTGCCAACTGTGAAAGGGTATTATTATTTGAGAAATACACCTAACCCATATTTTGGATGTGGCATCTGCTGAGATCATAGAGGAGAGTAATGGAGTGACTATTGCCATGTAAGATGATTTGGAGGTCTTCAGAAATGCTGTCCAGAGATTATTGAATGTGAAACCCTTCAAAGTTAAACTCTAGGGTCAGTTAAATTTCCAAGTGCATGCAATTGTACAGTTTAAGTTAATGATGCAATTTTTTTTTCAAGCTGAAGCTTGAATACACAATCATGTGACTAACAAAGCAGGTTGAACCACACAAAAACTGGATTTGGTTCAATTTTAACTTGTTATATCAAGTTATAGTATTTAATGGTCCATCTCCCTTTCAACATTTTAAGTGGGTGGCAGCATTTCTGAGAATTTCTAGGTTCTTTTTCTTTTCAGAGAATCATACAAAACTCTGAAACCTCACATTATGTAGCCTTGATTTAAGTTATTTAGGCCTTGAAATATCATCATGAATACTGATGATTACCCTGAAATATCCATCAATACAGCCTTGCTTTTTCTTGTATCTAACAGCATCTAGTTGCATTTTGAGTCAATTGGATTTTGATGGTTTTGTTCAGGTAACTCACATGGAAAGCATATTGCAATTCTTAATCTAAATGTAACTGAAGTATGTATCAGTGTGATCAAGATTTCAGGCAATTGACAAAACTTGCAGAACCAAAGCACAAGTCCTTCTAGTCATAGCTGCCATTTCAGTCTGAAATCACTAATGATGTCTGAACTTGATGTTTTGGATAATAACACGGTGATTTTGTTTTTACTCCAAATACAATGTCCTGCTCAAGAACAATTTTGTCTAGTTTGACTAAGGCTTAATTGAGAAGTCTTAGGTGTTCTCTGAGCTTAGTTGTTTGCTTGTGGATATTTTGTTACCTGACTAGATAACTTTTTCAGTGCTAGAAGGGAGTGGGATTCACTCTCTGTTTATATATAGTATCTTGCCCTGTCAATGTAGATAGGAGTGTTGTTTTCTCCATGGAAGTTTCTTCTTTAGGCTTTTATTTACTGTATGATTGCATTGATAATTCCTTAATTAGGATATTGTTCACTGCTTGATTGCTTCTCTAGTGTTAATTGTGGTGTTAATCCTTGTTTATCTGACTGTTGATTGCTAGTGAGGAGGCATTTGGTCTTTTCACTTCATTTTTAGCTTTTTTGCTGTTTTTTTGAATAGTGTGTAAATATTATTGATCTGTAGACTGCTTTGTCTGAGTGCTAACCTTCCAGGAATTCCTTGAGCATTTTTCCATTTGGCTTGGTCTAGGAGGCTTACAGCTGCCTGTTGAAACTATGGTTAAGTCATCCTCATGTTCTGAAATTAAGAAGATTTCCTCAAATCTTCTGACTGCGAGTTGGCAATCATGGATATCCTCTGCTAGTCTTATACCTGTCTGGACTACATAGTGGCTGTTATAGTCTTTATCGTGTAAGTTGCAGATCATTCCCTTTTTTTTTTTTTTTTGGCCTACTGTGTCTTTTGGTTTACTTAAGATGTTCTGGAATTGGAGCTTTAGTGTGCTGTGTGGTTGTAATAGTCTGTTAATTGTTTCTGAGATGCTTTTGATATATAGCTGCATTATTCTTTTCATAGCTTGGGTTAATAGTGCTCTAGTGTGTTCAGTGGTCATGTATTTTTGGTAAAGCTGCATGGATATCCATTTTGTTGGAAGATGTTGCACAGGTAGTCTGTTTCTTTTCCTGATGTTCTGGGTTGCTGCAGTGTGTTAATACTCATCTGAATAACATTCTTATGGGAGTACAGTATTTGATCACAGTGGGTAGTTTTTCAATAACTTGTATTTCTAATTTGTTACTATTTCTTCTGCTGATGAGGATGTCTAGGAGAGCAGTGTGTTATTGTTTTCTTCTTCTCTTCTGAATTTTTTTATTATATACTAAGATCAAAATATCCAGAATCATGAATTTCATCAATTTCTGCCTCACTATCTACTTTCAGTTTGATGGACAAAAATACTAACAAATTAGAGCAGTGCTTCTCAACCTATGGGTCGTGACCCCATTTGGGGTCGAACGACCATTTCACGGGGGTCGCCAGACACCGCGGTCCGCCATTTTGTGGGGTTTTTTTGAATTTTTTTTATTTCTTTTATTTTTTTATTTTTTTGGGCGTGCATGCGCCGTGCATGTGTGGATCGGCCCGTCACGTGCGTGCCGCGCAAGCGCGGATCTGCCCGTCACGGTCCGCCATTTTGGGTTTTTTTTAAAATTTTTTAATTTTTTTTTATTTTTTTTGCGTGCGCACGCTGCGCGAGCGTGGATCGGCCTGTCACGCACACGCCACGCATGCGCAGATCCGCCCGTCGCGGTCCGCCATTTTGTTTTGGTTTTTTTTAATTTTTTTAAAAATTTTTTAATTTTTTTAATTTTTTTTCGGCGCACGCGCCGCGCATGCACAGATCGGCCCATCGCGTGCGTGCGCCACGCATGCGTGGATCCGCCCATCACGGTCCACCATTTTTTTTGTTTGTTTTGGGAATTTTTTTTATTTATTTTTTTCGGCGCGTGTGCCCTGCGCACATGCGGATTGGCCCATCGCGCACGCGCACCCAGGTCGGGGTCGCGGCACGCATGGGCGGGGCAAGTGGGGTCTCAACCTGATAAAGGTTGAGAACCACTGAATTAGAGAAACATGGTATCACTACTCTCAGGACTGATAGCAGAGAGTGTGATATAGAATATAGAAACCATAGCACTGCCACATATACAACCAAAAATATGGATCTGGTATGTAGATGGTACCTTTGTCATAATGGAAAAGGGAACAACTAGAGAAGACACCTGAAACAGTAAACAAATTCAAAGGAATAAAATTCACAGAAGAAGAAGAAAACAATATACTGCCCTTCCTGGACATCATCAGGACAGAAAATTGCAGCAAATTAGAAACACTAATTAAAGATATTCAGAGAACACCAAGGACTCCATAGTTCCACCCTGAACAACATATGTTTTCTTATATTGGTCAACATTGGTTCTTATTCACACATTATTTTTTTCCAGATGCCACAAACATTTTCCTCAGAATAAGTAACAAGAAAAAAATAAACCTAAGCTTGTATGGTGCTGAATAGTCCACTATCTCCCTTCATCGGCATATCACAAAGTTTAAAGAAAAAAATCCCTTAAATTTCCATGAAGTAACCCACCAGGGATTCCCTAATAGCTTGTATCTCCGCTGTTAACCAAAATCAAAACTATAACCTGACAATGGCTCACCTTTCAAGGGATTTTGAGGATGTTGTCAAATTGCCTGAATTTCATACTTTTGAATGGTAAAACCCTTTGACTTATCACAAACTGCTTTAATGCTATTTCACTCACCTTTCTCAAATTGAGTTTCTAAAGGAGCCTGCACTGACCATTCAAAATTAAAATAAAATAAAATAAAAAAATACAGTTTGGCATGTCTAAACATTTAGGGAATGTCTGGTGTGAAGGACTAGGACCATACTAGAAGTTCCAATTTAGAATTAGACATGCCTAAGCACTGAAATCTACTCAACTAAAGTTTAGCACTATTTTGGCACTAGATAAAAATCAACAGAAATCAAGAGGGTTTGGACTTAGTCTATTTGTGGCTATATAGAGACTCTGGGCTGATTCCTTTGCCCCCAGGTTCTGTCGCTCCTTGTCCTACAGCCACAAACAATCCACAGGGCACACATCCTGTCTCATCATTCTCTTTTTGTGGGTCCTGAAGCATGCTTCTCAGACCAGCACAAAAATTTACAAAGAAAGATGTATAACTGATGTATTATATTTATCTGTTGCACAATACAATATCAAGCAATATATATGTGAGAAATATTACCTAGAGTGATAGCATCTACTTTTAATATGCCCCACACAAAAAAGCATAAAAATTGAAAATACATAATCTACAAGGGGAGGGGGGGATTGAGAACATTCCATTACTATAATATGCCTGGTGGCCTTTAGAAACTGAACTTTTCCCAGCAGGCAAGTAAGTGGCATGCTCTCCTTCCTCCCTCCCTCCCTTCTAGCCTGCCTGCCTCCTTGCCTTCCCACCTGAGTGGCTTTTGAGTCCTTAATGTCTGATCTGCTTTAAAGGCTGGATCACAGCAGATTTAGATAGGGATCTAACCTGCACCTTGACCTGCGGTTGCCTGGTTGATTTCAAAGCTGGGAAATACTCCAGATGGACAGATTTATCATACCTCCCTGTTTAAAATTTTACTAAAATAATATAGCAGTGTGCAAACTCAAATATGGGCAGCAAAGAAGTAAAGATTCCTAAGAAATAAATGCCTATAAAGTGAATTACATCTGCAAAGTGACATGGATGCCCAAAGCTACATTCATTAAAAGGATGAATGCTTGCAAAGGAGAAATGCTTTGCATTCAAAATCCAGTGACAAAACATCTCATCAGCAGTATGAAAAAGTCTGATAGAGGAGCTAATCCAGTAAAGAATGTATGCTTTTTTTCATTTCAGCAGCACTATCAACTCTCCTTTAAGCATAGTAATTCTTCTGCATTGAAGCTTGAATTTATCTGCACGCTTTAAAATATTTTGTTAAAAACTTTTTGTTCAATAAGCACTATATAATCATAAATTGCTTTATGTTTTTATTCTTTATAAACAAATTGTTATAAATAATAGTGTGCAGTTGATTAAGAGATTATTCTTAAATTATAATAATAGGAACTACTGATTTGCTTTTTCTTCTGTTCAGTTGTGTCAGATTATCAGAGAGTGCCTACATATGTCCCTACAGTTTTCCTGGCAAGATTTTGCAGATTGCCATTACATCCTTCCTAGGGTTGAAAGAGAGTGACTGGTCCAATATCACCCAGTTAGTTTTGTGCTTAAAGTGGAACTAGAATTCAAGGAATCTTGGTATCTAATCTTATGTCTTAATTATTGCATCAAACTTGCTTTGTTACTGTTAGGATTATTACCCAATTTACTGGGATATTTACTCAATCTCAAATTCCCACCATGGCTTCTGGAAATATACATGTAAAAGTTCTATAGTTCCCACTATACTCAGGATAAAAGCTGGAGATTTCAAATGAGGATTGAGGATAGAACAGTTTAAAGATAAGTGCCACTGGCTCATTAATTGATCAGCCTATATGGCACTTTCACATTCTGCTTCCTGAAGTTTACAATTGGAAATTGGCAAGGGCAAGAGGAGAGAAAGAATAAATGATCGGGTTTTTTGACATATGCTATGGGGATGGGAGAATAAAGGGAGGATATGATGGAGGAGTTTGATGTTATAAATCCTGAATTCATGAAATTTGAACTGATCCAACTGAACAGTTTAATCAAAGGTATCCATCCTTCCTCAAGGCCAGGAGGTATCCGTCCTCTCTCAAGCCCTCTATTTGCTGTTATTCAGCAGCTAACATTTGGTTTGTGAAGCACTTAGCTAAATTGTCCACTGAAAGTGGACTGCTAGTAGTTCTCTATTCTAGGGCTTTATAGCTTTGTGATAATGATGCCAATGGCAAACGCATAGGTTGCCATGTCTAAAAGCCAAAGCTGCTTGCCAATGCAGCATAATGGAGCTCGGCAGTGAAGAGAACAGTTGAAAACAGATTGCAAATTTGAATAATAATTTGGCTCATTGATTTCCAGAGAAGCAAAGCAGTGCGCTGATGACCCAAAATGCAGAATCTGCAGCTGAGCAAAAACTCTATCTAATCGAATTCATTAAGGCAATGCAGGATGTTGGAAAATTGTGTTTTTATATATTTTTTTCTAATCCATCAATCAGTCCTGATTAGAAAGGATGGGTTTTATTAAAAAAAGTTTCCTAAGGTTATACTTTCTGTTTGTGTGTGTGTGTGTGTACATGAGTCTGAATGCATGTCCTCAGGATTAATGTGGCATCATGTGATTGTGTAGTGAAAGATAATATAGAATAATATAATATACATATACCCAAGTGACAAATTCTTACAAATATTGAAAGCAAGGGAAGAAGAGGGAATGACAGGTGTTCAGTTTATTATTATTATTTGATTTATTGCCACCAGTCCAAAAGATTCTGAGCAGCTTACAACTTCAAATATACAGTTTAAACTAATTTGAATTAGTCCTACCTTTCTGGTGCTGTGAATTCTCTTTGCACCAAAATTCTGTTCCAAGAAAGCTGAAAATCATGTATTTGTATCCATTTAAGCTGTATTTGCATGACAAACTGAACCCCATTTTAGTCAAAGAAATCAAATAAAGTAGTAATGGGCATTTTTTTGGCCTTAAGGAGTATTAGGGTAAATAGAGCAAGCAACAAATTCTACCTCATGAAATCTTGACCCTGACTATTCTGTAGCCCAATCATCATCTCATCCAGACATCTTGAGATCTGTTTTCAAAGCTGTGTTTGTCTAATCTAAGGATTAGATTTGTGAAATGGAGAAAGAAAACCAGATTTTCAGCATGCTGAAGTATGTGTCAAATATCACATCCATTGTTTGCATAGTGCTTTTATATCAGGAGTGCTGTTATATACCATTACAATGATATGATATTTCATCTGAGTATTATATTACAACCAAAGCAACAACTCTATAAGTTCTATAAAATTCATTTATGTGAGCTTACGTGCAAATCTAAATAGAAACTCTGAATATTAAACAGTTATTCTTCATGGATCTGTTTCTCTAAAAACCTATCCAGTGTTTTTAATTGTAGCTGGATTCTTTTCCCCAATTTTAATTGGTGTTGTTAAAACTCAGAAAACAGCATCTGGTCAGCATCATCTAGGCTAGCATATTGCATATAATTGCCAATGGTTTCTGTATAATCAGGAAGACCAAATGCATTGCATGTAGAAAACTGGTAGCTTCAAAAAATATTTTGGGTTCAGCACAAATTTGGCCCTATTAAAAAAAAAAAAAAAAAAGCTCCATTCCCACCAGCCTCTGAAAGAGGCTTGTGCTCTTTTGATACTTCAGGTGATGAGTCTTTTAGTCATGATTATTTACTGACAATGAGTAGTTCCTTTTCATGGTGATTTTAAATAAGCCAATCCATACTAAATATAGTAACTCTGCTTGTACAATATTGAACTTTTGATTTTTTGAGGAGATGAGTTGGTTGGATGCAGATCTGTCTATTTGGGGAAATATTACAGATCCTGCACAAATCACAGGTGGATAATATGGTCTCTGAGGTTGCTTCCAAGTATATGATTCATAAAATTGAATATTAGAATATGAATTCCAGATCAGCATGTTTATACCTACCTTGTATATAGTAATGTACTGTATATGGCGATAACCTTGAAAAGTTGCAATTGGTGCAGAAAATGACAACTAGACTGCTAATTGCAGAGTTCACATGATGCCTAATCAGAAAGATCTATGCCAGCTACCATCTACTTGTCAGGCATAAATAATAGATTTAAACGAATATAAATAAACAGATTATTTGTGATGCTGCTACTAAATGAGTTATGTTCAAACACAGAATATTAAATATATATTGTGAGCAACTTAAGTAGCTGCCCTCTGTTTTGAAATATATTTTCAGCAGGACAAACACATGGCTGCACTCAGCAGATGTGTGACTAAACATTTGGCTCCTTCCCAAAATATATATATTCCATTTTAAATCAAATTTAAGTACATATTCACCTTTAAATCAGTGTAATTATATGTGCTGTAGGGAAGGCATTTGTCACTCACAATTTATCATATTCTAAGCCATCCTAGAGCTCTTAAAAACTGCTTAAGCATAAACTCTTTTTCCTGTTCAGACCTTCTAAGTTAAAATGAAAAAGTTCAGGATAGTCAATCCTATTAACTGGTTTAACTGGTGGGTCAAAAAAGCCAAGATGTGCTTTAATGACCCTAGTTATGGAATCAAACTGGCAAGGCAAGTTTCAAGATTAAATGTCCTGAGTACCTTCATTGAGTTGAATATAATATTATACAATATCAAAGAAAGGAATGACCAAATATGACAAAAAAAAATGATAGCACACAAGGTGATATTGTGTGTATTTGGTGTGTATTGTGTATATGTATTATGACCCAAGTGATGAAGGCAAGGCAGACCTCTAAAGAGTTCTTTACTTCTATTAAACAATGTTCCAGCCAACAGCCCTCCAACTACTGGTAAGGTTCCACCCTCACGCTACCCTGAATGCAAACATCCTCATTCCCCCAAACAAAAGCCCCTACAGTACCAAGAAAGCCCCCAGAGTAGGAGCATGCTCACAGGACAAGGTCCAGGGTTCCAAGTCCAATCCACCAGGTAGGGTCCAGGCACAAGACAAGGGCAGTCGAAATAGATCCCAGAAAAGAAGCAGTTCCAAAGCCCCAGTGAAGCAAAGGCCAAACGCAGGCCACCAGAGACGGATGAGGTCCAAAACAAAATGACAAGAGCAATCTTCCAAATGAGGCAAGGCAAACAGCAACACCCATTAGTAAAATCCAGGGGAGTATAAGCCAAAGCAAATAATTGTTCCTGGCAAAGACTGTCTCCCCCTTTTCCTTAAGTTATCCCCATCCAGGTGTTCCTAGTGAGAAGGGATGGGGAGACCTCCTCCCAAGTAGCCTTTCAGCCCTTCTCTGGGCTTGCCTATACGCCACTCTCCTTGCCCTTGGATCAAGTGGGGGAGGCAGCTGTTCCTCATCAGAGGAGATTGGCTGCCTATCAGCACTACTGCTGGTCAACAGCCTGTGTCTGTGCAGGCAGGCAGCTCTCCATATGGTCAACCACCTCTCCCAATGCGTGAGGGGTCCAGGACAGCATCATCCCCAGCCCCTGGCATGCCTTCCCTATCAGATGGTCTCAGCTCCAAATCTTCCTCCTCTTCCTCTGAACCAGCCTCTGAGGGGAGCATGACAGTATGTGTCAGTGTGTGCTGTGTGTATGTATATTTTTAATTTCTTGATCGATGTATTTTTAATAGAGCACATTATTTTATGTAATTAATTTCATTGTATAGCCATTCCATGTATAATTAAGCATGATTGCTTAATTATACACTATTTACATTAAAATAGTTCACAGGTTTACTTTAAAAAGTTCATAGTCATCCATGTTTGAGAAGTTAAATTTCACAAATAGTTCACAGTAGATACCAATAGTTGTAAATAACTGCATTATCAAATTTATTCATAAAAATAATACCTCAATAAGACTGCCATTTTTTATCTATAGTGGAGATAAAATGCATTTTTGAGGGGTAAATTTATCCATTCATTCTACAGTTGGAGTTATAATGATTGAAACGCTCTGATTGATATTGCAATAATCATACAAATTTTAAACAAAGACACAGGAAACTTAGACTCAAGTAGATGGGAAAGTAATTCACACTCATTTGTTACAGTCTCATAAAAATATCATCAAAAGTTGAACCATTTATAGAGATTCTCAGTCATCCCAGTTAGGCAACTGGACTTTCTTGTTTTTCCTTGAAGACATTTTGCTCTTCATCCAAGAAGCTTCTTCAGCTCTGACTGAATGTTGGGGAAAGGAAGGATTTGTATTCCTTGCAGACAGATGTTGTCTGGAGATAGATGTTGTCATATCCCTCCCCTCTATTGAGAGAAGGCTGTTCAGTTTTGACATAGATGGCCTCTTTGATCCCTCTTTCAAACCAGCGGTCCTCTCTGTCCAAAATGTGGATTTTGCTGTCTTCAAAAGAGTGGCCTTTGTCTTTTAAATGCAGATGGACTCCTGAATCTTATCTTGATGGACAAGCACCTTGAAAAAGCACCTTTGGGACAAAAATTGAACACTTCCTACATATTCTGGGTGCTTATACAGGCTTCTTTCTGCATAAAAGTAGCTGCCCTGGAAGATGTGGTTAATTACTACAATTGCTGCTTTCCTAGTTGAGGAAAATTGGTGAGTGAGTAGAAAAATATTTCAATGCTTTTGATCAAAGCCTCACCTACTAAAATCCCTCTTTGAACCACAATTTGGCCTGTGATATTCCTCAGTATGAAATTTATATCAAAAAGGTGGAAATAAATTGGAGAGAAAAGGAGGAGAATCAACCTAATTAAATAACCTCTGTATAGCTTTATAGTGATCAAAGAACAGGGTCAAGTCTTCAGAAGATTACTCTCAGTCTGGTACAGGATCCAGCCTGTCATTTTGCTTCAGAGGAATGCAGAACAAAACCATATCCAGGGATTTCTACATCATTGCTCCTCCCATATCGCATTTCACTTCTCATCCAAGAAACTTCTTAAGTTGAGTTCTTCAGAACTAAAGAAGCTTCTTAGATGAGAAGTGAAATGTCTTCAAGCAAAACAAAGAAAGTCCAGTTGCCTTTTGAAAAAACACTTTTGGGATAACCATGACCTGAATGACTGAGAATCTCCATAGACATTTTGCTCCTTCCATGATTAACCAGAGGTATGACATTCATTCATTCATTCATTCAGTATCCTGTCTTTATTATTTTTACAAATAATTCAAGATGACGAACATGTCCAACACACATCTTCCTCCTCCTATTTCGTCCCAGCAACATCCTATGAGGTGCGTTAAACTGAGAGAGAGTGACTCCCGGCTTTCATGGCTAAGGCGGGACTTGAAGTCAGAATCTCCCGCTTTCTAGTTTCATGCTTTGACTTCTATAAAGCTGTCCAGTTTTGTTTTCTTCTTTTCTTAGTTTTGTCAGTCTTGACTGGAGGATCTTTTGCAATCACTTTACTTCTAATAATTATATTCAAACCCTTTTTCTAAAAGATTTTTACCCTTCAGGTTAACATGGCTTTTCTAAAGCTGATATGGGGGAGAGGTTTTTTGTATAATATTCCCTCATGAGCCAAATTATGCCAGGGCATGCTGAAATAGTGACTTGTATAAGAAATGAATCTGGCATATATATCATAGTGTCTTTCATGCCTGAGAAGAAAAACAAAGTGGCTTGTTTTTCATTGGAAAGAGGTGATACCGTTATTAAATTTGACTTTGCCAGTAAACAGCAGTACATACTTCCTGCCTTTTGAATCAGTTCAATATGCCAGTTCTGAAGAATTTTTATAACTGTCTTTGCATATTTTGCTAAATACATACTGACATAATAGTGACTCTTTTTTTCTTCACTGTCATTAGAGATATTCTTTAGTTCCTGTCTGTTTGCTTTCTCTGCTTGTAACAATAGGTGACATGGCCTGCAGTCCATATTGTCTGAGACTAATAAATTGATGCCATGACTATATATGTGTAGCATTTGGTAGAAAAATAAGTCTGACTTGTTATAGAAAAGATATAAAGGTGGTGAAGGATCATGGGTACTCCCCTGAAACATTTCTTACTATTGTATTAATTCTCCCAATATAGAATATTTGTATATACAGGTAATCCTTGACTTACAACCATTTGTTTAGTGACAAAAATCAGGATGACATTGAAAAAAATGTTGCAGCATCCCAAAAATCACATGATTAGGTGCTTGGCAACTGTGAAGATTGCAAGCTGCAGTGAGGTGATGTCTCATGTTAATAACCACAGTGATTTGGGGCACAAAAAGTCATAAAATTGGGTTCTGTCACATAATGCCTCACTTAACAACCACACCACTTAATGGTAAATTTTATAGTCCCTATTGTAGTTAGAACTCAGGGACTCCTGTAATGTATAGAGCAGATTTCCTAAAGTGTGATATGTACTTTCACTGAGCAGGTTCATTTTCTGGATTTTTAGGGGTGGTGTGTATATTAAGATTACACTAAAAGGTGTATGGCAAAATGCTTGAGACACCTGAGACAGAACAAAATTCTTACTTTTCTAATTGTGATTTTTCCTTCCACTTAATATCCCCAGATTAATTCTTCTGGAGTTATGTCAGCGCAGAAGGTCATGGCTGTTAAGCAGTGATAGGATTCAAATATGTGAACAATCGGTTCTCTGTGTGGATGCCACTTCCGGAAGTCCATTCTGGGCCTGGGTAACAAAAAACTAGCTACCGGTTCTGCCAAACTAGTGCGAACCGGCTGAATCCCGCCACTGTTATTAAGCCTGATTTAGACTGATAATTTTATTTCTTTCTATGTGTGTATACACATTCAGATAAATTAGATTAGCAGCATCTAATGATTTGAATATTCAGGAAGATTTATTCTCTGTATAAAAGTTATTTGTTATATATTAAAATATTACCAAATGTATTCATATTATTTATACTGTCATTATGTGGCTGTCATTTATGGATCCAACTGTCATTTATGGGTCCAAATGTCATTTATGGGCCAAGTGCCAGTGACTATATGGCTATAATGCCAAGCATTTTTGTTTCTAAGGCTTTAATTTCTCTCTGTGCTGCCAGAAGGAGCCATTCATTTATGTTGTGTATTGTAGAGAGAAGTATGAATGCCATTGATCTGTGCCTGATATACTGGCTTAAGCACTTACTATAAAAGATTACATCACTAGAACAGATAATAATTTCAAATGCTTAATGAAAAAATCAATATATTGCTGAAACACCTCAAACAAGTTGAATATATAGTTCATACTGCAGCTGCAGAAATAGCCTGACTTGAATGTTTCCCCACCCATGCAGGTTTAGCTGGCCAATTTCTTTAATGGTATCAAGATATAAAAAGTCTCACAATGCTGCTAATAAAGTGCTTGAGGTAATGATACTCGCTCCATTAACTGGCCAATACCAAGAAGGACAAGAAACACTTGTTCTCACATTGCCAATTGAAAGAACTTAATTTATCTTCTTCAATATAAAAAGAAGAAGAAAAATCTATAATCTACAGTGGATAAATAATGGTGATACAATCATTGTACATAGCCAGAAGAAATATGATGTTGTTCCTTTACTGGGAAATAACAACAACAACAACAACAACAACAACAACAACAACAACAACAACAACAACAACAATAATAATAATAATAATAATAATAATAATAATAATAATAATAATAATAATAATAATAAAGCTGGATGGGATCTTGGAGGTCATCTAGTCCAACCCCCTGCTCAGGCAGGAAACCGTATATCATTTCAGACAAATGGCTGTCCAGTCTCTTCTTAAAAACTTCCAGTGTTGGAGCATTCATAGCTTCTGGAGATAGATTGTTCCACTGATTAATTATTCTAATTGTCAGGAAATTTCTCCTTAGTTCTAGGTTGCTTCTCTCTTTGGTTAGTTTCCATCCATTGCTTCTTGTCTTGTGTTCAGGTGCTTTGGAAATTGCTTGAATCCCTCTTCTTTGTGGCAACCTCTGAGATATTGGAACACTGATATCATGTCACCCCTCGTCCTTCTCTTCATTAAACTAGACATACCCAATTCCAGCAACCATTCCTTATATGTTTTAGCCTCCAGTCCCCTAATCATCTTTGTTGCTCTTCTCTGTACTCTTTCTAGAGTCTCAACATCTTTTTTACATCGTGGTGACCAAAACTGGATGCAGTATTCCAATGTGGCCTTACCAAGGCATTGTAAAGTGGTATTAATACTTCACATGATCTTGATTCTATCCTTCTGTTAATGCAGCCTAGCTTTTTTGGCTGCTGCAGCACACTCCTGGTTAATATTTAAGTGATTGTCCACTAGGACTCCAAGATCCCTCTCACAGTTACTACTATTGAGCAAGGTACCACCTACTGTATACTATACCTGTGCATTTGGTTTTTCTTGCATAAATGTAGAATCTTACCTTTTTCACCATTGAATTTCATTTTGTTAGATAGCGCCCAATGTTCAAGTCTATCAAGATCCTTCTGTATCCTAAGCCTATTTTCTGAAGTGTTGGCTATTCCTGCAAGCTTGGTGTTGTCTGCAAATTTGATGAGTTCCTCATCTATCCCGTCATCCAAATCATTGATGAAGATGTTGAAGAGCAGTGTGCCCAGAACAGAGCCCTGGGACACCCCACTACACTTCCTTCCATGTAGATGCGGTTCCATTGATGACCACACACTGAGTATGGCTGGTCAGCCAGCTATGAATCCATCTGGTGGTGAAGCTGTCTAACCCACATTTTTCTATCTTATCAAGTAGTAGGTTGTGATCTACTTTATCAAATGCCTTACTGAAGTCCAAGTAAATTATATCCACCGCATTCCTCTGGTCCACTAATTTTGTCACTTGGTCAAAGAATGCAATAAGATTTCTCTGGCATGATCTGTTTTTCACAAACCCATGTTGGCTTTTGGTAATGACTTTGTTTGCCTCTAGGTGTTTGCTGATTCATTGTTTGATTATCTTTTCCAGAATCTTCCCACGTATTGAGGTCAGGCTGATAGGTCTGTAGTTTCCTGGATTCATTTTTTTCCCTTTTTTGAAGATGGGAACTACATCAGCTCTTTTCCAGTCCTCTCGTAGTTCCCCAGTGCTCCAGGATCTTTGAAATATAAAAAGTGGCTCTGGACCAGGATACTTACGGGACCGTCTTCTGCCACATACTTCCCTACGACCGGTGAGAGCGCACAGGGTCGGCCTCCTCCAGGTCCCATCAGCGAAACAATGTCATTTGGCAGGTCCTAGGGGGAGGGCCTTCTCTGTTGTGGCGCCCACCCTCTGGAACCAACTGCCCCTTGAAGTCCGCATTTCTCCCACTCTCCCGGCCTTCCGAAAGAACCTTAAAACTTATCTTTGCCGGCAGGCCTGGGGATGATTGTGGGTTGTTGTTCGAAAGTTGTACATGTGTTGGTATCTATTTTTAATATTTTGATGTTTTGTATATGTTGTGAGCCGCTCCGAGTCTCCAGAGAGGAGCGGCATACAAATCAAATTAATAAAATAAATAAATAAATAAATATAGTTCAGTCATCAAAGCAAAATTGTTGAGCTGGTACAGATAATATAGACTGGTTTATTTATTTGTTTAATCATCAGACAATAAATATATAAATCACCAAACAATAAATAAATAAAATTATATTGATTTAAATCTGAGTAACTGTACAAGTACGTACAATGAATGCACAAACATTATTATAGTTGGTCGCACAATGAGGCAGATGTTTAGACCAGATTTATTTATTATTAATTTTTATCCCAGTTATTTATTTTTTTATAAATAACACAAGATGATGGACATGTATAATATTTCTTCTTCCTATTTTGCCCACAATAACAACCGGTGAGGTGAGTTGGGCTGAAAGAGACTGACCCAAAGTCATTCAGTTGGCTTTCATGCCTAAGGTGGGACTAGAATAAGAAGGTTGGAAAGGACTCTTGGAATTCTTCTAGTCCAATCCTCGTTCAAGAAGGAGACCCTATATCATTCTGAATAAACTTTGCAGCCTAAATATTAGCGTTTTTTCCCCTTACACAAACTGTTTCATGATAGTCACTATTTTATAGTCACAGGCAGGCTGAAGTGTATTTGTATTCAGTGATATAGCAATAAGATCTCTGGTAAATGAGAATGGCTCAAATAGTAGTGAAATAGGACTTTTTGCATCAGATCTTCAGATCTCTATGGCCATTTATGTCTCTGGTTTCTCTTGGACTGACAGTATATTCCTGAGACATTTTCCATAACTATGTATATTGCAAATGAGGAATATGAAAATATTTCGCTTCATGAAATACTTCTTGCCCCTTATATTCTACCTTCTCAATTAAACGGGATTTTTGTTTTTTCCTTAATGTATAAGCCAGCCATCTGCCAGGTTTGTTAGCGTTAAAAAAAGTATTATGTTTAGCATATTGTATATTCCTGGCAACCAGGTCGGTCATCAAAATATCAAATTGTTTCCGTAAAACCTTTATCCCTTCTTTAATATTACTATCATCTGGCTTATCTATTAATAATAACTCTTTCTTTCTTATTTCCGCTTCTAAAACTCGCCTCTTTTCCTCTATGCCTAACATTCAGTTCAATTAATATTCCACGCATGTGGGCCTTACTAGAGTCCCACACCGTTTCTATTGGTAAGCCTACATTCTTATTTAACCTAAAAAATTCCTTGATAGCCTTTTTACATTCTTGCACATACATTTCATATTTAAACAAGTTTTCATTAAGTCTCCAGGATCTGCTTAAAAATTGGCCAGTCCTTAATTCCATCATAACTGGATTGTGATCAGACAATACATTAGGTAAGATTTTAACTTTCTTTAAATTTAACATAAAATCACTAGTAGTTAAAATAAAATCAATTCTAGAAAATGAAAATGAAAATGAAACTATTAAGAAGGCTTTTCTAGAGTTCTACACCAAATTGTATGCTGAAGAAAAAGTTCAAGAGAAAGAGATAGATGCCTTTTTACAAAATCAAAATGTTTCGGAAATTACTTTGGAACAAAGAGATAGATTAAATGCTTTGATTAAGTCAGAAGAAATTATTGATGCAATTAAACAATTGAAATTGGGAAAATCTCCAGGAACTGATGGTTTTACCACGATTTATTATAAGTGTTTACAGGAGGAAATGGTGGAACATTTGAGGGAGTTATTTGTGAATATACAAGAGGGTGGTCGGGTTCCACCCTCTTGGAAAACGGCTAATGTATGCTTGATTCCTAAAGAGGGCAAAGATAATGTTCAAGTAGAAAATTTTAGACCTATCTCCTTGTTAAATACGGATTACAAGATTTTTGCAAAAATCTTGGCTAATAGATTAATGACAGTTTTGACACAGAAGATTCACCCGGATCAAACTGGCTTTTTACAAGGGAGACAGATGAAAACCAATGTTAGACAACTTGTTAACATATTGGAATATTTGGATAAACATATTCAAGTACCGGCTGTCTTAATGTTTTTAGATGCAGAAAAAGCTTTTGATAGATTGAATTGGACATTTCTGCAAAGGCTTGTGGTAAGGATGGGAATGGGGGACCAGTTTATTAATTCTATATCAGCTATATATCAGAAACAAACAGGACAGATCATAGTGAATGGACAATTAACAGATTCATTTAATATAGAAAAGGGTACTAGGCAGGGTTGTCCCTTATCCCCTTTATTGTTTGTTTTAACTTTAGAGGTACTATTGAATAGGATTAGAGCATCAGAGGAATTAAGGGGGGTACAAATTAGACAACATGATTATAGATTATGTGCCTTTGCAGACGATTTACTTGTGACACTAACTCAGCCAATACAATCGGCTCAGAGTTTGATGGAAATTATTCGAAATTATGGAAAAGTTTCAGGTTTCAAATTAAATTTATCCAAGACAAAGATGTTGGTTAAAAATTTTGATAATAAATTAAAACAAGATTTGGAAAGAATAACGGGATGCGAGATAGTTAAAAAAGTTAAATATTTAGGAATTTATATAGAAGCTTCAAATGGTAAATTATATAAGAATAATTACGAACTCTTATGGTGTAAAGTACAAAAAGAATTGGAGAATTGGAAAAAATTACAATTATCTATGTTGGGCAGAATAGCCGCTATTAAAATGAATGTATTGCCGAAATTCTTATTTTTATTTCAAATGTTACCAATACTTAAAAAGGATGGAAATCTTGATGAATGGCAGAAAGGTATAAACAAATTTATCTGGGATGGCAAGAAACCAAGGGTCAAATTTAAAATTATTCAAGACACAAGAGAGAGAGGTGGTTTGAAAGTGCCTAATTTTAAATTATATTATGATGCAGCAGTTCTAGTGGCAATAAGTGATTGGATTAACTTAACAAATGAAAGAATATTAAATATAGAAGGATATGGGTTAGTATTCGGGTTCCACGCGTACTTAGTTTATGATAAAAAACTGGATAGGGGTTTTAAAGAGCATATAATAAGAAACTCTGTGTTGCGTGTCTGGAAAAAGTATTATTATAAGTTAAATGGTAAAATTCCTTTATGGACAGTTCCCAGGCACGCAATACAGAGTGTAGGTATACAACAAATTCAAGACGTGGTGCCCTATGATAAACTTTTAAATAAAGAAAGGAATAGCCTAGAACTGAAATCATTAGACAGATTAAGGGAGGAAGGTATAGCTCATAATTGGTATTATCATGCACAACTTCAAGCCAGATGGCAAAAAGATGTCAAGATGGGTTTTTCCTTAAAGGATGATGAAAAATTAATTATACAAATTAGAGATCAAAGAATGATGCATATTAGAAGAATATATGATGCTTTAATTGAAATTGATTCTGGAACTGAATTAATTAAAGATTGTATGATTAAGTGGGAAGGTAATTTTGGACACCCAATTATGATGGAAACTTGGAAAAGAATATGGGTGAAAAATGTCAAATTTACACAAGCTCAGCACTTAAGAGAAAATTTTTACAAAATGTTTTACAGATGGCACTTAGATCCAAAAAAATTATCGTTTATGTATCCAAATTTGCAACCAAAATGTTGGAGATGTGATTCTATGGATGCTACTTATTTTCACATTTGGTGGTCTTGTAAAAAAATTAAGGCTTTTTGGATAAAAATATGGTGGATTCTTCAAAATATCTTGAAAAAGCGTATTGAGTTTGTACCACAGTTGTTTTTGTTGGGTATTACAAAGGACTGTTCCACCATAGAGACTAAGTTGATTTTGAACTTGACTACAGCTGCAAGACTGTTGGTGGGACAATATTGGAAGTCATCTGAAATACCATCTATTGAAGAATGGACGTTAAAAGTTACCCATCTTGTTGAGATGGCCAAGATTTCGGCATACCTGAAGAACCACTCAAATGAAACGTTTTTGATGGACTGGAAGAAATGGGTTGATTATATGCAAAAGAAATATCAGTTGAAAGAATTAGATTTGATATATGGATAAATAGTTTAACATAGTAGTTTAGTGGGGTTTCTTGCGTTTTTACCCTGTATTCATTCTGGGAAGCTGGGGGGGGAGGGGGGAGGGAGATAATATATATTAGTTTATTTTTCTCAACTGTAGTTGGGGGTTTAAGGGATTAGATAATTTTTGTAGGATGCTCGGGAGAATTTTAGTTAGCGCTTCGGATGGTGAAGAGGAGGAGCGAAAGTTCAAGAGGAGTGGGTTGTTGGAGGGTCTTGTGGAGGGGGGTTCCAAGCAGCTATTTGTATTGTTTTTTTTATATGTAATTTGTTTGTTCTCAGTTGAATCAATATGTTATTATGTTATAATTGTTAAAAGTTTCTAAAAAATTTAATAAAAAAATTATAAAAAAAAAATAAAAATATTTCGCTTCACGTGTGATCTAAGAAGCTGACACTGCTTCCCACTGTTTCACGCCTAGAGCAATCATAGCTGCTGTATTGCTAGAGGTCTCTGTTAGTTTTCCATTGTCTAATCTCTTTTAAAATTGTACTTATCTTGGCTCCTGCTTCATCTTCTGACATTGAATTCAGTCAACTAATTTTCTTCTGTGCTTCTTTGGATCCTTTCCAACTGGTTCATTCATCATGTATTTAACTATGACCATGTCTTATCTTAATTTTCAAGGATGCCCCAGAGCTTTGCTAAATGAAAGCCTTTAATTGGTTAATGATATCACACTCCTTTATTCCTGGCTGACTTGCTTAGAAAGGAGTGGTGGGAGGGAGAAAGCCAACCTAATAAAATCAAATCCGGCCACTAAGAATTGGATACACTGCACTTACCTAGAGGCAGTGAAATGTCTTTTATATCACCATAATCAATGAATTATTTGAAACAGCCAAAACCTTCATGCTTCAATAAGATTCTAACTCAGGTTTACTAATTTTACTACAAATATAAAATGGCAGCAATCTGATTTCTTATTCCAAAGTTCAATTTTATTCAGACTCTGAAGTACATCAGTTGTGTTATCGAAGTAAATCAAGGCTCTATCTGAAGCCCCTTGGATTCTTATTCTGTGTTCAGGACACTGCAAGAATATCCAAGATTCAAACTTGCTACAACTAATGTGGTATGGAGTGAGAGTTTAAAGTTCAATCCATGCTGGATCATACAAATAGGAGTACAGTATGCTGCAATGGAAAATATATACTGACTGAATAAAGAACAGTGTGGAAATTAGATTTTCTATCCTCTAGTTTCCATAACTTATTCTAGACTATTAGCATACAATTTGTTTTTCTTCTGACAATGGGCAACAGGTATTCAGAATTCGATCCACATGTAGAAAGAAATACATAGTATAATTTAGAGAATTTTAAAAATAAAATTTGAAATGAAATTACAGATTTTTTTTAATTCTACTAGGCATAATTCTAAAATATATTACCAAGCAAACAAAACAACCTACAACTTACTAACATTCTAACAATCCACAATTTACTAACATACTAACATGTTCATCACCATGAGGATGAATTTACCACAGCCCCAGAAAGATACTTTACTAACAATATCAGACTTGGAAAATATATAGTAATGGCAATTAATAACACAGAAACACAACAGAAGTTTATCCAAATTTAATCAAGAGTACTTTCTGTGTATATATCATATTATGAGTACATAAGGCATACTTAAACATCTATAACAGGTAGTCCTTTACTTCTGAGCACAATTGAGCCCAAAATTTCTATGCCTAAGCAAGACAGGAATTATATGGTTTTGCCCCATTTTATGACCTTTCTTACTCATTGTAATTGTTAATTTAGTAACATGGTTGTTAAGTGAATCTGGTTTCCCATTGACTTTGCTTGTCAGAAAATCGCAAAAAGGGATCACATGATCCTGGAACACTGCAACTATTATAAATGCAGGCCAGTTGCCAAGTGTTCAAATTTTGTTCATGTGATGCTGCAGGGGATGCTGCAATGCTGCAATGCAGTGCTGTTAAGTATGAAAAAGTCACTTATCATAAGTCACTTTTTCAATTATATTGTAACTTCAAATGGTAACTAAAAGAATGGTTGTAAGTTGAGAACTACCCGTAATATAGGTTTTCTTTAAAAAAAAAAAACAGACAATTTGACTAAAGAATTGAAATCAGAAATACATGACAATTTTGAATGTTTAAAAATACTGTATATCAAAGGGAAGTTAGAAATTAAAGATTCATTTATAATGTTTTTAAATATTTTTTTCTGTTTTTTCTTGTGTTTGTATTTATAAACAACATGGTGAAAACTTTGGCCTTCAGCTGAGAAATCTCTACAATTCTTTTTTCTTATTGTAGAAAAAGCTATTCTGATTTTTATGATTAATTCTGGCTAATGGTCTCAAGGATATACTGAGCACTAACTGTACAGTATCAGTAATTTCTTTGTTAATTTACTGATACTGTATCTCTGCATCTTTTTTCCCTTTGCTTTGGTGTTTTCTGTTATTTTTTTTTTAAAATGTTTGTAAAATTCATAATTGAAATCCCTAAAAGATTCTTTCCTTTTCCACCTTCCTCTATTGCAGTGGTTCTCAACCTTGGGGTCGCGACCCCATTTGGGGTCGCACGACCATTTCGCGGGGATCGCCGGGCACCGCCGGCCGCCATTTTGTTTTTTTTATTTTTATTTTTTTTAATTTTTTTTATTTTTTTTAATTTTTTTTAATTTTCTTTATTTTTTTTGGTGCGCGCGTGCCGCGCACGCTCAGATCCGCCCGTCGCGCCGGAAAAAAAAATAAAAAAAAATAAAAAACATAAAAAAATAAAATAAAAAAAACAAAATGGCAGACCGCAATGGGTGGATCCACGCATGTGCGGCGCGTGCGACGGGCCGATCCGTGCAGGTGCAGATCCGCCCGTCGTGGCCGCCATTTTGTTTTTGTTTTTTTATTTGTTTTTTTATTTTTTTAAAAAAAATAAAAAAAAACAAAATGGCGGCCCGTGACGGGCAGATGCGCGCATGCATGGCGCATGTGATGGGCCAATCTGCGCATGCGCAGATCCGCCCATCGTGGCCGCCATTTTGTTTTTTTGGGTTTTTTGGATTTTTTAAAATTTAAAAAAAAATAAATAAATAAAAAAAATGGCGGCCCGCGATGGGCGAATGCGCGCATGCGTGGCGCGTGCGACGGGCCAATCTGTGCATGCGCAGATCCGCCCGTCGCGGCCACCATTTTTATTTTTTTAATTTTCTTTAAGAAAAATTTTTTGGGTGTGCGCATGCGCGCGCGCGCCCGGGTCGGGGTCGCGGCACGCATGGGCGGGGCAAGTGGGGTCTCAATCTGAGAAAGGTTGAGAATCACTGCTCTATTGTTACATTCTTGGTTTGAAATACCAATGCAATGAAATTTCTTCATCCTTTCACTAAGCAATGCACAATTTAGGGTTACTACTGAAATATTTAATATGGTCTTCTGTAGAATTACTTGTGAATTATTCTTGAACTATCAAGAATCCTACCTCAACTTTCCAGAAATGTGATGGGAAGTTCTAACTATCTTTCTGTTTGCATTACATTTCTGTTCTGTGGGGAATTATTCTAAATGCAGAATGTTATTTTTTGAATCCCCTATAGAAAATGATCTCTACAGAAAATGTAGCTGAGAATGAAAAAGTAAGCTATTCTGACGTCTTTGAAATTTTTGCTATTGCAAACAATTGGTGAGGGGTAATGTGATTGTGAAAGTGGCTATTTTTGCTACTATTCACAAAACTACATATTTCAAAATATGTCAAAATATATTAAAATACTACAGATATCTACTTTACTAGTTGTATCTAGTAAAATCTGATCTATTTCATAAGTTCAAGATAGGTAAAAGAAACAGATAATGGATATGGAGAACTAACTATCCATCTTTCATTTGAGTCAAATAATCTGAACAGAAACTTCATGGAACCAGATATCTCATAGAAACTGCCATGAGAACTTAAAGCAGAATATTTTAGATGTTGTTTCTTGGTCTAGCCTCAATGAATTTTAGCATTGGCCAACCTTGTTGGAACATGGAAGTTAAACAGGGTTGGAAGACCATCAAGGAATGCAAAGAGTTTAGGCTAGATTGGGATAAGGACATTCAGAAGAGAAGTTTGTTAAGACAGTGACAAAAAGCAATATGGTGATTCTGCACTATTTCTTCCAATCCCTGGAGTGAATATCAGCTGGAAAGGTGTCAAGAATCTTCTTCATGAACCATAGTCCAAAATGGATTAAGAATCCTATGTTTCCCCCATTTTTTTTTAAAGAAAATGCAATCAGCAATTTTGCAGGATAGCATGTGATATAACATCCTGGTGGTAATATCTCTTTGTCAAAGGTAAAGCCCCCAAACGTATTGATAGCACAGCCCGAAATCAAAACTCTGAAACCAGGAGCTCCATTTATCTCTTTTACCCTTCTCTTTTTGTAAATTCAGTACCAGCATATGGGGGATGAAAGGCAACCTTGCTGGAAAAATGATGGAGAGTATGGTTAGATAGCCTTCCCATCATGGAAATGGGATTGTGTGAAATTTGAATAGAAACTGAATTTTAGCATTCAACTGCATAATGGACTTATTTTGCCTCTCTCCATGATTTTAGAACTAATACAGAGTTGTTAAGTGAATCTGGCTTACTCATTGACTTTGTTTGTCAGAAGGTCGCAAAAGGTAGTCACATGATCCCAGGGCATTGCAACTGTCATAAATGTGGGTCAGTTGCCAAGCACCTGAATTTTGATCACATGACCACAGGATGCTGCAATAGTCATGTGAAAAATGGTCATAATTCACTTTTTTCAATTCTTTGTAATTTTGAACAGTCACTAAATGAACTTATGTCAAGCACTACTTGTAAATATATAAAAAATAAGTTATAGTAAATATGCTCATACTTTTTGCCAAATATTAAATAAACAATAGGTAAGCAAACATTCTCCAGATTTTTTCAGACTCTGCTTCTGAAATTCTGAATGTAGAGTGGATTAGCAGGTGGTGTGACTTTCAAAAGCAGCTTTCTTCTCTGGAATTGTCATATGTATTTTATTCACTTGGTAAAGAGATCTACCTACCTCAGTACAAAATCCAACTGCATCAGTGTGGATAGGCAGAGTCATTTATTGTTTTAAGGACTGAACTATATTTAATTAAAAGTTTACTTTCCAAGGATCCTACTTGCTTTAATTCATCTTATTGATCACTGGAAGTGGTGAAATAAATACCCATTTTCCCCCTAATTTAGGTTAACTGCTTCAGTATCTGGGGATTTTTCTTAATATGATGTGGGAGGAAAGAATGCTTTGTTTATGGGCTCCCTTATTATTTTCCTTTTCTTATTGTGAGATAGCTTTATAACGAAACAAGCAATTCATATCTTTTGCAAGAGAAAATAATTTAAGAAACAGTTCAGGTTATTCAGCTGCTATCAGCAAGAATCAATTATAAACACCCAGGATTATGGATCTCATAAAACTCTGCCTAACCACATATTTCCAATTTGATGGACAAAGTTACCAACAAATTAAATAACATCTATGGGATCACCACTGTCAGGATTTATAGTGGAGGTTGTCATGCAATGTCTGGAAGCCATAGCACTTTCACAGATACAAACCAAAATATGGACCAGATATGTAGATGACACCTTCACCATAATAAAAAGGACCAATTGGAGAAAACCTAAAGAACCATCAACAACATCTTCAAAGGAATCCAGTTTACTAGAGAAGAAGAAAACAACAGCTCACTAGCCTTCCTGGACATCCTAATCAGCAGAGACCAACATTGGCAATCTAGAAACACAAGTGTACAGAAAAACTACCCACACCAAACAAATGCTCCACTAACAAAGCAATAACCCAACCTCATACAAGAAAAGTGAAGTGCCATAAGAATTTTATTTAGATGAACACACTGCAGCAACCTTGAATAGCAGAAAAAGGAAACAGAGCATTTATACAACATATTCTAACAAAATGGATATCCATTCAACTTTATCAAAAAGTGACTACCACTCAACCCAATACACTACAACCAACACAAGCCGTAAAAAGAATAATATTGCCATACATCAAGAACATCTCAGAAACTACTAACCGACTACTACAACCAAATGGAATCAGCATAGCATGCAAGCCATCTGAACCCTTTCAAAACATCCTAAGTAAACCAAAAGACTCAGCAACCCCAGAACTAAAAACAGGAGTCATCTACAACAGCGGCCCCCAACCTTTTGGGCACCAGGGACCAGTCTTGTGGAGAGAAGTTTTTTTGTGGACCAGAGGGGGTATGGCTTCGTGTGCTGCCTGCATCTCTTGAATGGGGCTTTGCTTGTTTGCTTGGCCCAGTTTCTGGCATGCCATGGACCGGTGCCAGTCCATGGATCAGAGGTTGGGGACCCCTGATCTACAAAATACAGTGTAATGGCTACAACAGCCACTACCTAGGACAAATAGGCAAACAACTGACAGAATGCATCCATGAATATCAACTAGCAGTCAAAAGACATGATGAAAAACTCTTTAATTTCACAACATATGGACACACTTAACCATAGTTTCATTTGGGAAACTGACCATCCTAGACCAAGTCAGGTCAAAAAATGCTAGGGAACTTTTAGAATCCTGGCACTCTGGCAAATTAGCCATCAATAGGCACATCTATTACAGCAGACATGTCAAACACAAGGCCCGGGGGCCGGATGCGGCCCACGAAGTTGTTTCATGTAGCCCGCGAAGCCATCCTGGAAACAGTGAGGGAATGGCCCCCACTGCCTTGGTCCTGGCCCAGGCCAGCTGGGAGCCAATGTACAATTTTGTGGTGGCCATCTATGCTGAAACGCATTCAGTCTTAGCTCCACAAGGCCGTCTAGAAACAGCGAGGAACCAGCCCCTGCCGTGTCGGTCTCACCCCCACATCCGGCCCTCGGGCCTTGTGTTTGACATGGGTGCATGCTGGATACATGCTGAGAGGTGTCACCCTTTGTGAGGAATGAAGAAATGCACCATGCCTTGGTGCTTGCCCCGGTCCCACCTCCTTCTGCCAGAGACCCTCAGATCTGTCCCACTCCTGCCCAGGCCCCCACAAGCACCCTTGACGCGAACAATGTAGAATGGCCATGCCCACCCAGTAGGCCACACCCACTCCATCCACGCCCACCCTGTAGACCGCACCCACCCTGGCCACACCCATCCAGCCCCCTGAGAGCAACTGCAATACTGATGCGGCCCTCAATGAAATTGAGTTTGACCCCCCTGAATTACAGGTCAGAAGAAAAAAATATCTATATACTATGCAAAAGAGACAGTCAACTAGCCAAAAAGGGAACAAAAGTGCCTCATTGGCAATCAGCATCCAGATGAGCATAGATTAATTCCAAGATTAACAATACCCAATCAAGAAACTACCAAACAAGCCAAAAGTAAACAGCCCAACCAAAAAACCTCTAAGACTACTCCCACCAACACTGACAGGGCAAACCACTAGAACAGGCATGTCAAACTGCTGGCCCACAGGTCAGATGCGTCACGCCAAAACTGCTCTCACCCCATTGCCGGCAATGGGGAAAAAGTCATGATACATCATGCAACATCATGTGATGTCATGAGTTTGACATGCTTGCACTAGAATATAAACTGAGAGCAAACCTCACTCCTTACTAGCATTGATGATGTTACCTTGTTTGGGTAATGAAACATATGCAATAAAACAACCAAGTTCAGAGAGCACCAAGGACCTCTCAGCAATTATATGGGTTTAACCCTTCAAACTTAAAGTTTTTATTAACTTTGCAAAACATCAGGACTTCTGTAGCAAGCCAAGATTTTGTCAAAATGATCAAATTTGCAATGTGATGTCACAACACAAATTCTGCATCTTACTTACTTGCACATGATGCAATGATGCAAGTTCATGAGCATAGAATATGCTTCTTGACACAATGAAACACATTTTGTCATTTGCTCCCCAGTCTGAAAAGCTATGGAAAAGAGCATTATTTTACAAACAAACAAGTGAACAAGGTTCAAAATGTCAGGCACATATGTACATTATTAAGCATTTTACCAATTCCAGAGTTTTCTTCTTAAACATTGAATAAATATGGAACTGCTTTGGGATACTTTTGGCACAGTTTGAACTTCTTCAAGGTCAGGGTAGAGGTCATACCGTAAGAAGTTTTTAGTTTTTTAGATTTTTTTAGTTTTAAAGATATTTAGCCATTATTTTTTTAAACAGCATCTGCTGAAAGACATGTGATGAGCGAATGGATAAAAGCCATAATAATAGTGTAGCACTGGTTATATTTACAGCCTGTTGCTTATTTTTATATATCAACTTGATTCTATAATAGAATATTAAGTAAATATAGAATTCCTTGAAAATGAGAAGACAGATGGTCCTGGATTATTTAATAACATACTGGCCAACTGCATTACCACACTTTTCTTCTTGGTGCACTATGACTGAAGGTGCATTTTTGCCTATGAGTGAAATGGCAGAGTTGGTTAATTAATCTTTTTTGATTGAAAATATCCAGTGGATAATTAAAGGGAGGGAAACAAAGAAAAACAGAGGGATAATGCAGATAAAACAGGGAGTATGTCTGCATAAACCATAATTGAAAGTAAGTTTGCAGATTTCTAAAATGCTACAATTTTTAAGATCTGAGCTTTATTTTTCCACAGTACATTTGGATAGTATATCTTTAAGCAATGAATCATAGGTCTCATATCATTATAGATCTGTTGAGACTTTTGGATGAAGTAAAATATAAATTGTAATTCATTAGTTCTAACAGAGCTATAATAAGTTTAGGTTTGGCAGTGGATTCAATTTAAAAAGAAACTGGGGATTAGTAACAGAGGAGAGGGTGAGAGAGAGGAGAGGAGAGGAGAGGAGAGGAGAGGAGAGGAGAGGAGAGGAGAGGAAGCACCACTTATTTGACTTCTTAAAAGGGAAAAGGGAAGGGGAAGGAAATGAGAGAAGAAAAGATGGGCAGGGGGGAAGGAAGGAAGGAAGGAAGGAAGGAAGGAAGGAAGGAAGGAAGGAAGGAAGGAAGGAAGGAAGGAAGGAAGGAAGGAAGGAAGGATTTCCAACACTGATTGCCAATTTCCCACAAGGAATTTCAATCCAGAAACTGATTGGAAGTTGGTAGTCAGTCCTGCTCCCACCGATTTTTTTTTTTTGTACACCAATATTCATTCTCTTTTTTAGGTAAGGAAATATATCTGAAACTATGACCCACTGTTTTCTCCCACGTAGAATTTGAAGTGTCTTGGCGACGTTTCGACGAAGTCTCATTCGTCATCTTCAGGCTGGTGCTTTTGGCTTCTACTTCCAGAGTTGCTGGATGATTGAGCAACAGTTAGTGATGACAATTGCCACAAATTTAGTGACTTTTCTGGATTGGCTTGTCAACAGCATATGTAGTTTAGGCTTGGTCTGTTATACTTTCTCCAAAAGTCCAGTCCTTGCTGCCAAATATGCAAAGCTTTTGGCCACTTTCTGTTGAAAGCAAAATGGACTGTTCGACCATGATAATCCCAACTTGTTATGGATGATAGATTCCTTCAGGGCAGCATATTGTAGCTTCTTGAAATATATCTAATGTAAAATGAATCAGTCATGCTGCTCAGATCCCTTCTCCTGTGTGTCAGTGAATGTTCGCTTTGGGGTCTCTCCTTTCCTGTTGCCCTGGGTTAATTCCACTGTTCTAGGCTATGCAAGTTGATGTAGCCATGAAGAAAAAGTCTCTGAAGAATAGTGCTTATAACAAGTGTTCTCCCTTGTTATAAGAGAGAGAGAGAGAGAATTATCCTATGAAATGCTCAGTTTTCTTATCTTAACAAATTAAGGTTGATCACTCCTGCTGAAATGAAATCTTTCAGATTCTCCCATCTCTATAAATTAATACTATGCTGTTCACATACTTTGTATGTTTGTTTATATTTGTATATATAAGTGCCAGAGGCCATACATCAACATAAAAATGGAAAATAAAAGAACAGGATCAGGAGAAAAATAATAACTAACCACTATTAATTAAAATTAATTTCCAGGCAAACAGCCCTTCTCAAGCAACAACTAATCTTCAAAACTATCTGCGGTTTTGAATCTTTCTTACTTCATTTCCTACAGTTTCTTTTAATCTCCCCAGTTCCCAGATAATTAGACCATGCAAATTACTTTGAGAGAAAAAAACCCTCGACATTCCTGCAGATAAACACAGTTCTTGCAGTACTTGAGTAGCATATTGCAAGTGTAACAGATATCTGTTTGGAGGATCACTGCTTCAGACAGGAAGGCAGTGCAGAGAGTGGTGAGGATGGCCAAAAAGATCATTGGTAGTTCCCTCCCTCCCATCCAGGACATAGCACAGAAGCGTTGTTTGAGCAGGGTCCGCAAGATTATCTGGGACACTACACATCCTCTTCACGACCTGTTTTCCTTGTTACCTTCTGGGAGGAGGCTTCGTGGTATCCATAGCAGAACATCCGGATTCAGCCATAGTTTCATCCCATATAGCATTAATCTTGTGAACTCTCAAGCTTCCTCCTTCCGTTATATATTCAAGACGGACAGTATTTAATATTTATTTGCTATGTATATATAGGGATGTATACTATATACTATAGGGATGTTCATAGTATGTTTAGGTGTGTGTCATGTATGTGTTTCACTTTGAGAGTGGGCAACTAAATTTCATTTTTGATGTGTGCCGTTGTGCCCACAGTAAAAAAATGACAATAAAGGTTATCTATTTATCTATATCTATAAATCTGTTTTGAAATCTTCTGTGCATAACTTTAGGCACAGGTAGGACTCATGTCATATGAACCATAGAATCAATTACACTCTGGCTGTCATTCATTTTATCTTTAAAAATCTAGAGTGACAGACATGTTGTAGACACCTTAATATATGAGGTATCTGTTTTTGTGATCCTGGTAGAAAACTTTCATTTTTCTTAAAACATTAAAACAGTACAGGGACAGAAAACATCAAAAGATACTGTACTTCAGCTTTTCTGCAATGTTTCCCAAAATGCTTCTTTGACTCATTTTGCTATAGAATATATTAATAAAATTAATATAATTAAATTATATATTTATTATATTATAAATATAATAAAATTAATTTGACTTCTATGGTCACCCAGATCATCTAAGTTACTCTGGGCAGCTCACGACATAAAAACAAAAATCTAATAAAACACATTAAAAAGCAATTTGCAAACATATTTAAAAAATCAATAATCATTTTTTTAAAAATACATTCAATTACAGAATACATGGAAAGCTATATTACATCAATTACTTATTACTAAGCAATCACAATTAGTCTTTTACCTCCGTATGTATAAATCTGGCAAACAGAAGTTTCCATAAAGTTTCATTCCAACATTTTACTTAATGTCACATGAAAATCAAATGCAAATCCACTCTCAAGACTAAGTAGCTTTGACAGTTTGTTGGCATGAAGTTCTGTCAGGCCTGAGGGAAAATAATGAACAGGTTGTCTTGATGATATAAAAGAACCTGAATCCAAACAGAAGTATTTTCTGCCTCTGATGCCAAAGAAATTTATTTAGGCAGTAGAAAGACATCATGAGCTATAATAAGAGTCTCCTGTTTCTCTAAGTTTTGGAAGATAATGCTCATACTCTGGGACTTTATGGGAATTTTTTTGGTGTAACTTATTTTAATTTTTATGATCTACTGTGGAATATAAAGTCTGAAACCTTTCAATCATGTCTTTCCACCAGTCAAGAAGATGACACTTGTGCGATTTGAAAATTAGTAGCAACAGCCACATTAAGCTAACCCAGACTTTTAGAGCAATAAAAGCACATTTCAGAAACAGCAAAACTGAAATTATATTCACTTCTATTTGGGAACAAAAGATATATTCAACAATTAATGAATGCATTTGCAAAATACTGTAGTGGCCCTAAAACCTGGGTAACAAACTGGGTGCACACAAAAAAATCATACAGTTGAATTCAACATTTGCTAAGTAATTATATCTGTTGTGTCCTGGGCCTGATGAGGAAACTCAGCAGGCCCAGAATTGTTGCAAATGGTCCCAGGCATTCTAAAAGCTGCCCGGGACCAGATACAGCGGCACCAGCCTTGTGCGCATGCACAAGGCATGAAGAAAGAAGAACTCTTATACATTCAGTCTGTCTGGGTTTCAAGCCCTATAAAAAGGTCTGCATGCCTTTTGCTTTTTGCTTGGAATTGGAGTAGGAGAATAAATTGTTAGTTGTCACCATGTGTCTTCATCATTCGCACGTGAACGAAGGATTTAACACTGGCGACGAGGATGGGATCCTTTGTAAGCTGAAACAAAAGATTTAAGGACTTACCCTGGAAGTCCTGAAGAGGGGAAGATGGCGTCTGAATCAGTGTCCCAGCCTGCCAGTATAGTGTCGCTGGAAGGTGAGCTCGGCTAAAGGATGCTTTCCCCAAACAGCAGCTTGCAGAGGAAGCGAGTGGTGAAGATCGTAAACTTTACGATGTTAAAGATTGGCCGCTTGACTGATTTCGATGTCTCCCACCCAGAGATATGGAATTCCTACGTAGCACAGGTGGAGTAAAGAGATGGAATTCCTACGTAGCACGTACTTCAGAGTAAATCAGATTAGAGAAGACGGCCTGAAGGCAGCAACTCTTTTGTGTGCCTGTGGACAAGAAGCTTTTGACATTGAAGAAAATCTGGTGGCACCTGCACCTCTGGAGTCAGTAGCATATGCTGACTTGAAGAAAATGTTAAAGGAACATTTCCAGCCAAAGTTATCCATCATTGCTTGGAGGCACGCATTCGAGCAGAGAGACCAGAGGCCAGGTGAATCTGCTGCGGACTTTATTGTGGCCTTAAGGCAAGCAACCAGACCTTGTGAGTTCAAGGATCTGGAAGAGAGGCTGCGAGATCGCTTTGTCTGTGGATTAAGGAGCAGAGACCTACAACAAAAGATTTTTGCAAAAGAAGATATTTCCTTCCAAGATGCGTTGCAAGAGGTGGCAGCTGAGGAAGCAGCAGGCGGGGCTGTGAAGGCCTTGCGCCTCACCAGGAATCCTCCCAGACACAGCTACCATCCATCAAGAGGACGCTCGAGAAGGATCAGAAGTGGATCCTGAAGAGGAGGTTGACAGACTTCACCAGCCAGCTGAGAGGAGGGAGAAGGGACATCCGGTCAAGGCCCCAGCATCTCTTCAATGCTTCGGGTGTGGTGGATGCCACAAGTGAGCTGATTGCCGGTTCCGCTCCCCCATTTGCCGGGCATGTGGCAGGCAAGGCCACATTGCATCTGTCTGGGTCACCAGGAGGTTCAACTTCCGGAAGAATTGCTTCAGAAAGGTACCAGGGTCCCCAGCCAACACAGGGTGGGTTTCTGCACATTGCACACGAACATTCTGAGAACAGGGACACACAAGCCCCTTAAGAAGAAACTTTCCATTAACGTAAGGTTGCAAGGGATTCCCTTACTGATGGAGTTGGACACTGGGTCCGTTCTTTCCATTATTTCAATTAATACCTTCAAAAGGATTTGCAGGAGTAGTGGCCTTCCAGTTAAACTCAGGCCATCGAATCTAATACTCACTGATTTTCAAAATTGTATGGTGTGTGTTAAGGGGGAGGCCATCCTTAAGGTACAGTATAAAGATTTTGAAGGTTCCTTAGATGTGGTGGTTGTTGGGGGTGAACGTACAAGTCTTATTGGACTCAATTGGTTTGAGGCTCTGGGAATCCAAGTAACTGGGCTGCACAGTTTGCAAACGCTGGGCCTTGCAGAGGTTTGCAAGGAGTTTGCAGATGTGTTTAGTTCAGAACTGGGATTCTACAAGGAGCCTCCCATTTCACTATGGTTAGACCCAACCATCACGCCCATCAGGGTTAAGCCTAGGCGGGTATTTTTTGCCCTCAAGAGTAAGATAGATGCTGAACTGGACAAATTGCTCCAGCAGGGCATTTTAGAACCTGTGGATTCTAGTCCATGGGAAACTCCCATAGTAATGCCTCTAAAGGCTAATGGGGAAATATGTATATGTGCAGACTACAAGTGTACACTGAATAATGTGTTGCAACAGCATGCTTATCCAGTCCCTGTTGTAAGCCACATCCTGGTCTCCCTCAAGGGGGGGCACATTTTTGCGAAACTTGACCTGACACAGGCCTATCAACAGCTACCTGTTGATGAGGCAGCTGCAGAGGCCCAGACTATTGTAACTCACAGGGGGGGCCTTCAAGGCCAAGAGACTGCAATTTGGGGTTAATGTAGCCTCTGGCATATTCCAAAGTGTCATGGAGAGCAACTTCGAGGTATTCCTGAGGTCTGTCCCTACTTCGATGACGTCCTCATTGCTGGGGAGTCATCTCAAAATTTAGCAGAAAGATTAAGGGCTGTCTTGCTTCATTTTTGAAAAGCAGGCCTTAAGCTAAAGCAGGATAAATGCAAGATTGGAGTCACTTCCACTGACTTCTTAGTTTCAGGATTGATGCCCAAGGCATTCACCCTGCTGAAGCTAAACAACAAGCTATTCAACAGGCCCCAAGCCCCAAGTCCAAGAGTGAGCTGCAAGCCTTCTTGGGGCTCTTAAATTTTTAGCAATCTGAAGGTTGATGGGACACAAGTCCCTGTGGCCTATTATTCAAGGACTCTGTCATCTCCAGAGCAGAATTACGCTCAGATTGATAGAGAAGCGTTGGCCATAGTGGCTGGCATAAAGAAATTTCATGATTTCTTATATGGCCACCACTTCACGGTCTATACTGACCATAAGCCTCTGCTGGGTTTGTTTACCACTAACAAACAGACCCCACATATCATTTCTCCTCATATGCTGAGATGGTCCATTTTCCTGTCAGCATATGACTACACTCTAGTTCACAAACCTGGAAAAGAAATGGGCCATGAAGATGGCCTAAGCATATTGCCTTTAACTCAGGTAGAAGCAGACCCTGCTCCTGCCATAAATATTCTTTCCATTCAGGAGTTGCCTGAATCTCCCCTCAATGCTAGGGACGTGGCTGCAGAAACTGCCACTGATCACACGCTTACACGCGTGCTGACATGGGTGTTGTCAGGATGGCCTGACAGATGTCCAGATGTGACATTTCAAAGTTTTTGGCAAAGGATACACGCACTGTCTACTTTTAATGGGTGCCTTTTATGGGGTAGCAGGGTAGTCATCCCAGCCTCATTGAGGCCTAGAGTCTTGATCTCTCTGTGTGAGGGACATCCTGGGATAGTCAGGATGAAAGCCCTTGCGTGCAGCCATCTTTTGTGGCCTGGGCTTGATAAAGCTATAGAGGCTCAGGTGCACGGGTGCCAAGTGTGCCAACAATCACAACCTGAAATGCCTCAGGCCCCTGTCCACAAGTGCGAGGAGACACACACCCCTTGGTCAAGGGTACATTTAGATTATGCTGGGCCCTTCCAGGGTCAATTCTTCCTTATCCTTGTTGATAGCCATTCCAAGTGGCTAGAGGTTGTTCTTGTTTCCTCCACTACTACTGTCAGGACTATCCAGTTGTTGAAAGGAATTTTTGCATCACATGGACTTCCAGATGTCCTGGTTTTAGATAATGGCCCTCAATTTACCTCTTCTGAGTTCCAGGATTTTCTTCAGGCCAACCTGATCTGGCATGCAATGTCAGTTCCCTTCCACCCTTACACCCACACAATTTCAAACTGTGCATAAATACATTTTTAATCTTCAGTAACCATGTTTTTAACCAATAGTAAGCAGGGCTAATGCAACTGAAGAATGGGACCAGGACGACTGCTTCCTTCTTCTTTTCTAAAACTTCTTTTCTCTCAGAGATCTTCTTTTTCCACACTTCTTGACACAGGAGGCTGCCAGTGAAGGGACAAATGAACCCTTTCCCCAAAATAAATATCTTGCTTTTGAAAGTAGACCTAGTTGGTTGAAGGCTGCAGGCAGTGCAATCCCAGGGACATGAGAATAGATCTGTCAGGACATCAAGGCAGGGCTGTTTAGCAAAAACGAGTTGGTTATCTCAGAAAGCAGATGAAGCAAGAATATTACCTGCTCCCTAGTCATCTCTCCAGGTCCCTATAAACATTCCCCTCTTTTATAGTCAGCAACTGTGGTAGCAACACATGCTATTCTGTATATCCTAAACTAGAGGTCCCCAACCTTTTGGGCACCAGGGACTGGTTCCATGGAGAGAGATTTTTTTCACAGACCAGAGGGTGTGTGGTTTTGTGTGTTGCCTGCATCCCGCAGATGGGGCTTTGCTTGTTTGGGGGACCGGTTGCTGGCATGCTGCGGCCCGGTACTGGTCTATGGACCGGGGATTGGGAACCCCTGTCCTAAACTATGTCACCCATTGCTGATGTCAGTGAGATTAATTTGTAAATCCAGTTTACTTTCTTGGAGTGAAAGGGGCATCCTCTCATCTGGTGCATGAGACAGCTTAAGGCCTTTCACCAGGCTTTCATAAAAGGACCACATGGCTGATCTTGAAAAAAAGATTGTGAGAGTGCAACATCTGGGCCAACCTCATCAGTATCCTCAATAACATGTTTTTTTAATTTTATCTCATTAAAATGCATACTACAAAACTACCTAAAATTGATACAAATTCACTCTGACTTTCTCTACTGCATATTCATGATCATGTTAGAATTATACCATTGTGTTTTATTGTTTATTATTTGTGGTTTTATTGGTTTTTATTATGTTGTTCCTGTCATTCTCTTTAGATTTGTATGTTGCTTAGAGTCCCTGTAGTAGTTTATAAATGAAACAAATATTATATAATAGCAATAGCACTTAGACTTATATACCATTTCATAGTGCTTTACAGCTGTCTTTGAATGGTTTACAGAGCCAGCCTATTGCCCCCAACAATCTGGGTCCTCATTTTACTGACCTTGGAAGGATGGAAAGCTGAATCCACCTTGAGACAGTCAGGATAAACTGCTGGCAGTCACCAGAGTTGGCCTGCAATACTGCATTCTAACCACTGCACTATCACGGATCTAACATTTCTTTATTTTACTGTTATTCTGTGTTGTTATTTTTATTATTTATTTATTTAAATTAATTAGCCCTTTGACACCAATGAACTGGGTGACATTCAAAACAATACAAACATAAAACAACAGCTAAAAACATTCAGTCAGGTGGGCAGCCCAAATTAAAATAATCCGATAACAACAAAATCACAAAACAAAACAAGGGACTTAAATAAATAATAAGCATCAATCCTAGGCCTGGGACCAAAGCCAGATTTTCAGGGATTTCTGGAATCCTAGGAGAGAGGGTGCCATACTTAGTGGTGGGGGGGATGCTGTTCAGATGGTGGGGGATGCAACCGAGAAGGCACACTTCTTCGGTCCTACAAGTTAGCACTGTTTAATGGTGAGGATCTGGAATGCACACATTTTGCCAGCTAAGCAGAAACAATTAAGCTGCTTAACTCATACTTTTCATCAGTCTTCACACAAAAAGAAACTATAGCACAACATACCAAAAAACCCACTGCAGAAGACATACTAGAAACAAAAATTGAAATAAGCAAGAAAATGGTAAGAGAACACCTATCCAACCTTGACTAATATAAATCACTGGAATCTGACAGAAACATCTCAGAGTTCTGAAAGAGCTGGCAGATGTTATATCAGAACCATTGCACCACCTCTTTCATAAATCCTAGAGCACCAGGAAAGTACCTGAGGATTGGAAAAGGGCTGATGTGGTTCCCATCTTCAAGAAAGGGGAAATAAACAGATCCAGGAAACTACAGACCAAACAGTTTAACATTTACAAATATATACTTAATAAAAATTTAAAAAAAAATACCTGGGAAGATCCTAGAAAAGATAATCAAAAAACAGATCTGTGAACAACTAGAAGCAAACAAAGTCGTAATCAGTAACCAGCATGGCTTTGTTAAAAACAGATCATGCCAAACCAATCTTATTTCATTCTTTGATAAAGTGACTGAACTAGTAGACCAGCAAAACGCTGTGGATGTAGTATACCTAGATTTGATAAAGTAAACCACAACCTACTTTTTACTAAGCTAGAAAAAGGTGGAATAGACATCACCACCAGTTTGATCTGTGCTGGCTGACAAACCATACTCAACAAGTAGTCCTCAATGGCACTACATCCACATGGAGAGAAGTAAGCAGTGGGGTACCACAAGGTTCCATCTTTGGTGCAGTACTCTTCGATATCTTCATCAATGACTTTGATGAGGGAGTTGAAGGAGAACTCATCAAGTTTACAGATGACACCAAACAGGAGTAGCCAACACTCCAGAAGACAAACTCAGGATCCAAAAAGATGTAGACAAGCTTGAACCTATCCAACCAAAGAAGTTTCAATGTGAAGAAAAGCAAAGTTTTACATTTAGACAGGAAAAACCAAAGGTACAAGTACAGATTGGGCAAAACCTGGCTCAAAATCAGTAACTGTGAGAGAGACCTTGGAGTCCTATGGATGATCACTTAACCATGAACCAGCAGTGTGCAGCAGCAGCCAAAAAACCTAATACAATCCTGAGTTGTATAAACAGAGGCATAGAATCAAGATCACACAAGGTATTAATAGCACTTTTTAAAACCCTAGTAAGACCAGACTTTGGAATACTGCAGCCAATTTTAGTCACCATATCACAAAAAAAAGATGTTGAGAGTTTGGAAAAAATTCAAAGAGCAACTAAGGTGTTCAACGGCTTGGAGGCTAAAACATACAAAGAACGGTTGCGGGACTCTAAAGAAAAGAAGAAATAGGGGAAATATGATAGCAGTATTCCAGTATCTGAGGGGCTGCCACAAGGAAGAGTGGGTCACGTTGTTCACCAGAGCACCAGAGGGAAGGACAAGAAACAATGGTTGGAAACTGATCGAAGAGAGAAGCAACCTGGAATTAAGGAGAAACTTCCTGACAGTGAGGACAATCAACCAATGGAACAGTTTGAATCCAGAAATCATGGGTGCTCCATTACTGGAGATTTTTAAAAAGAGACTAGACAGTCACTTGTCTGAGACGATATAGGTTCTCCTGCATGAGCAGGAGGTTGGACTGAGGTCCCTTCCAGCTCTATTCTTTCCATCTAGGTCCTATGCCAAACATCAATTTGGATAATAACCAGCACCTTCCAATAGAAGAGACTATATTCAGTATTGAATTGTGATTTTTTTTTGCATGATTTTTTGCATGAATCTCTACATCAGCATGCCCTGCCTTCCAGTAAACCGTGCATCTAAACACCAGACAAACCATCTAAAAGAAAACAATACCCTATTCAAAAAACTACCAAGGAAAAACTACACCTACATCAAAACTGGCAGGAGTTTCTCTATATAGAAAGCAAACCCCACCCTTAAACACACTGATGATTTTTCAAGCAGCCAAACTCACAGAACACCAAGGACTCCATTGAATTGCACAAAGAAGCTGCTGCAATGTTATTATATTATATGCAATTACATTGTCATGATCCATGATTATAAAGTAAAACTTATTTACTTACTAGGTATTTCAGTGTCAACCATGTATATGTTTACATTTGAACTAGACTGTGATGTTTCTCTCTGTCATATATGTGAGTGTATGTGGGTATATGCATAATGGTATTTTTTTGAAAGTTGAATGCAATGAAATTTCATTTTAATGCTGATTAGTGTACATTTAGAGTGACAATAAAGTTTTTATTCTATTTTATTCAATGGGCCAATGATTCCAACCAGGAGACAAGAGATTTCCACAGTTGCTACTTGATATAATGGTTCAAGATATGCCCTTTCAGGAGTAGCATTATATAGCATTTTGAGTTTGTGTCATTTTCTCAATGGTAAGTGAAAATTCTATTTATTAACTGATTTTATTAATAGTTTTTATGGCTGCATTGACTGCTGTGATCTGGATAGGGTTGTCTTTCTCACTTTTGTCTTATATAATAATAATAATAATAATAATAATAATAATAATAATAATAATAATAATAATAATAATAATAATAATAATAATAATAATAATAATAATAATAATAATAATAATAATAATAATAATAATAATAAAGTTGGAAGGGACCTTGGAGGTCATCAAGTCAAACCACCTGCTCAGGCAGGTAACCCTATACCATTTCGGACAAATGGCTGTCCAGTTTCTTCTTAAAAACTTCCAGTGTTGGAGCATTCACCACTTCTGGAGGCAGGTTGTTCCACTGGTTAATTGTTCTAACTGTCAGGAAGTTTCTCCTTAGTTCTAGGTTGCTTCTCTCCTTGATTAGTTTCCATCCGTTGCTTCTTGTCCTGCCTTCAGGCGCTTTGGAAAATAGCTTGACTCCCTGTTGTTTGTGGCAGCCCCTGAGATATTGGAACACTGCTATCATGTCCCACCTCATCCTTCTCTTCATTAAACTAGACATACCCAATTCCATCAACCTTTCCTTATATGTTTTAACCTCCAGTCCCCTAATCATCTTTGTTGCTCTTCTCTGTACTCTTTCTAGAGTCTCAACATCTTTTTTACATCGTGGTAACCAAAACTGGATGCAGTATTCCAAGTCTGGCCTTACCAAGCATTGTAGAGTGATATTAATACTTTGCGTGATCTTGATTCTATCCCTCTGTTAATGCAGCCTAGCAATGTGTTGACTTTTTTGGCAGCTGCAGCACACTGCTGGCTCATATTTAAATGATTGTCCACTAGGACTCCGATATCCCTCTCACAGTTACTACTATTGAGCAAGGTACCCCCTATACTATACCTGTACATTTGGTTTTTCTTGCCTAAATGTAGAACCTTACTTTTTTCACCATTGAATTTCATTTTGTTAGATAGTGCCCAGTGTTTAAGTCTGTCCAGATCATCCTGTATCCTAAGCCTGTCTTCTGGAGTGTTGGCTATTCCGTCCAGCTTGGTGTTGTCTGCAAATTTGATGAGTTCCCCATCTATCCCCTCGTCCAAATCGTTGATGAAGATGTTGAAGAGCACTGGGCTTCCCAGGTATTGAGGTCAGGCTGATAGGTCTGTAATTTCCTGGATCCATTTTTTTTTCTTTTTTGAAGATGGGAACTCCATCAGCTCTTTTCCAGTCCTCTGGTAGTTCCCCAGTGCTCCAGGATCTTTGAAAAATATAGTTCAGTGGTTCTGAGATCATATCTGCCAGTTCCTTGAGAACCTTGGGGTGTAATCCATCTGGTCCTGGTGATTTGAACTCGTCTAGGCTGGGCAGGTGCCAGATATGTTATAACTGCTGTTTTTTCAACTTTTATTAGCTCTTCTGGATATTTCTGTTGAAAAATAATAAAATATTAAATAAAATAATAATAATAAAATAATAAAATAAAATAACATAAAATAAAATATCATAAAATAATAAAATATTGTTGATGAGGAAAAATCTGATTAAAAAATGGAGGACCTGTTTAGCTAAAACACAGATATAAATCAGCAACAGTCTGATATTGTCTACACAATAAACTTAATATAGCTAGTAAAAAAACTCAGCCAGATCACCCTACTTTGTTGTTAACTATAAAACCAACTATATCACCATTTGGAAATAAAATGCCTGATGGTCCATAAGCTTTTGCACCAGGGGAGAATTGGAAAGATTGCAAAATATGATCAGCCTCTTTTCAGATTGGAAAAGAAACACCACAGTTGGTTAGTATTGCTGGGGGGGGGAGGGAAGGAAGATGAATGGGAAAATGAAAACCCGTAATGGTCAAAATCTGAATCCATGCAAAAACTTACACCCCACACATTTTGCTTCTCTGACCTTTCTGTTCTTCTTCCTCCCAGGAATCCCGTTCTCTTACAAATCCTATCACATGTCATTTGCTTTACTAACATTGGCCAGCATCATCTTTCCCATTGTAGGGAAGGGGATGAAAAGAAGACAAGTTGCAAGAGGAAGCAGCTCTCATTTGACCCATCATAAAGAAACACACAGAGCAAAGCCATAAAGAGACAATCACACCAAACATCAGGGCGGTTCATAAGGCAAAAGCAGTCAAAAAGGAGATGAGAGGAAACTTACATATAAGTGTAAGATTGGGCAGAATTTGGGTTCCCTCACTCAAATAATGCTACTATTGGGATCTTTCATGACATTAGCTTTCTGGAAGACTTACACCCATTATGGCATCCCCACTCTGATGATGTTCTGGAAGCCTCAAGTTGTTCTCCCAGGTTATATGGTGGGATATTTCTGGATCCTTATAGAGTAGGTGATAAAGTAAATGTATCCACACACATGGGATTTTTGTTGCTATTCTTCACTGTTTTATTTAACTTAAGCCACACAGAGTCATTTTGGAATTGCACAGCAGTTAAATCTCAGAAATAAATAATTTCAGGTGCATCCCTGGTGTCCATGTGTGATGCTCTTCCTTGTGTGAAGGAGGAAGAGCCACAGTGAGTGCAACAATCAGATAAAAGGCATCTCAGCCCACAAACAGAATGGCGGTGGGGTAAACATCTGAGAAGGGATCCTCCCAAGTTGCTTGGAAAGTAAAGCCCTGTCTTGAAGGACAAATACCAGGGCATACAATTCAGTTTAGTGATCTGACAGATCATGGAAAAGCAGTCAAGAGATATGAAATGCCTACTCTAATATCTATGTTAAAAAATAACATTTTTAATAATTTGTTGGATGTTATTCCCCCACCTCCCGCCCACAATTCGGATTTATTTCTGATTAAAACTGCTCAGAAAAATACAGTAGGTAACAAGTAGCTAGATAGCAGCATTTGGCTTGGTCGGGAGCCCAGAGTCTGTTGATGAATTCTGTAACAGAAAACCCAACTTTTCTTCTCTAGCATCATCGCTAGCACCACCTGCTTTCCCACAACATCTTTGAGGGGGGAGAGGAGCTGGAAAATTGATCCACTTTCAGCTAACTTACAATGCTCTACTGATTAGACAGGGTTCACTGAAAGAAGACATTTGAACCCAAGTTTGTTCATTTCAAACTGTGTCAATTTGGAGCTAAAACTGTCCCCTTATTAGCCTCATGACTGACTGAGTTAAGGTGTTTCCAAGATAGAATAACTCTACCTATGACACAGTTAATCATATCATGCAAAACAGCCAAATGAGACTGTAGTTATTTTCAATTTTCCATTAATAGAACCCCCTGAACATTCTTATGGGTTTATCCCAATTTATATGAATTTGAATGGTCCAAATCTATTTCTGTGGACTCACTCTCTTGTTAAGATAGATAACATTTATTGTCATTTTTTTTTACTGTGGGCAAAATGGCACACATTAAAAAATAAAATTTAGTTGCTTGCTCTCAACGTGTACATATACATAACACACATTATGTTAAGATTGCAGTATGAGTTAGGATTGCAATAGGTTGATCTAATCAAACATCTGTTTTGTTCAGTTAACCATGAAGGCAAACTAACAAGAATTTTTTCTTTGTTTGCATGTACAAATGGATATCTAATAATAAAAAATTTAAAAAAAATTAAATCACGATCCAGATCAAAAGCTGGCGGAAAAAAAAAAGAATATCTACTGCACTGCAGTTGAAATCCAGTACATGTAATCACATACCAGATAAGGAAATATGTTCGAGGCTTACCACCAAGTTCTCAGATATCTGGATCATGTTCAGATAGAACTATTGATTTACAATTACTGAAATACAGTAGCTGTTCATGATGACCTGAACAGCTACCGTATGTAATTTCAATCGCACACTTGTGTCAACTGATTAGCATCTCTGTAGCAGACTAAGTAAGTAAGTTCTGTCTTCTAAGTGGGTTCATTGAGTAAAGAACCTGTGACTTTCTCCACCAAACAAACCCATAAAAGATGCATCCTTGAGCCAGAGAAAATGATTTATACTTGTAAATAATTGCAGAGCATAAATCAAAATGAGACTTCAAGTACCAGGAAATGTGAAGCAGCTTTTGCGTATTAGAAAACAATGTTATGTCTGAAACCCAGCATATTCTGTTGAGAAACAAAGAAGAAACAGTATGGAACAACTATGTTTTTCATATGCTCTGATGCTTTGCAACTGCTAGGAAGAGTGCAAAAAAAACATGGTTCTTCCTACATTTGCCTTTTATTTTATGGGTATTTCTACAATGCATTCAATAGGAAGGAAATCATGTTTATCAGTTCTGGAGCTAGGAGACTATTAGTTCTTTCCAGGATATATAAATGTGTAAATATGTGCAATTCATGGAAAAACAAGGCTGAGTAATTACTGTCTCTCAGTCATGAGCCCATTCAAGTGTTGTCATGCTGAAAAAGCAATAATTGTGAATCTTATTGCTACTGCAATAAGGTAATGACACCCATGTCCAGAAGTGAGCTTTTCTTTCTAGACTTGGACATGTGATCCCAAAAGCCCTGTGATTCCTGAGACCATAGAAATGCACACTGTATTGTTCCCAGAGGTCGTAAAATTGCATTCCCAATATCTTTGAGAGATTTATGTTTTGTTTCCCATGTGCACCAGTATTCAAGGATGCTAATGTTTTATTTCCAAATTTTTATATAATAATACTAATTTAAATTTAGCCTTTTGATAATGAATTTAAAAATCCGCTATTTGACAGACAGAACACCTTCTGATCCTACAAAGTTTGATTAATTTAAAAAAGATATGAAACAAATCTAAGTAGTGCTCAATTTCAAGTTCAGAATTGTTCTTATTATTAAGAGCAGAGATAGAGGCTATGAAAAAGACATCAAGCAGGAACAGTTGCTTGACATCTTTCTCCATAACAGCTATCCAAAAAACTTCTTATTTCGACACACAACATGTAAACCACAATACACCACATAGACAACCACCACTCAAAACTAACTCTACCATACACAAAAGGGGTGTCAGAAATGACAGCCAGAATTCTCCAACCCCTAGGAATAGCAATAGCTCACAAACCCACAGCCACACTCCACCAGGAATTATCTAGAACCAAAGATGAGATACAGAAGGATAAAATAAACAATGTAATCTACAAAATCAACTGTAACCATTGCAGCCAATTCTACATGGGACAAGCATCACATCAATTGAAAACCAGGCTCCACAAACACCAGCTGGCAGTCAAACGCCACAATCCCAAATCTTTAATCTTGACACACACCGACATCAAACAGCAGCAGTTCAATTGGAGCAACACAAAAATCATCAGCCTTGCTACCACCCGTCTTGCTCATGAGTTCATCGAAGCCTGGCACTCCACAAGAAATTGCATCAACAGATACATTGATCTACAATCAGCCTATGAATCCCTCAGAATCCAAATGAACCACACAGCCAACCAGCACCGACCCTCAGCCAACCCACACAAGGTCCCTCCCCCCACCAGCAGTTCACCTCCCAATGACCCTGACCTGATGCAACCTCCCCATCACAAGACCCATTATAAGACTCACTGATGACTCAACACGTGACCCATCTCAAGATCCATCACAGACCTCACTTAACACACCCACACCTGAAGCCCTTATAAACAGCAGAACACTGACACTGACATCCCCTAAACTTTGAAGGTATTAACTAGCCTGGTAATGAAACAGAAACCAACCCACAATCTCGGAGAATGAATTTTCACTCTCATGGATGCTATGTTTTATTTTACTTGTTCATTTTGATATTTAAAGCTTTCTAACTATTAAAATTATTTTTAAAACAATATGTAAGTTTTAATTACCCAAATTAGAGGGTGCATCACACTCAGCCTTTCAAAAAAGATAAGAGTATGTCATAGAGCCTTTCTCATTGTAATTTAATTTCTAGTTTATATTAACTTTGGAAAGAATTTAGTTATCACTAAAACACACCATTCCTACTAAAACACATTTACTTCTGCAGCTGACAGCTATAAATAGCAAAGATATGAGCCTGAGATAAGCACCACAATTATATGTATGATTACTAAGAATTTAATCATATTAATTCCTGTAATGATTTACACTTCAACCTATGTGAAATATTCTGGTTTGCTTTAAATATATATACATTTAAATATATTATATTTTCATTATATATATATATAATCCTTGAACTCTGGGAAGGATATAAACCAGCTGTTTATAATAAAAAAACTATTTACAATACTAAAAACAACCTTAGCTTCCCTAAGTTTTATATCATTGTGTAGATATGCCTGGGATTCATATTGTTATAGTTATTAGGGATATGTATGTATGTATGTATGTATGTATGTATGTATGTATGTATGTATATATGTATATATGTGTGTGTTTGTGTATAAAAAAATATGTTTGCACACCTGTTGGAACATAAGTTATATGAGGAGCAGGTTAAAGAAACAATGGTGACGTGGGCAATAGATTTAGGATATAATATAAATATGGATCAATGGCAGCAAGTATGGGAGCAAAATAACAAAATCACATTGGCAACATCATATAAAGAAAATCTGTATAAGATGGTTTACAGATGGCATCTCCCTCTGGCCAGATTAGCCAAAATGTATAACATATATTCTTCTATATGTTGGAAATGTAAAAAAGAAAAGGGCACCTTTTTTCATATATGGTGGACATGTAGAGAAGCACAGGTGTATTGATGTATGGTCTGGGAATGGGCAATAGAAATGACTAGGCAAAACATTCTATACAAACCTGAGGCATTACTATTAAGAATACTAGAGAAAAATGTAAATAAAGAGGATACATATTTAATTATTCATGTGGTTACGGCGGCAAGGATGCTATTTGCTCAAAAGTGGAAAGCAATGGAAGTACCGAGTGAGGAAGAATTAATAAAGAAAATTATGTATTGCGCAGAACTAGATAGGATAACTAAAAGATTAAAAAATCAGGAAGAAACAAAATTTTATCAAATATGGAATAAATTTTATAGATGGAGGTGGAAAAATGGAGGTCACAAATAAAGAGATAAGAAAGAGACCAGAATTGTATAGTTTGTACTGTAAATAGATATATTATATGTAATTAATGTACAATATGGACTGAGATGTCAGTCAAAGATGATATACCATGTTCAATGTTTTTAAGTCTTTTTTTTCTTTGTATTCAATAAAAACTTTTTTTAAAAAAAAAAATCTGTTTGCAGAGTTCTTGAAACATCCTTACCTTTAGCAGGATTTACTCCTGAGATAGCAAGCCATAATACTATGCATGTTTAGCTAGCTTTTTACTTCCAAATTTGCATAGATAGATAGATAGGGATATTCAAAACACTTGTAAAATAAAAGTAATCAGAAGAGTATAACCTGCCTCCTCTATCAATTATTAAGATGCGTTGCTTTTTAATCTTTTTTTAAAAGCAATGATACCAGTAGTAGTGCTGTAACAAAAGGTTCAGAATTTTCTGCAATAATACAATAATTCTATTCTTTTGATTCAAGTAAACACAAGATAAATGTAATACATATTGTTTCTTTTCTGAATGATTTGTTTAGTGATGTAAAGCCAAATGCTTTGCATATGGAATTAGATTTGGCAAGAAGATGAATGTGAAAGTTAAGGAAAAGCAATCAGACAGATTTGAATGCATCGTAAATGGGTCATTTCATTATTTTTAAAAAAAATGACAGGTAACTTGCTAAGTTGCCTAAGAATGCAATCCATAATCAAGTGTTAAAGTAGGCATCAAATAGATTAAAAGTGTGATCCTACATTGGTTTATTCATTAATTCTAGGATGCTTCATCTCTAATTTTTAAAAGCATATAGTACATGTTTCAAAATGTAACATTGTTTTAAGCCAACAGATCCTCCTAACCAGCTCTGCTCTCAGAATGTTCCAGATCAGATTCTACAGCTAGCAGACCACTAGAAATGATTCCCATAACCTAACAGTGGACAAAAATTACATATAAGTCCTCATTTCTAAATGCCAGATAGGTCTCTTCACCTCTCTAGTCCGTTACTCCCCAATGGTGGAAACCTGGAATTCAAGAAGTAGTGAAAACTAGTAGGAGAATCTTGAAAATCATCTGATCATGTTTGGTGTCAGAAGTATAGCGGCACTCTTTCCCAGGTTTTGTAATATCTTCCATGCAAGTATAAACAGGAATTTGTTTGATTTATAAATCAAAATGTGTAAATAATTTGTTTCAGATTATACAGATTATACGGGTTGCAAAATGTTACTAAAAAGGGAATGTTAATAATGCTCTGTGTTAGTCATGAGGTGAGAGGTTTGGGCTAACAAGACACATATAATCATAGAATTGGAAGGGACCTAAAAGATCATCAAGTCCTGCCCCTCCAGGATTTTCCATACCATTGCTAATAGATGTAGCCTATTTAGGCTGTATTTGAAAACCTCCAATGAAGGGACAGAAATCATTCCATGCAATTACCCATTCCACTGATTGACACCTCTTGCTGTCAAGAGGTTGCAATTTTTCATGTCTAATCTGTATTTACATCCTTGAAATTTCATCCTATTTGTTTTACTGTCTGGAACACATGAGAATAAATCTGAATCTTCTTCAATGTGACAGCACTGTCATATTGAATATTTGAAGACAGCTACAATGTCCCCTCTCATCCTTCTCTTTTGCAGCCTAAACCTATCTAGGGTTGTCAATGTCTTTTTTAAATTGGGGTGTGTAAAACTGAATGTGATACTCCAAGAGAGACCACAGCAAGGCAGAGTATCAGGATAAATACTTCCCATGATCTGGACTCTGTGCCAGAGTTTCCCAACTTTTCCAGCTTTGTGGGCTGGTAGAGGGGACAGGGGATTTTGAGCAGCAAGCAAGTGTGTTCAGCCCATTTAGCGTGAGCAGTGGACATGTGCATCTGCCACTCATGTAAATGGAGTGGGTGCACACACGTTCACCCACTGCTCAGGCAAGTGGGGATGTGCACTATCACTCCCATCTCCTTGCATGGCCTGGTTCCAAATGGCTCAGTAGTGGGGCATGGCCAAAGGGTTGGGAACTCCTACTTTATGCTATTCTTGATACACATCACAATATCATTGGCTTTCTTTACATCTGCATTGCACTACTGGGACATATTGAGATTGTGATGCATTAATACAACCAGGTCCTTCTTGCATGTACTGCTCTTGAGACAGATTTTCCCCATTCTGTATAGTTTCTTTCATTTTAATTTTACTTAGGTGCATGACTTTATGTTTCTCCTTGTTACATTTCATTCCATATGTTTATGCCTACTTTTCTTGCCAAAGTCTTTCTGAAAATTTTCCCTCTCTTCACATTTGTTAGCCAACCTTACTAACTTTGTATCATCTGTATCATAAGCATATCCTTTATTGGTCTGCTGAGGGACTTGCATCTATGAAATTAGTTACATTTGTATCTTTAAATGTGTGTGTGTGTGTGTGTGTGTGTGTAATTTTAATTGGGGGAGCAATGTTAATCAAAGGATAATATTGCATCCTGCAAGTTCCGCTGAACTATATCAAAGTATTCACACAGAACATATCTTGAAACAACTTAATTCTATGTTTCATTGAGAAAAAACATAAAACATTTTTAGCAATGGGGAGCAATGGGCATTCATAAGAAGCCTACTCTGTTTAGATTTTTGCAGCCCAGATCTTGAAACTTTAGCACTAGCACATTGAAATCAGAGTTTACCATCTGCCCAAACAAAGGAGCTATTTTAATTGAAAGGTATGTGAGGAGACAGAAGCTGTTTCTGCATTTTTTAATCTCTCACGCAAAATACAACAATCCTTTCAAAGAATTACATCTTCAAGGCCAGAGGACAACTTGGCAGAAAATATTAAAATTAATTCCAATCAGCCTGTTAAGTGTTTGCTTAAAATACATCAAAATAAACCTAAATGTATCTTGTAATGCTTAAAAAGTTCATCTATGGATTTATCATATTATTGCTTTATTTTGTGTTTAGTAGTGGAGGACTGGCTGGCTGTTAGACTGAAACTAAAATGTAACAGAATTTTTTTTTCTATTTGGGCGAGGGAGGGGGTAGCATCCTCTAGTGCAGGGATTCCTAAACTTTTGTTGTTGCTGCCATGTTGTTTTCAGCCACAACTTCAACAAGACCAACAACTGACCAGCTCACTGAATGGTTTTCATCCCACATGTCGAAGTTGAACATGGGCCCAGAGATAAATCTTATCCAAAATTCTCAAACTGCCCAAAAAGGGATCCGTTGAGAATTACACCTTTCTCCAGAAACATTGGATATCCTTACTCTTGTTTTGAGAGCATTCAGAAAACATGCTGCAGGTACAATTAAGATTGTAGCTCCTCACCAATAGTTAGGCTATATACAACCTTATTTTTTAAAACATCCCCCCCCACACACACACCGCTAGCTTCCTTGCTCTTAATATAGCTTCTTGTTTCAGTAGCATTTCTGTTTCAATGCATAGTTCTTTAAGTAGTTTTTGGTGAACTGCAGGAAAGAGAAATCATAAAAAAGGAATATGTTTCTTTTTATTCCCTAAAACAAACTACAAGTAGTATGAGAAAGTCAGACAAAGCTCTTAAATTTTGTTACCTAGAAATTGTTCTTCTATTTGTAAATACAAAGGTTTTTTTTAAAAAAAAACCAAGCATTGTATGTTCTAATTAGATGGTTTGCCTAACTAGACATCTGAAAACATAGACATAGATAAGGCAGTAAGAAGAATAAAACATAGGTTCAAGAACACTGGTTTCTTCAAAGTCCTAAGTATTCTTTTATGGACTTTTTGTAACTTTTCTGTCTATACAAGGCCATCCTTTATACTAATTCTGGTTTGGGATTGGCCAGTTCTGTTAGATACCCCACCTGATCCATAATTTTTTTAAAATATATATATATATATAATTTTGTTGAATATTTTTTTTAACAAAATTAAAACAATTCAACTATTAGAAAAAAAAGAAAATAAGAAAGAATGGTGAATAAGAAAATAAATCAAAACAGATACAGAAAAGAAAGAAAAAAAGAAGCAGCAGCTTCTGACTTTTCTGACAGTAGTTATAAATGCATTTATATTTTACCTTCTGTCTTACATCATAATTTCCTTCTTTCAATAAGCTACCCTATCTAATCTTCAAACCCATTACTCTTTTTTCAGCAAAAAGTCCATAAGGGGTTCACCACTTGATCCATCCTGATGAAAGCCTGGATATACTTCTGTTGTTTAGTCCATGCAAACAGTCCAAGACCTCCTCCTAGACTCTGTTAGTTCTGTTCATCACCTCTGGTCTCTTCTGGGGTTAGGAATGGTCTTTAATTCCTGCTTAGGACAGGGGACGGGATAAAAGATTTCCAAGTTCCTTTGCAATCTTTGATTCTATAAATTTACAACTCTAACTTCTAATTTTTTTTTTACTTTGACAAATCATTCTTGCTAAGCTAAATAATTTAACTAAGAATGTCATGTACTGTAATATGTGCTTATAGTTCAATGTTCTCATCCATGGCCACTTGAAGATGTGAAAACTTCAGATCTGGGACTTGAATTTTGGGAGTTGAAGAATATACATCTTCAAGCTACCATGGTTGAGAAACACTATATAGATATTATATGAAGTCTGAATTAGTGTTCAAATATTCCAGTTTGATTCTTAGTACAAATCTGCAGCATAATAAGATAAGATAAGATAAGATAAGATAAGATAAGATAAGATAAGATAAGATGAGATGAGATGAGATGAGATGAGATGAGATGAGATGAGATGAGATGAGATGAGATGAGATGAGCTAAGATAAGATAAGGTAAGGTAAGATAAGATAAGATAAGATAAGATAAGATAAGATAAGATAAGATAAGATAAGATAAGATAAGATAAGATAAGGTAAGGTAAGGCAAGGCAAGGCAAGGCAAGGCAAGGCAAGGCAAGGCAAGGCAAGGCAAGGCAAGGCAAGGCAAGGCAAGGCAAGGCAAGGCAAGGGAAGGGAAGGGAAGGGAAGGGAAGGGAAGGGAAGGGAAGGGAAGGCAAGGCAAGGCAAGGCAAGGCAAGGCAAGGCAAGGCAAGGCAAGGCAAGGCAAGGCAAGACAAGACAAGACAAGACAAGACAAGACAAGACAACCTTTATTGTCATGATAACACCTCTAACCAATATGGTACAATGCAAAACAACTTCAGATATAACCCCACTTCATATATAAAAGCATCTTGAATATCAGCAAGAACCCTTTCACTCTCTCTCTTTTCACACTACATAAACATTTAGCAGACAATCAGCCAAGCAACATGTAATTTTATTTTCTGTACTTTGGGTATGAATTTCAGCATATAACTGAATGTGTATACCAAACTGTACAGTTTTAATTTACATCCTGCATGCCACATACTTTTTAAAGGTCATTACTCCAAGTTCATGAAGTCCAACTTTCCACTGAAATCTCTACAAAAAATACCAATAGCTTATCTTATAGACAGTGAGGTAATAGCATGAAGAGTAAGAAAGAGCATATGAATCTCTGTTTCTTTTCTTTGAGCTATGTGGTTTGTTGGTCAGAACATCATCTCCATGCTGTGCAGAATTTCAAGTAGTTTTTTTTCATCATAATTTCTTGACCATGATAATTTTTGTGGGTGATACAAAGGAAGTGGTTCTCTTCAAACATAACTCATTATTTAATATTCTATTGCTAAAAGCCAAGATGGTTGAGACGGATGATTGGAAAAATGTTACAAAGGCAATACTACATAATTATCTGTCCTGATGAGTAAAAAATATTGAAATAAAAGTAAATGTTGCATAGATTACTGGTAACATTTGGGATTTAAAGAAATGGGCCTTCTCTTTTAATTTTAAAATATTTTTCTCTACCATGGAAAGTAGCAGCAAACATCATGAGCAAATCTCAGTGAAAATAGAATGATGTAAAGATTCTTGCAGAGCTTGATGATTTCAGCTCCATGAAATGTGCTCAGTAGCAGATTGTGATCATTGAAATTACCTGAAAATTGATGCTTGTGATACATTTGCAATAAATGTGTTAAATTTCTTGTTAAAAGTTCAGCATAAGAGAGAATAGGAAACATGCCAATGTAATCTGATGTAGTGCACTCCATGCACTGTCTATTTTCGGACAATTCTATAAATCAATTTTAATTTCCATCCCACCTGCTTTCCAATCCAAATATTTTAGTAGCTTTCTTCCTGAAAACCTACTGGATTTGCTTTGTTTTCCCTGGAAAGCCAACAGCAGGAAACAAGCAAAAGAAATCTTAAAATTATTCTCAGATTAGGATTATGATTCAACTGAAAAAATGCATTTCTTTGTTCATTTTTAATGCTATACAAGTTCATGCTCGTTGCAGCTATTGTTTCTAGTACAATTTCCTGAAATACTAGAAACTGTTTATAATTAAAGTTTAATTAAAGCATATTTCTGATTTTGACCTGTAATTCTAATCTTTTAAAATCCATTGCTGAGGCTAGTTGAAAATGCTATCTTATATTACTCTGCAAAGTTTCAATATGCTTAAGGCTTTAATGCAATTTAGAATGTATTAAATTTTTGTTCTTGAGATGGGATTAGGTTTCTCTCTAATTCAAATAATAATACAAGTGTTCCTTGTGTAAAGCTTCAATATTTGTTTGAAAAACTTCTGTTTCCAAATATTAGATATATCTAGGGGCATATATCTCATAGCAACTGTATATATGTTGTTCAGCAGCTCCACAAATAGATTGGGGTGGGGAGGAGGAGGAGGAGGAGGAGGAGGAGGAGGAGGAGGAGGAGCAGCAGCAGCAGCAGCAACAGCAGCAGGAGCAGGAGGAGGAGGAGCAGGGGGAGGAGCAGGGGGAGGAGCAGGAGGAGGAGCAGGAGGAGGAAAACAGCACTATTCCCAATAGTTGTAGGCAAGGCGGGTTGTATGATGTGCGTGAGTTCCAGCACTTTTTTTTTAAAGCACTGCAATCACTTAATACATTGTCCTTGAGAAACCTAGAGACACTATTCATAAGAACAAGTAAAAAAAAATTAAAATGAATATCCACCCTCATCATTTACATGAGTTACAATTGGAACCTTGATTTAATAGTCCTCTATTTAGTGGATTTTGGATATAGTGCACTAGATTTCTCTCTATACATCTTCCTGAAACAACAGGCAAATATTTTGTATCCAAAATAGTCCAGGTGAGTTAAATTACATTTATTTTTAACTTTGCCTTAATATATGAATTCAATAAATTGGTACAAGTTTGAATTATTCGATGCAAGAAATGAACATTGCTTCTCCTTGGTGGCTATTAAATTGAGGTTTCATTGTAGTTTGAATTGAAACACTACATTGTGTTTCTCTTACTGGCTTTTCAAAAGTCTGATTTCTCTTATATTCTGTCCTGCGTGTATATTGGAGGTCAATGAGCACCAAGAATTTAGGGAACAGAAGGTTCCCAGCTTCTTCCCTCTGACTAGGAAGTCAAGCCTTATTACAGCAGAGTTTTGAATAGGAGAAAATAATTCATCCTTTCTCAATTTACAGTGTTTCTCAACCTTGACAATTTTAAGGCATGTGGACTTCAACTCCCAGAATTCCACAGCCAGCATTGCTGGCTGTGGAATTCTGGGAGTTGAAGTCCACATGCCTTAGAATTGTCAAGGTTGAGAAACACTGTGCTAGAATATTATTTAGATTGGCAAGCATTTATTTTTATTTATTAAATTGATATGCCAAATAACTTCATGGCAGCTATTTTAAAGCTTATCCTTTTGTAAAATCACAGTGGACCAGCTGTTTGTGTATATGTGTATGAAAGAGAAGTTCCAGGTAAATTTAGCGTTGTTAAAAGCGTTGCTGTTCTATGCAGGTGCTAGTTCTTTCTTTTCTGTTCATTATGCCATATGATCTTAATGCCTTTCTGTTATATGATGATGCTACACTTGGTTGAAATCAAGCAAAATGCTGAAGTTTCTTGAGGATCAACATATCTTTGGTCTTTAACTCTGGTCCTATAGTTCTCTGGTCCTCAAAATAAAAAATAATTTTCTTTTGTGACCTATCCAATAAAATAATCTGTAGAGTTAACACTGTGTTTCCAAATGGTATTCAAAAAAGAAAAAATAGGTTTGTTCAGTTCGTAAAACTATGTTAACAATAACAAATAAAACTTATGTGCAAATAGGAAATGTAAATTTGAAGCAGACCCAAGGGGAATAATCTTCAGACATAAAATATGGTTTAATCTGAAATACAATGAGTTTAGAATAGCTTCACTGAGATTTTAGGATTAGAATGAATAAGTGGGGAAAATTAAAAGAAAAGAGAGAAATACAAAAAGCATACAGACATACAGTAATAATTAATTTTTATAGAAAAAAACAATATTATTAGAACTTCTATTGCTTCAGTAGAATGTCAGTTTGTAAATGGAAAGTTGAGCAGGCATCTAAAATCTAGGATTGTAATCAATCAATGCTGTCTTTCCAAGCCTCAATAAATCTCTTATTGGTTATCCCCCTTCCTCTCCCTGAAGAATACTTCTTCATATAACAATTTGTTTCCAATGTTTGGCATATAGTGAAGAGCAAATTCACATTGGTAAACTTCAAAAATCTTAATATTTTAATATTAATCAAAATTGAAGCATTCATTTGAAAAGATTATACCCCACAAGTAAGTATTCCCTCATAAATGTTAGTTTATGTAGAGAAGCACAGGTGTACTGGCGTATGGTCTGGGAATAGAAATGACTAGGCAAAACATTCAATACAAACCTGAGACATTACTATTAAGAATACTAGAGAAAAATGTAAATAAAGAGGATACATATTTAATTATTCATGTGGTTACAGTGGCAAGGATACTATTTGCTTAAAAGTGGAAAGCAATGGAAGTAACGAGTGGGGAAGTACTAATAAAGAAAATTATGTATTGCGCAGAACTAGACAGGATAACTAAAAGATTAAAAAATCAGGAAGAAACAGAATTTTATCAAATATGGAATAAATTTTATAGATGGAGGGGAAAAAATGGAGGTCACAGCAAAGAGATAAGTTAAGATAGAGATCAGAAATGTATAGTTATATATAGATATTGTTGTGAGTGTCTCTAGACCAGCTGGGGAAATGTCAGATGATGAAGAACAACCAGGCCCCTCTGGGTGTTTTCCCCTCCCGGCAGCCGAGCTAGATAATGAGGAGATTTGTATGCAGTCTGACTCAGACTCTCAAAATGATGAGTCAGATTTGGAACAGGAAGAGAGATGGCTTGATCCAAGATTCCGAAGGTTTGATAGGCGGAGGTGTCAGTTACGTGGAAAAAGGAAGTAATGGGGGAAGTGACGTATCGGAAACTATATTAGAAGATAAAGGAGGGACTAATTCTTTGTCACGAGCAACGTTACTATCAAGGAGTAGCTTGATGCCTTGCCCAGTTCGCTTGAACTTAGTTTTCTGGTGTTTTTGGACTCTACAGAAGATTAATGAGCTCTTGGACAACTTTACAGATAAAGAGTGAGTTAATTGGAAGGGAGGGAGAGCATGTTTAAGCGGAATGTAAATAAATCAGAATTGGCCGTTCCGGCCAACAAAATGCCAGCAGCTTGCTTTGCAATGAATCTCTTGAAATGTGTTAAATAAAACTCTTAAAGACATACTACTGTGGATTTTACTAAGCTGAGAAGGGCCAGACATAACAGATATATTGTATGTAATTAATGTACAATATGGACTGAGATGTCAGTCAAAGACGATTTACCATGTTCAATGTTTTTAATCCTTTTTTTCTTTGTACTCAATAAAAACTTTACAAAAATAAAAAAAATAAAAAAATGTTAGTTTCCATTATATATGACCTGGTAACCAAGATGTCTTCAACATTCTCTGAGGACTTCAATAGACATGAAAGAATATTTGTTATCAGTATACTCATACAGTCATCCATATATACTTATTCTTTAAAAAAAACACCTTTGCCATTATAATAGGGAAAGTTCTAGCTACTTATTCCAAAATTCTAGATGAATACTAACATTCACTTCAGAAGCAAATTCTGACTATAAATATTTATGTGAGATTAGATGTAGTATCCATTACTCTTGACTCAAACATGTCATACAAAATATGTTTCAACAAATACATGTTGAAAAGGTATTTGGAAAATTTGCATCTCCCCTAAATATGATTAACTGTCAAAAATAACATATTACAATGATTTACATGCTGAAAAAGTCCAATATTATGGTAGATGTATTCAAAATAATTCACAAGATATTACATGGTAGTGGCTTGGTATCACAGCTTTCATATTTTGTATTAGCTGCTGTTTCTTGACTGTACATAAATTCCTAGGTAACTCTACAGGAATGACATCAGTCAGAAATAGTAAAAAGTGTTCCTTGACATGACAGATGCTTTGGATTCTAGTGATAATGATGGGTCTAAAAACACCCCCAGGTTGATCTGTTTGATCAAATAAAGTGCAAGTTTACCCAGGAATAAAGAAACTATTCATAGTATTTTATTTATTTATTTATTTGTTTGTTTAGGCTTATATGGAGGCCATCAGCCACAGAATTTATTTCGTAACACAGGGGTCCCCAACCCCGGTCCATGGACCAGTACTGGTCTGCACAAACAAGCAAATCCCCATCTGTGGGATGCAGGCAGCACACAAAACCACACCCTCTCCGGTCCGCAGAAAAACCTCTTTTCACGGAACCGGTCCCTGGTGCCCAAAAGATTGGGGACTTCTATATTAACAGATTAACCTGTAGATTATGGTTTTGTGGATGGAACTTTGTTGTTGTTGTTAGTTGCGAAGTCATGTCCAACCCATCACGACCCTATGGGCAACGTTCCTCCAGGCCTTCCTGTCCTCTACCATCTTCTGGAGTCCATTTAAGCTCAGGCCTACTGCTTCAGTGACTCCATCCAGCCACCTCATTCTCTGTTGTCCCCTTCTTCTGTTGCCCTCAATCTCTGGATGGAATTTATGACAATCTTAAAAACGATGCTGTAGCAATAGAAAAAGTAGAGAGAAAAGCAACTAACATTACAGCTAGTCCTCAACTTACAACTACAACTGAGGCCAGAATTTATGTTGCTAAATGAGAAATTTGTTAAGTGAGTTTTACCCCATTTTACGACCTTTCTTGCCACATTTCTTAAGTGAATCACTGCAATTGTTAAATTGCAACATGGTTGTTAAGTGAATTTCGCTTCTCCATTGATTTTGCTTGCAAAAGATGATCACATGACCCAGGGACACTGCAATTGTCATAAATATGAACCACTTGCTAAGCATTTGAATGTAAATCACATGACCACAGGTATGCTGAAATGATCATAAGTGTGTAAAATGGTCATAAGTCACTTTTTTCAGTGTTATTGTAACTTCAAATGGTCACTAAACTAAAACTGTTGTATGTCAAGGACTACCTGTATTTGAATGTTAAAGGATGTTAAAGGCTCCCTGCTGAGAAAGGACCACAGAATATGGAGCTTCTTAGGTTACAGCAATGGGGAATAAGAAGAGTTATCAGAATTTATGCAGCTATAATGATGTGGATAATTCCACAAGGAACAAGCCCACCTGGATGCTTATCTTAGATAGAATATTCAATTTTTTTTCAAAATTCAGAACATGGAAAATGTGACTGTCTGATGACAGTGCTTCTCTATGGGGGCCTCATATTAGGGAATAATTTCCCTTAAGAAGTATGATTGGCACTTACCCTGACATTATTTTGAAAGGCTGTAAAAAGGAGCTTTTCCACAAGGACTTCATATTTATCACCAGTACTGAAATTAGAGTGGAACAAGTGGCAGACTGTTGCTTATAGTTCTGTATTTTTTAATTTTATGGTATGATTTTATGTTTTTATTTACAATGTAAATTACTGGGGATTGGGCCTGATAACAACAGTATATTAGAGGAGAAAGAGACAGACAGACATGCTTCCCCCCTTTTTTTTCACAGTGTTGGTACTTGGAGCTACTGAAGGTATATGCAGACAGATTCAAAACCAATAAAATAGAATTTGATATATTTTATTTGTGGTGTTCTCAAACTATGGCATATATTTCCCTGGGGAATACATTTAGACTCCATTCCCTTTGTCTTTAGAGGTTGAGCCATTTCTTTCTAATTAGGACTTTTCAATTCTGAATTTGTAAATAGTAATGAAAACCATTTCTTCACATTTTAACTTAGTTGATGCTTAGTTGAGTAGTGAAATGACTGCAAGCAAACATCAGTTCAACCCTGTACATCAGAGATGTCAAACTCAATTTCATTGAGGGCCGCATCAGCATTGTGGTTGCGGGTGGGTGTGGCTGGCATGGGCATGGTCTACTGGGTGGGGCGTGGCCAGCATGGGCATGGCCTACTGGGTGGGCATGGTCAGCTTGATGTCACTCACGTCAGGGGCACCTGTGTGGGCCTGGGCAGGACTGGGGTGCATCTGAGGGTGGGGAAGGGAGGGTGGGACCAGGGCGAGCATAGGGCATGGTCCACTGGAGGAGCCTCACTGAACTCTGAGGCTGTGCACAGGGCCCCTGGACAATGGCATGGACTGCCCAGAGCCCTGGGCAGTGGAGGTCCAGCACCCAGCCCTTGAGCTCCCATGGCACCAGGACCCCACAGCCCTGCCTAGCCTAGCCACAGTTCCCCGAAGGGGTGCCCAGCTGCACTTACTTCCTCCTCAATGCTGCTGTTGCTATGCTCACTCTCATTGGCTAGGTTGCCCATAATGGATGCAGGAGGACAAAGTGTGTGGGTCAGAGGAAGGCCCACTCCCTCTCCATGCAAGGAAACCTGGCTTTGTAACCAAAGCATCCTCAGCATAGGATGGGAGACCACCAGGGATGGCAAAAGGGCAACAGGGCTGCTGGTGGCCAAGTGCTAAGGCAGGACTTCCCTCAGACCCTCCCTCCCTCTTATTCCAATCTCCTCCCTTCCTCGCTCCCTCCCTCCCTTCCTTCCTTCCTTCCTCCCTCCCTCCCTCCCTTCCTTCTCTCCTTTCTTTCTTCCTTTCCTTCCTTCCTTCTCATTCTTTCCTTCCTTCTTTCCTTCCTTCCTCCCTCCCCTTCTTACCACCTTTTTATTCCCATCTCCTTCCTTCCCTTACTTTCTTCCTGTTTCCCTCCTCTCCTTCCCTCCCTCCTTCTCTCTGTGCCCAGGAAGGGACGAGGGGAGGGGGAGAGGTTGGCATCACTTTTCTCAATGAAAAAGAGTTGGAAGAGACATTTGAGGTCTTTAGTCCAAGCTTCTGCTCAAGCAGGGGACATATAACATTCCAGACAATGGAATATCCAATCTCTAATTAAAAGCCTCCAGTGATGGAGCATCCACAACTTCTGAAGGCAAGCCTTTTCACTGGTTAGTTGTTTTCAAAAGTCCTTAGTTCTAGGCTGGTTTTCTTCTTGATTAGTTTCCATCTATTATTTGACTTCTGATGCTTTGGAAAATAGGTTGATCCCTTCTCTGTGGCAGCTCATCAAATATTGGAACACTGCTATCATCTCACCATCCCTGGTCCTTTTCACTAAGCTAGACATACCCAATTCCCACAAACATTTGTCATATGTTATAGCCTCCAGCCCCCTAATCATCTGTGTTTACCATCCATTTAGACCAGATGGTCCCCCTGGTTTGGTTTATAGAACACTGGCCACAAGCAGAGCCTTCTCAGAGACAGCAACTCCATTATAGAACTTTCTCCCAAGGAAAATATGAACAGTGCAACCCTCACCCATTTAGAGGCAACTCCAAACACACTGTTCAGCCAGGCATATGTAAAACAACAACATATTTTATGGTCAAACAGCACTAAGTAAATTACTACTACCGGTAATATTTTTCTTTCTTAAAATACACACTTTTAATATTGTTTTAAGCAGTGCTAGTGATGCTTTACAATAGCTGTCTTTGAGAGTTTTCTTGTAAACCACCCTGGATTTCTCAGAAACGTTTAATTTCAAATTAGATGTTGATTTAATAAATTAGGCAGAAGAAACAAATGTTTAAATATATCTAAATCCCACAGACCTAGTGCCTCCTAGGCCAGCGGTTCTCAACCTGTGGGTCATGACCCCATTTGGGGTCGAACGACCATTTCACGGGGATCGCCAAACAACACAGTCCGCCATTTTTTCCCCTTTTCCTTAGCTGTGCTACTCCCTCTTATTCTATTGGCTTTTGAAAGCCAATAGAATAGACTCTCTTGAATAGAGTCTAATTCTATTGGCTTTCAAAAGCCAATAGGAATTGTCCAGGCTGTCTCCGCCCTGCTGGGCCCGCCAAAAGTCCCAGTCTGCAAACGGTGCTGCAAATTGTCTGCAGCGAAGGCGAGCTCTTCGGAAGTTTCCACCCCTCCTTGCTGAGCAACTACTAAAACTGTAAGTAAAAGAGGGCCAGGAGTGGGAGGTGGGAGGCCAGCGGGCGCAGGGAGGGTTTTTGGCACGCGTGGGGCCCGGCGGTTTTTTTTACCTCCCTTGGGCTGGGCCAGCTGGTGGCCCAGCCCATGGTCGCCCTGCGCCGTCACTGCCGCGGCCACCCAGGAGTGCCTGGGCCTGCCTGCCACTGCCCCGAACGGGCGGCAGCGAAGATAAGGCTAGCGGGCAGCAGCGGGTGCAGGGAGGGTTTTTGGCCCGTGTGGGGCTCAGCGGGTGTCTTACCTCCCTTGGGCTGGGCCAGCTGGTGGCCCAGCCTGTGGTCACCCTGCGCCGTTGCTGCCGCGGCCGCCCAGGAGCGCCTGGGCCTGCCTGCCACCGCCCCAAATGGGTGGCGGCCTACGCCTCAGCCGGCACAGGGGGTAGCACCACGCATATACGATGCAGGGGGTAGCACCATGCATGCGCAGCGCTTGACAGGTCGGGGTCGCGGCCTGAAAAAGGTTGAGAACCGCTGTCCTAGGCGCATACTGCAGAGAAAATAAGGAATTGCATTTCTAGCTAGCATAGCCATAGGATGACACCCAAAATATATTAGTTTGGGTAAGGCTGGATTAAATTATAAAAGAGCAGATGAAGGGAAGTATTTTTGTCTCTGATAAAATAGTTGGGGGGGGGAATTTGACTCGGCCTTTTAATTTCAGCTCACACCTATTCCTCTTAACTTCCCATTCAAACCAAAGAGTTCTATTATTTCCTGGAGTTTAGGGAGGGGAGGAGACAAGAATAGACCACAAAGCTAATCTGCAAGTTTGCTCTCTCGCCTGCCTACACACCACCTTCCCTTGTGTGTTTATGTGTATGAGCACGTGTGTGTGTATGTGTATGAGAGACAGAGAGAAAGATCTCCTTTTTGTAAGTTTGCTTACTCTGCAATGCTCCCCGTTCTCCACACTTTTGCTTCCCTGCTGGCTAAATCTCTCTCTCTCTCTCTCTCTCTCTCTCTCTCTCTCTCTCTCTCTCTCTCTCTCTCTCTCTCTCTCTCTCTCTCTCTCTCTCTCTCTCTCTCTCTCTCTCTCTCTCTCTCTCTCTCTCTCTCTCTCTCTCTCTCTCTCTCTCTCTCTCACACACACACACACACACACACACACACACACACAGGTTAATAAAAAAGAGAAGAAGGGAGGAGAAAGGTGAAAACTCTCCTTTTTTGTAAAACCTCGGCTTCCTCCTCCTCTTCTCCTCCTGGCTCTCTTTCTCTCTCTCTGTCTTTCTCTCTCTCTCTCTCTCACACACACACACACACACCCTTCCTGTTTTCTCCTCCTTGTCCTTTTCCTCCAGCTGCACCTGAACGGAGTGGAAGGAAGTTAAAAAAAAGAGAAGGGGTGGAAGAACAGGGGAAGCTCTCCTTTTTTATAACACCTTGGCTTTCTCCTCCTCCTCTTCCACTCCCCCCCCTCTCTCTCTCTCCCTCACATACATACACATGCACACAAACACAAAAACATATATACACAGAAACCCTTCCTGCTTTCTCTTCCTTCTTACCCTTTCTGGCCTGGCAAAGCAGAGCCACATGAGCAGAAGCCCAGCAAAGTGGGTTATGGCTGGGCATGACGGGGTTAAGCTGGGACGGGCTGAGGTAAATGACCAGGCCTTGAGTGGTCACTGTTTCCTGTGCATGCACCAGGGCGCCCAGCTGGGTTGGTTTGGGCCAGGGCTGGGGCAGCAGGGGCCGGTCTCTTGCTATTTCTGGGACAGCCCCAGGGGGCCAAATCTTGGCCCTCCCCCGGCCAGATGTGGTCCACGGGCCTTGTGTTTGACATGTCTGCTGTACATGTTCTCTTTTATAGACAGTTTTAACTTTGCTTGTTTGGGTATGTACTCATGCTACACAGACACAGAGAGTATGTGTCCTGTAGGTGAGATGATGATGATGATGAAGAAGAAGAAGAAGAAGAAGAAGAAGAAGAAGAAGAAGAAGAAGAAGAAGAAGAAGAAGAAGAAGAAGAAGAAGAAGAAGAAGAAGAAGAAGAAGAAGAAGAAGAAGAAGAAGAAGAAGAAGAAGAAGAGGAGGAGGAGGAGGAGGAGGAGGAGGAGGAGGAGAAGGAGAAGGAGAAGGAGAAGGAGAAGGAGAAGGAGAAGGAGAAGGAGAAGGAGAAGGAGAAGGAGAAGGAGAAGGAGAAGGAGAAGGAGAAGGAGAAGGAGAAGGAGAAGGAGAAGAAGGAGGAGGAGGAGGAGGAGGAGGAAGAAGATTCTGTACCAATCAGATTGAAGGTCACCAATTTGAATGTTTGAGAAGGTGACTGGTTCATAGAGGGAAGGCTACCATTAGCTACTCATATTAGAACATCATATTAGATCTGTCCTGCTTGGGAGCTTCCTTGATATTTCAAGTCAGTACTGAACTAGATGTACCTTTCTTATGCTTTTTCCATCAAGAGTTTAACTATTGTCTTAGGATCATAATTCCAGTTTCCAAGTCTTTGCAGATAACTGAAGCAACTAAATGTAGAAAAAGGACTGTTGTATAACCTATCAATAATGATAATGATATTAAAACTATTACTAATAATAATCTGCTATAAAAGCTATCAAAATATATTCTTTCATTTTGGCCTCTTAGGATTGGAACCAACCAACTACTCTGTAGTTATCTTTACTCTTTTATTCTTTAAAGAATACCCAAATTATTCTTTACCTTGCCTATAAACAAGGGAATACTGTAAGCAATGGAAACTTTGAGAAGTTATTTTCCACCCACCCATCCATTCATTTATCCATGCATCCATTCTTCTATCTATCCACTTGCTATTATTTAACTAGATCTGTAAATATTACTATCACAAAAAGAACTGTTAAGCCACAAAATTACTTTTTGAAATGTGCCTTACAATAAGTGGATTGCCACATTCAGCATTAAAAGGTGATGGCCTTGCACATTTGGGGACTCACAAAATTGACAGAAATCTTTTTAAAAGATGAAAAACACCTGAACTTTGCACTGAATATTGCAAGCAATGATGATCCCTGGAAAAATGAATTCACAAGTTAAGCATGATAAAGATAATTAAAATGAATTTGTCAACCTAGTCAAACCCTTCCCTCCCCCCTCGTGTACTTCTGCACCACATAATAAAACCACGACTGAGCTTTGTTCTTTAGAAGAGCAGTCCCAGATTGCCATGGCCACAAGCACATCTCTACAGCTCCTTCAGAGTGTTTCCTGAACATTCTGAGACCATTTTGTTTTTTTGGTTATACTGAAGCAAGTTTTAAGCTTTTAAAAGTTAACACTTCAACTGTAATCCATTGCAATCCAATGTTTTTGGTTTTATTTATACTAAATGTATAATAATCATAGTAATGTTTAATATATATTTTACATTAATAGTATGGGTTTGATATGAAGAAAAGCCCATAGAAAGTGGCTAGCAGAAGTGGAGTTTCCCCTCCTCTGCCAGCCCTTTTCTCCCATAAACAAGCAGGCTATAGCAGTTACTTGAATAGACAAAAAGGGAACCTTGCAAAATCCACACCCCAAACTTCATAAATTTAATTTGGGACAGACGAAAGTAGGGAAACATATATTTACAGAGTATCTTTTTGTAAAAGTTACAATATTTAGCTGATATTTTCTGTTGAAAATTCTGGAACCCTGTAAGCTAACCTCTGCTTTCATTCTTTCTTTCTCTATTTATTTATTTACTCACTCACTCACTTATTTACTTATTTATTTACTTATTTACGTGACAATCCATGTTCAGATACTTACAGGCTCTGACACCATGATTCTTGTTCTTGTTTGTTCTAAAGTTTCTACTATCTTGCCCTATTCCCTTGCCCTCCAAATAAACTACCATCACAACTTCCAGAACTGCTAGCTGGCATGGCCAAAACAGATTGGTTATTTTGGATTTAGTTGTTAATGTAGTACAACAACAAAGTAGAGTTTTCATTCCTCTATTCCACTTTCTTAAGCCTCAGATCTGTTTCATTGTATCAAAATAAAATTGGCATGCATTAAACCATTTAATTCTTCTCCTCAGTGGTGTTTTTAAACACAGAATAACTAAAGGTTTGAGAGGGAGGAACATTTTTCTAAATAAACAGCAGTATACAGATCATTGAAAGATTCATCTATAGGATCAATCATTCTTTCATACAGCAGAAAACATCTTTGAAGGATTAGAGTCACTTGTTAATGATTTTTCCAGTTTGGTGTCTTATGTCCCATACATAAAATATAATACTAATATATTATATGCACACACATTTTAGAAATCAAGCATAGATAAAAGGAATCATTTCCATAAAGCTTGACTAGGAGATTTTTTAAAAAGGAATTATAGCATGAATGTTCTGGTTCACTTATTCACTATTATACTCATAGGCAACATATCATCATGAAATCAAAAGTCATATTTTGTGGATGGTGTGTGTGTGGTGGAATTAAACTTCCATCCTATTCCAAAATAAAAATTTAAGAGCTGTGGTTTTATTATTACTCTCTTTTACATGCTAAGTTATCAAGATGAGAGTTTTCTTTATGTCCTTCTTTTCAAATATTCTTCAGGATTCTCAATGATTTGAGAATGTGAAAAACAATATTCATTAACCTATAATTTTGTTTAAGAATGCTGAAATAATCAATAAACTCAAAATAATTTTAAGGAATGAAGCTGTTCAAAAATCATTCTTTTCTCTATGAGATTTTTCCTTAGTCATATCAAAACTATGTTGATATATATTTCAACATAGTTTCTCCAGATCTCTCTCCCCCACCTCTGAGTTTCTACATTCATCTTGAAACTTTATTTTTTGCAAAATCAGAGATATTTTTGGATGTGTGAAGCACAAGGAAATTATATTCACGTTTTACAGCATATTTTAGTTGCCTCAATGTTTTTCACATATGTTATCCATAAAATTACACTCACAAATAGACTAGAGTTTTGCATTGGATGAAGCAAATGGAAGATGTAGTACTGTAGTACTGTTTATTATACTGGCCTTCTATCATTTCTCCAAAGAGTTCAGATAGTAACCATAGCCTCTTTCAAATTTTATCTACATCTCATCTCTGTGAGGTGATTAGGCTATAGTGAATTATTATATCAAAGTCTTTATAATATATCTATTCATGATTGTAATCCACTATTCTAGCAAATATTTTTCACTGGCTTTATAAAAATACTACCTTTTAAAAGTGTTTCAATTTTTTATTGGCCTATTTCCTCCTTCAGAATTGGAGAACATAGATGGTTGACTATAAACAGATTCAGTTATACTTCATACCAGTACAGAGTGTACAGCAGTTCAGTACAACAATATAAGTCAGCTTAGTTTCTAAAATAAGAAAACTGAAGGAAATTAGTGGAGAAAATATTTTCCTCTTATCTCCTTTGCCTAACTATAGCTACCAGCATTCACCCCAGTACGGTCCGTTGAAGAGCATTTAAACAATATTTATGGGGCATGGAAAACTACAGAGAAGACAAAAAATATAGCTCCTAATTCAAATAGGGGTCTATGCTATTTTTCATAATTCCTCCCTGCACCCTGTCCCTTCAGTTCCCAAATTTTTGGAGAGGTGTTGAGAAGAGGAGAAAATGCTTCCAGAGTTCAAATAATCTGTCAATGCAGATAATGGGCAAAACACAATCATGAAATTTGGAATTGAGAAATAGCAATAGCACTTCACAATAAGACTTAGACTTATATACCGCTTCATAGTGCTTTATAGCCCTCTCTATATGTCGGCATATTGCCCCCAACAATCTGAGTTCCTCATTTTACCAACCTCAAAAAGATGGAAGGCTGAGTCAACCTTGAGCCGGTCAGAAATTATATTCTAATGTTAAAAAACTTTTGAAAACCTCAGTCACAACAGTATGCAAAAATATTAGCATAGTGGTGATATGTGATAACTTGGGAAATGGCTCAGGAAAATCAAGATGGCAGCTACAACTGCATGATTGAAGTCCCTCTCTGCCCACCCCATTTAATGCCTCACATTCATGATTCATGCAAAAAAGGAGCAGAGTTTCTATCAGGGGGTTACAACTGTGATATTGACTTCTCTGATTTCTTCTTTGACATTTCAGAAAAGAAAAGGCTGGAAGTGTATCTCCAAAGCTGATCATTATGCATAACTTCTTTCTGTTTATTGCGATAGGGTATTAAGTAGTAATATATCTATATATGTGACAATAACATAAGAAATGGAACATCATTTCTCTTCCTTTGAATTAATTCATACAATATATTGGAAATATATTGGCCACATAATTCATTTGTCTATTATAAGAAGAAAAATATTTCTCTTTTCCACTAAAAGTAACAAATAATGGTACACCGTCTTAAAGATTAGATGCACGTTATTTATATTTGCATTTATTAGTTAGAGCTTCCAGCATGTACACTGAAGTTATATTTGCCTGTTGCAGTGTATCTTCTATTTAAACAAATATCCCCCAAAATAAAACAACACAGATATTTGGATGTCACAAAAGCCATCTGAATTGTCATTGTTCATCTATTATATGTCAGTATATTTCTTCTTGTCACTATATTGTTTTACTGATATACAGTAGTCTAATAATGGGGTGTATAGTTATAATATTGAAAAAATGTGGTTAGTTTGAGATGTTGCTGTGCTGAGCATTGTGCTTTAACATTAGAATAATGTTCAGCAAATCATTAAAAGATTGATGTATTTATCTACACAGGAAATATAGTTTTTATTTTTAGATATATTGGAAAGTTGCAGATATGATTCTTCTAGACTTTCTTTTTAGGACCCAAATTTAAATTCAGTGTGGAAATCTAGTAAATAAAAAACAGAGCATGAGCAGACTTCTAATAAGATAGCTGATATCAAGTCATTGTTGCAACAAACAAAAAAAGATTCTAAAATACAAATGCGTTCTTCAATCCAGTACTTGACCTCAATTTTGGATTCTCACACAACTACTTCAGTCATAGCACTGATTCTCTGGTGGTTTGTTTCACTTGAATACATTTCTAGATGAGGCTGCACAGAAAAGTGGAAATTATAAAGGGACAGACAAATGTCATGAGCATAAAGTAGACTGAAAGAGGAGCTGAGGAATATATTAAGAAGTTGATGGAATACATTCATTGAACAAATGGCCAGATTCTCCAGGACATTCCAAAGCTTGACATTTAACTGATCTTTAAGTTATGAGAAATCAGTACTTTCTCATTTTTTTAATAGTGAAAGAAGCCTAGGCAAATTGTTGAAGTATATGTGACTTTTTATTGTTGAAATATATATGAGAGAATATATACACAAATCCATTTCATATTTTCTATTAAGGGGTCGCAGACAAAAATAGATACTTATTTCAAAGTAGCAAACCGAATCAGCACTTTGCAGATTAAGTGGCTCTTTTTATATTTCTGGGTTCATTACAGTGCTGGGAGTCAGCCAGTTCACACCAGTTCAGCAGAACTGGTAGCTAATTTTTTGTTGTCCAGGCCCAGAATGGATTTCCGGAAATGGCATCCACACAGAGAACTGGTTGTTCACATATTTGAATCCCACCACTGGGTTATTACACACAATATACTATGTTGCATATTTGCCCCATATAGAAACATTCTGAGAGTAGTTTAGTGATGTGATGATTTCTCTGATAGTTGATTTTTATCACTTCATTAAATTCTTTGCGTATCATAATTCTTAGGGTAAGAAAGCCAACTCAGCTTTGGGCTATCTCAGCTCTTAACTTCTATAATGCTGCCAGCTAAAAATTTTATTTTGCTCTGCCTTGTGCTGGTGGAATATTACCCATCTTCATTGATCCTGCACTGGTTTTGCCACATTGTGGGGAGCCCAACTCAGCTCTCAACTTTCCAAATACAGACTGAAGGTCAATTTATACAAAACAAGCTCTTTTGTAAAATTATATAAATCTGGGGCACATAGCTCAACAATAAGTTGGCTGATACTGGGGCTTGCCAAAACGTTTATTGTGAATGCCATTTTTCTATTACTGCTTTTTTCTACTAACAAGTCTTTAATATACTTCACAATCTGTTTCTAGCATGATTATCCAAAAAAAAGAGAAAGCTACAAAAGTACCCTTAAGACTAAGCCACTGTACGATTACAGGACCACGTAGCTTGAAAATCTCCAATTCAATGTTGTTCATTTTTAATGCATCAGAGTCACCACTATATAGTAAAGGAGAGGAAGTAGAGCAAGAAGAGATACAGAACATCAGAAATGCAGTGAACTGCTCAGGAGACATAAACTGATAGAGCAACCTATCCTATGGTAGCTCCAATATTCCCAGTAGTTCAGGTGTTGTATTTCTCTTTTTTAATCAAAGCAAAACAAAAGAAAGGTATGAGAAGTCTGTAATCTAAAAGACTGGGTTTTCTTAGCTTGGATTTGTAATTCATTACAAGTTTCAATTAACTGTCTGCTTGTCAGGCAATGATAAGAAAGGGGTCTTGTACCTCCAAATGGTACACAGCTGAAAATACAAGTGGTTGTCCTTCACTGTTTTCTCCACCATTATCTGTAACACCTACACATTGACACATATTTTTTGAATATATATAAAATATTTTGGGACTACAAGCATTCTTGCAATTTATAATTTATACATTTTATGATTAATTCCTGGATAGCTTGAAAAAGATTCCTGAATGCATTGTTTTCATGCATGTTAAACTTCAGCAGTGACATTTATAGATATTTAATCTGATTGTTGATCCGTTAAATCATTTTTATTTTGTGCCCTCTTATATCTTACTGTTCACTAGATCTCTCTGGTTTTAGCTTTTATTTGGAAAATGTGGAAACATGCATAAGCACCAGTTTGTGACTCCTTCAGGGAACCATTTCTTTTTCCAGGTTCATTTTAAGCCTTTGAACTTAGTTGCAAATGCCAAAGAAGTCTTTTTCTGAACATTTTAGATATGTCCAATAATTAAGTCACTCCATTATGAAAGGTGGTTATTCTAACTCAAGTTCTCACTTAGAGTTATATAGACCTGTGAAAATTTGTCCTCATAATATTTAAACCTCCTTTGATCTTCTTGCAAAGCCTTAAGAGAATTGGCTCACCTTTTCCCTGATCTTCTTTTTGAGTCTTAAATCACTTTTCCCTTTCTTATTATATTACCACGGTGCCTCGTATTCCCCAGACTGTGAGCTGGTATAGTGCAATTGGTATAGCTCTAATAGTAGAATACATAGTTTGCTGAAGAAATTGCTCATATTTAATATTTGACATTTTCTAGGAAAGATTGTTATCTCAAACTGTTGCAAAACCGAGATAGCAATGCTGTGCTAGATAATCCAACACTGTGGTTTGGTCAGAGAAAATTCTTATGAAGAAAGTGACCTGTTTTCTCCTTTCCAATAAAAGATTGGCCTGTTTGCCATAAAATTTCTTTGTTGATGAGTGCCTAAACCTTAACCCATCTTTTTGTAATTTTTTGCCTAAGATATTTTGAGCTGGGCATGTGCAGCTATTTTTTTGGCTCTGTATCACTCTACTGATTTTCAAGCATGTCCCTAATATAATGGCATGGTGTGACAGACACTAGAGGGTATTAAATCATACTCACTTTATATGTCTGTTGGTGTCAGTCATCAGTAACGGTGATACATGTTCTCTGCCTCACTCAACCAACCAGGCAAAGTGCTTTTTTATTTATCATGATGCTTCAAGGTAAAATAAAATCTCTCTTTGCTCCTGGAGCCTATTCATAAGTCAGATATTAATGTTTACCATTATCACCTTTTCCCCTTCTGCTCTGCTTTCTATTTTTTTAAATTATTATGAATTCAGTGCCTGCCACTGTTTCATCCCAAAAATGCATTTGTTCTTTAGAACTGCTCATAGCATATTCAAACATTGCTGAGTTTTGTTCAGATTCAATTATATAATGTAGTATATTCCACCTTATACAATACAGATGCAATAGCGGTAGCTTGGAAAGATTAACAACTCATCTGGCATGCCATCAATAACTTTGCAAGATGCAGAGTAAAGGTACAGTAAAGATGTTGGCACTTGCTATGCTGCCTTCTTTGCCAGTCCATGTATTTTATACATGAAGAAAAGAAAATTATTTATTTATTATTTATTAATTAAATTTTTATGCCGCTCCTCTCCAAGGACTCGGAGCGGCTAACAACTTAAACAAAAACAACATCTTAGCATTTCAAAAATCTAAAACCAAATCTAAAAAGCATTTAAAAAGACCCCCAAACACATTCATCATTCACACACAATCACAGACATCCCCAGGCCTGCCGGCATAGATAAGTTTTTAGATTCTTCCTGAAGGCCGGGAGAGTGGGGGAAACGCGGACTTCAGGGGGCAGTTGGTTCCAGAGGGTGGGCGCCATCAAATATCTGTATGTGTATACACTCCTTAGAAAGTGGGACTTTAGTGAATTTAAAGAAAGTTTGAGGAAATTACAATGGAGACCTATTGATGAGAATGTTTGAGAATGGGTAGTCCAGAGTCCCTGGAGTGGCCAAAACTAGGGAACAAGTATAAAAACAATTCATAATGGTATTTAACATACAGACATATCCTGTAAGATTGCTATACATCTACACAAGGAATAGTAACTTGTGCTAGAGGGAAAACTGTGGACTGATCAGTACATATTTTCCTATTTGGTGGCAATGTTCATCAATCAATAAGCTTGGATTGAAATTTTCATTTATATAGAAAGATTATTCAAAAAAAGTTAATTCCTTTCTCCATAGCAGCTATTATGAGTATCCAGTAACTTGTATATAGAACAATTAGAAACAGACTTATTATGTCAGTCATAACTACATTTAATTAGTTATGAGTTAAGAGCCAGTTTGATGTGGTGGTTAAGGCATCAGGCTAGAAACTGAGAAACTGTGAGTTCTAGTCCCACCTTGGGCACAAAGCCAACTGGATGACACTTTCTCTCAGGTCTAGGAAGGAGGGAATGGCAAACCACTTCTAAAAATCCTTGCCCAAAAAACTGCAGGAACTATCTAGGCAATCTCCAACAACTGGACATGACTTCTTCCTAGCGTTATTCTCATGTAACAGCAGGATCCACTTAACAACTGGGCATAACTAAATGAAATTTTAAAAAGTAACAGTTATCACAAAATATTTGTCTTTATACTTCATCTAAAAATGAATGGCAAGCTACAATGAACACAAATATAAAAGAATTTTTAAAGATAATTTTAAATGAGGATGGAGGATTTGCTTGCAAAGCAGAGTGTCAGTTATATTTTTATTGCTTTTGTTTCAAGATGTGCATCAGTGCTGAGGTATGGTATGGATTGAAGAAAAGGAAAATTGGTGGAAGAAGGAAATGGAATTAGAAAATATAGAATATCTGGGATGATGGAAGCAAAAGGAACATGAACTATTCCTCATACTGTATGTTGACTACTTTGAAGGAAGGCAGAAGCTAGTGTGAGGATCAGTGGAATTGAAATATGAGAAAAACAACTACTGCAATATTCAGTAAGAGACCAAATGATGAAACTATATTGGGAGGGGCTGCCCTAGAGAATTGCAATCATTACTAAATTAATTGGAGCATTAGAATTTTAGCACAAAGATTAAAAGAGACTCTTTTTGAAGAGAGAGGATTTCTAAATATTTTTATTCCAAAGATTTACATTACCTGAAGGTGTTGAAGACTGAGATTGGAACCTTATATAGACAAAGTCTACTTTTCCACTTAGATTGCTTTTGCTTCCAAAACTCTTAACTTTCATTGACACTTTGTGAATAGTTCAGTGGTAGACTACATGCTTTGAATATAGAGGATTCAAAATTTAGTTCTAACCAACACCAGATAAGACAAGGAAAGTCTCATGCCTGAAAACTTGATAATTGTCAGTGAAGACAATACTGATTCAGATGAACCAATGGACCACCTTGTTTATGTTGTGAAACTAGAAAAATTTGACCTTTGTACATTTTAGAGTAAAGTGGAATGATCTGTGCCTCTTTGACTAACATACAAATCATAATTTATTTATTCATAGTCTAACAATCACTAATATTCCAAAATAGATCTAATTTCCAATTTTTTACTCTGGGAGAAATACATTTTAAAATGAAGACAAGTTCTGTAATGTAACTGGTGCTATAGCACATGGTGTCTATTCAAATCCATCTCTTGTGGCTCAGAAATCTATGCAACAAGCTGTTTTAGAAAAGCTTTGGTAAAGGTGCATTTTAGAGAGAAAATATTTAAATAAATAAATATTGATTTTTTAACTGTATGTTATAAGTAAGATTTATATACAGTATGAGGAAGTGGCATACCAAAGTCCAGATATTAGAGGAAGTTGGTCAGGATCATGTTTTCTGTGGAATACCTCTTATGTTATTAATTGCCCAGATATTGAGGTTTGTAAAAAAAGCTTCTCCAGTAATGCTCCTACTGTCTAATATATTTATTCGGCAGGTTGCTGCACTCATGTCAGAAGCACCAAGGCAGGTCTAGATTGAAAGGATTGGCAAGTGACATCACCATTGCCTTGGAGACACCCAGAAGGGGGCTCCTTTCATGTCTCCAGCATGAGCTAGAGTGAAGGATGGGAGCTCAACCCTGCCCGCTGGCAGCTCTCAAGTCTCAAACAAAGGCTTGTTAACCTCCAACCCAGTGTGCTACTCAAGCCACCATGCTCCTATTCAGAAGGTAGAAGAAACATTCTTATGCCTTGTCTTAAGCATAATTTGAGAAGTATCTATAAACAATATATTTCCAGTTATTTGGGTTTTTCAATTCAAGAGAATGTGTGTAGCTCGGAGTTGAACTGTGAAGTTTTTGGTATACTCTGAGCTCAGCTTTTGGCTTGCAGATCTTTCATTACACAGCTAAGTAGTATCATCAGTGCAAGTGAGTGGGGAGTTTGCTACCTGCTTATATGCCATAGTTTGTCTTGCCAATTTTGGCAGAGGTGTAATTTCCTCCTTGGAAGAATCTTGATTCTCTTTAATATAAGTGGGAAGAAGAAAATCTCTTCCAGACCTCTAAGATTTCAAAGTTCCAGTAAATCATCTGGCCTACTTTATTTCTTGGTGATGAAACTGCTGACTCAGAGAATTTTACTTTTTTGTTGTGAGTTCCTATACATACTTAATAGGATTCTATTTCTTTTAGGAGTGGAGTACTAAACATAAGTTGGACATTTTTAAGTAAAATCTTCAACAGGTTCATATTGCTGTTATGAGCTGCTATAGTTCTCTACAATTTTCTGCAAAATGAAAAGCTAATTCTTTGGCTTATTTTAGTGCAGCTGTTTGTTTAGTAATGAGAACCATCACAGTTGTCATTGAAATCTATTTCCAAGCTGCATAATAATAATAGCTACCCTCTATACATGTGCCTAAAATAGTATGGTGGTAAAAGAGTGATACATTTCAAAACCCCTGTACACATAACATGTATTCTAATGTGAACTTGCTCGAATATTTAGATTAAACTGAAAACAGAACTAATTTTCTCACTAATAAATTTACAACTGAACATCAGTGAGAATGACAGAGGCTGCAAATAGCCTGACGTATCCAGCTTCCTGGGGGCCTTTTGAACTTTGGTGTATTCATACTCATTGCTATCCTGTACCATTAAGGCAGTGGTGGGGAACCTTTTTTTCTGCCAAGGGCCATTTGGATATTTATAACATTATTCCTGGGTAAAATTATCTACTTAAATATTAGCCTGCTATATTTGGTCAAACATTTAATTAACTCACCCCTAATGTGAGGGCTGGAACTGCTTCTCTTTGGTGAGGCATGCAATGTTAGCTGGTATTGATCATGTTGCTACTCGCATCTGGTTTTCCAGGTTTGCATCAGTCAGTCTATAGTGCAGTAGACTCTTTGTGATGGTAAGTTTTGAAAAGAACTGCATGCAGCAGTAAGTTGTTCCAAACACAGATGCATATTTCAGTGATGTTTCCTCAAAGTGAGAAATTCACCATTTGCTTATGTAACATTTATGCAGCTTAAGCAGTGAGAGGTTGTTATACCTGGCTTTCAGCTTTTCCTTGCTTTGCAGCTGAATAATTTTGTGTTGTAGGTTATCAGCAAATCACACTGAAGGTGTAGCAAAGATGTTCAATTCCATTTGTTTATTTTTCATGTCCTTGAATCTTTCATTAAATGTCTTGGAGTTTTGCACATTCACATTCCCCACCCCTGCACTAAGGGAATGACATTTGCATGGCTTGCTGAAAATGTCCTAAGCAGACCCCCATGTGGACATTCAGCAGTAAATCATAACACAAGCAATAGTTGTGGAAAGCAATATTTCTCACAATTTCAGTCATCTACTAGGCTATCTTTAATCCTTTTTTTTGCCAAATGATGGAAATAGAGAATAAAAACCTGAATACCAGCACAACATTTTTTTGCAAAGTTATTTTAAGAATTTCACAAATTTGAAACCATGTTCTCCGTTTCTTGCCTCTAATTTCTCGAAAACTAGGGATGCTTTTCTGCTCCCATTCCTTTGGAGATATCTTTTGTCTGACCCTTGTCTCCTCCTGTCTCCCAGTGTTATTTTCATAGTCTATTACAGCTAAGCAGAAACAGAAGGCAACTTATCATTTTTCCACTGATGAGCTTTTTGTCACTGCCTGTCTTTATACAATGCCAGGAGATATATGACCAATTAACTATTAATAACAGAAGAACTCTTTGGCCACATTGATACAACTGATGAGTGAAATCCACAATAAAGGGAAGGCTTTGGCTACCTGAAAGCTTCTATCTCTCCAAACAAAACAGCATAACCAGCCCCATCTTTCTTGCAAATAGTTTTGGCAGGACATTTTCTCTTTCACAGGATAAAGCTGTTCAGTTGTTTTCTAAGCACAGGATGTGAGCCTGTATCAAGGATTAGTTCTTAGTAACAAATAATCAGGTGCCTTTCTGCTAATAAAACTGTTATTTTTGTTTAGTATTTACTCATCTGAGATGAATAAAAAACACAGCCTATAGTAAGTGATTGATTGATTTACATTGCTTGTATGTCACCCAGTCCCAGGGCTCTACATATCTAATAATGTAAGCATATACTGCAGAATATCCCTAGTACATGTAAGCATAAAAATAAACAAATAATTGCCAATAAATACCATGTGCCATAAATGCCATAATTCCAGCTTTCAATAAAGAAAGTTTCATTTTCCTGTGCAAAATGAAACAGTTAAATCTTCAGAGTTTTCCTGTAGTCCAAAAGAGATAAGGCTGATCACAATTCTACTAGGAGAGAGTGCTGAAGAATGAGCATAGGACTCCGGCTCCAGGGCCCATCCTGGGGGGATGGACACTAGAGGGAGTATAATCATTATTTTTAATGTAGATTTGAAAGTGGGAGTGTGCAGCAAAATAGTATTAGGTTCTAATTGTGTATAATCTTCATGAAACTCTCTATTTTTATTGAATCTCCATTTTTATTCAGCATGTGAGTTGTTGTTTTTGTTAAGTGATGGATGGATGAATGGGAGGGAGGGAGGGAGAAAGGAAGGAAGGAAGGAAGGAAGGAAGGGCAAATATATGAAAAGTAATTTAGACTAATTTTAAAAGAGAATTATTTTTTATCATTTTAAAGGTGCAACTAAATTAAGAACTAACCATGTTTAATTTTGGGGAAAATATATTGTTATGTTAAAAATTGATTAATTTCATCCTTAGTTGTATTTGATTCAATATTACACAGTTTTAAATAGTTGATTTACTGACTTAGAACAACTATATATTTTATTCTGGGCATTCTTAATAAATCCAACGAAAGGGAATGAATCGCTAATGAAATGATATGACATTGTTGCAGTTGTTGTAGTGCAGAGACTATTAATTTAAATATTTCATATTATTCCCAATATAGCTGTCTTATACAGCTCAATGAATATTAATAAATGAAAATTTCCAGTGTGCTTTCAAACTTCCTGTTTATCACTCATAAAAGCTTTAATAATTTGGAATGTTGCCTGGATATATGCACTAAATTCTTTAAGTTCTGCCCTTAAGTTTTCATTTATTTTTTTTCTTCTTTTTTTCATGAATTATGAATGTCTGACCATGAATATATGACTTAATGATGTCCCAAAAATCAATATTATGCAGAATATCTATTACAATTTTTTTTCAAATGTATTGTGTTGATCCTATAAAAAGTGAATCTTTGAATAATAATTTATTTTTAAAATCTTAAAATAAGTCAGATCTTTCTTATAGTTCTTAATAAAAGGTAAAGGTAAAGATTTTCTCTGTCTTGTCCTACCCAACTCTTGGGGACAGTGATCATCCCTGTTTCTTAGCCGAGAGAGACAGCATTGGCCGAAGACACTTTTGTGGCCATGTGGCTAGCGTGACTATACACCGAGATTCATGGAACGCTATTACTTTCCCACTGAAGTAGTACCTATTTATCTAGTTGTATTTGCATACTTTTTAATTGGTAGGTTGTCAGAAGCTGGGAAAAGAAACAGAAAAAGATCACCCCATCATGTGGTGCTCAGGTCTTGAACCACGGCTGTCAGCTTTCCAGATGACAAATCACACCCCCTATTATCTAATATAGCTATTATTGCTTATATTACTTCATTCAATTAAATATTAAAATGTCAAAAAATAATCTAGATGGGGATTCTGATGTGGGACTGAAAATGATATATTGTTGCAAAAAATGAATAAAATAGAGATCATCATAAAAGCTTTCTATAATTTCCATAGATGAGAATGAGATTTAAGTGGAATAATATTCTGATGTAATAAGCAATCTAAAACTTGACTGTAGTTTACAGATTTAATAATCATTTCCTCTAAACTCTACAAATATGCTCCCTGCAAAAATGTTTGTTATAGTATGTTATGCAAAGCACACAAAACTGAAGTACAAACATTAATTGAAAAAGGGTCTTGGAGATGTAACAATTTCCTCCATATGACATAAACAATTGTTGCTTTGATATATTTTTGATGCATAGGTGTGGAACACCAAGAGCAGATGAGAAAAATAGTAAAGCTTCACCAAAGCAATAATAAACAAATAAGTAGCTGCAGAGAAAGGAACCAAAGTTAGAGTAGAAACAAATTTCCCCCCCCAAAATAGTAAGTATAAAATGATATTTTGCTAGTGCTTTTAACAAGTAGGAAATCAGACAGATCACTGTTAATGCAACAATTAGCTTAAGGTCAGCTTCTTAGCCATAGGCTTTTGTTGTTGTTTTGTTGTTTTGTTGTTATGGCAAATATTTCAGATGATTACTCTTAGCTCCATTAAATAGTGCAGTCTTTGCAAAATAAGACCTGCCTTGATCTTCAGTGGTGATGGATGTTCCATTCAAGACACATATGTGATCTATGTGTACTAGAGCTCAGCTCAGATGTCTTTTGAAATTCTTCATCAAACTTGTGGGCAGAAAAATTAGATTGACAATTTCTGTGAATTTCTCCAGGAGAAAGAAAAAGGTTTTAGCAATCGCTCAGTCACAATGTTCCCTCCTTGTGATACTTGCAGTCCCACGTCCGAAAAAGCCCAAAGGGAAGCACTCCCTTATCATGCCTTTTCTTTTCTTTTCTTTTCTTTTCTTTTTTTTTTGAGATATAATTGAAGAGTGGGAAATTCCCTCTTTTCATTTACTTTGTGTTTTTTTTGTTTTTGTTTTACTTTTCCTCTTCTTTCTTTTGTCTTTTTAAATTTTATTTCCCTTTTTTAAGATTACATATATTCTTAAATTGATTATGTTATATAATCAATATAATATATAGAAATTGAATGGAAGAAAATGAAATGGAATGGAATGGAAGAGAACAGAATGGAAGGCAATGGAATGGAATAGAGTAGAACAGAGTAGAATAGAAGGACAGGATGGCATGGGATGGGATGGGTTAGAGTGGGGGGGATAGAGTAGAGTAGAGTAGAGTAGAGTAGAGTAGAGTAGAGTAGAGTAGAGTAGAGTAGAGTAGAGTAGAGTAGAGTAGAGTAGAGTAGAGTAGAGTAGAGTAGAGTAGAGTAGAGTAGAGTAGAGTAGAGTAGAGTAGAGTAGAGTAGAACAGATACAGATTGCTGCAGAAATGGTTATAAAATAAAAGGTGACTCACACATATTCTGGGCACCCCGCAATGAAATAAGTGTAAGAACATCATATGCATTGTGAATAGGTTTGAATATGCTTTGAAAAAGTGGTTCCATTCTTTCTTTGTATGTATTTCCAGTTGGTATTAATTGGTTTCTTCCTTATGGAGTGCTATAGAGCTTAATCCTTTGTGGGTCTTCTTTTCAACATAAACATGAACCACCAGATGAGATCATGTATTCGTGTGGAGTATAGTATCAATATGCTGAAGATATTTTAGTGTATATTGCCTGACTGCACAGGACATTCTGCTGAAAAATGTTTGGCATAATTGTTGATTGAAGTGTATTTTTAATGATGTGAACTAGGGATATTACTGTAATTTGAAGGTCATTATCCATTCAGAGCACAGATTTGGATGAATATAAAATATTGAAGTTCATGCTTAATAGAATTAAATATCCATTCAGCTAAGTAGATGCCACAATGAAGAGAGTGACAACAGAGGTTGTTGTTTGCATGCGCTTGGACTTTAGAAGAATTATCTGGCCAGTCACTAAGAAAATGGTTTGACCAATTTGTAAAAGTCACGACAATCAATGTCTATGCATTTACACTAAGGTCACTGCCTGTGAAGGCCATCTGTTATGAGACTAATAGGTTTCCTTGTGCAGCTAGTTGAGGACTGTGAGAAAATGGTCCCATTTAGTATTGAATATTGGTTTAGAAGTGGATCAGATTTGTGCTTTGTCTTTACATTTGCAATATAAGGAGTGAGATATAAATATGATTTAATTAATATCATAGTTGAATGCTTTTAGTAGCATCCACATCATTTGTGAAGTTCTGTCAAGTTCCAATTGTTCCAATTGTCCTAAGTGCACTTTAGTTAACTTTACTCAATTTTGTATTAAAATGTCAGGTTAAAACTGTAGCGATATTCTTCAGTCCTCACTTGATATGATTCCTGAGAATCAGGATGTTCCATCAGTAGAGCACACAGCGGACAATATACTTCAGAGTAGAAGGTGACTGTAGTATCTGATGATCTTGGATTTAAATGTTTGCAATTGTCAATGATCATGCACAGGAAACACTATAAGATCAGATTTATTAAAAGCAGAAAGAAGTTTATTTCTTCTTTAGTAAAAACTTGAATAAGAATCATATTCTCTCCAAGAAAATAAAACAACTAAACAATGCATCACACTGCAATTGGCCAGCATTGTTACCACATATCAATATAAACCTTAAATTTGAATCTAATAATCCTATCTCAGTGTGAGCATAATTTTAGAAAAATGACTGTGGGAAGAAACTGAATAGACATTATATTCTTTGGGTTGACTTTTCTCCTTCTATCTGAGATACCCCTCATGTGTGCCCATGTCTTACAATATATGTGTTTGAGGAGAGTTTACTGTAAAGGCACTTTTCGCAAGATATGCATGCAGAAATAATTTTGAAAAACAACTTTGGGATGTTATGCCACAATATATCATAAATAATCTGCCCAGTGTGTGTTACAGAAGATTGACCCTTAGAAGTCCAGGCATGGGCTATTAACTCTCAGCTTTGTAAAATCTTTGCCTGCGTAGTTGTTTGAGAAGCACTCCCTACTGGACATCATGATTATATTAGCACTCTGCCCTCTAAGGAGTCGTTATAAGAGAGTTCCACAAGGGTTGTGAGTAATGCATAAAGACAGGCCTCTCTTAGTCTTCCTTTTCCTGGAAAGCTAACATTCAGGACTGTCTGACTGAACAACACAATAGCTCATGAGCTGTGGTTTTGAATATGTTATTCTGACAAAAGACCTGTCTGTGTAGTGTACTGCAATTTATGTATTATTGGTATCTATGAAGAAAGAATGTAAATACCACAATGGAAAGATAATCCTAAATGTTCAGTAAAGTTTAGTTCTTAGTCATTTGTTTAATATTTGAGTTAGTGAGTAAAAAAACATTGTACATCTGGATAATACAGTATCTAGATTTTGTTCATTTTACAGTTTAATTAATTGACCATGGATTGGTTATCTATAGTAATTTTTGTATTTTGCTTGAGTGAAAGAGTTATTGATGTACAACAATAATGTCGGTCAACACTACCGACATCATCAGAGTGTAATTAGGGACCATATATATACACAGACACAGACACACAGACACACACACACAGACACACACACACAAACACACACGCACACAGACACAGACACACAAACATGTGTGTGTGTGTGTGTGTGTGTGTGTGTGTGGGTCTTTGGTTATTCAGGTTTTCTCCCGCGTAAAATCGGAAGTGTCTTGGCGACGTTTCGACGAAGTCCCATTCGTCATCTTCAGGCTGGTGTTTTCAGCTTTGTGCTTCTAGGAGCAATGTGTGATCGTAGCTGTTTCTTCCTTTTAACTGCCAGTGGGGGTATGAACTGATTGGGTGGGAGCTTGGCTGTGTTCTGATTGAGTGGAGGTGTGTTCTGATTGGCTAGGGGCTTGGCTGTGCTCTGATTGGATGGGGGGTTGGCTGTGCTCTGATTGGCTGGGGGAGTGTGTTCTGTTTGGGTGAGGGCTTTGTTGTGCTCAGGTTAGTCTGAGTTGCAGGGGGATTTGAGATGGTGAGCTGCATTGCCGTTGTTTGGCTTCGCGTTCGTGGCCGTGCCTCATCTTAATGGTGGGTGTCAGTTTGCTTCATGTATGGATTGGAGGGGTTTAAAGTGGCTAATGATGCAGCTGTGTTCTGGCTTCTGGTTTGTGGTCATGCCTCCTCATCGGTGTGGTTTTGGGTTTGCTTTTTGCTTGGATATGTGGTAGTGACATTCTGTGTGGTTTTTGTGAGTGTGGGTCTGGTGTCATTCTTTGTGTTAGGGTCTCATTTGTCAATAAGGGCAGGTTTCCAAATGGCTGGTAGGCGGGAAGTAGCATCTCGTTTATTCATGCTGTGTGGGCATTTTTCTATCTTGATGGCTTGATTATTCTGTTATTAAAGTGTTCAGTTTTGGCGATAGTTCTGGTCTTTTTAAAGTCAATTTCATGTCCTGTGGCTTTAAGGTGTTGGACCAGGGAAGAGGTTGGTTCCTCTTTTTTGACTGTGTTCTTGTGTTCTTCAATGCGTGCACTTATTCTTCTGTTGGTTTGTCCGATGTATGTGGTGGGGCAAGCGGTGCATGGGATTTCATATACTCCTTGATTTTCTAACTCAATTTTGTCTTTGGGATTTCTTAGGATGGTGGATATTTTTCCATTTGTGCAGAATGCTGTCTTGATGTTGTGTTTGTGGAGGACCTTGCTGATTCTGTCTATGGTGCCTTTTATGTATGGGAGGAGAGCTTTGCCGTTTTCTTGTTCTCTGTCTTGGATTTTTGTGGGGGTTTCTTTTTGGATTAGGTTGGTAATCCTATTTCTTTGGAATCCATTGGATGTTAGTACATTAGTGAGAGTGTGTAGTTTGGTTTTTAGGTGTTGTTCATCAGCTAAGCGTTTTGTTCTGGAGATGAGTGTCTTGGCTACGGAGTTGATCTGTGCTGGGTGGTGGTGTGAGAGAGCGTGCAAATAGTGGTTTGTGTGTGTTTTCTTCTGGTAGATGGTGTGTCCTAGGGAGCCATTGTATTTCTTGTAGACTAAGATATCCAGGAAGGGAAGTTGGTTATTAGCTTCTGTTTCCACGGTGAACTGTATTTTGGGGTGTAGGTTGTTGAGGTGTGTGAGAAAGTTGTCCAGTTTTTCTTTCCCATGTGGCCAGATTATGAAGGTGTTGTCGATATATCTGAGCCAGATTTTGGGTTTGTGATCAGATATTTGTTTTGGATAGCTGTCAAGGCTTGTTTTGGACAGCTATCCAAAACAAATATAACCCCCTCCCAAACACATCCTAGATCTGACCAACCACTGCCTATCCAACACATACTTCATCTATAATGGACAAAAATGCAAACAAATAGAAGGAGCGCCCATGGGATCACCCCTCTCACCTGTCATTGCAAACCTCTACATGGAACACTTTGAAACTCAAGCTCTAGAAAAATCTGATCACAAACCCAAAATCTGGCTCAGTGGCTGCATCATTAGCCACTTTAAACCCCTCCAATCCATACATGAGGCAAACTGACAACCACCCTGAAGATGAGGCATGACCACGAATGCGAAGCCAAACAACAGCAACACAGCTCACCATCTCAAATCCCCCTGCAACTCAGACTAACCCAAGCACAACAAAGGCCCCACCCAAACAGAACACTCCCCCAGCCAATCAGAGCACAGCCAAGGCCCTAACCAATCAGAACACACCTCCACCCAATCAGAACACAGCCAAGCTCCCACCCAATCAGTTCATACCCCCACTGGCAGTTAAAAGGAAGAAACAGCTATGATCACACATTGCTCCTAGAAGCACATACACATACACGTACACATACACATACACATACACATATATACATATATACATATATACATATATACATATATACATATATATATATATACATATATACATATATACATATATACATATATACATATATACATATATACATATATACATATATACATATATACATATATACATATATACATATATACATATATACATATATACATATATACATATATACATATATACATATATATATATATATATATACACATACACACACACACACACACACACAATACAGAGAAAGAGTATAAAGAAAGCTAATCTTTAAGATTGATGAATAGTTGTTTAGAATTACTTGTTTTCTGGCATGCAAGAGCCATACTGTAAAACATTTACGTAATCCCTATGCCTTTTAATCTGGATAGATTCTCCTGTTTTCCATTTAATTCACCTATGAGTGTTTTGTTTTGTTTTGTGTTGTGTTGAAAAAGGCATATTTTATTCACATTCCCAAATCCTACTGCATCTTTTTATTGAGCATTACAGCCAAAAAGGTAAGCAAGTTGCAACATTTATTGGGAACATTGAATAAGTGCTGCTTGATAGAATATTTGAACTTGTGAGCAGTAGAAAAGTACCGATCTCAGATATTAGCACCTTCTCTGATGCCACAGAAGGTCATTGACATCAAATATTCACAAGCTGTGCATCTGGGTCAGTTCCTCCATTGTTTGCTATTCTCATTAGTAATCTGCAAGGCAAGGCAAACAGTTGTGCATTAATGAATAGTGCTTAGAGCTAGATTGGTCCTGTTAAAATTACCCTAAGATGTTCTATAGGTGGCATCTAGATCCGAAAAAATTATCATATATCTATCCAGACACCCAACCTAAATGTTGGCGGTGTGGCAATGGGGAGGCTACATATTTTCATGTATGGTGGACATGTAGAAAAATTAAAGCCTTCTGGAGGAAAATATGGTGGACACTCCAAACCATTCTGAAAAAGCGTATTGAATTTCTACCTCAGGTTTTTTTGTTAGGGATCATAAAAGATTGCACTACTACAGAGACGAACTTGATTCTAAACTTGATCACAGCAGCAAGACTGCTGGTGGGACAATACTGGAAGAGGCCAGAAATACCACCTATTGAAGAATGGACTTTGAAAGTAATACATTTGGCAGAAATGGCGAAAATATCAGCATACCTGAAGGATCGCTCAAATGAACAATATATGACAGATTGGAAACAGTGGATAGATTATATACAAGAGAAACACCAATCAAATAAAATGTGTCTGGCGTATAGTTGAGGCTAGACGTGAGAGTGAAGAATGTTTACCAAATTTGACGTATACAAAGACTAATACTTACTGATGTATTTTACAATCTATGATGAATGCTTCTTAATATGCTGTTATGATTAAGGTTGAGTGCTTTAATAAAAAATAAAAAAAAGAAAATAATAAAAAATACCCTATGTTTTAATAGCAATACAATTCAGAGGAATGTTGGTTTGTTTTTGTTTTTTTGTCCTAAAAGGAGATCTGATCTATTTATTGTTTTTTGTTTATTCCTTTATTCCCAGACATTATAAGATCTTTGATTATTTAAGAACTGAAATCAGCCTAAGTGAGAATTAGGTGGTTCTGAACACAATATGCTCCATTTAATCAGCAGGATATTCAGTGAACTGCATAATGGACTGTATTTTCAAAGATTCAGGGCAATGAATTAGCTCTGTCATAGATATAACTGAATGAATGTGTTGGCACTTGATAACTAATCATATAGGAGAAGAGAAATGAGTTATTGACACATTATCTTTATTCATCTTTCTGCTCAGTGTGCCAGCACATTTATTAATCTACAGCTTGGCAACTTTTCAACAGTCTTGGACTTGCATTGAACAAAAAATAGTGGCCAAGGGTCACAGTGGGCAATAACCAGTGAAATATATGCAGCCTGTATCTGAAGATGTTCAGTTTTCAGCTATATGTCTGATTATCTATCTGTACTGAGAGGGCATACATATCTTATAACTGTTTCTCAGTCTAAAAAAATGTAAGAAATCACAATATATTTTTAAGCTTTTAGTCTATAACAAGAGACTTGAGAGCTGTATGTGGCCTGTGGATCATAGTTTACTCATACATGCTAGGGCAAATAAAACGATAATAACATTGGAAATGGCAGAACATGTAGATACAGATCATTGTAAGTTATATTTTATTTTGTTCTTTGGATGCCAGAAAAAAGAAATAATTTCCATCATTAAAGACTTTCAAGAGAGCAAGGTCTTAGCAAAATGGGTTGAGAACTCTACATTGACAACTTTACATTAATTTTTTTTTATTAACATTTGCTTGTTTTCTTGGCAGTATTCTCAGGAGTTTTTTCCAACACCAAAGTTTAAAAGTGTCAATACTGTTTCTCTTCTGTTTCTTCTTTCACTGTGGCATTTCCTTAATGCAGAGGTCTTCAAACTTGGCCCTTTTTATGACTTGTGGACTTCAATTCCCAGAATTACTCAGCCAGCTGGCTGAGAAATTCTGGGAGTTGAAGTCCACAAGTCATAAAAGGGCCAAGTTTGAAGACCCCTGCCTTAATGCTTCTTTAAAACACATATTTTTACACTGTCCTTTTTGAGAGAAAGTACAGGTAGTCCTTGAGTTACGACCACAAATGAGCCCAAAAATTATGTTCTGAGACAGTTAAGTGAGTTTTGCCCCATTTTATGACTTTTCTTTCCACAGTTGTTAAGTGAATTGTTGCATTTGTTAAGCTAATAACATGGTTGTTAAATGAATCTGGCTTCCCCTTAACTTTACTTGTCAGAAGGTCGCAAAAGATGATCACATGACACCAGGACACTGCAACCATCATAAATATGAACCAGTTGCCAAGCATCTGAATTTTGATGACCTGACTCTGGGGATGCTGCAACAGTTGTAAGTGTGAAAAATGGTCATAAGTCACTTTTTCAGTGTTGTAACTTTGAAAGATCCCCAAATGAACTGCTGTTAAGTCAAATACTGCCTGTATACAATTATATAAATACAATTATGCGACAAAAGCTAAAATTTTCAGGCAATGAAAATTTTCTATTAGCTAGAAAAGATAATATTCATAGATAGTATTTTGAATCTATCAAGCAAACAGTGTAAATGGATTCCCTGTACCCTTGTCATGACCAAAAATTAATATTGCAGCATTAGAAAATAAATATATGGCCCCTTTACCCAATGGATTGAAGGCCTGATTGTGCTTGCCACCTATGAGCAGATTGTATGGATAAATGTAATGCAATATGGGACTCATTTATATAAGATACAATAGGTCAAAAAATATGATAGTTACATAAATATATTAGAAATATATATATTGTTTGTACTTGAAAAATAAATTCACTATATATAAAGAGAATCAACTATAAGTAGAATTGTAAGTATTTAAAGCTAAAATGATATACCTTCTTTCTTTGTCTCGTATTCTGCGGTTTAAAAAAAACTTTCTAAGTCTTTTAAAATTTTATTTGACAATGCATGTATTTTTATCTTGTGAGTTTTTTGTTTATTTGTAACTATTTTAAAAGCAATTAAAAATAAGAAAAGGAACATTGCCTGATCATGTTCAAGATAGACATATGGCATTGAATAAATTTTGATCTGGAGTATATTTCTTGACTGCTACTTCACTTATAGTTGATAGTGAATTCTAAAGGGCAGTTGTACCCACTACTTCAACATCTTCCAAAGCTAATTTTTATACTTGTAGTTGCATCATATTTATGTTTCTTAGCCCCATTTTTCCTTCTGTTCTGACTTTCATTAGTAGCCCCTGCAATGTATCTTTTGCATTTTCAGCTCTCAGAGTAGTTTCATCAGCCTAGCACAAGTTATTGATGTTTCCTCCTTCAACTTATAATCATACTTATGTTCTTACAACCCAGCTTCTTTCAGTTTAGATTCAGCATATAGGTTGAATAAACAGCCTTACCCCACTTCTTTACTGACTTACAGCCAGTATGTTTTGTCCTTTTGTATTGGATTGTGGCTTCCTGACCAGTCCATAGAATTAATGTTCTGAAATCCTCATTGTCCCAAGCATTTGTCTACAGTTTAACATAGTGGACATAATCAAAGGCCTATGTGCAATCAATGAAACCACCTACTGGCTTCTTTTTTGTATTCTTTGGCTTTCTCAATTATAGATTCTTAGAATATGGTTTTTAATGAAGAAGTATATGCTGTAAACTTTGCAACCATAAGCAATTGTAATGTTTATAAATAATTTGGTGTAATTACCAGTTGGTGACAAAAATAATATTGTTTCTACTGGTTGCTTTTAGTATTTATTTTTTTCTTTTCATAAAAGCACAAGTATTTATTTTAGATTCTTCATTTACCAGAGACATTAAAGAAACATGTGAAAGAGTTGAACAATAGGAGAAATTTTAGCTCTTATAGATATCCATCTGTGAAAGGAGATTACTACCATAGGTTTGCAGTAGGCTAAATTGCTTGGTTGAGTCACTGTTTGACAATGTAAATGTAGCTGGAGGGAAGCATTTATAGAATACAAACAATCTGGTCTTATTCAAAGCAAACAAAATTTATTTCTTAATAAATCTATATTTACTGTATATCTGTTGCCCATTCATTGTAATGATAATGATGCTTTACGGAAGTAATGTAAAAACAACAGCCTTCAAAAATTTATATTACTTGTTAAGTCCTTTGATCATTGGCTAATGATGAAGACTCATGTACAGTTAACAGCTCTTTATTCGTTTACAGCAACACCAACAACTAGCAAGGCACGTAGGCCTCTCTTTATCTGCCCAGAGCCCGGGACAGAATGGCAACAAAAACAGAGTGCTTTCGCGCCTCGCGCATGTGCGCGAGGCTGGCGCCGTTCAGTCTGGTCCCAGGCAGCTTCTGCAATGCCCGGGACCGTTGCAACATCCCGAGCCTGCATTTGCAGGCTCAGGACACAACACCCCTCCTCCCTAGATTGAATATGCCTGTACACCACACACGTTATTCCTTTGGGAGAGTGTTATAAGTTCCAACAATCAAATGCACTGAGTGTGGAATACTCGAGGTTGTCCTCAAACAACCCCCCTTCACTTGTTTTGGCATAAATGTATCCAAAATCAAAAAATACTACAACAATCTTCCTATTTAGGGCCCTTGTCATTAGAACCCCTTGAGCTTGACAGCAACTTCACAAAATCCCTAAGATGTTTGGGTTGGCACTTGGCCCGCTGCGACTTCCTGGGGCCAAGAGAACTTACCTGGCCCCTCTGCTCACCTTCTAATTGAGGCAGGGCAGTGTTTTGCTGCCTTAGATTTTCCAGAGACCCCGGTAAAGTTGCCTGGCCCACCTGCTTGTCTACCAGGCTAGGCAGACCAGGACTTTGTTGCCCCCAAGACCTGGTTGACCCGCCTATCTGCTGGCTGGCTTGACCCTCTAAGTCCCAGCCAGCATACCTTGGAGGGGTGGTAGTCCCCAGTTCCACAATGGATCTATCTTGGGAGCACTGTCCCTCGAACCCACTGCCAGCAGATGGAGAGCGCTGGGCAGCAGAAGTGCCCCACTACTCAGAGGCCTCTAAGCCCATGTCCAAGGTTTCAGAGTCAGAAGTCGCCTCCCTGGCAACCCCCTGTCCTGTTGACCTTCTTCTGGGAGCAATTGCAGAATTGGGTCCTCGCCCCTGCCGGAATTCTTGTTCTCTTGTATGTTGTGAGTTGTTTGGATACCCCCAGTCAGTCTCCTGTCTGGAGCACTATCTGTTGTTTGTGGAGAATGTGGATACCCCTGGTGTGACTCCCTGTCTGGAGTAGTTGTGGATGTATGGAATGACCCCCTATCCATTGAATTCCTGTCCCGAGCACTTGCGGAACCTTGTGATGACACATCCATGGCCTCAGCAACGGCTAGTGAGGACTTGTGATACTGATCCCAAGAATGCATGTTATAATCCTCCTCTCCCCCCCCCCAGAACAGAGCCAGGAGCGGAAGGGTGAGAGTCCAGTCTCACACGCAGCTGATCTATGTGCCTGCAAATGGCCATCGTCCAATGTCACTTCATAGGACAACGGCCCAGAAACCTTGCAGACCACAGCTGTTATCCAGAGATGACCAGGCCCATAGTTACGTGTCCAGACTGGATCATCCACTTAAAGTCTCCTTGGTGCCCTTGGTTGTGACACCTGTGAAGGCACCCGGTCAGGGTGCAGCCTGTCCAGTTTTGTGATGAGGCGGCGACCCCAGCGTAGTTCAGCAGGGCTCTTCCCTGTGGCAGTGCATGGTGTGGTGCGGTGTGCAAGAAGGAAATCAACTAACCTGTGATGCCAGTTACCATAAGTCAGTCTCTTGAGGGCCTCTTTGGTGGTGCATACCATTCTCTCAGCCAGTCGGTTGGAGGATGGATGGAAAGGAGCCAAAGTTGTATGCCATATCATGTTGGCTTGAAGGAAAGCCTGGAACTCAGAAGAGGTAAATTGAGAACCATTATCTGAAACCAGAACATCTGGAAGGCTGTGTGATGCAAAGATTCCTCTCAATACCTGGATGGTTCCAGCAGTAGTACTGGAGGAAACAGGAACAACCTCTAGCCACTTGGAATGGCTATCGACAACAACCAGGAAGAATTGCCCCTGAAAGGGCCCAGCATAATCTATATGCACCTTAGACCATGGGAATTGAGTTTCCTCCCCCTTATGCACTAGGGCCTGAGGCATTTCAGGATGAGACTGTTGGCAGGCTGGCACCCATGCACCTGTGCCTCGATGTCTTTATCGAGTCCAGGCCACCAAAGATGGCTGCGTGCAAGCACTTTCATCCTAACTATACCAGGATATCCCTCATGCAGAGAGATCAAGATTCTAGACCTCAATGAGGCTGGGATCACTACCCTGCTACCCTATAACAGGCAACCCTTGAAAATGGAAAACTCATGCTTCTTGTTCCAGAAGCTTTGGAACTCAGTATCAGGGCACTTGTCAGGCCATCCTGAGAACACCCATGTCAGCTCGCATGTAAGCGTTTTATCAATGGCGGTTTCTGCAGCCACATCCCTAGCATTGAGGGGAGACTCAGGTAACTCCTGAATGGACAGAATATGAATAGCTGGAGCAGGATCAGGCTCCAATTGCTGCAGGGGTAATCTACTCAGGCCATCTGCATGCCCCATTTCCTTTCCAGGTTTGTGAATTAGCATGTAGTCATATGCTGACAGGAAAATGGACCATCTCTGCATACAAGGAGAAATGATATGTGGGGTCTGTTTGGTAGTGGTAAACAATCCCAGGAAAGGCTTATGGTCAGTATAGACCGTGAATTGGCGGCTGTATAAGAAATCATGAAATTTCTTAATGCCAGCCACTATGGCCAAAGCCTCTCCGTCAATCTGAGTGTAATTTCGCTCTGCAGAAGACAGAGTCCAGGAATAATAGGCCACAGGGACCTGAGTCCCATCAGCCTTCAGATGGCTGAGTACTGCTCCAACCCCGTAAGGAGATGCATCGCAGGCGATGCAAACAGGCAGTTGCTCATTGAAATGTGCTAAAACAGCATTAACCTCATTAAAACTCTTGTCATGGACTTTAGTCCACTGCCAAGGAGCCTGCTTGTCCAAGAGCCTGTGTAATGGCTCTGCCACAGCAGCCTTGTGAGGAAGGAAAGCACGATAAAAAATTAATAGGCCCAAGAAGGCTTGCAGTTCACTCTTGGATTTAGGGCTTGGGGCCTTCTGTATGGCTTGCAATTTCGTTTCAGCAGGGTAAATTCCTTGAGCATCTATCCTGAATCCTAAGAAGTCAGTAGAATTGACTCATATCTTGCATTTATCCTTCTTAAGTTTAAGGCCTGCTTTTTGAAAACGAAGCAAGACAGCCCTTAATCTCTCCGCTAAATTTTGAGATGACTCCCCAGCAATGAGGACATCATCAAAGTAGGGACAGACCCCAGGAATACCTTGAAATGTGCTTTCCATGACACTTTGGAATATGCCAGGGGCTACATTTACCCCAAACTGCAGTCTCTTGACTTTAAAAGCCCCTCTGTGAGTTACAATAGTTTGGGCCTCTGCAGCTGCCTCATCAACAAGTAGCTGTTGATAGGCCTGTGCCAGGTCAAGCTTTGCAAAGATGCGGCCCCCTTTGAGGGAGGCCAGAATGTGGCTTACCACAGGTACTGGATAAGCATGCTGTTGCAGCGCCTTGTTTATTGTGCATTTGTAATCTGCACATATACGTATATCCCCATTAGCCCTTAGAGGTGTTACTACGGGGGTTTCCCATGGACTTGAATCTACAGGTTGTAAAATACCTTGCTGGAGCAATTTGTCCAGCTCAGCATCAATGTTGCCTTTGAGGGCGAAAGGTACCCTCCTAGGTGTAACCCTGATGGGCGTGATGGTTGGGTCTAACCGTAGCGAAACTGGAGGCCCCTTATAGGATCCAAGCTCTGAACTAAACACATCTGCAAACTCCTTCCAGACTTCTGCCAGGCTCAGCATTTGCAAATGGTACAGTCCAGTAACCTGGATTCCCAGAGCCTTGAACTAATCGAGTCCAATAAGACTCGTGCATTCACCCCCCACAACCAACACATCTAGGAGACCTTCAAAATCCTTGTGCTGTACCTTAAGGGTGGCCTCCCCCTTAACACACAGCTTAGAATTCTGTTTATTGGACCCGTGCCCCTCCTGGGTGACACGGGGCTGGGTTCAGGAGATTGTTAACGCCTCTTTGAGGGAGGGGTCCTTTCCGGCTCCCTGCAAGGAGGCAATTGTGTGCCCCCTCCTCAAGAAGCCTTCACTGGACCCAGCTGTATTAAACAACTACCGTCCCGTCTCCAATCTTCCCTTTATAGGGAAGGTTGTTGAGAAGGTGGTGTCACTCCAGCTCCAATGGTCCTTGGATGAGGCCGATTATCTGGACCCTCAACAGTCAGGATTCAGGCTCGGCTACTCCACGGAAACTGCTTTGTTCGCGCTGACGGATGATCTCTGGCGGGCCTGGGATAGGGGATTTTCCACTATCCTGGTGCTACTTGACCTCTCAGCGGCTTTCGATACCATTGACCATGGTATCCTTCTGCATCGACTGGAGGGGTTGGGGATTGGGGGCACTGTTTTGCAGTGGTTCACTTCCTACCTCACTGGTCAGTCGCAGTCAGTGTTGGTGGGGGGTCAGAGGTCGACCCCTAGGTTCCTCCCTTGCGGGGTCCCTCAGGGATCAGTCCTCTCCCCTCTGTTGTTTAATATCTACATGAAACCGCTGGGTGAGATCATCCGACAACACGGGGTGAGATATCATGCTGATGATACCCAGCTTTACATCTCCACCCCGTGTCATTTCAGTGAAGCAGCGGAAGTGATGTGCCGATGTCTGGAGGCTGTTAGGGTTTGGATGGGTGCCAACAGGCTCAAACTCAACCCCGACAAGACGGAGTGGCTATGGGTTCTGCCTCCCAAAGATAACTCAATCTATCCATCCATCAGCCTGGGGGGGAGCTTTTGACCCCCTCGGAGAAGGTCTGCAACTTGGGCGTCCTCCTCGATCCACAGCTAAATTTGGAACATCATTTTTTGGCTGTGGCGAGGAGGACATTTGCCCAGGTTCGCCTGGTGCACCAGTTGCGGCCCTATTTGGACCGGGAGTCTCTTCTCACAGTCACTCATGCCCTTATCACCTCGAGGCTCGACTACTGCAATGCTCTCTACATGGGGCTACCTTTGAAAAACATTCGGAGACTTCAGGTAATGCAGAATGCAGCCGCGCGAGCAGTGTTGGGCTTGCCCAGAAATGCCCACATTTCAGCATCACTTTCAAGCCATCTTCTCTGACCTGGTTTACCCTGAAATAGTTCTCCACCCTTGCAACATATGAGTCCCATCTTTCTGGGTGGGAGACATCAAATTTGGATATACGATCAGTCTTCGCCATCCTACAATTACAACCTTCACCACTTGCTCCTTTACTCTTTCTCTTGGGGAAAGGGTCTTTCAGCCGAACTCACCCTTCCGCGACACTGTACTGGCAGGCTGGGATGCTGATTTTGATGCCGTTTTCCCCTCTTCAGGACTTCTTTGGGTAAGTCTTTACAGCTTCTCTTTCTTCCGCTTGTAAATCATCAAACCCTCATCGCCAGTGTTAAGTCCTTTGATCATTGGTGAATGATGAAGACTCATTGTACAGTTAACAGCTCTTTATTCGTTTACAGCAGCGGTTCTCAACCTGTGGGTCGTGACCTCATTTGGGGTTGAACGACCATTTCATGGGGGTTGCCAAACAACGCAGTCCGCCATTTTTTTTACCCTTTTCCCCTTGGCCGGCGCAGGGGGCAGCACCGCGATGCGCGCGGCCGTGCATGTGCGATGCAGGCCATCGCGCCGTGCATGCGCGGTGCAGGTCGGGGTCGCGGCCTGAAAAAGGTTGAGAACCGCTGGTTTACAGCAACACCAACAAGTAGCAAGGCACGCAGGCCTCTCTTTATCTTCCCAGAGCCCCGGACAGAATGGCAACAAAAACGGAGTGCTTTTGCACCTTGTGCATGCGTGCAAGGCTGGCGCTGCTCAGTCTGGTCCTGGGCAACTTCTGCAATGCCCGGGACCATTACAACGTCTTGAGCCTGCTTTTGCAGACTCAGGACACAACATTATTGATCTTCGATGTTTTCTAAGAGAGGCAGATTGCACCCTAGAACAAAAATCTGTTGTTTTAGCTGTTAAGGACTAATTTTTTTCATTATGGTTTTTTTTCCATAACTTGCTTGGAAATTATTCTAGTGCTGTAATGAGAAACTAACCTCCTCATTATCTGAAAAAGAGAAATCCAGAATGAAATTGATTGATTGATTGATTGATTGATAATTGTCCATCTTTCATTTGTTTTGTTTTTTATATTGTATTCCAATATAAGTACTGCTAGGGAGTACTTATACTCTTGGGCTTTTGAATTCTAAATAAGTACAGTGTATTCTGTGTATCTTATACTTTATTCTGATTTATTTTCCATTTATTCTGATCAAATTATTCTGATCAAATTATCATGCAGAATAATATATTTGCATTATCTTAAAAGTCAGAATTATGACCAGACTGCAAGGCCCTTTGTCTCCAAATGAAATAAAATAGGCCACAATCTAGTAATACTGTGAAATCTTTGAGACTGCCAAGGTCTTTTGAGATTTTACTGTACATAAAAAGCTGATAGAAGTATTGATCAGAGGTATTTGCTAACTTATGTCACACTTTGTAAGCCATCTAGTTTAACACAGCCAGCCAACTGCATGGAAATTTGATAGACCTCTTGGTTTTCATCCTTTCTTTGCTCCAGTAAAACTATAATGAAACAATTTGGTGGGCAAACAGCATTTTAGGTAGGGTAAGTCTAATTTTCCACCTGTAAGATATGAATGAAGCTCTTGCCTTGGACTTCTTTGCACAAAAGAAAATAATACAGAAACTGCTGTTTCCAAATGTAAAGCACTGCAGTGGAGATTTTACAATAATAGAAAATGCAGCTAGGCAGCACACTTATTTTGCCAATGGCTTCAATTCAGTGTAGCCCCTAAACTTCTCCAACTCCATAATTCTATATAAAAATACTATGTGATAGCAGATTGTATTTTTGTTCTATGGAAAGGAAGCCTTGGTGGGTATTTATCATTTTCAACAGGGCATTTCACTCTCTGTGCCTTAAGGGAGAGACAAACTGGTGAAGTTATGGACACTCTTTGAAAATTTTGAGCAAAGTGCTTCTTGAACAAAGGTCATACTTGCATCTAGAAATTATTTACAATAATAAATTGTACAATAATAAATATTAAAATGCAATAATTAAACCAGGTTAAATAACATGAATGTTGTTATTTATTCTTATTGTTTACAGATCTAATGTAATGTGTGTGCTTAGGTGTTGAGTAAATAATTGAAGTAATATGTATCAGACAGAATTAGTTTTCCCATCATGGCTTGATTCCTGTTCATGAAATCCTCGTAAGTGGGAGAACGGAGATAAATCTATAATCTGACATATTAAAAATAATGAACACAGACATGTCAATAGTATATAGTTATGCAAAGTAGAAGTACATAAAAATCATAACTAATTAGTTATTATTACTAAGTTTACCTTACTAATTTCTATGGGACTCATTTTGTTTGATTTATTCTTTAATATGTCTTGCAAGATTGGGTTGATTTAATTTATTCCTTTTATTTTAAAGCATTAACACAATAATATGTGTCGTAACTTTAGGGTAATACTTTGTACATTTTTTTTTTCCAAAAGCAAAACTTCTGATTGTTTCACATGTAGTTATAGAAACCAAATTTTATGCTGGCATATTCAGTGAAATTTGAAAATAATTTCTAAAAAGATCCTTCATAACATTTTACCTTTTTTGAATTTTGTCTTCTTCACATTTAACTCCATTAATAGATAATAAATTATCTATTAATTCTCTAACTGCTCCTTCTGAGAAGTTTATAGCTTTTCTGAGTTTATCCGTTTTTCAGTTCTCCTGACAGTCCTTGTACATCAGGTCACATGGCTCTCCTAGTCCTCAAGGTGACTTTCCTTGTCAGCTTCCTTTTCAAACAGACTATGCTTTCAGTTGCAGTATTTCATATGCCTTCTTTTTTCTAAATGATAGCTCCATCTGTGCTTTACAAATTCTATATCTTTAAGTAACCAGCATGCCCATATGATGCCTGTCATGGAAAAATAATGCCAAGCTTTATATGAAGGGTAATACTTGATCCTTGTCTGAACAGCTATTTGCCAATGATGACAGGATTAAAGTAAACTTTTTTAAAAAGCTCTAAAAGCATAAAAATAATAAATATCATGGATGGAGATATGGCGTTAGTAAATAATTATGTAAATGAAGGCTATGTTTACACAAAAGTATTCAGTTTATTTTCCGCTTTTGCACAAAGCTTGTTGAGCAACACTATCACCAAAACCTAGACTTTATACAATCTCTGAAGCCACCCCAAACCAAAGAAACTAACCATGATTAACATTGAACAAGGGGAACCAGTTATGTTGAATAGTTCTGTTACTTGACCATTCACAATAATCTGCCCTGTTTGTTTCTGATATACTGCTAATATAGAATTAATAAACTGGTCCCCCATTCCCATCTTAACTATAAGTCTTTTCAAAAACAACCAGTTCAATCTGTCGAAGGCTTTTTCCGCATCCAAAAACATAAGAACTGCCGGCACCTGAATATGTTTATCCAGATGTTCTAGTATATTAACAAGTTGTCTAACATTAGTTTTCATCTGTCGCCCTTGTAAAAAACCAGTTTGATCCGGATGAATTATTTGAGTTAAAACTGTCATTAATCTATTAGCCAAAATTTTTGCAAAAATCTTGTAGTCAGTATTCAGCAAAGAAATAGGTCTAAAATTCTCCACTTTAACGTTATCTTTACCCTCTTTCGGAATCAAGGAGATATAAGCCGTTTTCCATGAAGGTGGTACCCGACCCCCCTCTTGAATATTTACAAATAGTTCTCTCATAGGTATAACCATTTCTTCCTGTAAAGACTTGTAATAGATCGCTGTAAAACCATCAGTTCCAGGAGATTTTCCCATTTTCAGTTGCTTAATTGCAGTAATAATTTCTTCTGATGTAATCAATGCATTTAATCTGTCTCTTTGATCCAATGTTACTTTCAAAACATTTTGATTTTCTAAAAAAGCATCTATCTCTTTCTCTTGAACCTTCTCTTCAGAATATAATTTAGTATAAAATTCTAAAAAAGCTTTTTTAATAATTTCTTGTTGAAATACTTCTTGCCCCTTATATTCTACCTTTTCAATTATACGAGATTTTTGTTTTTTCCTTAATGTGTAAGCCAACCATCTGCCAGGTTTATTAGCGTTAAAAAATGTATTGTGTTTAGCATATTGCAAGTTCCTGGCAACTTGGTCAGCCATCAACATATCAAATTGTTTCCGTAAAATCTTTAACCCTTCTTTAATATTACTATCATCTGGTTTCTTTATTAATAATAACTCCTTTTTCTTTATTTCCGCTTCTAACACTCTCCTTTTTTCCTCTTGTCCACGTCTATGCCTTACATTTAACTCAATTAAAATTCCGCGCATATGGGCCTTGCTAGAGTCCCACAGAGTTTCTATTGCCATTTCCCTATTCATATTTAACATAAAAAATTCCTTCATAGCCTTTTTACATTCTTCCACATTTGCCTCATATTTAAACAAATTTTCATTAATTCTCCAAGATCTTCTAGTAAACTGACCAGTGTTTAATTCCATCATAACCGGATAATGATCTGACAACACATTAGGTAAAATTTTAACCTTCTTTAAACTTAATATAAAATCACTAGTACCGGTAGTTAAAATAAAATCAGATGGGAATGGGGGATCAGTTTATTAACTCAATATCAGCAGTTTACCAGAAACAAAAAGGGCAGATTATTGTGAATGGACAATTAACAGATTCATTTAATATAGAGAAAGGCACCAGGCAGGGTTGTCCCCTATCCCCTTTACTGTTTGTGTTAACTTTAGAGGTTTTATTGAATAAGATCAGAGCTTCAGATGATTTAAAAGGAGTTCAGATTAGGCAACATGATTATAGATTATGCGCTTTTGCAGATGATTTACTTGTGACATTAACGCAACCAATACAGTCAGCTCAGAGGTTGATGGAAATTATACAAAGTTATGGAAGAGTATCAGGTTTTAAACTAAATATATCTAAGACAAAAATGCTGGTCAAAAATTTAGGTGATAAATTAAAACAGGATTTGGAAAGAATAATGGGGTGTGAGATAGTTAAGAAAGTTAAATATTTAGGAATTTATATTGAAGCGTCAAATGGGAAATTGTATAAGAATAATTATGAATCTTTATGGAGAACAGTACAATTAGAGTTGGAGAACTGGAAAAAATTACAATTATCAATGTTGGGAAGGATTGCTGCAGTTAAAATGAATGTATTGCCGAAATTTTTATTTCTATTTCAAATGTTACCAATACTTAAAAAGGATGGGAATTTGGAGGAGTGGCAGAAAGGTATTAATAGATTTATTTGGAATGGCAAGAAACCAAGGGTTAAATTAAAAATTATTCAAGATATAAGAGAAAGAGGTGGTTTGAAAGTGCCTAATTTTAAGCTATATTACTATGCAGCAGTTTTAGTAGCAATAAGTGATTGGATTAATGTAACTAATGAAAGAATATTGAATATAGAAGGGTACGGATTATTGTATGGGTTTCATGCGTATTTAGTTTATGGAAAAAAATTGGATAGGGGTTTTAAAGAACATTTAGTGAGAAATTCACTGTTGCGTGTCTGGAAAAAGTATTCTTATAAGTTAAATGATAAAATTCCTTTATGGACAATTCCCAGGCATGCAATAGAGAGCATAAATAGACAACAAATTCAGGATGTGGTACCCTATGAGAAGTTCTTAATTAAAGAAGGGAATAGCTTAGAATTGAAATCATTAGATAGATTAAGGGAAGAAGGAATAGCTCTTAATTGGTATTCATATATGCAACTTCAGGCTAGATGCCAAAAAGATATCAAAATGGGTTTTTCTTTAAAGGATGGAAAACTAATTCAACAAGTTAGAGATCAAAGAAGTATGCATATTAAAAGAATATATGATGTTTTAATTGAAATTGATTCTGGAAATGAACTAATTAAAGATTGTATGATTAAATGGGAAGGTAACTTTGGACATCCAATTACGATGGAAATCTGGAAAAGGATATGGGTGAAAAATGTAAAATTTACACAAGCTCAGCATTTAAGAGAAAATTTTTATAAAATGTTTTATAGATGGCATTTAGATCCAAAAAAATTATCACTTATGTATCCAAATATGCAACCTAAATGTTGGAGATGTGATTTTATGGATGCCACTTATTTTCATATCTGGTGGACTTGTAAAAAAATTAAGGCTTTTTGGATAAAAATATGGTGGATTCTTCAAAATATATTGAAAAAGCGTATTGAATTTTCACCACAGTTATTTTTATTAGGTATAATAAAAGACTGTACCACCGTAGAGACTAAACTGATTTTGAATTTGATTACGGCGGCAAGACTGTTGGTGGGTCAATATTGGAAGACATCGGAAATACCATCTATTGAAGAATGGACATATGGACATTAAAAGTTATGAATTTGGCTGAAATGGCAAAGATATCTGCATATTTGAAAGACCACTCAAATGAACAATTTTTGATGGACTGGAAAAAATGGATAGATTATATACAGAAGAAATATCAATTGAAGGAATTATATTTGTTTTATAGTTAAATAATTATGTATAAGTAGTTTAAGGGGGTTTCTTGCGTTTTTACCCTGTATTCACTTTGGGAAGCCTGGGGGGGGAGGGGGGAGGGTTTTAATAATAGTTATTTTATATTTTTTCAACTGTTTTGGGGAGTTCTTTTTTTTTCTCTTTATAGGTGGTAAGGGGTTGCTCGGGTGGCCTCTGGGCACCACATTTGTTGGAAGAAGAGGGAGGAGTGAAAGTCAGGCAGGTAGGAAGAAGGTAAGAGGGAGAGTGTAGGTGGGAGGAGAGGATGGAATTGGAGAAAGATTAAGTAGGTTGTTAGAGGGAAGATGAGGGGGATAGTTTTGTTTCAGAAAGATGTGGTGGGGAGGGGGTACCGAGCAGTTTTGGTTGATTGATTGCGAATTGTATAAGTATATAATTGTGTACAGTTGAACTGTTATTTTATTCTTTGTTAAAAATCTTATAAAAAACCAATAAAAATATTTTTTTAAAAAAAAGGGGGAACCAGTTATGCTACCAGTAGTAAGTGCTTAACTGATTACTGTAATGCATATTTGGTGTGAACATAGCCTAAAAATCAGAATAGTACTTTTGTTTCCCTAAGGCAGGCGTGAGGAATCTGTGGCCCTCATGGTTTCCATATATATTTTTATAATGCCTAAAACCCCTGCTGATTACAACTGCCAAAAATCTTTTTTATATATTTTTAGGATAGATGTGTTTGTGTGTGTGTGTGTGTGTGTGTGTGTGTGTGTGTGTGTGTGTGAGAGAGAGAGAGAGAGAGAGAGAGAGAGAGAGAGAGAGAGAGAGAGAGAGAGAGAGAGAGAGAGAGAGAGAGAGAGAGAGAGAGAGAGAGAGAGAGAGAGAGAGAGAGACTGTTAAAATTTTCTTAAATTAACCACCCTTACCCCATAATTTAAAAAAAAAAAAGCCAGTCTGGATCAGTATATAAGGATTGGTCCCTTCCAATCTCCATAATTTCTCTGCTCATTATAACTACCAGAGATAGGAAAGAAGCACATTCAGGCTTGCAAGGTTCTCTTATTATAGACCACGTGTATCCAATCTTTTGGCTTGCCTGGGCAGCATTGAATGAAGAGGAATTGTTTTGGGCCACATATAAAATACTGCATATAATGTAGTTAATGTATGTAGACAACAAAGTTCTTTATTTTTAAATGGGGCTGCATTACTAGCTGTCAAGGGCTGCATGCAGCCCATGGACTGCATGTTGGACATGTTTGCATGTTGGACATCTTCCAATAAAAGTAGTTTTTGACCTCCATAGTGACTGTTTCTTAATCTGGTCTCTAGAAGGCTGACTACATGAGAACTTCAATGATGTTTTAGATTGGCTTGGGATGGCTATCAGTGTTTCTAGAGATTTTATTTATTTCTTCTTCTTGTGCCATATCCGTTATCGGACATTGGCGATCATGTTGTTGATCCTGTTTTTATCAGCAGCCGCACGAAAAAGTGCTGCTGAGTTTTGCCAAACCAGTCCCTTAGATTTTGAAGCCACGATGTTCTTCTTCTGCCTGGACCTCGTTTGCCTTCAATCTTTCCCTGGAGGATTAAGTGGAGTATGCTGTATTTTTCTGGGTGTCGCATCACATGTACAAAATATTCTAATTTTTGTTTTTTAATTCTTTTGATGATTTCTCTTGGCTTTCCCAGGCGGCTTATCACCTCCTCATTTCTGATCTTGTCAACCCAGCTGATACTTTAACAGCCGCCTGTAAATTGATTTCTTCTCATTTTTTTCTTGCCAACCCCTTTCAATTCCTAATTCCTTGCTCTATTCAAAATATTTCCTTTACATCACTCATTGATTTCTCATATCCTTATTTTTTCTTTAGGCTCTCACACTGTTTTCCTGGTCCACATAAATGCTGAGTCTAAGTTAGCTCAGATTTCCAGATCTGAGCTTTCTGCTTTTCTTTTTTATTGAATAAAAACTGTTCTCATATGGTCTTCTAGTATTGAGGATAATGAATATTCTGATGACATATTCCATTCTTTTTTATCCATGATGAATTATTTTCCTCTATTCTTAACCTTTTACCTTGTGCTGATATCTATCTGACATTTCTTTATTACATATTGGAAACAAACAGTTTTAAAAATAGATTTCATTTTTAATCATATTGTTGTTGGCTGCTTTTAGTAAACAGTTCTTTTTAGCTATATTCACACAGAACATGCAATTAGAATCCTGACAATAATTGCTCCTTTAAAATTGTATTTTTTTCAAGCAGTTTTCCAACATGAATATAGACACGGGAAAAGCCAGATTTTCAGTGCTTTTTAGAAAACTAGGAAAATAGTATCTTTCAATTCTGGAGACCTCATCCTCAAGTCTATGGAAGAATTAGAACTAGAAGGTCACGCTTGTCACTGGTTTACATATCAACAAATGAAGAAAAGATTTAAACTAGACAAAAAAAGTCATGGTTTTGAGTTTGCTAAAAATGAATTAGAAATCTTACTGTGTGGTAGTGATGATCATAGAATTGCCAAGGTCTATAAAATGTTATTAAAATTGAATTTGGAAAATGAACATGTAAAACATTGTATGATCTAGTGGGCAAGGAATTTTGGGTATAATGTGATGCTTGAACAAAGGGAGAATATGGATAAAAGGTTTAAAATTCACATTAAATAAGTTAAAAGAAATGTTTTACAAAATTATGTATCACGTTATTTAACAACAGATAAGTTATCTAGAATGCATAAAGGTATTTCAAATGAATGTTGAAAATGTAAATGTAAAGAAGGGACGTTTTATCATTTACGGTGGACATGTGATAAGACAAAGAAATATTGGAGTAGTATTCATATATTAACGCAGAAAATTAGATTAGACCAGAAACAAGAGAGCAAAACTGAACTAGAACAAAAGTAAAAAAAAGAAAGAATATCAAGATGGCAAACCCACTAACATCTAACACATAGCAAAGGGACACCAACCAGCTGAATCTAAGGCCTGGGAGAAACACCAGGTTTTTATGGCCCTTCAGAATGACAACAAGGTGGCATGGTAGCAACATAGTACAAGGAACAAGTAAATGCATGTGATGTTGTCCTTGGATTGAATCTTAATTCAAAGTTGGATTTTTTCAAACCTAATTTGAGAAGAAGTATTCAGGACAAATTGTTAAAAATCACTGAGCATGCTGAAACAGAATAAATTGATCAGGTGAAGAACATAGAAGTAAAGAACAAATGCAGTTGTATCTACTTCTTAGAGATGCACTTGAATATTTCCTGAATTATTAGTAGTATCACCTATAGCTAAATTAGTTATACAACTTGTGGTTGCTCCACATACATCCATATAGCAGGGGTGTCAAACTGCCGACCTGCAGGCCGGATGCGTCACGCCTAAACTGTGCCCACCCCATTGCTGGCAATGGGAAAAAGTCAAGATACATCATGACATGTCACGTGAGGTCGCAAGTTTGGCATCCGTGATATAAAATAAAGAAGTTACCTTGATTGAAGACACTATTACCTGGACAAAGCAGCTGAAACATTTTTAAGTAGAACAGTGAAATAACATTTGGAAACAGCTCAGGCAGATGCCTCCCTAATTCACTGGAGTATAAAATAGGAAAGGATGTAAGGCAGAATCAGATTTGGAAAATTGTATTATTATGTACAATCTGAATAAACTAGTCTTAGCCTTCCTAGAGAAATTATATCTTAGGCAGATCTGCCTCATGTGGCTGGTATCATCAGCACCATCAGTTACCCTAGGTATCCTAAGTTATTCCATTCACATCTGAAAACCACCACAGCAGCATAAGTTGTAAATATAATAACAGTCCAAATTTTGGCAGGGAGTAATTTCACACATAGAGTTTTTCATATGATTAATTAAATATGACTTTATTGTGAAATGTCTTTTACAACTTTCCATAAAACAAGCAGCAGGATGTCTTTTCTTTAATCAGTAACAGCCTTAGTGTTATACATAATATAAAGTAAGATGAATGGAAGATAGACAGACAGATAGATGGGAGAAGACTTTATTTCAAGTGTCTGCAGATTTAAATTGTTGTTGTGTATTTGGTTCCCCTCCTTCGCCTTCTCCCCCGGTCCAAGTATGAAATTTTGTTCTGCAGTGCTGCCCAAGGTTATTGCTATGAACCTAGCAAAACTTTTATAGCCTGGAGAACAATTTTAATTTCTGTTAATATTTCTTTCAATATTCTGTGGCAGTTATGAACCCTTTAGTTTGTACAATAAGGACTTTTTTTACCCTCCTTTTGTAATTACAATAATTGATTACAAAAACATGCAGACAAATATTTTCTGAAAGTTCACAATTTAATCTCAATATGTGAATAGGGGATACTTTTCTACACTCTTTGTATACATAAATGCTTTAATTTCTTTATTTCACTGAAGAGAACAGAGGCACCAAAATTTCCTTTCAGGGTATAATTTTTTATATTTTATTTCAGATAAATAAGGGATCAGTTTTAAAATAAATGAGACTGAATAGTACTAATATTGAGGAAGACAAGTATTTTATTGCAAAATTTCAATTTCATTATTATTTTCTCATATTCTTGAAACTTCGCATCCTTTGTAGGAAGTAAACAATAGCATTCGGAATAACAGAATAAAAGAGTTGGACAGACCTTATTTCTAGTCCAACTCCCTATTCAAGCATTCCAGACAAATAGCTGTCCAGTTTCTTCTTAAAAACCTCCAGTGATGGAGCACCCACAACTTCTGAAGGCAAGATGTTCCACTGGTTAATTATTTTCACTGTTAGGAAATTTCTCCTCAGCTCTAGGTTGCTTCTCTCCTTAGTTAGTTTCTATTCATTGTTTTTTGTCTTGCCTTCTGGTGCTTTGGAAAATAGGCTGACCCCCTCTTATTTGTGGCAGCCCTTCAAATATTCAACCAAAAACATTCTCCAGCAAGGACTAATATAATAGCATGACCTAATAGAAAAGATTCTCTTTGGAAGGAAAACAATATTTTAACTCTTGAAAACACCTTCCCTGCATGCTGTTATCTTTAATATGTCCAGCTTTCTGAACCATTAGCAAAAGTCTAGCTAACAGTCAGCAAAGACAGCCTTGTGAAAATTGTATGACAAAATTATGTCATTGGCCTTATTCAATGTATTACCAAAATGATTTTATGATATTTCACAAGACAGTATATAAATCCACCCTCCCATGCTTTCTGCAATACGTCTCTTCTTAGAAATATACTTTTGGTTCCAGCATTTAGCATTTTAAAACACAGAAAGCTGTTATTTTATTATCCTGCCAGTAAGACTAAATCATCCAGCTATTACACACACAAGTATAAGAAGCTAGTTTCTGCAATCTGGCTGTTGTCATGGAAACTGATGTTGGAAGCCTACTGTTTTCTTACAACCATCACTTGGAGTATTATGGGATGTTATGCTGCCTCATTAGAACCATCTTCCATTACCATAGAAAGGAATGTTTATGGATTGCTAATCTGCGGTCTTACTGTTTTGAATTTCTCAAGACAATTTATTAAATTGAATGTCTGCAGTTAACTCAGTTTCTAATTGTCTTAGATTGCACATTTCCTTCAGACTTCCATTGTAAGGAGAAAACCTACAATCTAATCTTTGTTGCACCAACACTGCTCTTGCAACTTGCCCTTTTCACTTTTAATTTTTGCCCTCCTGAATGCAGTCCCTCCTACCTGGGAACCCAGAGTACAATCCACTACACACTGTCACATGTGTCAGAACTGTGTATATGTATAAAGATATAGGGTTTCAGTTGTAATGACACAACAGCTGTCTTGCCTAGTTTGATTGTCTCCATCCTCAGGATACTGCTAAATTTCTAAGTTCCTGACTAATGTGCTGTTTCAAATTAAAGCGTCTTCTAACTTAGCTTCTTTTATCCAGAATATATCAAATTTTAAATATTTTAAAGCTGTTGTGGCCACTTTGTTCCAATTTGATGAGTCCAATTCTATAGGAATTCCAGAAGTTGCATTGGCCTTTCTCTGTAAATTGATGAGTTAAGATGTACTGCCATTGTGGTAAAGTCTCATTGTATTAAAATTATGCAGACTGAGGAAGTGGGGACAAATTAAATATATTGTGCTGCTTTGTGCATGAAGGTGGATAGCAATTTTATTACAATTTACTAGTATATGTAGTGATAATAACTTTTTTCTGCTGAGAATGAGAAAAGACTACTCCATTTTATTTTTTCATTGTAAGGTGTTCAATTGCTAGTTGGTATTACATAAAACAGCAATGGGATTTTTTTTGTTATGTTTTATTTTGTTGTTTTAGTATTTTCTGCACAAAGAACAACATTAATTTGTGGAGCCATAAAAGAAAAAAGGAAATAAGAGTGTGCTCTTTCCAGCTGATATTGCTTGCCTTTACTTGAGTGAAATAAATGGTATGGGGCACTGATATTTTAAATCAAATGGACAGCCAGTGCTGATGTGAAACAAAGCAATGCATTTATCCAGATTCTTTAGATGTCTTTGGTTTCATTTAAAAAGGCACAAAAGCAGTAGGAATTTCAAACACAATTCCTGCAATGGCACTTATACTTTTGCAATGTACTGGCACAATTTTCTGAAGATTGTATTTTTTATTATAGCTGTGCACTAGAATTAGATTTACATGAACATTATTATTTGTCCATCTAAGCTACACACTTTGAAATGTGTAGTGTGTACCACATGTATTATAAATATTTATCTAGGTATTTATTAATATTAATATTAAAATTAATCCATAATCCATATACAGCACATTTGAAAAGAATATTACCATTTTGGTAGGTTCATATTTTAAATTATGTTACAAGTATTCAAGGTTGTGTATAATAGGCACCTTATTTGTCTATACTTATTAATCATCAAATACCTTTTTACCTCCATACATGCTGCATTTTAAGAGGAAATATGCTAAAAAACAGAAACAGTAGACACTGAATAACGTCTAATACAGGGGTGTCAAACTCAATTTCATTGAGGGCCACATCAGCATTGTGGTTGCCATTGGGGGGCCGGGTGGGTGTGGCTGGCATGGGCATGGCCTACTGGGTGGGCATGGCCAGTTCCATGTCACTCATGTCAGGGGCACCTGTGCGGGCCTGGACAGGAATGAGGCGCATCCGAGGGTGGGGAAGGGTGGTGGGACAGGGGGCGAGCATCAGGCTTCATCCACTGGAGGAGCCTCACTGAGCCTCAGGCTGTGCAGAGGGCCCCTGGACAGTGGCATGACTGCACAGAGCCCTGAGCAGCAGAGGTCAAGTGCCCAGCCCAGCCCTTAAGCTCCCACAGCATCAGGACCCCACAGCCCTGCCTAGCCTAGCCGTACTTCCCCGAGGGGGCGCCCAGCTGCACTTACCTCCTCCTCAGTGCTGCTGCTGCTATGCTCACTCTCCTTGGCTAGGTTGCTCATGGTGGGTGCAGGAAGACAAAGTGTGTGGGTCAGAGGGAGGCCCACTCCTCTCCATGCGAGGAAACCTGGCTTTGTAACCAAAGCATCCTCAGCAATAGGATGGGAGACCACCAGGGAGTGGCAAAAGGGCAACAGGGCTACTGGTGGCTAAGTGCTAAAGCAGGACTTCCCTCAGATCCTTCCTTCCTTCCTTCCTTCCTCTCTCCCTCCCTCCCTTCTCTCCTTTCTTTCTTTCTTTCCTTCCTTCCTTCCTTCCTTCTCTTTCCTTCTTTCCTTCCTTCCTCCCTCCCCTTCTTCCTTGCTTCCCTCCTTTTCATTCCCATCTCCTTCCTTCCTTCCCTTACTTTTTTCTTGTTTCCCTCCCCTCCTTCCTTCTTTCCTTATCTCTGTGCCCAGGAAGGGATGAGGGGAGGGGGAGAGGTTGGCAGCACTTCTCTCAAAGAATAAGAGTTGGAAGAGACCTTTGAGGTCTTTAGTCCAAGCTCCTGCTCAAGCAGGGGACATATACCATTCCAGACAATGGAATATCCAATGTCTACTAAAAGTCTCCAGTGATGGAGCATCCACAACTTCTGAAGGCAAGCCTTTTCACTGGTTAGTTGTTTTCACAAGTCCTTAGTTCTAGGCTGGTTTTCTTCTTGATTAGTTTCCATCTATTATTTACCTTCTGATGCTTTAGAAAATAGGTTGACCCCTTCTTCTCTGTGGCAGCCCATCAAATATTGGAACACTGCTATCATGTCACCACCCCTAGTCCTTTTCACTAAGCTAGACATACCCAATTCCCACAAACATTTGTTATATGTTTTAGCCTCCAGCCCCCTAATCATCTATGTTTACTTTTATGTATTCGGTTCTTAGGCATTAGACAAAGACACATGATGAACAAGTAATCTCTTTATTGATCTTCTCCTTACAACCAAGCAAAAGCCAAAAGGCACGGAGACTTTTATAGAGTCCTGAACCCGCACAGTGTCAGCCAATAAGAAGCTGGTTGTTTTCGTGCCTTGTGCATGTGCACAAGACTGGCGATAGCCAGTCTGGTCCCAGGCAGCTTTTGGTCTGCCTGGGACTGTTTGCAACATTTCTGAGCCTCTGAATACTTCAACAGACTCAGGACACAACACCCCTCCCCCCTAGATAAAATACACCTTTCCTGTACACAAAGATATATTTGTTCAAGGGGCAGGGAGTAGTGGAATTACAATGGCCTTCACACAGGCAGAACACGTGTACACGATAATTATTTTAACTAAACAAAAATACACCCACAATCATATATTGTAACTAACACTCTGTACTGAGTGTTAGTCAGCATCCTGTTCCAGACCAGCAAGGTTCCCTTTTGCTTGACAGAAACCTCACATAGTCTCCAAGATGTTTGGGTGGGCACTTGGCCTGCTGTGACCTTCTAATGGCCAGTGGGTGTGCCTGGCCTACCTGCTTGCCTACCAGGCTAGGCAGACCAGGACTTTGGTGTCCCAAGGACCCAGGTGACCCACCCAGCTGCTGACTGCCTGGACCTGACCCAAGCCAGAGTTCCTTGGAAGGGTGGAAGTCCCCAAGTCCACAATGGACTCCTCTTGGGAGAACTGTCCCTTGAGCCCAAGGACAGCAGCTGAAATAGCCTGAGTGGCGGAAGTGCCCCAGTACTCCATAGCCCCCGCACATGTGCCGGAGGTGCCAGAGTCAGGAGCCGCCTCCATGGCAAACCCCCTTTCAAGAGACTTCCTTTTTGGAGCAATAACTGAACTGTGAGAGTGCCCCTGGTGAAATTCCCTGTCTGGGGCTGTGTTTGAGTTGTGTGGATACCCCCGGTGCGACTCTCTGTCTAGAGCACTATCTGATGTATTTGGATTATGTGGGTACCCCCAGTGCAACTTCCTGTCTGGAGCAATGACTGATTGCGGGATGACCCCCTTTCTGGGGAATTCCTGTTCAGAGCATTTGCGGAACCTTGAGATGACCCCTGAACAGCCTCAGCGGCAGTCTCAGCAGCTTGTGAGACACTACTAGAACTGGGAAACTGTGAACCAGAATGCAGATTATGGTCCTCCTCCCCCCCCAGAGCAGAGCCAGGAGCGGAAGCATGGCTGTTCAGCCTCCAGCGCAGTTGATCGGATGACACATCCATCATCCAAGGTCACTTCATATGACAGTGGCCCAGAGACCTTGCATACCACTGCTGTGACCCAGAGATGTCCAGGCCCATAGTTCCTTGCCCAGACCAGATCACCCACCTGAAGTCTCCTAGGTGCCCGTGGATGTGACACCTGTGAAGCCACCCGGTCTGGGTGCAACCTGTCCAGTTTTGTGATGAGGCGGCGACCCCAGCGGAGTTCTGCTGGGCTCTTCCCTGTGGCTGTGCAAGGTGTGGTGCGGTGTGCAAGAAGGAAATCTGCTAACCTATGATGCCAGTTACCATAAGTCAGTTTCTTAAGAGCATCTTTGGTAGTGAGCACCATCCTCTCTGCTTGGCCATTGGAAGATGGGTGGAAGGGAGCAGACGTAGTATGCTGAATCACATTGGTTTGAAGAAAAGCCTGGAACTCAAAAGAGGTAAATTGGGGACTATTATCTGAAACTAGGACATCTGGAAGTCCATGTGAGGCAAAAATTTCTCTCAACACCTGGATGGTCCTGGCAGTAGTAGTGGAGGAAACAGGAACAACCTCTAGCCACTTGGAATAGCTATCAACGAGGAGGAAGAATTGCCCCTGAAAGGGCCCAGCATAATCTATATGTACCCTTGACCAAGGGGTTTATGTTTCCTCCCACCTATGTACTGGGGCCTGGGGCATTTCAGGCTGTGACTGTTGGCACACTTGGCACCCATGCACCTGGGCCTCGATGTCTTTATCGAGCCCAGGCCACCAGAGATGACTGCACGCAAGTACTTTCATCCTTACTATTCCTGGATGTCCCTCATGCAGAGAGAGAAAGACTCTAGACCTCAATGAGGCTGGGATGACTACCCTACTACCCTATAACAGGCACCCTTTGAACATAGAAAGCTCATGCTTCCTTTGCCAGAAGCTTTGAAACTCCGTATTTGGACACACGTCAGGCCATTCTGACAAGACCCATGTCAGCACATGTGTGAGCGTGTGATCAGTGGCAGTTTCTGCAGCCACATCCCTAGCATTGAGGGGAGATTCAGGCAACTCCTGAATGGACAGAATGTTAATAGCAGGAGCAGGATCTACCTCTATTTGTTTGAGAGGTAATCTGCTGAGACTGTCTGCATGGCCTATCTCTTTTCCAGGTTTGTGAATGAGTGTGTAATCATATGCTGACCATCTCAGCATACGTGGAGAAATATGTGGTGTCTGTCTGTTAGTTGTAAACAAACCCAGCAGAGGCTTATGGTCTGTGTAGACCGTGAAGTGGCGGCCCTATAAGAAATCATGAAATTTCTTAATGCCAGCCACTTCTCTATCAATCTGAGCATAATTCCGCTCTGCAGATGACAGAGTCCTTGAATAGTATGCTACAGGGACTTGTGTCCCATCAGCCTTCAGGTGGCTAAGTACTGCTCCCACCCCATAAGGAGATGCATCGCACGCGATGCACACAAGCAGTTGCTCATTGAAATGTGCTAATACAGCATTTGAAGAGAGCAAGGCCTTAACCTCATTGAAACTCCTTTCATGGACTTTAGTCCACTGCCATGGAGCCTGCTTGTCTAAGAGCCAGTATAAGGGCTCTGCCACTGCAGCCTTATGTGGGAGAAATGTGTGATAGAAATTTAAGAGCCCCAAGAAACCTTGCAGCTCACTCTTGGACTTGGGACTTGGGGCCTGCTGAATTGCTTGAAGCTTGGATTCAGCAGGGTGGATACCTTGAGCATCAATCCTGAAGCCTAAGAAGTCAGTAGAAGTTACTCCTATTTTGCATTTGTCTTGCTTCAATTTAAGGCCTGCTTGGCGGAAACGAAGCAAGACATCCCTTAATCTTTCTGCTAGATTTTGAGATGACTCCCCAGCAAATGAGGACATCATCGAAGTAGGGACAGACCCCAGGAATACCATGAAGTGTGCGTTCCATGACACTTTGAAATGTGCCAAGGGCTACATTAACTCCAAACAGCAGTCTTTTAACCTTAAAGGCCCCTCTATGTGTTACAATCATTTGGGCCTCTGCAACTGCCTCATCAACAGGTAGCTGTTGATAGGCCTGTGCCAAATCAAGTTTTGCAAAAAGGTGCCCCCCTTTGAGGGAGGCCAGAATGTGGCTAACCACAGGCACTGGATATGCGTGCTATTGCAACACTTTATTCAGTGTGCACTTATAGTCTGTGCATGTGCGGACTTCTCCATTACCCTTTAAAGGCATTACAGTGGGGGTTTCCCATGGACTAGAGTCCACAGGCTCTAAGATGCCCTGCTGGAGCAGCTTGTCCAGCTCTGCATCTATCTTGCTTTTGAGGGCAAAAGGCACCCTTCTAGGCTTGATCCTGATGGGCGTGATAGTTGGGTCTAAACGTAATGCAATGGGAAGCCTCTTGTAAGAGCCAAGCTCTGAGCTAAACACATCAGCAAACTCCTTGCAGACTTCTGCAAGGCCCAACATTTGCGGGCTGTGAAGCCCAGTCACTTGGATTCCAAGGGCCTCGAAGCAATCAAGTCCAATAAGACTTGTGCATTCATCCCCAACTACCATCACATCTAGGAGGCCCTCAAAAGCCCTACGCTGCACTTTGAGCATAGCCTCTCCTTTCACACTGACTTTGGAATTCTGGAAGTCAGTGAGGATTAAATTCGATGGCCTCAGTTTAACTCAAAGGCCACTACTGCTACAAATCCTTTTTAAGGTGTCAAGTGAAATGATTGATAGAGCGGACCCTGTGTCCCGCTCCATCAATAAGGGAACCCCTTGCAATTTCACGTCAATGCAAAGTTTTTTCTTAAGGGGCTTGTGTGTCCCTGTCCTCAGAATACTCCTGCACAATGCACAGAAACCCACTCTGTGTTGGCTGGGGACCTGGTACCTTTCTGAAGCAATTCTTCCCAAGGTTGGACCTTCTGGCAACCCAAACAGACAGAGTCAATGTGGCCTTGCCTGCCACATGCCCGGCAAATGGCGGAGCGGAATCTGCAGTCGCTTGTGGCATCCTCCGCACCCGAAGCACTGAGGAGATGCTGGGGCCTTGTCTGGACGTCTCTTCGGCCTTCTTTCTGCTGGCTGGTGAAGTCTGTCCACCTCCTCTTCAGGATCCGCTTCTGAATCTTCTCGAGCATCCTCTTGATGGACAGTCACGGTGGCTGGAGGGTTCCTGGTGAGCCGCAAAGCCTTCTCAGTGCTGCCTGCTGCTTTTTCAGCTGCAACCTCTCTTAAGGCATCTTGAAACGATACTTCTTCTTTTGCAAAGATCTTCTGTTGCAGTTCTCTACTTCATAGGCCACACACGAAACGATCTTGCAGCCTCTCTTCCAGGCCCTTGAACTCACAAGGCCTGGCCACTTGTCTTAAGGCAGCGATGAAGTCTGCAGCAGATTCACCCAGCCTCTGGGCCCTCTGCTCGAACGCGTGCCTCCAAGCGATGACAGACAATTTAGGCTGGAAATGTTCCTTCAGCATCTTCTTCAAGTCAGTGTATGTTACCGACTCTAGAAGTGCAGGGGCCACCGGATTTTCAGCAATGTCGAATGCTTCCTGGCCATAGGCGCACAGAAGAGTTGCCGCTTTCAGGCCATCTTCCCTGATTTGATTCACTCTAAAGTAGTTCTCCACCCTTGCGACATACGAATTCCATCTCTGAAGATGGCTGGACTGTGAGTTTAAGAATATGTTGTTTGGATTGAAATGCTTTGACAGGAATTTGTCAGATGTCCAGTCTAAACTGTTGACTACTACAGATTCCCTTTGGACAGTTCCTTGCAGCTGTGGCCTTCTAGCCAATCCAAATCTACCCAAGTAAATCTGTACAAGGTATTCAAAAAGAGCACTTCCTTTAAGCTCTGTGTTAAACTGAACAAAGCATCCTTCATTTTAAGCATTATAGCACTATATTATTTAAAGCTTTCACAGCTACCTTAAAGACTGTCTAAATATGTTCAGTCCAGCATCAGATTCAGTAGAAACAGTTCAGTTGAAAACTAGGGCTATGCAAATCCTATTAAAGCAGCTATGTCTTTTAATAGACTCAGGCAATTATCTCTAAAGCAATATTCAGTAGCTTTCAAAGTACCCATCAGAGCAGTGTTTTTCAAACTTGGAAACTTTATTCCATATTATTCCATACCAGGATTTCCAGCCACCAAAGAATAATGAAGCTGCTTTAATGCTTGACTGCGGATGTGTTGTTCATGCTTACATATTTATCAAGTCGTCTAATGACTAGTCTGGAACTAGATATGATTCTGTAATCTTTTGAAACAAATATTTTGTGGACACTGGGAGTGAGATGAGCAGTATCTACATTTGATAAACAAACAAACAAACAAACAAACAAGTAAGTAAATAAGTAAGTAAGTAAGTAAGTAAGTAAGTAAGTAAGTAAGTAAGTAAGTAAGTAAGAATTTACAGAATTCTAGCAGGCATATAACTGAGGGAAGATTTAAAAGCTTTCCAAAAGCTTTTAACATTTCTAAGTGGGATGCTATAAATAATAACAAATTTGATCAGAGTTGGTCTGTAAACAAATGTTCAGATATAAAACTGTACAATGCAAAGTCCTAGTGACATTCCTAGTGCAATTTTATTTGCTTTCTTTGGTTCAAACTTTCATTCAGGTTAACCAGGTAGCAAAGAATTGTAAGAACTAAAGAACACTGACTTCCCTCCATCTCTTGTTAATATTAAGCCAATGTATAATCCAACCAGATTATAGTATAATGATTTGTGTAGATTTTGTCCTATTGACGCTCCTATTTAACTAGTTTGTGAATTGAGCTGTTAAAGTGAACACCCAGGAGGAAATCAAGCACAGCCCACAGTTAGAATGAAGCATAAAATACATAGAAATAAAGAAAAAGTTTGTATGAACAATCAGGCATACAAGAAATTAAGTTGGGACACTAGATGCAACATCTGTTTAGAAAAAAGCAATAATGAGGATCTGTTGGGGGGATGGACTCCTGAACTTTAATTATGTCTGCATCACTTTTAGTTAATGAGCCATCTCCTTATATGGATCAATAGTTTTCACAAGAGCCATCTTTATTTCTCTCCAAGGCTGTAATGGCTGAGTGAGGAAGAATAATACAGCCAGAGCTTAATTTATTTATGCTGCCAGAGCAATCACCCAGCCCTGTCAAAAAAGGAAACTTCTTTTAAAGCTGAGCAAGAAATCAGTTTCTCCAGCACAGAGAAACTGCTGTGACAGATACAATAGTGAAACTGCTCTGCATGCATTCTTGTTTTGTCTGCAATGGCATTGTTTAAACCATATCTCTGGGTTTAAAGGAAGACAAACATTCTTCCTATCAGTCAATTTTTCCAATTTTTCTGTATCAAAGGGGATCTATAGAAATTGGGAACCATGAAGTACAACTAACAAGAGCCACCAATGGTCTGCCTCACGTCCCAAGACACTAAATAATTATCTCCTGGAAAGCCACCAATACATCTTGAGGACAGTCACCCTTTCTTGTTTTGCTTTTCAACAGTTTATATTTAACAGCTTATCATCTAATGTGATTGAGCACTATTAAGTCCCCTTGAAATACACCCATATCTCTGGATTTTTGTGAAATCCTTTTAATAAGATCCTGGTTCAAGTCTTTGTACTTAATTGGACTCGCATAGCTGACCAAGAAGAAATAAGTAAATAATCTAAAGCAGGGCTTTATGCGGGTTTTCTCCCGCATAAAATTGGAAAACCTCAGAAAACAAATATCGTACCTCTACGGGGAGGAAATCCACCATCTGACCAGGACCTATGAAAAACTCAAAGTCCAAAGAGCTTCCATTTTATGTGACCTCGCATTCCAATGCAACTGCCGAGATCAAAATTTAATCCCCACATGCTTCCAATTGAAATTCCACTCCAAATCTGCAGCCACCAAACGCATCCTGAAAAGAACAAAATTGGCCCTAATCAGAAATGAACTTCACACAAAAAGATTCCTCCTAGACCGAATCAACAAATATCTCCTCACACTTCACCTCAAACTCAGCAACAAGATCCAACCCGCACTTTGGGACAAATCCAAACAACTCGCTGTCTGGAGAGCCAAAACACAGACCACCCTCAAGACAGACACATACACCAACAAACTCCGAAGACTACAAGAACGCCAGAAAAAAAACCCCTCCCTCACAGCCACACATGAAACAAACAGTGCATAACATCTCAGATAGGATCCTCACCAAAGCCGAAACCAATGTCCTTTCCAAAGGATTCAACTTTGCAATCGCTCCCAAACACATCCCCACTGAAACCATTATATGCGGAGTTGAAACCAGCCTGACCAAAATCAACCCCGACGACACTAACAGAATCAGACTCGAAATCACCAACATCCTCTGCACCAGAAAGCCACCCAAAAGCAACTTACCCAAAGAGGAACAGACAGCACTACTTAACCTGAAAGAAGAAACCAGCATAATAATCCTACCAGCAGACAAGGGCAATGCCACGGTGGTCATGAATACATCTGACTACCAAACCAAATTAACCAACTTACTCAAAGACTCCACATACAAACCCCTAAACACAGATCCCACCACCTACATGGAAAAAACCACTAGATCCAAAATAAAAGCCTCCCCCATTCGCGAAGAGATCCAGCAAAGAATCATTCCCAGAGAGAAATCATCCAGATGCCCTAAGCTCTATGGTCTCCCCAAGATACATAAAGAAGGAACCCCACTTAGACCCATAGTCAGCTCCATAGACTCACCTCTACAAAACCTAGCCAAATTTCTCGCCAAACAACTACAGCCCTATGCAGAATCCATCACCTCACACGTAAAAAATTCATTCCAGTTCATAGAGATCATAAAGAAACAAACTTACAGCCCAGGGACCTACTTGTGAGCTTCGATGTCATATCCCTCTTCACCCAAGTGCCAATCAAAGAAGCCTCGACAACTATCCAAAACAAAAATAACCCTCCCAAACACATCCTAGATCTGACCAACCACTGCCTATCCAGCACATACTTCATCTATAATGGACAAAAATACAAACAAATAGAAGGATCACCCATGGGATCACCCCTCTTACCTGTCATTGCAAACCTCTACATGGAACACTTTGAAACTCAAGCTCTAGAAAAATCTGATCACAAACTCTGGCTCAGATACGTAGATGACACCTTCATAATCTGGCCACATGGGAAGGAAAAACTGGACAACTTCCTCACACACCTCAACAGCCTACACCCCAAAATACAGTTCACCATGGAAACAGAAGCTAATAACCAACTTCCCTTCCTGGATGTCTTAGTCTACAAGAAATACAATGGCTCCCTAGGACACACCATCTACCAGAAGAAAACACACACAAACTGCTATCTGCACGTTCTCTCACACCACCACCCAGCACAGATCAACTCCGTAGCCAAGACACTCATCTCCAGAACAAAATGCTTAGCTGACGAACAACACCTAAAACACTCTCACTAATGTACTAACATCCAATGGATTCCAAAGAAATAGGATTACCAACCTAATCCAAAAATAAACCCCCACTAAAATCCAAGACAGAGAACAAGAAAATAGCAAAGCCCTCCTCCCATACATAAAAGGTACCACAGACAGAATCAGCAAGATCCTCCACAAACACAACACAAACAGAAAAATATCCACCATCCTAAGAAACCCCAATGACAAAATTAAGTTAGAAAATCAAGGAGTATATGAAATCCTATGCACCGCTTGCCCCACCACATACATTGGACAAACCAACAGAAGAATAAGTGCACGCATTGAAGAACACAAGAACTCAGTCAAAAAAGAGGAACCAACTTCTTCCCTGGTCCAACACCTTAAAGCCACAGGACATGAAATTGACTTTAAAAAGACCAGAACTATCACCAAAACAGAACATTTTAATAACAGAATAATCAGAGAAGCCATCGAGATAGAAAAATGCCCACACAGCATCAATAAATGAGATGATACCTCCCACCTACCAGCCATTTGGAAACCCGCCCTTATTGACAAATGAGACCCTAACACAAAGAATGACACCAGACCCACACTCACAAAAACCACACAGGATGTCAGTACCACACATCCATGTAAAAAGCAAACCCAAACCCAACCGATGATGAGGCATGACCACAAACCAGAAGCCAGACCACAACTGCATCATTAGCCACTTTAAACCCCTCCAATCCATACATGAAGCAAACTGACACCCACCATGAAGATGAGGCATGACCATGAATTCGAAGCCAAACAACAGCAACGCAGCTCACCATCTCAAATCCCCCTGCAACTCAGACTAACCTGAGCACAACAAAGCCCCCACCCAAACAGAACACTCCCCCAGCCAATCAGAGCACAGCCAACCCCCCATCCAATCAGAGCACAGCCAATCCCCTAACCAATCAGAACACACCTCCACCCAATCAGAACACAGCCAAGCTCCCACCCAATCAGTTCATACCCCCACTGGCAGTTAAAAGGAAGAAACAGCTACAATCACACATTGCTCCTAGAAGCACAAAGCCAAAAACTCCAGCCTGAAGATGATGAATGAGACTTCGTCGAAATGTCGCCAAGACACTTCCAATTTTACATGGGAGAAAACCCAAATAACCAAAGACCTACATACAAACAAATACATGTATGTATGTATGTATTTATGCAGGTCTTGCCATATTCAGGTCTTTTCCTGTGTTAGATTGAGTGTATCTTGGCGACGTTTCGACGAGGTCCCACTCATCATCTTCAGGCTGGAGTCTTCGGCTTCATGCTTGTGCAAGCAAAGTGTGCCATCTCTCTATAAATATTGGTGGGGGTGTGTGGAGTGCTGGCTTAGTTGCTGTAGGTGGGTTGGCTGGCTGTGTTGGAGTTATTGTTTGCGGATTGTTCGGCTGTTTCCTAACATTCTGAGTAGCTGAGGTGCTGGCTGTGTGCCCATTAGTCTTTTGTGTTGTAACAACCTGGGTAAAGGGCTGTGTGGTGACATCCTGAGTTCTAGTGTAGTGATATCCTGAGTTCTGTGTTGCAACATCCTGGATGGTTGGCTGTGTTGTAACATCCTGAGCTTTAGCATTGTAACCTCCTGAGTTCTGTGATGTGATGTCCGGAGCAGAAGGCTTTGATGTAATATACCGGGCTTTGGTTTGGCTCTCAGTTTGCGATCTAGCTCTGTGTTCATGGTGTGTGTCCGTTTGCTTTTTGTGGGGGTCAGAGGGAAGGAACCAAACTAATCTCCAAAACTGAACACCAGAACAAGAGAATAATTATGGAAGCAATCAAAATAGAGAAACACCCCCACAACATGAATAAATGTGACGATACCTCCTGCCTACCCGACATCTGGAAGCTACCCCTAATCAACAAACGAGTCCTAGCCATGAAAACTGACTCCAGACCCAGAACAACACAGTACGCCACCACCATTCACCCTCACCAGACCCAAACGCAAGGCCAAACCCATCCCTCAGACGAAATGTAACCATCATCCAGAAGCCAAACCACGACGACATCACCAGCTGATGCACCCCCCTCCGACCCCCACACAACAGCCCAGATTGTAAAATTATAAACCAATTGCTAATTATTGTAATCCACAAGTTACACAATTCTTTTTTAAATATCTCTTTTGTTTTTCAAATAAACAAAATAACACTAATTGACATGCTGCCCTAGAAGCTTAATTCTTTACATTGATTAGCTGTTTCTTTACTATGAGGGACATAAATAAAGATAGAAACCAAAGATTCCTTCTTCATTCTATTATTTGTCTCTGTATTGCTTTCCCCTGCTTGGAAGACTAATAATCTTCCAAGCAGGGGAATCTTGGAATCCCGAGAGGTGGCATGCTCAAAAAAAGGGGTTATGGAGGTTTTTAAGTAGGGGTTTTAAATGTTTTTAAGGGGTTCCAGGGAGGGGGGTGGTAAGATTAGTAATGGAGTAGGCCTGGGGGAGGTCTTTGGTATAGGGGAGGGTTAGGGGGAGGGAATAGGGAGGAGGAGAAACATGGGCCAGGCAATGGGTGGGACCGGAACCACGAGGGTGCGGATTATGGAGGGGGCAGAGGTGATTCTATTCCCATCGGCTCTGTAAGTGGGAGGGGCAGATACAGCGGGAGCAGGGGGCCATATTCGTTTATGGGAGCGCGTCCCCGCTATCTTCAAGCGGTGCCGCGCTCTGACCCCCATGGCTCTACTTGTGATCTGGGCTGTTTAGAGCCAAAGGGCCCGGGCTTTACTGGTATTGTGCAATGCCAGGTCTGTGGTAAATAAGGCCCCCTTGATACAAGACCTAATTATGGACGGGGCCACAGACCTGGCGGATATTACGGAGACCTGGTTGGGTCCAGAGGGAGGTGTCCCTCTGGTGGAAATGTGCCCTCCTGGCTTCCTTGCATTTCATCAGCCGAGAACTCAGGGCAGGGTTGGGGGAGTGGCAGTTGTGATTAGGGAAGGTCTCAAGCCAAGAGAGGTCACTGTTCCTCAGACAGCAGGCTGTGAATCCCTCCTTGTGAGGTGGGACTTCGGGGGTCCGAGGGTTGTGTTGCTCACGTCAACCGCCCTGCCCGAGCTCCTGGGCGTCATCGCGGCAGTGGCGGTTGAGGTCCCCAGGCTGGTAGTCATGGGTGACTTCAATCTGCCGTCAGCTGGCGAGGCGTCTGGGGAGGTTCGGGAGTTCATGGCTTCCATGACGGCCATGGACCTGACCCAGGAAATTCAAGGTCCCACTCACACGGGGGGGAACACGCTTGACCTGGTTTTTGTCTCTGGTCAGTGTTTGAGTGATCTGGATATGGGAAATATAGCTATTACTCCTTTGTCATGGTCCGATCACTCTCTCCTATGCTTGGACTTTCTGACCGCCACCCCCCGCCGCAGGGAGGTGGAACCAATTATTTGGTACCGCCCCAGGTGACTGATGGAACCCGACAGGTTCCAGATGGAGCTTGGGCCAATACCGGAGGCTCTAACACACAACTCGGTCGGGGCGCTGGTAGCAGCCTGGGATAGGGCTGCTGCTGGTGCCTTGGATCGGGTTGTGCCTTTGCGGCCTCTGAGCCGGCGTGGTTCTCAATCGGCTCCCTGGTTCAACGGGGAACTGAGGAAGATGAAGCGCCGGAAAAGACGCCTAGAGAGCAGTTGGAGGGCGAGCCACTCTGAGTCTGACCGAACACAGGTAAGAGACCATATTAGGACTTACCTAGTGGCAATAAGGGCAGAGAAGTGTTCTTATGTCACTGCCCTTATTGCGTCATCAGATAATCGCCCAGCCTCCCTGTTTAGGGTAACCCGCTGCCTCCTTCAACGGGAGGTGAGGGGGGATCCCTTGGAGGGAAGAGCTGAGGATTTTGTGCAATATCTGCATGACAAAATCGCTCAGATTCGGGAAGGCTTTAACTTCGATGAAGGGGGTCCAGCAGGAGTGGCTGAGGCCGGTCTTGAGACTGTTACTTGGGCTGAGTTTGCCTTCGTGACACCGAATGACTTGGACAGGTTGCTGGGAGGTCTTAGAGCAACCACATGTTTATTGGACCCGTGTCCCTCCTGGTTGGTACTGGCCTCCAGTGAGGTGACGTGAGACTGGCTTTAGGCGATTACCAATGCTTCGTTGAGTGAGGGTGTCTTTCCCGCCGCCCTGAAAGAGGCGATGGTGCGACCTCTCCTCAAGAAGCCCATCTTGGACCCCGCTGTTTTATCCAACTACCGTCCTGTCTCCAACCTTCACTTCGTTGCGAAGGTTATTGAGAGTGTGGTTGCTCGACACTTCTCTCAGCACCTGGAGGAATCATCTTATCTGGATCCACTCCAGTCAGGCTTCAGGCCGGGTTACAGTACGGAAACAGCTTTGGTCGCATTGGTGGATGGATGATCTCTGGCAGGCCCGGGACAGGGGCTGTTCCTCTGTCCTGGTGCTATTGGACCTCTCAGCGGCTTTTGATACCATCGACCATGGTATTATGCTGCGCCGGTTGGAGGGGCTGGGCATAGGGGGCACCGTTTTTCGGTGGTTCTCCTCCTTCCTCTCTGGCCAGACGCAGTTTGTGTTGACAGGGGGTCAGAGGTCGACCCTGAGGCCCCTTGACTGTGGGGTGCCTCAGGGGTCGGTCCTCTCGCCCTTGTTGTTCAACATTTATGTGAAGCAGCTGGGTGAGATACTCAGCTGTACATTTCCACCCCGAACCACCCAATTGAAGCCCTTGACGTACTGACCCAGTGCCTAGAGGCCATGCGGATCTGGATGGGGAAGAACGGTCTCAAGCTCAACCCATCCAAGACCGAGTGGCTGTGGTTACCGTTGTCCCGGTATAGTCAGCTGACTCCATCGCTGTCTATTGGGGGCAAGTCAGTGGCCCCCTCGGGAGGGGCTCGCAACTTGGGAGTCCTCCTGGATTCACGGCTGTCCCTTGAGGACCATCTGACGGCCATAGCCGGGAGGATGTTTTACCAGATTCGTTTGGTATGCCAGTTGCGTCCCTTCCTGGATCGGGACGTGCTATGCACGGTCACTCATGCCTTCGTCACTTCCAGACTGGACTATTGCAATGCTCTCTACATGGGGCTCCCCTTGAAGTGCACGCGGAGGCTCCAACTGGCACAGAATGCGGCCACGCGGGTGGTGGTAGGGGCACCCTGGCGGGCACGAACGGCCCTCATCCTGCGCGAGCTGCACTGGTTGCCGGTGGTCTTCCGGGTGCGCTTCAAGGTACTGGTTATCACCTTTAAAGCACTCCATGGCATAGGACCCAGTTATTTACAGGACCGCCTACTGCCAGTAAATACCTCCCACCGACCAGTTCGCTCCCACAGAGAGGGCCTCCTCAGGGTGCCATCGGCTAAGCCGTGTTGGCTGGTGGCACCCAGGGGGAGAGCCTTTTCTGTGGGGGCTCCGACGATGTGGAATGAGCTCCCTCTAGAACTCCGGACATGTCATGATCTCCGCACCTTCAGAAGAGAATTGAAGACCTATCTCTTCAATCAAGCCGGCCTGGCCTAGAGCTCCTCGGGTTTTTTATGTAATTTTAAATTAAGTAGTTAGGGTTTTAGTGTGGGATTTTAATTTCGTTTTAGTACAGCCTAGTTATTTAATTCTGTTTTAAATATTTATTATTGTTACATTTTTAAATTTGGCTGTAAACCGCCCCGAGTCCTACGGGAGAGGGGCGGTATAAAAGTCTTAAAAATAAATAAATAAAATAAATAAATAAGACTAGCCTGTCCCATTCAAACTGCTTCCTGTCCTGTTTCTCTTTTCAAATATTATGAAGGCAGAAACCTTAGAGATTTCCTTACTAATTTTTACTTGTCTTTTTGGACTTAAGCATATGATTGATGGGCTTGGTCCTATTTGGTTTTACCAGTAAATAAATTGAAGGATTCCAACCAGCATTGTTTTAATATATGTTGTAATGACTCATTTAAGATACTCAAATTTTCTTCTCAGCTTTAATTTATGGAAAGAACTTCTAGGCATGCCTTTACTTCTTTTCCTTCCAGGTACAGGTCAAAGGTTAGTTTGATAAAAAGATATTCTTGGTTCATTTGATAGATGGCTACTGCAGATATTACATAGGAATTTGTAGAAGTGCTTCAGCCAATCCAATACTCTGCATTTGTTTTGTTTGCTTGGATAAATATAACAATACAAAGTAAAACATAATACCAGTAGTCTTCACTTAATGACCCTAATTGGGACTAGCAATTCCTCCACTAAGCAAAGTGGAGGCTAAATGGTAAATCACATGACTATGAATAATGTGTCAGAACCCTATGTTCTGTGTGCATAGGATTTCTTATTCTTTTCTGGTTCTGCCATTCTCCTGGGGGAGGGAAGGGGAAGCTTGAGGTGCCAATGTGTATTTGCTTTGCTCTGTCTCTTGTTCTATCCTCTTTGATGTGTCTCTAATAGGGTGAGAATGGAATATACCCCCGGCCATCTACCCTATCTCTGAGTGCAGAAGAAACAGTGCAGACACCTAATAGCCATGGAAGTGGCACCTTATCACTCTGTTCCCAGGGCATTTTCACACTTCCAGATTGGCCTGTTTGAATCATCTGGATGGACAGTTAGGGTGGGGTTACTATGGACACTTTTAATTACTTGATTCGTATGGGAAACCCTCAGATCTTGCCTTCTATTCCTGCTATCAACACCTCCCAATAAAAATTCCTTTTGAAATGATGCCATTTCAAGAGTTCTGCTTTCTTGGGAGAACCAATTGAGTTGGATAGGCAGGATCTGCAAAGTGGACAACCTGGAGGGAAGACCCCTACTGCAGGAACTGTACAAAAGATGTTGAAACACAGTGGTGACAGGGACAAGACAATCTTGATGGGGAAGCTCTACCCCAGGCTGGCCTGAGCAGGAGTAGCTCAGATTCCTCTAGTTCAGAGTTTTTCAACTGGTGGCATACCCGGAAAAGAAAATGAGGAGGAGGATGGAGAGAAGAGAATGTATAAAAGGGCAGGTTTTGGCGAGAGAGGGAGAGAAAGAGCGAGAAGCAAAGAGGCTTTTCTTAGCAAAGCAGTGAGGAGAGACAGAGAGAGTGGCCTGTTTTTGGAGGAAAGGTAAGTGAGCGAGCAGCCTGTTATTTGGGAAATGTGAGCGAGAGCAAGCGAGCAAGTGAGCGGCCTGTTTTTAGGGGAAGGGTGGGTGAGAGCAAGTGAGCAAGTGAGTGGCCTGTTTTGGGGGGAAGAGTGAGCGAGCGAGCAGCCTGTTTTCGGGGGAAGGCGAGTGAGCAAGTGGCCTGTTTTCGGGGAAGGGCGAGTGAGTGAGCAGCCTATTTTTGAAGGAAGGGCGCCGATCAGCTGGAGCCCAGCTCTGATCCTGGTGCTTCTGCTGAGCCACCCAGAAGCGCTGATCAGCTGGACCCCAGCACTGATCCCGGTGCTTCTGCTGAGCCTCCCAGAAGTGCCGATCAGCTGGAGTCCGGCGCTGATCCTGGCACTTCTGAGCCCTGATAGCCCTGCAAACCATCAATCAGCTGTCAGGGCTCAACAGAAGCCCAGGATCAGTGAAGGAAGGAAGGAAGGAAGGAAGGAAGGAAGGAAGGAAGGAAGGAAGGAAGGAAGGAAGGAAGGAAGGAAGGAAGGAAGGAGATGGGAATGAGAAGGAGGGGGCAGGAAGGGAGGGAAAAAGGAATGAAGGAAAACCCCATAGTAACCACAATGCTTATGCAGCCCTCAATGAAATTGAGTTTGACACCTCTGATATAAAAGGTTGTTAAGTGAATCTGGTTTCCCCATTGACTTTGCTTATCAAAAGGTTGCAAGAGGGGATCACATGACCTTGAGACACTGCAGCCATCATAAATATGAATCAGTTGCCAAGCATCTGAATGTAAATCACATGATCCTGGGAATGCTGAAACAGTCATAAATGTGAAAAATGGTCACAAGTCACTTTTTTTACTGCTGTTGTAACTTCGAACAGTCACTAAGCAAACAGTTGTAAATTGAGGACTACCTGTACTTTATCACTTTTTTTTCCTTTTTTGGGGGTCATCAATTTTTGACACCTTGCTAGTCAACTGGTGATACTGAGATATTGCCATATCCTAAAAGTGGTACAATGGGTGAAAAGGTTGAAAAGCCCTGTTCTAGTTCATCCGACAAGGCCATGACTAGAGAAAGTTGGGAGAAACTGAGGTGGTGGATGGGCATTGGAAAGAAAGAAGATTGGGAGGCAAAAGCCAGGAAGGTAACCTTCAAGCATGGCAGCCACCAGCCAGGGTGGAAGCAAGAGATGGAGAGGTCATTCAACCTGAGTGAGGATGACGATGAGATACCAGCCCAGTCTGACCACTTCCTCAAGCAAGCAATCAGCCTGTTGGTGGAAGCTTTCAAATCCCTAAAGGAGGAGGAGGAAGATGCATGCCAGTGCTTGGTGGCCATGAGGGTGGGGGAAGAGGAATGCCGGGAGAGGGAGGTGGCAGTCCTAGGCCCATCTACCAGCACCTCCAAGGCTGTGGAAGCCATGGCAGCGGCTGCTTCATCAGCACAAGCCATCCCAGCCATTGGAGATGGGCACCTGGCCAGACGGAGGTGAACTTCCCAACCCGGCCGAAAGTTCGTACCCTTGGGAGTAAAATACAATGGGGCACCTTAGCAGCTGGGATTTTTCCTAGCCCATGTACTGAGCTACATGGAGGAATACAGCCGAGACATCCCCAGTGACAATGGACAGGTGAGAGTCATAACCATGGCCCTGGAGGGAGCAGCAGCTAAGTGGATGGTGACCCTTCACTATGTCGATGCCCCTGAACTGCAAAACTTCAACCACTTCATGGCTGCCCTGAGGAGAAGTTTCAAGGACCCTTTAACTGACTGGAAGGCTAGAGAGCACATCAAAACAGTGAGGCAAGGTCGTTGCCTGGTAGTCAAGTATAGAGAGGAATTTAGAGACCTGGCAAACTGACTCAAATGGCTAGAGGATGTCTTAGTAGGCCATTTCAAAGCTGGGCTGCATGATGACCTGTACCACGCCTGCATCCCCAGAGGAGATCCAGACTGACTTCACTACTGGTGTATCTTGTCCAAAGAAGCTGAGATCGATCAAGCCTGAAGGCAGAGATGCCTGGGGTGAACCTGGAAATGCTCCTCCTTGGGGGAAAAATGGAAGGTGATGAAACCAACCTCTGTGAGCCATGCTCAATGGCTTGCTTTAAGTGTGGTAAGGAGGGGCACCAAGCTGCCAAATGCCATTTGAAGACTCTCATGTGAAAGCCCAACCGAGCCAGGGGAGGGAAACCTGGGAAGACTCTGCAGTGACCCAAAGAGACTGCCATGAAGAGTGCTGAGGTTGTTGAAGCCCCATCCCCTGGAACCCTGGGGAAAATAACTCCTGCTCCAGTTGGAAAACCACCCAAATCCTCTGACAGCGACTCTGAAGATGAACCCCTGGTAAGTGGACCCATCACGCTCACCAGAACCATAGAACTATTGAGCCCAGGGATGCTGAGAAAGGTTCTAGTGGACTCGGATTGCACCCATTGCCTCATAAGCCTAATCGTGGTGGGCAACTTAGGAATCCTGGTGAAGAGGCTGAAGAAGCCAATTTCATTTGGCCAATTAGATGGGTCCATCACAAGGGGGAATCCCAGCCACCCTTGCCACCCAGCCAATCCAACTCATAATGGGGGATTACACTGAGACTTTAACTTTTATAGTGACCCCAGGCATAGAGTAGTCCTTAATCTTGTGGATGGCATGGTTGAGGAAGTGGAATCCAAGGACTGGAGAACTGGAGAGTTGAGGTTCCCAAAGCAAAAGCATGCACCCAAGGTAGAGAGTGAAGGACAAAGACCGGGGATTGGAAATGGTACCCGAGGAATACTGGGATTTAGCTGAGGTATTCAGTAAAGAGCGGTCCGATGAGCTGCCCTCCATTGGCCCACCAACTGTGTTATTGAAATCCTACCAGGGGGCAAATTACCCAAACCAAAAATGTATTCAATGACCCCCCCCAAGAACTAGGAGAAGTTCATAGAGAAAAATTTAGCGCGAGACTTCATACAGCTGGCAAGACCAAAAACAGCGGCTCCAGTTTTGTTCTGGAAAAAGAAAGATGGGTCTCTTCACCTCTGCATGGATTACAGGTCTTTGAACGCAGTGAGCAAAAACAATATCTACCCCCTGCCGCTAATGAAGGATATGTTGGCCCACCTAGTGAAGGGGAAAATATTTCAAAATTAGACTTAAGGGAAGCATATTACCAGATTAGGATTAATATTACCAGAAATATTTGATTAATAACAAATTGGGTACACATTTTGTGGCATCATCTTTAGACAAAAAAAATGGAATTGTTATTTATGTTAAAAATCATATAAAAGCTAAATTAATAGAAGCAGATACTCATGGAAGATTTTTAGCTATAGAAATTTTATTGGATGGGAAGAAAGTTTTGTTGGTGGGTATATATGCTCCAAACCAAAAACAAGGTATATTTTATAAATCACTGCATAGAAAGCTAATACAGTTGGATTATAGATCTTGTATTTTAATGGGGGACTGGAATGGAGTTCTTGATGCTGGTTTGGACAAGAAAAAGATCTTATCTGTTCCTCAAACGCGTTCAATATTGCCTAAATCTTTTTTTGATATTAAAGATGATTTTAATTTGTTAGACATATGGAGAGAAAGACATGGGAGGGACCAAGAATTTACTTTTTTCTCTGATAGACATCAATCATTTTCTAGAATTGATTTTATTTTAACTACGAGTGATTTTATGTTAAGTTTAAAGAAAGCTAAAATTTTACCTAATGTATTGTCTGATCATAACCCAGTTATGATGGAACTAAGGACTGGTCAATATATATGCAGATCCTGGAGACTTAATGAAAATTTGTTTAATTATGAAATGTATGTGGAAGAATGTAAAAAGGCTATCAAGGAATTTTTCAGGTTAAATCTGAATATAGGCTTACCAATAGAAACGGTGTGGGACGCTAGCAAGGCCCATATGCGTGGTATTTTAATTGAATTGAATGCAAGACATAGACGTAAACAAGAGGAAAAGAGAAGAGTTTTAGAAGCGGAGATAAAAAAGAAAGAGTTATTATTAATAGATAAACCGGATGATAGTAATATTAAAGAAGGGATAAAGGTTTTACGGAAACAATTTGATATTTTGATGACCGACCAGGTTGCCAGGAATATACAATATGCTAAACATAATACTTTTTTTAATGCTAATAAACCTGGCAGATGGTTGGCTTATACATTAAGGAAAAAACAAAAATCCCGTTTAATTGAGAAGGTAGAATATAAGGGGCAAGAAGTATTTCATCAGGATGCTATTAAGAAGGCTTTTCTAGAGTTCTATACCAAATTGTATGCTGAAGAAAAAGTTCAAGAGCAAGAGGTAGATGCCTTTTTACAAAATCAAAATGTTATGGAAATCACTTTGGAACAAAGAGATAGATTAAATGCTGTGATTAGATCAGAAGAAATTATTGACGCAATTAAGCAATTGAAATTGGGAAAATCTCCAGGAACTGATGGTTTTACTACGATTTATTATAAGTGTTTACAGGAGGAAGTGGTCGTACATTTGAGGGAGTTATTTGTGAATATACAAGAGGGTGGTCGGGTTCCACCCTCCTGGAAAACGGCTAATGTTTGTTTGATTCCTAAAGAGGGCAAAGATAATGTTCAAGTAGAAAATTTCAGACCTATCTCATTGTTAAATACGGATTACAAGATTTTTGCAAAAATTTTGGCTAATAGATTAATGACAGTTTTGACACAGAGGATACACCCGGACCAGACTGGTTTTTTACAAGGGAGACAGATGAAAACCAATGTTAGACAACTTGTTAACATACTGGAATACTTGGATAAACATATTCAAGTGCCGGCTGTTTTAATGTTTTTAGATGCAGAAAAAGCTTTTGATAGATTGAATTGGACATTTCTGCAAAGGCTTGTGGTAAGGATGGGAATGGGGGACCAGTTTATTAATTCTATAACAGCTATATATCAGAAACAAACAGGACAGATTATAGTAAATGGTCAATTAACAGATTTGTTCAACATTGAAAAGGGTACTAGACAGGGTTGTCCCTTATCTCCTTTATTGTTTGTCTTAACTTTAGAGGTTTTACTGAATAGGATTAGAGCATCAGAGGAATTAAAGGGGGTACAAATTAGAAAACATGATTATAGATTATGTGCCTTTGCAGATGATTTACTTGTGACATTGACTCAGCCAATGCAATCGGTTCAGAGTTTGATGGAAATTATTCGAAATTACGGAAAAGTATCAGGTTTTAAATTAAATTTATCCAAGACAAAGATGTTGGTTAAAAATTTTGATAATAAATTAAAACAAGATTTGGAAAGAATAACGGGATGTGAGATAGTTAAAAAAGTTAAATATTTAGGAATTTATATAGAAGCCTCAAATGGTAAACTATACAAGAATAATTATGAGTTCTTATGGAGTAAAGTGCAAAAAGAAATGGAGAATTGGAAAAAACTACAATTATCTATTTTGGGTAGGATAGCCGCTATTAAAATGAATGTATTACCGAAATTTCTATTTTTATTCCAAATGTTGCCAATACTTAAAAAGGATGGGAATCTTGATGAATGGCAGAAAGGTATAAACAATTTTATTTGAGATGGCAAGAAACCAAGGGTTAAACTTAAAATCATTCAAGATACAAGAGAGAGAGGTGGAATGAAAGTGCCTAATTTCAAATTATATTATTATGCAGCAGTTCTAGTGGCAATAAGTGATTGGATTAATTTAACAAATGAAAGAATACTGAATATAGAAGGATATGGGTTAGTGTATGGGTTCCACGCCTATTTAGTTTATGATAAAAAATTGGACAGGGGTTTTAAAGAGCATATATTAAGAAACTCTGTGATGCGTGTCTGGAAAAAGTATTATTATAAGTTAAATGGTAAAATTCCTTTATGGACTGTTCCCAGACATGCAATACAGAGTGTGGGTATACAACAAATTCAAGACGTGGAGCCCTATGATAAACTTTTGAATAAAGAAGGGAATAGCTTAGAATTGAAATCACTAGATAGATTAAGGGAGGAAGGTATAGCTCATAATTGGTATCATCATGCAGAACTTCAAGCCAGATGGCAAAAAGATGTTAAGATGGGTTTTTCTTTAAAGGATGAAAAACTGATTATACAAATTGGGGGTCATCAATTTTTGACACCTTGCTAGTCAACTGGTGATACTGAGATATTGCCATATCCTAAAAGTGGTACAATGGGTGAAAAGGTTGAAAAGCCCTGTTCTAGTTCATCCGACAAGGCCATGACTAGAGAAAGTTGGGAGAAACTGAGGTGGTGGATGGGCATTGGAAAGAAAGAAAATTGGGAGGCAAAAGCCAGGAAGGTAACCTTCAAGCATGGCAGCCACCAGCCAGGGTGGAAGCAAGAGATGGAGAGGTCATTCAACCTGAGTGAGGATGACGATGAGATACCAGCCCAGTCTGACCACTTCCTCAAGCAAGCAATCAGCCTGTTGGTGGAAGCTTTCAAATCCCTAAAGGAGGAGGAGGAAGATGCATGCCAGTGCTTGGTGGCCATGAGGGTGGGGGAAGAGGAATGCCGGGAGAGGGAGGTGGCAGTCCTAGGCCCATCTACCAGCACCTCCAAGGCTGTGGAAGCCATGGCAGCGGCTGCTTCATCAGCACAAGCCATCCCAGCCATTGGAGATGGGCACCTGGCCAGACGGAGGTGAACTTCCCAACCCGGCCGAAAGTTCGTACCCTTGGGAGTAAAATACAATGGGGCACCTTAGCAGCTGGGATTTTTCCTAGCCCATGTACTGAGCTACATGGAGGAATACAGCCGAGACATCCCCAGTGACAATGGACAGGTGAGAGTCATAACCATGGCCCTGGAGGGAGCAGCAGCTAAGTGGATGGTGACCCTTCACTATGTCGATGCCCCTGAACTGCAAAACTTCAACCACTTCATGGCTGCCCTGAGGAGAAGTTTCAAGGACCCTTTAACTGACTGGAAGGCTAGAGAGCACATCAAAACAGTGAGGCAAGGTCGTTGCCTGGTAGTCAAGTATAGAGAGGAATTTAGAGACCTGGCAAACTGACTCAAATGGCTAGAGGATGTCTTAGTAGGCCATTTCAAAGCTGGGCTGCATGATGACCTGTACCACACCTGCATCCCCAGAGGAGATCCAGACTGACTTCACTACTGGTGTATCTTGTCCAAAGAAGCTGAGATCGATCAAGCCTGAAGGCAGAGATGCCTGGGGTGAACCTGGAAATGCTCCTCCTTGGGGGAAAAATGGAAGGTGATGAAACCAACCTCTGTGAGCCATGCTCAATGGCTTGCTTTAAGTGTGGTAAGGAGGGGCACCAAGCTGCCAAATGCCATTTGAAGACTCTCATGTGAAAGCCCAACCGAGCCAGGGGAGGGAAACCTGGGAAGACTCTGCAGTGACCCAAAGAGACTGCCATGAAGAGTGCTGAGGTTGTTGAAGCCCCATCCCCTGGAACCCTGGGGAAAATAACTCCTGCTCCAGTTGGAAAACCACCCAAATCCTCTGACAGCGACTCTGAAGATGAACCCCTGGTAAGTGGGCCCATCACGCTCACCAGAACCATAGAACTATTGAGCCCAGGGATGCTGAGAAAGGTTCTAGTGGACTCGGATTGCACCCATTGCCTCATAAGCCTAATCGTGGTGGGCAACTTAGGAATCCTTTTTTGAAGAGGCTGAAGAAGCCAATTTCATTTGGCCAATTAGATGGGTCCATCACAAGGGGGAATCCCAGCCACCCTTGCCACCCAGCCAATCCAACTCATAATGGGGGATTACATTGAGACTTTAACTTTTATAGTGACCCCAGGCATAGAGTAGTCCTTAATCTTGGGGATGGCATGGTTGAGGAAGTGGAATCCAAGGACTGGAGAACTGGAGAGTTGAGGTTCCCAAAGCAAAAGCATGCACCCAAGGTAGAGAGTGAAGGACAAAGACCGGGGATTGGAAATGGTACCCGAGGAATACTGGGATTTAGCTGAGGTATTCAGTAAAGAGCGGTCCGATGAGCTGCCCTCCATTGGCCCACCAACTGTGTTATTGAAATCCTACCAGGGGGCAAATTACCCAAACCAAAAATGTATTCAATGACCCCCCCCCAAGAACTAGGAGAAGTTCATAGAGAAAAATTTAGCGCGAGACTTCATACAGCTGGCGAGACCAAAAACAGCGGCTCCAGTTTTGTTCTGGAAAAAGAAAGATGGGTCTCTTCACCTCTGCATGGATTACAGGTCTTTGAACGCAGTGAGCAAAAACAATATCTACCCCCTGCCGCTAATGAAGGATATGTTGGCCCACCTAGTGAAGGGGAAAATATTTCAAAATTAGACTTAAGGGAAGCATATTACCAGATTAGGATTATAGAAGGAGATGAATGGAAGATGGTATTTAACTGCCCCATGGGCTGCTTCCAATTTAGGTTGCTTCCATTTGGACTGCAGAGAGTGCCAGCAGTCTTTATACAGCTAATTAATGAAGTCCTCCAAGAGCACCTCTACAAGAGAGTTCTCATATATCTGGATGGCATCTTAATTTTTACTGAAACAAGGGAGGAGCATATAAAACTGGTCAGGCAGTACTGAATAAATTGTGGGCTGCTCGACTTTACACTAAGCTATCAAAGTGTGAATTCCATAAAGAAAAAAAATGACTATTTAGGATACCGCATATCTCATAATGGGATAGAAATGGATACGGAAAAGGTCAGGGCAGTGCTGGAGTGGGCACTACCACGCACAAGGAAACAATTGCAAAGTTTCCTGGGGTTCACTAATTTCTACCACCAATTCATCCCTCCTTTTGCCCAAATCGCACTTCCCATTACAAATTTTCTAAAAACGAGAGGGGAGGACAAACCAAAATGAGCCAACCGTTAAAATGGACTATGGAATGTTAATTCAAAAAATTGAAAAGACTTTTCACAGTTGAACTAGTCCTGAAACACCCAGACACAGAGAAGTCTTTTGTTATACAAGCAGATGCTAGCGATGTAGCAGTAAGTATAGTACTGCTCCAAGAAAACCAAAAGGGCCAACTGCAGCTCTGTGCATACACATCCAGAAAACTCACAGGAATGGAACAAAGGTAGGGGAAGGAAGCCTATGCTGTGTGCTGGGCTCTCCTCATATGGAGGCATTTCCTAGAAGGGAGTAAAATCCCCTTCCAGATATGTACTAACCATAAGAACCTTGAAGCCTTAAAAAAAAAAACAGAAAACTGTCACCAAAACAATTGAGGTGGTCTCAACACTTCCATCGGTTTAACTTTACTATCAAATACCTGCCTGGGGAAAAAAATTCTTAGCACATGCTTTGTCAAGGTTGCCACAGTATAACAACACCAAAACAGAAGTGGTGAACCCCCTCATGACATCTAAACAATTAGTGGCTCCAGTAACCACATGCTTGCAAGCAAAGAAACCAAAGCGAAGCAGGAGCGGAGTTCAGACAGGCTTTGGAAACAGATGAATGGTTTCTGCGTCATAAGAACCTCTGCTCAATGGATGATGGACTGCCTTGGGTGGGTGGAAAATTATATGTGGCCAAAGCCCAGAGACTGAAATTTATGCAACTATGTCACAACTCAAAGATGGCTGGACATTTTGGGTTTGTAAAAATGTTCCATTTGGTAAAGAGATGGTTTTGGTGGCCATGCATAAAGAAGGACATTGAAAGCTATGTGGCTAGCTGCCCCATCTGTGCAGTGGCAAAATGAAGACAGGGTAGAACGCCGGGGCTATTGTAGGCAGTAACAAGCACATCAGCACCTTGATGGGAGATTTCCATGGACTTTATTGTGGAGTTACCAGAGAGTGCAGGGAACATGGTCATTTGGGTGGTGACTGACCTGTTCTCCAAACAGGTGCATTTCATCTCATGCACCAAGATTCCCATGGCCAAGACTAGCAAAGATGTTTGTACAACATGTCTACCAATTACATGGGGCCCCACAACACATACTTTCAGACAAGGGAGTGCAATTCACTTCAGAGTTCTGGAGAGCAATTTTGTGCCTCCCTCCAGGGGACCGCCCAGGGCCTGTCATCTAGTCATCATCCACAAACAAATGGTGGGACAGAACATTCAAACTCAGTATTGGAACAATATTTGAGATGATTTATTAATTTCAACAAGAAAATTGGACCAATCTGCTTCCTTTCGCAGAAGTGGCTTACAACAACACTGTTCACTCCAGCACAGGCTACATCCTATTCCATATTGCAACTGGACAAAGCTTCAACCCAATGCCTGAATTGCCAGTCAACGAACCCACCATCCACTCCCTAAAGGAGTGGATCACACAACTTCAAAATACATGGCCGATAGTAAGAAAAGTATTAGACGAGGCTAGGGAAGCATATAAAACACAGGCAGATAAGAAGCGAGTTAAACCAAAACCAGAAAGAAAGTATACTTATTCACAAAATACTTAAAGTCTTTGCAGAAATTAGGACCAAAATATGTAGAACCATTCCCCATAAAAAGAATCATGAACCCAGTAACCGTAGAATTAGAACTCCCAAAAATGTTAAGACAAGTTCACCTGGTATTTCATTGTAGCTTGTTAAAACATGAATTAAACTCATCCCTAAGGCCAGCTGTGGTTCCCCCTCCCCCACCTATCATGGTAGAGGGAGAATAGCATTTTAAGATCAGAGAAATCCTGGATTCCAGGAAACATCATGGGTAAACCCAATACCTAATAGCTTGGAAGAATCTTTCCTCTTCTTAAAATGAGTGGGTTCATAAATGACACATTAGCCCCTAGGACCTAGGTTGTTAAGAAAAGTTCCACTCCCAATACCCTGATAAACCCAATTAATCTATTTGTAATTTTCCCTCCTTGTTATTATTTTCTTTCTCTCCAAGTGGATCTCTCATTTTTTAAGAGGGGCAGCATGTCAGAACCATATGTTCTGTGTGCATGGGATTTCTTATTCTTTTCAGGTTGTGCCATTCTCCCAGGGGGGAGGGGAAGCTTGAGGTGCCAATGTGTATTTATTTATTTATTTATTATTTATTTTCCGATTTCTATATTGCCCCTCTCCCGAAGGACTCGGGGCGGTGTACAGCCCAAAATTAAAAACACATAAATATACAAAATTAAAATAATTAAAAATAAATTAAACAATTTGGCCATAAATCCCATTTAAAACCCAATACATTATAGATCTTAAAAATAACTCAATCCCCTAAAACAATTTTAACCTTGCTGGAACTGGAGCTTCTATGGCAGGCCGGCCTGTCGAAAAGGGAATGTTTTCAATTCCTGACGGAAGGTACGTAAATCCGTCATCATACGGAGTTTGGGGGGGAGCTCGTTCCAAAGCGTAGGAGCTCCCACAGAGAAGGCTCTCCCCCTGGGGGTCGCCAGCCGACATTGTCTGGCCGACGTCACCCTGAAGAGGCCCTCTCTGTGGGAGCATACCGGACGGCGGGAGGTATTTGCTAGCAGTAGGCGGTCCTGTAAGTATCCGGGTCCGATGCCATGGAGTGCTTTAAAGGTGGTCACTAATACCTTGAAACGCACCCGGAAGGCCACCGGCAACCAGTGCAGCTCGCGCAGGAGCGGTGTTACATGGGAGCGCCATGACGCTCCCATCACTACCCACGCGGCCGCATTCTGGGCCAGCTGGAGCCTCCGGGCGCACCTCAAGGGGAGCCCCATGTAGAGAGCATTACAGTAGTCCAGCCTGGAAGTGACGAAGGCATGAGTGACTGTGCGTAGCGAGTCCCGGTCTAGGAAGGGACGCAACTGGCGCACCAGGCGAACCTGATAGAACATCCTCCCGGCCATGGCCATCAGATGGTCCTCTAAGGACAGCCGTGAATCCAGGAGGACTCCCAAGTTGCAAACCCTTTCTGAGGGGGCCACTGTTTCACCCCCAACAGATAACGATGGAATCAATTGGCTATACCGGGACGACGGTAGCCACAGCCACTCGGTCTTGGAGGGGTTGAGCTTGAGTCCGTTCTTCCCCATCCAGACCGCATGGCCTCCAGGCACTGGGTCAGCACGGCAAGAGCATCGTTGGGGTGGTTCGGCGTGGAACTGTACAGCTGAGTATCATCAGCGTACTGATGATACTCCACGCCAAAACCATGGATGATCTCACCCAGCGGTTTTACATAAATGTTGAACAATAGAGGCAAGAGGACCGACCCCTGAGGTACCCCACATACGAGGGGTCTCGGGGTCGACCTCTGACCCCCTGTCAACACAGACTGCATCCGGCCGGAGAGGAAGGAGGAGAACCACTGCAAAACAGTGTCCCCTATACCCAGCCCGTCCAACCATTGCAGCATGATACCATGATCGATGGTATCAAAAGCCGCCGAGAGGTCCAATAGCACCAGAGCAGAGGAACAACCCCTGTCCCGGGCCCGCCAGAGGTCATCCACCAATGCTGTTTCCGTGCTGTAGCCAGGCCTGAAGCCCGACTGGTGCGGATCCAGATATAACGATTCCTCCAGGTGCCGCGGGAACTGTCGGGCAACCACGCTCTCAACAACCTTCACAAGAAAGCGAAGGTTGGAGACAGGATGATAGTTTGATAAAACAGCTGGATCCAGGGCAAGCTTCTTGAGGAGGGGCCTCACTACCGCCTCTTTCAAGGTGGCAGGAAAGACACCCTCACTCAAAGAAGCGTTAATAATTGCCTAGAACCAGCCTCATACCACCTCCCGGGATGCCAACACCAACCAGGAGGGGCACGGATCCAATGAACATGTGGTCGCCCTAAGTCCCCCCAGCAACCTGTCCATGTCCTCGGGAGTCATGGGGTCAAACTCAGCCCAGGTAACAATCTCAGGACCAGACTCCGCCTCTCCCACTGGACATACCCAGTTGAAGTCAAAGCCTTCCCGTATCTGAGCGATTTTATCAGTAGTATTTGCTTTGCTCTATCTCTTGCTTTATCCTCTTTGATGTGTCTCTAATGGGGTGAGAATGGAATGTATCTCTGGCCTTATCTCTGAGCGCGGAAGAAATGGCACAGACACCTAACAGCCTTGGAAGTGATGCCTCATCACTCTGTTCCCATAGCGTTTTCACACCTGTGGATTGGCCTGTTTGAACTGTCCAGACTGACAGTTAGGGTGGGGTTATTATGGACACTTTTAATTACTTGATTCACACCGGAAACCCTCAGATCCTACCTTCTATTCCTGCTGTCAACACCTCCCAATAAAAGTTCCTTTTGAAATGATAATGTTTCAAGAGTTCTGCTTTCTTGAGAGAACTGATTGAGGCGGGACCTTACAATGTGTTTTCTGTCTGGAAAGAGACAAGATTAATTGAATTCACACCTTCAGCTTTTGTTTACCTCCTAATTACTTACTCATTCTTTGTAATGCTCAAGTGCCTGCTTACTGTCTTCTATACATGAAAAGCAATGCAAATGGGCTGCCATCTGGGGCTATGGGCTGGGGGCTTGCTATAGAAGTTTCCAACATTCTCTTAAAATCTCTCCCTCTCCATTCTGTCTAAGCTGAAGGAGGGAAAGAAGGGGAAAAAAGCAAGCAATTTTTGTATGCAATTCTCCATGCCTTCACTCTTTCCTGCTGCTAATACAATCACATTGCTCTTGATGTGAAGAAGAGCAAACAGCTTAATCTGCTTGCAAAGGTGAGAGGGAAGAAAAAATACTCAGGTCAGGTACAGGACACTGCATACTGTAATGGCAATCACATTACTGAAGGACACTGTGAAGAATGTAAATGGTTGTAATTGGGCCATAAAGGTATTTTTTTCAGCACCATCATAACTTTGAACAACCTCTCAATAAATGGTTAGTATGTGAGGAGTACCTGTATATCTATTTTTAAAATCATTCTAATATTCTCACTAGCCACTAACAAACACACAAAAAACATTTGTAATGCCAATATTTTATCATCATCATTTTAGTCATTGTCTATCTACTGCAGGATGAAGGCAACTTCCGCATGTTTCCAACCTTTATGGTCCTGAGCTTTCTTTTGCCAACTGGGCTCACAATACTTGCTGATGTCTTGTTTTAAGTCTCTTTCGTGGATGCTTTTTATCAAGTATGATCTATTCTGTGACTGCCTTGATCCACCTGCCATCAGTTCTTCTTGCTATGTGACCAGCTCATTTCAATTTCAATACTTTTACTATCTTGATGATATCATATACTTTTGTTTGTTCTCTAATCCATGTGCAGATCTTTCTATCTTGTCTTGTAATTTCACTATCAACTTGATGAATATTTCTTGAAATACAATTTTTCAACTTAACTCTTCATGCAGCACACTTGGAATGATATGGACTTTGAATAAATCATACATAAAACGTTACCAAAACTGCATGCAAGATAGTTAAAACTTATAACATATTAATAATTAGCTAACAAATCTAAATATTGTGCTAGTTTTTTAGGAACTGAGCATCTGGAGGTAGATCACATTGCTGACAATATTCACAATGATGAATAGAAAGTTTTTTAAATATTGATATGATCGAAGAAGAATCACAAATTAAAACTGTATTATACTGCATCCATCAAAGCATTTTACCTCACTTAGTTTAAGACAGTGGTTCTCAACCTATGGGTCGCGACCCCATTTGGGGTCGAACGACCGTTTCGCGGGGGTCGCCGGACACCGCGGTCTGCCATTTTGTTTTTTGTTTTTTTTATTTTTTTTTATTTTTTATTTTTTTTTGTGTGCGCGCGCCACACATGCGTGGTTTGGCCCGTCGTGTGCGCATGCCACGCATGCGCGGATCCGCCCGTCGCGGTCTGCCATTTTGTTTTTGGCTTTTTTAAATTTTTTTTAAAATTTTTTATTTTTTTTCAACGTGCACGCACTGCGTCGCGGCCCGCCATTTTGGTTTTTTTTTAATTTTTTTTATTTTTATTTTTATTTTTTCGGCGCGTGCTCCCCACGCATGCGCGGATCGGCCTGCGCGCGTACGCGCACGGGTCAGGGTCGCGGCACGCATGGGCGGGGCAAGTGGGGTCTCAACCTGAAAAAGGTTGAGAACCACTGGTTTAAGATATCCAAAATAATTATTTACGTATAATTTTATTCTGACTTTTCATCTATCCAAAAAGAAATGTTTTCATGACCTCATATGGTCTGTTCACTACAAATACTCAGGCCTGTAATTTTAGCCTTCAAAGTTGCAAGCTCATTCCTTTGCCTCACACTTCCATTCTCATCTCCCTTGGTTTCCCAGGTCAGCATTCTGCTAAAAGTATTCTGGTTTATTTAATAAATAATGATACTTGATGGTTATCTCCCAGGACAGAATATGGTTCACTCTGATTAGGCACATTAAGAATATTTAATGTTTGTTGGACTTCTGGTTTGCCATCGGGGTGCCATGGACACTGGAATATGAGCTCTGACTTTCGCATCCAAATTCGTCCTTCCAGGGGACCATGGAAAGGGTTGAAAGTTACCCTGTAGAGGCGATGAGCAACAAGGGGACCTCCACTTGATCACAGGAGGGCAGCAGCCCTTTTGCTTGATCCAGAGCAGTCCTCCAAACCGGCGGGGGAAAGACCGGCCATAGCAATATGGCTCGTCACTAAGCTGCTGACAGCCAAAGTCGAAATCACCACCAAGCACCTTTAAAGAAATGTGGATGAAACTGGGTGAGATCTGATCTTCTCTTTAAGACTTTAAATATCTTTTCCTATAAAAGCTGTCCAAAGTATTTTTCCCCCTGTGAGGAAAGAGGGAAGGGAATTTCTACCCCACCCTCTAAGAACAGCAGCAACTTACTACCCAGGGGAAACAGAGCAACTATAAGAACAATTCTAATCTAATTGGATGCATATGCTTTTGAAACTTGGGGACTAAAAGTTTTCCTATTTTTACTGGAGACATTTGTTTTTATCTACAAAAAGAAACAAACCTTGAAAAACTATCATAAAAACTTTGGAATTAAAAAGCTTTAAATGGCATCGGTGACATCTTGTGGCGAAGTATGGTATTAAAACTTGTTATTGTCTAAAAGAGACTTGGCTTGAAGTCCAGACTCTAGAAAAAATTCTTTTGACCTTGACAGATACTGCCTGTAAAAAACTCAGCTGTAAAGAAAGAATTTCTGGGCGGCAAATCTGGCCTCTTTGAATTATGAAAACCTTCACTGATTTTCAGAGTTACATATGGGGAATTGCTTTCCTATTTCTTTACATGAGAAGCATCTGTTATTACACGAGATGATAGAATACTTTGGACTATAAATTCTTACTTGATAAACAATTTCCACTATAAAGACTACCTATAACACATGAAATAGATGTCCTATACCTAGTTATAAAAAACAAAAAAATATTTTTAATGTTTGATTTTAAAGTCTTCAACTTAATACATTATCAAGAGAATATGGATGAAGATCAGGAAAAAATCCTTTCTATGTTGAAATCAATACACGAAACCATTCTTTCAGCTTGTAACAAAATAAGATGCAACATAAAGGAACAAGATGCCAGCTTAGATATACAAACCCAGATCTTGACTACAACCAAAGAACTAACAATGCAGAAAATAACAGGAGAAGTGGAACAACTAAACACTAAGACAGAGGACCCAATTGACTAACAGATCCAGCCAATGGAAAAATCAGAAAAGGGAGTGGCAACATTGAAAATGGAGAAGACTTTTTACATAAATCAGAAGAAATTTGAGGAAAAGGAAGAAGAACAAATTGAATGGAAGTTAAACCTATCAGGACAATTGTGGAAAATTGGAGTAATAGGGAGGTGATCTAATGAATACAAATGGGCTAGTTCTTCCAAAAAAACTTTAATCGAATGGTCTTTTTTATTTCAAATAATATATATAATAATAGAGGGAAAACTGTTTGATGATTCAAAAGTACTGACATGGAAGGTCAGTTAGCTTTTATTTATTATTATTATTAATAATAATAATAATAATAATAATAATAATAATAATAATAATAATAATAATAATAATAATAATAATAATAATAATAATAATAATAAAGTTGGAAGGGACCTTGGAGGTCATCAAGTCCAACCCCTTGCTCAGGCAGGTAACCCTATACCGTTTTGGACAAATGGCTGTCCAGTTTCTTCTTAAAAACTTCCAGTGTTGGAGCATTCACTGCTTCTGGAGGCAGGTTGTTCCACTGGTTAATTGTTCTAACGGTCAGGAAGTTTCTCCTTAGTTCTAGGTTGCTTCTCCCTTTGGTTAGTTTCTACCCATTGCTTCTTGTCCTGCCTTCAGGTGCTTTGGAAAATAGCTTGACTCCCTCTTCTTTGTGGCAGCCCCTGAGATATTGGAACACTGCTATCATGTCCCCCTTCGTCCTTCTCTTCGTTAAACTAGATATACCCAATTCCAGCAACCATTCCTCATATGTTTTAGCCTCCCGTCCCCTAATCATCTTTGTTGCTCTTCTCTGTACTTTTTCTAGAGTCTCAACTTCTTTTTTACATCGTGGTGACCAAAACTGGATGCAGTATTCCAAGTGTGGCCTTAAATAGTTGTACCTTGGTATCATAGCATTATGAGCCTAAGAAGACAGTGGTCTATAGTAATAGTGGCATCACTGTTGTACTTGATATATTTATACTCTAACTGCCTTGTGATTTGTATATTTTAATTTTAATACTATTTTATTAATATCATTTTTATATTTCTATAATGATTGCTTTATATATTTGCTTTTTAATTTGATTGTGGTACATACACCAAACAGGGTCACATCCTGGAGATGGGTGGCTATATAAATATGATTAATACATTAAAAAAATGAACGAAATAGTGACTAATTTCCTCCAGAACCATTTTTGCAGAATCAAAGGGTGCCCTGCAGAGAGAGTACCTTGGGGAGGGGATGCAATATTTCTTAGCTAAATGATGTTGCATGGTACATTGATCCATGGCTGAACATTCATAAATGTTTTCAAAGGATATCCAGTTCAGAAGTTTACTAATTATAGATAAAAGTCTAATTTGTTGATAATTTTCAGGTCATATTTATCACCTCATATAAATTGGAATAATAATGAAGTTAAGTTAGTCTTTAGGGAGATATAAAGAATTATTTAATGCTGTGAAAAGGAGAGAAAGCAGAATTTTAAGAATTCTGGTAAGGTTAAATCTTTACCAGGAGCCTTACTGTTTTACAGTCGAGAAATTAGTTTTTGAATCTCTAGGGGTGAAACTGTGGCCCTTCAGAGAGAAGGTCATGAAAATGCTGGTTAGGAAGTTTACTGCCTCCAGATATATGTAATACATTATGTAAATATCTAGTTCAAGACTCATTTTTATTCACTACTGGTTCTTGGACTCTGGTCCAATTCTCAAGATAATAGATATTGGCCTTTTCCCCCTTTAAAAGCTTTTTTTAGTCCACTTTTGAGAATAAGAGTTTTTTCCTGAGTGGGAAATAGATACAGGCATTTCTATAAACAAAAATGTCCTATGTTTTGGCCGTGTTATACTCAGTTTAGACCAGGGCTTAGATTGATGTAATGAAGGGGGCTGAGCAGGGTGTAAGTACTGTTGAGCAAGGCCAATAATTCTCTGACAGATTGAGATTATTTCATATATTTTATATATATATATATATATATATATATATATATATATATATATATATATATATATATATATATATATATATATATATATATATATATATATATATATATATATATATATATATATATATATATATATATATATATATATATATATATATATATATATATATATATATATATATACAGGAAGTTTTTCAGACAGATCAGTCTGATTGGATACACCTTGACATTTTTAACTGCTGTACTGCAGTTAAACTTTTTACAATCTATATATATTCATTCCGCTGTTTTTATTTTTATAAATAACTCAAGATGGCAAACAAATCTGACATGCCTTTCAACCTTCTATTTTCCCCACAACAACAACCCTGTGAGGTTAGCTGGGCTGAAAGAGAGTGACAGTCCAAAATCACTCAGTTGGCTTTTATCTCTAATGCAGCACTAGAATTCATGGTTTCTTACCTGGTGCCTTAATTACGAGATCAAACTGGCTCTCAGTATTGTACATATAGACCATCTTTGTGGTGAAATCCTTGGTTAAGGACAGAGGGAAGTAAAGAGACATGACAGCATAGAGCTGCTCCATGGGAGGAAACATCATAGACCATACTAGTGAAGCTTATCTGTTGGTTCCCAAGAGAATGCAGCCAGACTGGTGAGATTCTTGTAATATAACTGATCAGAAATAAATGAACTGCTTTAACCAATTCACAAAGTTGTTCTAGTTCCTTGCAACTGACAGTCTCAAATCAATCATTAAAGGGGCAACACAAAAATAAAATTTGATCATAACCAGTCTATTTTCCAGATAGGTCTAAGGTACTTGTCAGTAGGAAGTAGATCATAGATTGGTAATAAATGACTTGGACTTGCTGAATCAAAAATAACCCCACTCCCCCGCTGTCAGTAAGTGGACACTTTCTGGGTGAAGGTCCTTTCAATTGAAGGTAAAGGCACTAGTAATTAGCATACAATCCAGAGCTGGTATCCCTCTAGAACCCCAAAAGTTCAGAATAACTTTTAAGAATAATTTATTATTATTAAACACCTGTTTAATCTCTGTAAATTCAATTAGATGTCTATAATCTAATTCAGGTGGGAACAACTAGAAAAATGTGGAATAGACAACATCACCTTCAGATGGATTTATAGCTGGCTGACAAACCGCACTCAATGAGTAGCCCTTAATGATACTACATCCGCATGGAGAGAAGTAAGCAGTGGGGTACCACAAGGTTCTGTCTTGAGCCCAGTACTCTTCCATATCTTCATAAATGACTTAAACTGAGAGAATAGAAGGGGAACTCACCAAATTTGCAGATGACACACTGAACTGTCAGGAATAACCAACACCTCAGAAGACAAGCTCAGGATCCTAAAAGATCTTGACAAATTTGAACAATGGGCCTTATCCAACAAAATGAAATTTAATGTGGAGAAGAGCAAAGTTTTATATTTAGGCAGGAAAAATCAAAAGTATAAGTACAGATTAGGCGAAATGTAGCTCAAAAACAGTAACTGTGAGAGGGACCTTGCAGTCCTAGTGGATGATCACTTGAACGTGAGCCAGTAGTGTGCAGCAGCATCCAAAAAAGCTAATAGTCCTGGGTTGTATAAACAGAAGCATAGAATCAAGATCATGCAAAATAATAATAATAATAATAATAATAATAATAATAATAACAACAACAACAACAACTCAATAGGTAAACAAAATGCCAAATCCAGTCTGATCATCTGGCTGACTGTGCGATGATCAATAATAATAATAATAATAATAATAATAATAATAATAATAATAATAATAATAATAATAATAATAATAATAATTAGTAGTAGTAGTAGTAGTAGTAGTAGTAGTAGTAGTAGTAGTAGTAGTAGTAGTAGTAGTTGGAAGGGACCTTGGAGGTCATGTAGTGCTCAGACAGGACACCCTATATTATTTCAGACAAATGACTGTCCAGTCTCTTCTTAAAATCTTCCAGTATTGGAGCATTCACAACTTCTGGAGGCAGGTTGTTCCACTGATTAATTGTTTCCATCCATTGCTTCTTGTCCTGCCTTCAGGTGCTTTGGAGAATAGGTTGACTCCCTCTTCTTTGTGGCAACCCCTGAGATATTGGAACACTGCTGTCATGTCACCCCTCATCCTTCTCTTCACTAGACTAGACATACCCAATTCCAGTAACCGTTCCTTATATAAAACAGCTGGAATCCAATTTTGGTCACCATACTACAAAAAAGATGTTGAGCCCTCAGGAAAAAGTTCAGAGAAGAGCAACTAAGATTATCAAAGGCCTGGATACTAAAACATATGAAGAATGGCTGCAGGATTTGAGTTTGGCTAGTCTAAATAAAAGAAGAAATAGGGGTGACTGACATGATGGCAGTATTACAGTATTTGAGGGGCTGCCACGAAGAAGAGGGGCTCAAATTATTCTCCAAAGCACCAGAGGGCAGGACAATAAACAAAGGTTGGAAACTAATCAAAGAGAGAAGCTAACCTGGAATTAAGGAGAAACTTCCTAACAATGAAGATAATTAGCCAGTGGAACAGCTTGTCTTCAGAAATTCTGGGCACTCCATCACTGGAGGTTTTTAAGAAGAGACTGGACAGGCACTTATCTGAAATGGTATAGGTATTCTATTCTATTCTATTCTAGTCTAGTCTAGTCTAGTCTAGTCTACTGCAGGGGTTAACACAGAACTAATATTTTCAAGACGGTTGAGGGTTCATCTTCTTGTAAGTTTCATTTATCTCTGTTAGATCCAATTGATTATGAGTCACTTTGAACTTTTGTACTGTCTCTAACAGTGGATTCTGCTTATGTCTTGATTCTAGTTCCTTTATCATTCCTTCATCAATCATCATTTTATTTTTGTATAGCTTCTGATCTGATGCCAAAAAAATAAACAATCCTCATAAATGCTTTCCTGGAATCCCATACTGTGGATAAAGACACAACAGGAATTACGTTGAATTTACGTTGGAAATGATCGGGAGAAGAATTCAACTTGGTAGCCATTCTATTATTGGGTGCTGTAGTTTGGTCCTTTCTTTCCTGCTTTTGTAACACATTCATGAAGCTACTGAGACCAATATCAATAAGCTAGTGATATTCAATTATACATCCTAGACCTCCTGGAGATGGTGTGTGGTCTATGTGTGACTGCAGCTGAAAATGATTTGGAAACTGCAATATTTCAAAATTCACCAGACTGCTTCCTAGCTAGTGCCTGTCTCCAAAACCATATTATATTTGTACTATGGCTGGTAGGTTTATGGATTCTACCTAGATATCTATGGGATTGATTGATTGATTGATCGATCGATCGATCAATCACACTTTTGAATTGTCTATCTCCCTCAGAGAGCGCATAATGTACTTTAAATTGTAAAACTCTTTCATTGATTTTCTCCAACCAGCAATAAATTGTCTGATACATTCTTCTGAAAAACTCCAATTAGTGTCTCATTTTTCTGAGTTGTGGAGAACGCAGAGCAAGAGATGATATTTTTCAATAATGGCATCTGTTCTCTGGAACAATCTCCCCTCTAGAAGCTAGATTAAACCTTCAATGCTACCCATCTGATTACTCTGAAAATAGATGTTTTCCAGAGATCATTTGAAACTTGATCATCTCCAGGAGTTTTTTGGTTTGTGGCTTCTTTCATTTTCTTTATATTTGACTTTTCACCATGGGTTAATTATTTATTATTATTTGATTATTACTATATTTTCATTATTATTGATTGAGTTTTATTGTGTTGTTAACTACCAGGACTCCTTGAAGATGACATCATTATACATCATTTTACTGTATAAGTAAAAAAGTAAAACACAGAATTATATGTTCTCTACCCCTGCTTAATGCTGTTTGTGACAAATATATGTAATGGTCATCCATTCCAACTTTTGAAAAAATTGAGATTCATTTCACTTATAATTCATGCCATGTCTTCTTCTTTATATAAAATGGTACAACAGAATGTCAGTAGATGCCAAACTCTGTCTCCATTAAACTTCATTATACCTTCTCTAAATAGATCACAAATTTCAGTCAAATTAAATAACGTATTTTAGAAGTCCTAAATTTTCTGTCATCAGTTATTTTCAATGTCACCTAACACAATAAAAAGCTAATATTCTCTATAGGTGTGTGAAAAATACATTTTAAACTGTAAGTAAAACTCTTAATGAAAATACCAAAAGAATAGAAACAGCACCAACTCAGATACACTTCACTGAATAGAAATCTAAATTAAACTTGTCAATCGCTTCAGCATTAGGAAAAGTCATTTTAAAGGAAATTGTGCATCATTTAAAAACAACAACATAGGATTTTTATTCACTGCTTCAAATGTGCTGCATTTTGAATTTTAATCATTGAGAAAAGGAATACTACTTTTTAACCAATATCATATTATCGAATACAGAATATTTTTTATTTTTTATTTTATTAACCAAATGTATATAGCTGCCCATCTCATCACAAGAGAAGGTGAGAAGTGCCCAACAATGAGAGAAAAACAACAATAGGGTCTATGCAGATAATCTTATACAATGTCATATCAGTAAAGATTTACTGAAATAAATTTGAATATAAATACTTGATAAATCAAGGGTGTGTGTGCAAGTGGACAGTCAAATCCCTGTCCCATTTAAAGTCCAGGTGATATATGTTGAAAAGGAACAGGGCTATGAGCAGCTGATGATACCTGCAATTTTGATGTTATTGACACTATTGCGTACATTTCTGGTTCTGGCTATCTGAAGAAACAGGTAAGGCAGCCTAGAAGGCAGATTTGAGGATATACTAACAAGTAAATTTTTGATTAAGGAGTTCTTAATAAGGACTTCTCGGTGGTGACAGTCTGGAATACCTTTTCTCTAAAGATATGTTTGCAGACATTGGTTGAACTTTTTTCTTCTAGACTTCATTTAATCACTGGACCTGTTTATTGGACCAGGATGAGTGTTTATTTCTTATTGATGCATTTACATTTTCATTATAAAATAATATATATTATAAGCAGATAAACAAATATTTATTTACAAAATAAATATGCATAATTAGTTAGAGTTTTTCTTCCTGTGATTATGTATTTTACCTTCCACTATGCATTAGAATACGTGAATTACTTATGATTCCAACTTTTGCCAAATCCAAGTAATATATAGCATAGCAGAACTTTTTTTTCCTTTGGGAATAAGCTTCTATCTATATTTGTTTATTATTTTCATATTATATATAGCACTTACTATGTGCTATATATACAATAAGATAAGTAAGTAGTACTTAACTTACTGTATATACCACTTCATAGTACTTCACAGCCCCCTCTTATTAGACAGAGTCAAGCGTCATTAAAACATGCCTCAGAGACTTTGTTAGGGCTAATTTCTTAAATGTTTATTTAAAACAAAACTAACAACCCAAACCATCTAAAGCCAAGAGCCATTTAAGGAAGGGAGGAAGATTATTTCTGAAATACTATGGAGTCCCATCCTGCTTTTCATTAAGGAAACATCCCTCCCTTTTCATGGACAATCAGGGACAGAATCATCCTTCCATCTGTATTTTTTTTTTCTTCCTCTACATCTTGATTATAAAAGAATGAATTTTTTTTAAAGGAATCATATGGCTCGTATTAGATCTGTGTACAGCTTTGAAGGATGGGTTAATTCAAGAACTTTTCAAGTAGGACAGGACCAGACAAGACAAGAGAGGACAGGACAGGACAAGAAAAGACAGGACAAGAAAAGACAAGACAAGAAAAGACAGGACAGGACAGGACAGGACAAGACAGGACAGGACAGGACAGGACAGGACAGGACAGGACAGGACAGGATAGGACAGGACAGGTCAAGACAGGTCAAGACAGGTCAAGACAGGTCAAGACAGGTCAAGACAGGTCAAGACAAGAAAGAGAGGAAGAACAGGACAGGACAGGACAACACAGACAGAGAGGAAGGACAGGATAGGACTAGACAAGAGAAGAGACGATAGGACAGGACAAGACAGGACAGGACAGGACAGGACAGGACAGGACAGGACAGGACAGGACAGAGTAAGACAAGAGAGAGAGAGGAAGTGTTTAAACATATCGCCTCCAACCATCTGATCCTGATTTTACTGATCTTGGAAGGATGGAAAGCCTGTTAGGATCGAACTGCTGGCAGTTGGTGGAGTTAGCCTGCAATATTGCATTCTAATAATGTGCCACCATGGCTCTTTATAATATCATATTATAATATTTTTTTAATGCTAACCGCTAAGGAAGTAAAAAAATTTAAAATGCATGATCTTCAGGATCAAAATTGTTTAATTGCTCTTAAAGCTCATACTAATATAAAGAGAAAAAAGATTGATGTTAGCTTGAGATATTATCATATGTGGTTCCAAAGATGGACAAAGTTTTATCCCGATTTTGTGTATAGCTGATTACCAGTACCACTCCATTACTCATATATTATCTGGGAAAAAATATACAAAAATAAAGATCACTCCACATTTTCTGTGATAAAATATTTTATATTAAGCTAATTATGGAGATGTAATAAAGTATTCCAGATTTCCAGGAACAAACATTTTTAGGTTAGGATTGTAATTTCAGTTGAAAATGGCAAAGAAACACTAGTGGAGTCAAGAATTTCTAAACCAGATAAGAAGCAGGAAGAAGAAGTAAAAAGCTTAAATAAAGAAATTAAAGTAGGAGGAACACTGAAGTGAAGTAATAATGTAATGGTGGGAATCTTGATTTTAATGAAAAGTAATTTTGGGTGCAGTTCTTATCTAGGACTTCCAAACAATGGATTTAAATAAATTCGACAATGATAATTTAAGTAAATTTCCATAGTAGGATAAATTAATGGGAGGTGGAGCTCAAAAGGGAATTATAAAATTCATAATTAGAAATAGCAGCTGATACAACATTTGGTGGGTTAGCTATTTTCCCCCCCTTGGTAAGAGAAAGAAAATGTATCTTTATGAGTTGGAGAAGAAGAGTGAGTGTAACAGAATGAAGTTCTTCGTTTAAGAAATAAATATCAAATTGTTTGATAATGCTACTTGTGAAAAAGATTTTGAATAATAAATTGACTAAGCTGAATAATACATTGAATTAACTGACTAAACTTATTATTTATTAATCAATAATAAATTGACTGAACTGGCAAAATTGACTAAACTGAATATGCAGTATGATCTGGGTATGACAAGGGCAAAAATGATTTTATGCAGCATTTGCAAATCAGAAAAAAGTTTTTGTTCCACTTTGTTCTCTTTGGCCAGAGTCCATCCCAGCTACTGCATCTAGGTCTAGGTGGCAGACCTTAAGAAGAATCAGAGCAAAGTCCTATAAAGAGAGTATGATTGAAATAGATACGTGTGACCTTGAGAAAAGATGGCAGAAGGAAGATAAGATGGCACTCATAAAATACCTGGGGATGAAAGTAACAGAAATGACATAGCAGCCATCTGGAGGCTTTTATGTTGATTCTTCCCATACAGGAAATTAAGATGAGTGGTCTAAATGGCTTCTTTCAAGGATATGTCTCTATTTTTTATGATGGTGACAATAATACAATTACTAACTGTTGTATCTGGCCCTTCTCAGCTGAGTGAAATCCACATAAATATTTCTTTAAGAGTTTTATTTAACACATTTCAAAAGATTCACTTCAAAGCAAACTGCTGGCAGTTTGTTGGCCGGAACGGCCAATTCTGATTTATTTACATTTAGATTAAACATTCTCCCACCTTCCAATTAACTCACTCTTTATCTCTTACATTGTCCAAGACTTCATTAATCTTCCGTAGATTTCAAAAACACCAGAAAACTGATTTCTAACGAACTCGGTGATGCATCAGACTGCCTCTTGATATTAACGTTGCTCGTGACAAAGACTTAGTTCCTTCTTCCTCTTCTAATATAGTTTTCAATACGTCACTTCCTTTTTCCACTTAACTGACTCCTCCGCCTATCAAACCTTCGGAATCTCGGATCAAGCCATCTAGCTTCCTGATCCGAATCTGACTCATCACTTTGAGAGTCTGACTCATCCTGCATACAAATCTCCTCATTGTCTAGCTCGGCTGATGGGAGGGGAAAATACCCAGAGGGGCCTGGTTGTGCTTCGTCATCCCCTGATATGTACCCAGCCTGTCTAGAGACACTCACAACACTAACAAAGGTTTAATGGAGGGTGGGGTTCTCAGGATGTTTTCCCTTGGGAATTAATAGAGTCAGAGGAGATAGGATAATGAAATTTGACAAATGGGATGTATAGGAACAGAGGCATCCAAAACAACTTAGAGAGTAATAAAGTATTGAAGTCAGATTCAGAACATTCTTGATAATTGCCATGATTGATGGATGTTTTTTATTGGCTAGTGACTTGCTAAAAGGGAGGGGCAATGAATCCATAAGATGAAAGTGATTGCTTCTTATTACAAACAGCACAATGCATTTTCACTATGATGGGAATCAAATAAAATAAAGACAGGATGGTGATTGGCTATGAGGAAAGCAAATTTCATGCCTCTATTGTTTTCTGCTGGCTCAAGATGGATGAACAGTACTTTAGCCCAGTATGGGTGAATGCCCTTGTGTCAATTCTGAAGTATAATGTTTGGATCATTTAGATAATATTATTTCTGGATATGTGATAGTTAAACTATTTACTCCAGTTTAGTATTCTAAAGTAAAATGTTAATGGGTTACTCAGCTGTAGGTGAATCCATGGGACTTTATACTAGTCATTGTGATGAAAAAGAGAAATAAGAGTTTATCATTCCAGTGAGAAATTGGAAGCAGTTTGTGAGTGGAAAGTGATATGTTAGTAAGAGAGAAGATTGTCTGGAGGTTGTGGGGGTAAAGAAGAAATAGTGGTTTTCTTGCTAATTCCACAGCATTGGTGTAAACTTTTTCTGATAGTCTTAAATTTTTAAGTCTCCAGAGGTAAAAATGGTTGATGGTAAAAATAATGATCAACCATACATTATCCTATTAACTTTGTTTATTTTATGGTAGTCTATCTCAAAATGTATGTGTGGTCAAGTTGTGGATAGTATCCCTCATAAATTTAAAGCTAGACTAATAGCAGACTCCAGTAACAGATTAGAAATCTAAAAATCTAGCTTTTAGGCAAATTTTAGATGAGTGAGAAGTCCGATGAATTCAGCTGTAACATTGTATAACAGTAGTATATGATTAGGTCTCAGCATAATATCAGTTACATCAACAGAAACAAATAGCATTGACATCCTCATCATCCAAACCCCTCAGTTGTCTGTTACCTCTATGTATAATACTCCAGAAATAAAACTCAGTTTTAATGAATCAGATAAGTTTATATATGATCAAATAAATTTTATTGGGATTTTAATTGTCACAGTGAGGATTAAGGATATAACCAGACCAATGAGGATGGGGCACAACTTGTATCTTGGGTGAACACCAATGACTTTCAACTTATCCATGACCCAAAACTGCTGGCATCTTTTAACAGTGACTGATGGAGGAGGGGATACAACACAGATAACATCTTTGTTAGCAAGAAGAATGCAGCACAGTGCATGAAAGTCATTGATGATCCAGTTCAAATTCCGGCACCCAGCAGAGTCCCATTGTGTGTATAATATATGCCTCCACAAATGCTTTAACTTTAAGAAGGATGAGCTGCTGGATAAAGATGTAGGGCAGATCTCTCCACACCCAGATAAATATGAGGAAGTTATATTAAAAGTAAAAGTAATATCAAGGAAAACCAAACCAAAAGAATGCCATACCCAGTATGTCCAGGGCTTGACTGGTGATACTAAATCTTTGTTGGATAGATATCAGGCACTTTATAACCAGGACCCTTTCTCAGAAGACACAGTTGAAGCTGGAGAAGAGCTGACATAAGCACTAGCCAATAATTAAAATCACAATCATGCACATTAGTGGAGAATCTAAACATGAAATAGAACAGTAGATGAGCTTGGAAACTCCTTAAAAATATAGGCAGAGAAAGAATCCAGACACAGAAAGATCATACAGATGTAACAGCAGACCAAATAGCTAGACAGTTGCTGAAGAATTGAAAAACTCAAAATAAAAAAGGTGCAGGAACAAGCCAACCAAACAAAGGAAAATAGGAGGGGTATTAAATACCTCTTTTGTGGTATCAGAATTGGAGGAAGCTATAAAGCTTATGAAAATGAATAAAGCAGCAGGTTTGAGACAATAAAGTGATTTGAGACTAGATAAAGTGATTTGGTCACTGTACTATGGAGTGGCTCCTGCAATTGATGAACAACTGTAAACCGAGTTTAAGATCCCAAAATTGAAGAGACAGGCTAGAGTTGCTGCCTTACTGAAACTCAGCAAAGACCCAGATGATCCAGAAAACTTACTGATCAGGTTCACTCCTCTACCTCTCTATAAGGCACTGGAACAGGTGGAGGATGCAGAAGAATGGGCTGCCACAAGGAAGTTTATTGTCTCCAACATTATATAACATATATATGAACAATCAACCAGTCATTGACAACACACACCTATTCACCTACAGATGATCTTTTGATGAGGTAGCAGGGAAGTGTATGGTAGCATTTGAACAATTAAGATGATATGATACCATCAGCCATTTAAAACCCAATCCAAACAATATCCAAGTGTGTGCTTTCCACCTCTGAAACTGAGATACAAGAGAAGAGTTTAGAACATAGAACATAGAATATTAGAGTTGGAAGGGACCTTGGAGGTCTTCTAATCCAACCTCCTGCTCAAGCAAGAGACCCTATGCCCTTTCAGATAAATGGTTGTCCATCTCTTTTTGAAAGCGATGGTGAACCCATCAGTTGGATGATATGTGGCAAGGGAACCAACTACAGCACTGTCCAACACCAAAGTATCTCAGTGTGACACTTGACAGGATGCTCTCTTTTAAACAGCATTGCCTGAACACTAAGGCTAAAGTTAGTTCAAGGAACAATATCATTAGGAAATTGATAAACTACACATTGGGAGTTCAACCATCTATGTTATGCACATCAACTTTGACCTTGACTATGTCTGCAACAGAGGATGCTGCTCCAGTGTGGAACACATCTGCACATGTGAAACAAGTTGATATTGCCATCAGTGAAATAGTACATTTAGTGACAGGTTGTCTCAAAACCACACCAATTGAGAAAATATATTCTCACTGGCATTGCCCCACCTAAGATCAGAAGAGAAGTAGCAGCAGGTGCTGAGAGGAATAAGCAAGAGAATGGTCCTTGACATCCTCTGAACAAACATATGCCCCAAGCCCACTAATTCAACAAACATTTGAGGTTACACAAGATTGAATTAAAAGATGGAGGAAGGAGACCATTGAGCAATAAATAACATTAAAGGAGGATATGACTGAAGGATTGACCTCCCTTATACTTCTTGGAGGGCCTGAATACGTTGAGCTGTAAATGTAAAACCAATATGCCCAAGTGGAGGCTCTTAGTGGATAACAACATGCTATGTAAATGTGGAGAGACACAGATCATGGTCCATGTGCTGGTATTTCAGCTACTACCAGAAACATGTACCAATAATGATTTATTTTTTGTCAACAACAAAGTCAATAAGATGGCTTCATTCTGGCAGTTTAAAATTTGATCTAGACACCAAAGAAGAAAAAGCTGTAACAATATATTTTAAGGAAGATAGATATATTTGGAAGATTCTAGATGAATGCTACTAAAATGATCTTGAGCATTATGTCAAAGATTTCATTTAAGGATAACATTCTTAACATGTTGCTATTTTCTGAAGAATCCCTGTATGTGTTGAGAATCCCTGTATGCAGTGCTTTTTTTGTAAAAAAAATAAAATAAAAAAAAAAGGTGCCAGAACTCACATATGTCATACAACCAGCCTTTTCTACCCTACAAGGTTCCATCCAAAAAAAGGTGCCGGAACTCCGTTCTGGGCGTTCTATGACAAAAAACAAACAAACCTGCCTGTATGTTTTCTGAGTAATAAAGATATATATACAGAATATAAACACAGAATATAAATGTGTTTAGTGCAAATAGGGTACATGACAAAAGTAATATACATTTTATCTCAAACCATGTTTTTAAAAAGGGCTCTTTTTTCTGCTTTTTTGCCTTCTATTGTTCCCTGATGGCATCTCAAAGAATTGTAATGTAGTGGTTAAAATAAATGAAGATTCCTAATAAAAATAGGTCAAAATAACTTGTGATATATTATAACAGGCTCTGCCATGATCATACCAGTTCTTTTTCTTGTTGATGATGTTGTTATGTTTTATGTTTTATGTTATATTATGTTATTTATGTTACATTATGCATGATGGATGGGAAATTGCAGAAGCTGAGGTCCACACATCATAAAGCTGCTGAGTGAGAAACACTGTGTTATGCAGTCTGCTGAGTTGGCTGAGTTCAGCTTAATCAAATGAGAGAAAACTTTCCTTGAACATAATGTTCCTTGAAATGGAACATTAGTGACAGTATTAATACACAAAACAATTTCTATTATCTAAATAATCATAGTATGCTAATTTAAATTTTAAAATAAAATTATATCTTGCCTTGGAATATCTTGTATCTCTGACATTCCCTTCAGGCTCTATCACCAATGCAACCTATTAACCCTTTGTTGTCTATCCATAATTCACTCTGTAACAATAGAATGAGAAAAACATATTTAACATTTATCATTGCTAAAATACGACAACTATGACAATGTAGTCACCGCTTACCAGGCATCTAGACAACAGATTGGAAATGCATCTTCATTTCTAACAGTATAAGTTCAAGTCTACATGCTCTGCCCTGGTAAATAAAAATCTGTTCTGAATTACATTGTGTGTTTTCTGCTGAATTGTATGCTTACTTATACCTGTACCATTTTATTATCAATGCACCTCTAGTAACATTATTGTGACTGCCCTTTCATCCCCAGAGAATGTGAAATTTCCAGCTTCACCTGGTTTTCAAAGTGATCTCAAACTCTTTCAGATTTTTTTTTCTTAAGAAAATAAATGAATGCCAAGACTACAAAATAAAAATAAAGTGTGGCCATTGATTAAATGAGAAAGCTGCACCTGAACTTCTGCTGGTGCAAACCTATATCTGTAGTCTGTGCCATTCATTGTAAGGTTTGGTTCTGAATTTGGCATTGCATGAGAAATGCTTCCATCCAGTGGTGGGATTCAAATATGTGAACAACCAGTTCTCTGTGTGGATGCCACTTCCAGAAGTCCATTCTGGGCCTGGGCAACAAAAAATTAGCTACCGGTTCTGCCGAAGTGGTGCGAACTGGCTGAATCCCACCACTGCTTTCATCTGAAGACTAAATATGACCATCCAGTTTTGAACACAATCAGCCTACCTCTGAGCGTCATGCAGGGGGAAAAAAACTGGTTTGTGAATTACTTAATTGCAAAACTTAAAAAGTAATTAATTTGTAGACATTATATATTGCATTCAGTGCTGAGAATAGGTACGTAGCGTTATGACCACCGTCACCTATGTCATCAGTATTGGAAGTATTGATAGAATTTCAAAGCTGAAAATTCAATGTAGTAGAGCTCAGGGCAGCTTCAGAAAGCTGTTTTTACTGAAGTCTTCCTCATCAGCTTGTTTTAGTTTGTTTTAAATGGAGGATTGAAACTATGCTCAAAAAAAAATCTGTCAGTTTACTATTGTACTTGGCCAAAGTTAACAATCCATAAAATATCATATAACAGGCACCAAACATCCACTAAGCATTGTTCATAGACTTTCTTTTGTCAGGTGATAAGAATTATGTAGAGAAATCTTTAATATTGAATTGAATTATATTAACTATTATCACTATAGTAGGGAAAGTAAAGATGAATGGGTATAAGGCAGTGTTTCCCAAGCATTTTCCTTCATTTCCCAAACTGCTTATTATCAATTCCTTATTCAAATGTTCCTGTTATGGTTTGGTTAAAAAAAAACACTTTAACCCAATTTGGGGTAATCTACCCAGATTTGGGAAGCAATGGTATAAGGTCTCTGCATTTTGGATCAAAAACTAAAGAAAAACAAACAAAAATGATTTAAATTAATCTGCACTGAAACAGATATACAAACTTTTGGAGATAGGCCATACATAGGCTATGAGAAATGAGATAGTAGCCTCACTCTAAAACTTAAGTATGGTAAAGACAACAAAGAGAACAAAGTCAGGGCAAAAATGAAGTTTCTAATGGAAATTTTAAAAATGGTAGATTCAAGATAAGTGAGTACAATTATTCTTAGGAAACACAGTCCATATCACCGTTAATAGTAGTATCAGTGAGAGTCCATTCTACATCTATCAATACTTTCTGAACAACACCAGAGGTTTTCAGTTCACTGCAACACAGGGGGAAAAAAACCTCTGACCCACCAGGCCTTTTCATCTGACTTAAAGAGCTAGACAGATGAACAAATACCTCTTACTATCAATCTGCCAAACTAATCCCCACTCCAATTCTTTTTGTGGTCCAAAATAGGAAGAAAATTGCTTCATTTCTTCCCTTGCTTAACAGAAAGTGATCTTTAAGCATATCTGAGTAGAAGATGGCTAGAGGGTGAAAAAGGAAGGTACAGAAAATCTGCTCCTTGAAGCCAAGTATTGTGGGAACATTCTTTGGACAGCTTGTTTATCCACCTCCACTGTTAGTGTGGACAGATTGCTGATGCGCACAGTGAAACCAAAATAGATCCATTCTGTTCAATAGCCAAGGAAAGCAACAAACAGAGTCTGCCTTGACTATTGCTTCACAAGATACACCATTGATATACAGATTTAGAGGTATTTTTTCTAGTCTGACCTAACCTGAAGTGCTCCTATTTAAAATAGTAAAGAATCACAGGGGGGGGTAGTAAATGGAAAGGTATTCAGTGTTCCATCCATTCCCTTTCATTCTTACTCAAACAGTCAGTTTGCTTGTTGCTGGTGGCATCCCAGTTTTATTTTTTAAATATAAAATTATTGAATTGCATTGTTCAGTTTATTTATAAATAACCTTTTCTTTGTTCCTGGATATATTGAAACTAGCCTCTCACTTTTCATGATATATTGGGACACTATATTTTGTTTAGGTCCTAATTTGCATGTTACTCTGTCCCTTAGTTTTATGTCTGCATTTAGTTTTCAGATTATTTTCTTTCACTAGCCCCATAACACATATTACAGAAAGCTAATTTTGGAATTCACTTTGTTAGGATTTCTGTTAACTCAGGCTTATTTCAACTTTGCTGAAAAAAAATCTCCAATGCTTGGACATATAAGGCAACTCTGAGAGAGAGGGGGAGAATTGGGGGGAGGAAATTACAAAATCCTAATTCCTACTTGACTTGAGAACTAGGTATCTGTGAAACTGCTTGCTGTAAATAGATCTGCCTAGAGAAGGCACATCCATAGAGTCTACCATTGAGAGTTTCCATGACACACAAGACATAGCAAGGAGACAGGCATTTAGTGTCAGAGCTCTTATGGAATAGGATCTGCTGCTTCCTCACTGCTTACATTCAGAGAGCTTATCGTTGGTTTAGCACATTTGAAGATTGAGAAGTTGATGGAGAATGTTCCTCGCAAGTATGTTGAAAGTAGTTATTATACTTTTGATGCTGGATTGTATACTGGGTGGATACATTTTGTTGATATGGTTTCTACTGCTTCTTTTAAAGCCATTAAATTCTTCCAAATGAAGTTCCATAAAAGTACTTGAAATAAAATGAAATAAAATAAAATAAATGTAGTGATCCTACAAATATTGTATGATTATATAGTATGACTGATGTTTTTGTCTGTCATGTGAAGGGTGTCCATCAATTTTCTTTCTCAAATTGTCTCAGTGGAATTTCATTTTAATCCCTTTTCATCTGTCATCCCGAGACACATATGATTTCCCCACAAATTGCAAGTAACTATTCACACTGTATTTTAGCAAAATCCATAGTTACGCATTTTGTAATTTACTGAAGAAATGGCATCTCTCAGAACTTAATGTTTCTAAAATATAATAAGGAAAAATCAGCTAAGTGTATTACAACAAAAGCCTGATGTTATAACTGTAAAATTTGAAAGAAAAAGACTAGCCTTCAAATCTATTGGAGCGAATAAGATATCTTGAAAAGAGCTGGCAGGCTAAGATAAGAACCTTAGACATAATTGAAACTTTTGGACAAAATTAACAATAGCAATAGCATTTAGACTTATATACCACTTCACAGTGCTTTATAGACCTCTTTAAGCAGTTTACAGAGTCAGGATTTTGCTTCCAACAATCTGGGTCCTCATTTTACTGCCCTTGGAAGAATAGAAGGCTGAGTCAACCATGAGCCGGTGAGAATCAAACTGCTGGCAGTCAGCAGAATTTGCCTGCAATACTGCATTCTAACCACTGCATCACCATAGCTCTTAATTATTATTAATTATAATAATATAATTAATTATTGCTCTTAATGAGAAAGTGTTATAGGATAAACAGATAATTGATTTGTCAATGATAGAAAAAATATTGAAGTGAGAGGTTGAATTGTTTTTCCTTCCTATGTTGAGAAAGGTAAGGCAAGGCAAAAACTAGAGTGTATTTCTTTGTATACTATTGAAAATTTTAAAATGGCTGAGAGCAGGGAGGGAGTCCTGAGAAAAACTTATAGAATTCCTAGATCCTTATTATTCAAAATACAGTAAATTTTATTGCTGATTAAGTCATACTTCTTACATTAATTATTGGAATTGTATCATTTTAAGATCATTTCACTTGCAATGAAAAGCTTTATTACAAACTGCAATGGCCTTCTCATTTAAAGGACTTAAGAGAATACAGAAAATAAATGGAAACATAACATTAAGATTATTTTTTGGTAAAATAATAATTCCACAAGTCCTGATATTTGCTTTATGAATTATACTGTCTCGGGGGGGGGGATTCCCATTCATTGATAAACAGATTGTACAATCTGTCTGTGAACTGAATTTAACTTTATTAAAGCTTTATTATGTGCAACCCCAATAGTATTCATTTTCTTTTGAGCTTTGAGAAGTTGTATCTTAGGATCAGTCAGAAAGCTTGATAGTATTAGTAGAAAATTGCTCAGCAACTGATTTATTGTTCTGAGAAAATATTTCAGCTGGTGGTTTAATTTAATGATAAGACATAATAATGAAATTTAATTCTTCTCTATGACCTTCACGTTACAAATTTATAAGGCGGGAGAATAGCACAGCTTAAAAGAGGTTTGCATTATAGCTGTCTTGTTTTTCAAGAAGATTACTTCAGTGCTGCTATCACATTTAGTATCAAATATGGTTATATTAATACCTATTCATAAACAAACTTGGGATTCCTTATAAAAGTGTTATCCAAAGAGAATGTGCAATTGCTCTTTCAAAATGCTAAGATTAGCACGTCATAGCAATAAGACAGAAAATGAGAGAGAGCAGAACTGAAGAAGCCAAAAACTATCATGTACAATTTTGCTACATAGACTATTAGAGAAGTATTGTTTTCACAAACAGCAACAAAACAACAACAAAAAGTTTTCACAGAATCATGCTGTAGGGCTATGATACTGATCCGAATAAAAACCAACAGTATGTTTGTACTAGACATTTTTCTTCCCCTCCGTCTCAACTCCTATTGTCCCCAGTCAGCAAAAACTAGGAAGCCTATTATGGATTAAGAATTAAGTACCATAAAATCATAGCACTTGGCTTGCACAAATGTTATGACATTAAAATGCAAAGCATGACTTATGATGCTAGTACATATGGGGTAGAAGATTTTGCACTGTGATGTGACACATGTTTTATCATTTACCCCTGATTCCAGATATTTATGCTTGCCTTCTTCAAATTTATTGGTTGTGAGCTGGATTGGTCACATAGGTTTTTTATATATTATGTTCAAAAACCTATGGTGATGTTATGATTAGATGTTGGACTGATTTGCTTATTAGATAGAGATCTCCTAATCTGGAATATTCATTTATATAATATAGTATTCTTGTTAAATAAGGATGAGAAAGCTTATAACTATTTGTTGACCATTATGTAAAGGAAGGAGAATTGATCAGGTTTTTCTTTTATTTTATTTTCAGCATCCAGCTTTGGAGGGGAGGACTTTTTATGTTTAATGTTAAACTTATTTGATATTTATGTCATTTTCCTCTTTTTTGTGTATGTATGTATTTATGTGTGTGTGTGTGTGTGTATGTGTGTGTGTGTATATATATATATAAAATAAAATAAGGTGATCACCAGGATAAAATCATAAACATAAATGTTTAATCTACAAAACAAAGCTTTCGTCAGCCACACTACCAATACTACTGACATCATCAGGGTATAAAATGCTGGATCCGGGACTCCTGGATCCAGCATTTTATACCCTGACAATGTCGGTAGTGTGGTCGACGAAAGCTTGGTTTTGTAGATTAAACATTTATGTTTATGATTTTATCCTGGTGATCACCTTATTTTACTTCACATTATATGTATACCCAGGATTCATGTTTTTAATACTATTAAGGACACACACACACACACACACACACACACACATTTAATAACAGAATAATCAGAGAAGCCATCGAGATAGAAAAACGCCCACAAAGCATGAACAAACGAGATGATACCTCCCGCCTACCAGCCATTTGGAAACCCGCCCTTATTGACAGACGAGTCCATAGCACGGGGAATGACACCAGACCTACACTCACAAAAACCACACAGGATGTCACCACCACACATCCAGGCAAAAAGCAAACCCAAACCCACACTGATGAGGAGGCACGACCACAAACCAGAAGCCAGACCACAGCTGCATCATTAGCCACCTTAAACCCCTCCAATCCATACACGAAACAAACTAACACCCACCATGAAGATGAGGCACGACCACGAACGCAAAGCCAAACAGCTATATAGTTCACCATCTCTAATCCTCTTGTAACACTGACTAACCTAAGCACAACAAAGCCGCCACCCAAACAGAACACTCCCCCATCCAATCAGAGCACAGCCAAGCCCCTAACCAATCAGAACACACCTCCACTGAATCAGAACACAGCTGAGCTCCCAGCCAATCAGTTCAAACCCCCACTGACAGTTAAAAGTAAGAAACAGCTAAAATCTCACATTGCTCCTAGAAGCAGAAGCCGAAAGCAATATATATATTGGCCAAAAGCACCAGCCTGACGATGATGAATGAGATTTCATCGAAACGTTGCCAAGACACTTCAAATTCTACGTGGGAGAAAACCCGGAGAACCAAAGACCTGCATACAGACACCCGCGAAAACCTCAGAAAACATATATATATATATATGTTTTCTGAGGTTTTCGCGGGTGTTTGTATGTAGGTCTTTGGTTCTTCGGGTTTTCTCCCGCGTAGAATTTGAAGTGTCTTGGCAACGTTTCGATGAAATCTCATTCATCATCTTCAGGCTGGTGCTTTTGGCTTCTGCTTCTAGGAGCAGAAGCCAAAAGCACCAGCCTGAAGATGATGAATGAGATTTCATCGAAACGTTGCCAAGACACTTCAAATTCTACGCGGGAGAAAACCCGAAGAACCAAAGACATATATATATATATATATATATATATATATATATATATATATATATATATATATATATATATATATATATATATATATATATATATATATATATATATATATATATATATATATATATATATATATATATATATATATATATATATATATATATATATATATATATATATATATATATATATATATATATATATATATATATATATATATATATATATATAATTAATTTAATTTCTATGCCGCCCTATTCCGGAGAACTCAGGGCGGCTCACAGCATATATGTTTTCTGAGGTTTTTGCGGGTGTTTGTATGTAGGTCTTTGGTTCTTCGGGTTTTCTCCCACGTAGAATTTGAAGTGTCTTGGCGACGTTTCGACGAAGTCTCATTCGTCATCTTCAGGCTGGTGCTTTCGGCTTCTGCTTCTAGGAGCAATGTGAGATTTTAGCTGTTTCTTCCTTTTAACTGCCAGTGGGGGTTTGAACTGATTGGCTGGGAGCTCGGCTGTGTTCTGATTGGGTGGAGGTGTGTTCTGATTGGTTAGGGGCTTGGCTGTGCTCTGATTGGTTGGGGGAGTGTTCTGTTTGGGTGGGGGCTTTGTTGTGCTCAGGTTAGTCTGATTTACAAGGGGATTAGAGATGGTGAACTGCATAGCTGTTTGGCTTCGCGTTCGTGGTCGTGCCTCATCTTCATGGTGGGTGTCAGTTTGTTTCGTGTATGGATTGGAGGGGTTTAAGGTGGCTAATGATGCAGCTGTGGTCTGGCTTCTGGTTTGTGGTCATGCCTCCTCATCAGTGTGGGTTTGGGTTTGCTTTTTGCCTGGATGTGTGGTGGTGACATCTTGTGTGGTTTTTGTGAGTGTAGGTCTGGTGTCATTCCCCGTACTATGGACTCGTCTGTCAATAAGGGCAGGTTTCCAAATGGCTGGTAGGCGGGAGGCATCATCTCGTTTGTTCATGCTGTGAGGGCGTTTTTCTATCTCGGTGGCTTCTCTGATTATTCTGTTATTAAAGTGTTCAGTTTTGGCAATAGTTCTGGTCTTTTTGAAATCAATTTTATGTCCTGTGGCTTTAAGGTGTTGGACCAGGGAAGAAGTTGGTTCTTCTTTTTTGACTGAGTTTTTGTGTTCTTCAATGCACGCACTTATTCTTCTGTTGATTTGTCCAATGTATGTGGTGGAGCAAGCAGTACATGAGATTTCATATACTCCTTGATTTTCTAATTTTGTCTTTAGGGTTTCTTAGGATGGTGGATATTTTTCTGTTTGTGCAGAATGCTGTCTTAATGTTATGTTTGTGCAAGATTTTGCTGATCCTGTCTGTGGTGCCTTTTATGTATGGGAGGAGAGCTTTGCCATTTTCTTGTTCTCTGTCTTGTATTTTAGTGGGAGTTTCTTTTTGGATTAAGTTGGAAGTCTTATTTCTTGGGAATCCGTTGGATGTTAGTACATTAGTGAGAGTGTGTAGTTCGGTTTTTAGGTGTTGTTCATCAGCTAGGCATTTGGTTCTGGAGATGAGTGTCTTGGCTACGGAGTTGATCTGTGCTGGGTGGTGGTGTGAGAGTGCGTGCAGATAGCGGTTTGTGTATGTTTTCTTCTGGTAGATGGTGTGTCCTAGGGAGCCATTGGATTTCTTGTAGACTAAGACATCCAGAAAGGGAAGTTGGTTATTAGCTTACAGCTTATTAGTCTACAAGAAAAGAAACACTCAATATATATATATATACATACATACATACATACACACACACACACATACAAATATATACATATACATATATATAATCTCAGGGATTCAAGAAATTGCACCATGATAATAAAATTCATGTTCTATTAAAAATAAGAATTCCTATGATTTTATGTCAGTACTAATTATCATATACTTTTTCTTATTTCCAAGATATTAAACAAATTTTCTTTCTACTAGATCAGCGGTTCTCAACCTTTTTCAGGCCGCGACCCCGTCCTGTGCCGCGCATGCGCGGTGCTACCCCCTGCACCACGCATGCATGGTGCTACCCCCTGCGCCACGCATGCACGGTGCTGCCCCCTGCGCCGCACATGCGTGGTGCTGCCCCCTGCGCCGGCTGAGGCATAGGCCGCCGCCCGTTCAGGGTGGTGGCAGGCAGGCCCAGGTGCTCAGGTACTCCTGAGCGGCCGCGGCGGTGACGGTGCAGGGCGACCACGGGCTGGGCCACCAGATGGCCCAACCCAAGGGAGGTAAGACACCCGCTGGGCCCCACACGTGCCAAAAACCCTCCCTGCACCCACCGCTGCCCTGCTAGCCTTGCCTTCACTGCATAGAAATATGTTCTTGGACAGTTTATCTATTTTTGCTACCTGCTTCCCCTTTTGCTTGATGTTTTAATTGTATTTAAAAATAAAATAATTAATAAAATCAAAACAAATAATTCTTGGACTGTACAAAGCATTTACTCTTGCTGACTAATACTATGTTTAGATTAAAGTGTGGTAGAAAAATGTGGTAAGATAGAGAAATGTGAGTTAGACAGCATCACCACCAAATGGATTCGTAGCTGGCTGACCGGCCGTACTCAGTGTGTGGTCATCAATGGAACCGCATCTACATGGAGGGAAGTGTGTAGTGGGGTGCCTCAGGGCTCTGTTCTGGGCCCAGTGCTCTTCAACATCTTCATCAATGATCTGGATGAGGGAATAGATGGGGAACTCATCAAATTTGCAGACGACACCAAGCTGGCAGGAATAGCCAACACTCCAGAAGATAGGCTTAAGATACAGAAGGATCTTCACAGACTTGAACACTGGGCACTTTCTAACAAAATGAAATTCAATGGTGAAAAAGGTAAGGTTCTACATTTAGGCAAGAAAAACCAAATGCACAGGTATAATATAGGTGATACATTGCTCAATAGTAGTAACTGTGAGAGGGATCTTGGAGTCCTAGTGGACAATTACTTAAATATGAGCCAGCAGTGTGCTGCAGTTGACAAAAAAAGCCAACACAGTGCTAGGCTGCATTAATAGAGGGATAGAATCAAGATCATGTGAAGTGTTAATACCACTTTACAATGCCTTGGTAAGGCCACACTTGGAATACTGCATCCAGTTTTTGGTCACCACAATGTAAAAAAGATGTTGAGACTCTAGAAAGAGTACAGAAAAGAGCAACAAAGATGATTAGGGGACTGGAGGCTAAAATATATATAAAACGGTTGCTGGAATTGGGTATGTCTAGTTTAATGAAGAGAAGGACGAGGAGTGACATGATAGCAGTGTTCCAATATCTCAAGGGTTGCCACAAAGAAGAGGGAATCAAGCTATTCTCCAAAGCACCTGAAGGGAACGGATGGAAACTAATCAAAGAGAGAAGCAACTTAGAACTAATGATAAACTTCCTGACAGTTAGAACAATTAACCAGTGGAACAACCTGCTTCCAGAAGTGGTGAATGCTCCAACACTGGAAGTTTTTAAGAAGAGACTGGACAGCCATTTGTCTGAAATGAAATGATATAGGGTTTCCTGCCTGTGCAAGGGGTTAGACTAGATGACTTCCAAGGTGCCTTTCAACATTATTATTATTATTATTATTATTATTATTATTATTATTATTATTATTATTATTATTAGTAGTAGTAGTAGTAGTAGTAGTAGTAGTAGTAGTAGTAGTAGTAGTAGTAGTAGTAGTAGTATTACCTGGACCAAATCCTTGTAGAATAAAGTTTCCTTCTCTAAGATGTCTTATCATATTCTCTTTTTTTCAAGAGATTCTCGGCCTTGTTAGTATCCATGAAGAAAAAATCCCAAACCTGACTTCTTAGGAGTTGTAAATTTATTTGGCACTCTTATTTCAGTTGCGCTGGGAGGGTTATATTCAAACCATCATCATAATAAAAGCTGGTGTCAGATTTATATTCCAGAGCTCAGTTAAATTATTTGCATTGTCCAACATTTATAAAGTTGACATAGTGAGTTAGTGATTTTCTACACCCAATTGTGTTTCTTGTTCTTTTTTAATATCCTGTATAATTAATATCTTTGGACCCTATCAGATTTATGGTATAAATGATATTCTATATGGACTTTTCAAAGATTACTTTGACGACAGACTCCAGTTCAGAGTTAAACATCTTTGTAGCTCCCTCTAGTGGTCAAATAATATTTATTTATTTATTATTTATCTATTTATTTATTTTTCTAGCCAATCAGAGTTCATGAAAATCAGAACATTTCAACCACCAAAAAAAAACAATAAAGAGCTACAGATTATTTTAAAAGTATTTAATTAAGACTACAACTTTTATCCTTACATTTCAAAAGAAAAAAATACTCCATGCTTCCTTGTTCTAGCTGCCACCAGCAACCCTCTTCCTTGTCATTTAACAATAAAGAAGTCTCAAAGATGGCAATAGTTTCAAAAAGGAGTGATAAGCTGTAACTAAAGAAAGCCTCTTTTAGCTAGTAGAGATAACAGTGTCATGAATTGATTAAGAAATAAATGGCACAGCTTATTGTCTACTTTCTCAAGAATTAATTTCACTTTTAAATCAGAAGTATATTGTACATTTTTAAATGCATGACCATTGATATGACAAAATTGGATACTCCTGTGCTACCTTTCATTTTAATTTTTAAATCCTTATGAAATTGAATTTTAGTTTCCATTCAATGTCTTTTAGCTAAAATTGCAAGCTGCTAAAGCATTGGGGCCATACTGTTTAGTGAATTTACAGTATGTTTCAGTTATCTATATTGCCAAGCATATGTTGAAGGCAAATTAGCATAAAAAAATAGAAAACTAGTCTCACACGTATTCTGACTTCTTATTCGTAGTTTTTTTTTATCAATCTGAAACTTTCAAAGGAAAATCCAAGATTGAGTTGGGATAAATACTGGTTCAGATTAAATGTCATAGGGATTAAGAGATAAGCTATGTTTTATCTATTCAATGTGAATTTCAACTGGAGATGTATGTGTGTGTGTGTGTGTGCGCGCGCACACACACACACACACACAGAGAGAGAGAGAGAGAGAGAGAGAGAGAGAGAGAGAGAGAGAGAGAGAGAGAGAGAGAGAGAGAGAGAGAGAGAGAGAGAGAGAGAGAGGCTTGTTCAATCCTGTAATCCAGATTCACCAGTATAGAAAATCATGCTTTCGTCTTTACCATTCAGCTGTTAAGCAATTTATGTAAAGAGGCAGATAAAGTGGTTAGAAGAATGAACACAAATCACAGAGCATCTGCCATGTCAAAAACAAATATCTATCCCAATTGTCATATACGTATTTTATTTGTAACCATTCTGCCAACCAGCTTTTATTGTGCTTGGTGTTTTTTTCCCACTATACTAACAGAACAGCATATTTCTAAAGGTGTGCATGGATATTTTAAGACTGAAATATTTCTCCAAGTCTGGACTGTGCAAGGTTATTCTTTCTTGGAAGAGTTCTGACTATGAATGGCTAGTTCTGAAGTTGAAATACTCAGTGGTGGGATTCAGCCAGTTCACACCAGTTCAGCAGAACCAGTAGCTAATTTCTTGTTGCCCAGGCCCAGAATGGACTTCTGGAAGCAGCATCCATACAGAGAACCAGTTGTTCACATTTTTTAATCCCACCACTGGAAATACTTACACAGAGAGAATACTTCTTGAATGGGAATCATGGCCCAGACTGAATATTTATTGTTATATAATTTTGGTGTAAATGGAATTTTTATGTAAATATAAATCACTCTAATCGTATAGTTGATTTCCATTCATGTTTCATATTTATTTCAGAAGTGGGCTCAGCCTATTTTCTAAAGCCACTGTAAAATAATCTGCTCAAATCTGTAATTAACAATGGTTTGTTCTTCCATCTGAAGCTACTCTAGAGCCAGAAAACAAGCAGGGTAGAAATAAATATGGAAGCTTTAGAGAGGAATTTGAGAAAGAGGGTCATTCTTGCTAGACTATTGACACATTACCATACAGACAATGCCTTCAAAGATGAACGCATAAAATCCTCAATTTCTATCTAAGCCCAGGGCAATATTTACTCCAGCAGCAAATCAGGAAACTTTCTAAAGTATATAGCACTTATTTTTCCTGATATGGTAAATTTTAAAGACACAATTAACTCCTTAATATGTCCATATCCAATCCAGACTCAAAGGGAATCTGGAAAGAAAGATACAATTCCTTGAAAGAAGTGTGATGTATGAGCACCACACTTCTTTCAAGGAATTGTATTTTTCTTTCCAGATTGCCTTTGAGTCTGGATAGGATATGAACATATGAGACAACAACAACAACAACAACAACAACAACAACAATAATAATAATAATAATAATAATAATAATAATAATAATAATAATAATAATAATAATGTTGGAAGGGACCTTGGAGGTCATCAAGTCCAACCCTCTGCTCAGGCAGAAAACCCTACACCATTTCAGACAAATGGCTGTCCAGTCTCTTCTTAAAAACTTCCAGTGTTGGAGCATTCTCTGTTTCTGCAGGCAGGTTGTTCCATTGGTTAATTGTTCTAACTGTAAGGAAGTTTCTCCTTAGTTCTAGGTTGCTTCTCTCCTTGATCAGTTTCCATCGGTTGCTTCTTGTCCTGCCCTCAGGCGCTTTGGAGAATAGCTTGACTCCCTCTTCTTTGGGGCAGCCCCGTTATTTGTATCTTTTCTGAATAATTTCCAAAGCATGCTATTATTCCATATCTTTCTGTCTGGAAGGCATATAATAGGTTGTTGCTATGAGTGGTCAATAAAGGTCAAGATGGACACCACAAGCATGCAACTGAAGCCCCACCCTTTTTTAACCTATGTAAAAAAAGGGTGGGTCTTTAATTGTATGGTTGTAGTGAGAATCCTGACTTTTTTTGACCTCCTATAAAGATCCCTAGTTGCCACTTTCTATATAACGTTCTTTCAAACTTTTGAAAAAAATCTCCCTCCTCATTCTGCTTCTCTTAGGAGTAAATGTTCCCTGCTTCCCTCCTTGCATCAGCCTGGCGAGGGAGTCCAGACAGGAAGCATAACCAGATGGAACAATGTTACTTTATTGTAAGGTTACATTAACAGAATCTTGCAAGTCTGAAAGTGCATTTCTCCTCCATTGTCTTTACATTGCAAGAAACAAAGAAGGGTACACACCTATGTTGCCTCTAGTCCAATGATCCCCAACCCCCAGGCCATGGTCAACTACCAGGCCATGACCTAGTCAGTGCAAGCAGCGGGGCAAACACACATGCACGCATATGCAACTCAACTTGCACAAGTTGAGCTGCACACATATGCGCATGCACGCTGGCCCTCCACTTGTGCAAGTTGAGATGAGTGCATGTGACTGTGTGCACCGACCCACCACTGGTGTGACCTGTTTCCCCTCTCCCCCCACAGCAGGGCCACCAAGAGACAAAGGTTGGGACCACTGCTCTAGTCAAACTGTCCTCCTGGCTGTGGCTCTTTCCTGTCTCCCAAGGTCTTCCCAAAATACCAGCATGCTTTATGATACTGAATTGTCCTGTTGCTTCTTTATTTTCTTTACCTTTATCTGAACCTAATTTCTTGAAACCTTTCTTGAACAGTTTGATAGACTACAGATAGCCCTCCTTTAGCAAGCACAACTAAGACTAGCAATTTGGTCTAAGTGAACATTACTAAGTGAAACCAGGACTGTGCTTATGATCTTACTTCTGCTTTCATTTGCATTACAGGCATGTGGCTGTCATAAATGTGAGGACTGGAAATACTTTTTCCATCACTGCAAACAGTTTTTGTGCAAGGCAGTTAAGTGAGGACTAACTGTGTGCAGCTTGCCTAGCAGGTCAACATTTTCTAGGTTAAATCTAAATGAATCTTGTTGGAAAGAAAAGCTTCACTTTTTTTTTTCCTCCCCTGTTTTGTATGCAGAGATAATTTCTGTACGGAGATAATAAAAGAGCACTCAATCAGGTGAGTTCTCATCTGAAGTGGTTCAGGCTAGATAACAGGTTTGCCACTTCTGAGGAGAATCTTTCCTTAAAGTTCCATCAGAGAAGGCGTTGCAGAAACCATCCTCCAGGCGCCATCTAGTGGTCAAAAAAGAAAGAGGATGGTCGAAAAAAAATATTACTGGAATACGAAGAAAAACACACTAAGGAAGAAGATAGGAAACAAGTGGGGGGGGGGAGCCCTTCCCAGGCAGCATCCCGAGAGTGACGCTCGCTTTAGAAAGCTCGTTCAAGTGGATTAAAACAAGACTGGTCAACAGGCATTGATTCTCTGGGACGAAAGGACGGGGCGGGTTGCAAACGGCATAGATATTCGTGTTCAGGGGCAAACGGGTATTTTTAACTAGACGAAGAGGGGGAAAAAATAACAAAGTTTGGAAAACTGTGTTTTTCAACAATATGTTGATCGTCACCTTAGGGGAGACGAGGGGTGTCATTTAGAAAAGGCTCTATCAATTCTTCATTAATCCCCACCACAAAGGGGAAGTATCCCAGAGCCCAAGGTCGGTCTGTTTGTGTGTGTGTGTGTGTGTGTGTGTGTGTGTGTGTGTGTGCGTGCGTGCGTGCGTATTGTGTGTGTGTGCGCGCGTAGTGTGTGTGTGTGTGCGTAGTGTGTGTGTGTGTGTGTGTGTGTGTGTGCGTGTGTGGAGAGAGACGGCTCTGAGAGTGGGGCAGAGAGCTACACGCGCGCGCGCGCTCACACGCCCGCAGCCCCTTTGCCTGGACGACCAAACCGGAGTAGGCGCCGTTTTGTAATTTTCTTTGTTTCTCTCCGGATCGAAGCCCCCTATTTCCTTCCCGCCACGACACAATCCGCTTTCTCCCTCTACTGACAATTTCAGGAAAAAGAAAAGCAGAGCAGCTGCCCGGGGAGGCATCACCCGCAGCAGCAGGGTGGTTGCTCGCCTCCCTGGGCTGCTGCCCGCTCTCAACACCCGCAGCAGGATCCTCGGCGGCAGGAAAGCCCTTGGCTCCGCTCTTCAAGGCATGCCGGGCACCCGTTGGAGCTGGGGGGAAGCTTGGCCCCGGCAGCCCAGCCCTCCGCCATCCGATCGCGGCAGCTCTCCTGCCTGACGAGAACCGCCGCCGCCTAGCTCTTTCCTGAGGCGGGGGGGAGGAAGAGGAGGAGGAGGAGGAGGAGGGAAGTGGCTGCATTGAGTTGCCACCAGACGGAATTGCGTCGCTCGCTGACACCCCCCCCCGCCCGCCTCCCACGTCTGCCGCTGAACTTGTTGCCGAGGGGAGAGCGAGGGGGTCTTGCCAGGAGCCGCCTCAGCGCCTCCGCACGAGCGCCGCGGGAGCCTCGGTCACTTTCAGGTCCCCTCCATGCCCAAGCGAGCGCTCCGGCTGGACTTCGCCCCCAGGTAAGGCGAAGGGAGGGAAAAACGGCCGAAGAGGGCTAGGCGCGTGGGCAGGTGGCCGGAGGTTTCCCCCCCTCGAGGCGGAGGCCTCTTGGATCCCCCTTCCAAATTTTCGTCCCCTCCCCTCCCTTTTTTTTCGGCTTATTCCGTCTCCACCGCCAGCGCTTTGGGCGCGCTGCCTCCAGCGGGGCAGCATCAAGTGGTGGGGAGAGTTTGAGAGGGTGACGGAGCAGCTGGACAGAGGGGCGTCATTTGGGGGGGTGGGCAGGAGCCAGTTCGATGTATAAGAAGGGGAGGGGAAAGCCAAAGTGAAATGGCTCTCTTGATCCCTATCCTGGAATCTCCATCCCGCTCGCAAATCAGTCCTTTGTCCTAGCCGAGATTTCTGAACTAAATTCTTGCCTAGACCTTTTGAAGTCCAAAATAATCTCCTTACTGGAAGTGCTCATTGTTTTATTTTGGACTGCATAAATAGCGTTACTGCTTTCACACACGCACGTGCATACGTATTGCCTTGAGTGTGTTTGTGTGGTATACTCAGGCTCCTTAACCTTAACCTTTGTTCTCTAACACACAGACTTAGTCCTAATCTCCACTTATAGAATTCCAGTATCTCTTTGGCCAGCAATGTTTAGGCTAAGGACTGTAACCCTCCTTTTCACCATCCCAGCTTCAAACATTGCACCTAAGGTCACCTTTATTTCTAAATCAAATGTATTTGAACATTCCAACCCCAAAGTTTCTATTTTAGGATTCTTCTTATTTCCTCAATACCAATTCTCAAAATGTTTACTCCTCTATTAACCATCCACTTTGGTCATTCTCTCTTCCATCCTAAACCTCCCTTCCAGCTCCTTCTGAATTTTCGTTCAGGATGAAGACCCTGATTTTTCCCTTGGTTATAGCTAATCCCCTTCATAGGAACCTCCCTCCCAGAATTGTTCTTTTCATCTCTCCCTTTTTTGCACATTTCCCACAAGTGGTTGTTATGTCCAGTTCAACTGGAAATTTGAATTTCCCCTCCCCCATCTTCCTATTCAACCTTAATTTCTGCTTTTAAAAATTAATTTTCTTTAAGGAGACTTACAGGATTCTTTGTGAGCTAAGCTGTTTTTCAGCTTCTCTTTTCTTTATTCAATAAAAGCTTCCCTGTATCAAGTTGGAGTCTGCTAGTTCTCTGTCCCTCTGCCTTGCTTCTTTAGTACAAGAGCCGGGAAAATAGGAGTGTGTGGTATGAAGTGATGATCATTGGGATAAAGGGAATCAACTGTGAATTGGAAAAGTGACATCTTCACACCTTCTGCTAAAAACCTATGATTTGCAAAGAGATGTAAGTAGACATCCTAGCAGGTGTTCTTTCTGTGGCACTAGCCTAAGTATTCAAGAAAGAAAGAAAAATCAATTTTTTTTCTTCTCTCTCAGTTCTATTTGCAGCTGATGGTTGTAGTAGACAGGTGTCGTAGTCTTTCCCAGGAATCAGGAAAGAACAGATTATTGCTGAGCTAGGAGTTGTCTCTTGGTCTGATAAAATTGCTGACTGATTACCACTCCCTGGATCTGACAGGCTAGCTGATCTGCTCTTGCAGACAGTATATTTTTGCTGCATTTTTGTGCATGTTGATCTTTCCTGACTTCGGTTTATTGAGAAAGGGAGTGTTTGTGTTGATCAAAAACATAGAACAGCTTCTCATGCTCCACAGTTGGCTAACAGCTTAAAGCAAATATTTCAAATAGAGTTAAGCAATGGGACAGCCTCAGTTATTTGGGAAGGGTTAGAAGGGAAAGAAAATGAAAAAAATAGGGTAGATTTTCCTGTCATACATAAAGTGTGGGCCCCTAATCTCTTGCTACATTCTGTGTTTCCACCTCCCCCTTCATTTTAGAAGACTGGATTATTTCTAAAGAGACCACCCAGCAATACCACCAGCAGCTTCCACAATGGCAGCAGGAGTAGCAGCATGGCTGCCTTTTGCCAGAGCAGCAGCAATAGGATGGATGCCAGTGGCCTCCAACCCTATGCCAAACGCACCTCGGCAGGAGAGGAAACGTAGTCAGGATTCTATGATTGTGCTGAATGTGAGTGGCACCCAGTTCCAGACCTGGTTGGACACCCTTGAACGCTATCCTGACACCCTTCTGGGCAGCTCAGAGAGGGATTTCTTCTACCATCCAGAGACACAGCAATACTTTTTTGACCGGGATCCTGATATCTTCCGACACATCCTCAATTTCTATAGAACAGGGAAGCTACACTATCCCCGTCAGGAGTGCATCTCAGCCTATGATGAGGAGCTGGCCTTCTTTGGTATTATCCCTGAAATCATTGGTGATTGCTGCTATGAGGAGTACAAGGATCGACGACGGGAAAATGCTGAACGCCTTCAGGATGATGCTGATCAGGATAATGCCAATGAGTGTCATCTTCCTTCCATGACAGCTCGAGAGAGGATGTGGCGGGCCTTTGAGAGTCCACACACCAGCACACTGGCTCTGGTTTTTTATTATGTTACTGGCTTTTTCATTGCTGTTTCTGTCATTGCCAACGTGGTGGAGACTGTGCCCTGTGGGATAACTCCTGGTGCCATCAAGGAGCTATCCTGTGGAGAGCGCTATGATGTGGCTTTCTTCTGCCTAGACACAGCCTGTGTCATGATCTTCACTGTTGAGTATCTCTTGCGCCTGGTGGCTGCTCCCAGCAGGTACAAGTTTGTCCGTAGTGTCATGAGCATCATTGATGTTGTGGCAATTATGCCATATTACATTGGCCTGGTGATGACCAACAATGAGGATGTCAGTGGAGCTTTTGTAACACTGCGTGTCTTCCGGGTCTTCCGGATCTTTAAATTTTCACGCCACTCACAGGGTCTGCGCATCCTGGGCTACACACTGAAAAGCTGTGCATCAGAGCTTGGCTTTCTCCTTTTTTCTCTCACTATGGCCATCATAATCTTTGCTACAGTTATGTTCTATGCTGAAAAAGGTTCATCTGCCACCAAGTTCACCAGTATTCCTGCTTCTTTCTGGTATACCATTGTTACTATGACCACCTTGGGGTAAGTGCATATGGTTTTATCTCTAGGCAAAATATAGATAATTTACATTGTTATTCTGGATTATCTTTATTTGCTTTTTTAAAAAAAATGTGAAAAAAGATGATGCATAATTGTGCTCAATGAAAAAAAATGCTTATGATCTGTTTATGATAGGCAGAAGATGCCACTTCACTTTCTCTCATGTAAATATAAAATATTGAGAACTACAATTATGAGTTCCCTTAAATTCTAGGATTGCTGTAGATTTTTTTGCAGCAAAAGATAGTGTTGCAGCAAACATTTAAAACTCATGTTTAGTTTTTCATTCTGGAAGCTGATTTTGGAAATGGTGATGAATTCACCATCAAGGAATTCCATAGGTTATTTCATGATGTTTTGCAATGTAGCATTTTATAAAAATGTCTTTTCTGAAGAAGGAACATGATGTAAACTAAGTTTTTAAAAAAGTTTTAATGGGAAATTGTTCAGCCTATGCTTATCCTCAAAATGACTGATATCCCAAAATGCATCTTACAGTATTGTCTGGATATAACATATAGAGGTAAGTTAATTTGAAGAAGTTTATTTGTAATTTTATTCCAAGTTAATTATACAATAATTTATTGGGAAAGGATTAATTTCTTTTTTTAAATGCCCATGTTGTATTACAAGTCTTGCAAATTTATCTGTCATAACTTTCCCCATCTTATTACCCTTCAACATTTTGAACTGCCCCAAGCCCTATTCCTCATCATAGGGCATGGAGGTTAAGGAAGAAAAAGAAAATATTTAAGTTGGAAACATCTTGTTATCAATTCTTATATCTTATCGCAAGAACATTTATTTGCTCTTAAATAAAGGAACTGATTATAGATGTAAAATTTGACAAACAAATATTGAACACCAAAATAAACAAACAAAAAATATTGAGCACTGAAAATATATATTCTTTCTGGACCAAGTTTAGCATTTCACTAAGGACAGTGAAATACATTTATATGAATGACAAGTCTTTCTATCTTTCTGGTGTATTTCTATAAACATTGGTGACTTTTCAGAAATAGGACAGAATGCAAGAATTAATCTCCATTGTGTTCTGTAAAACTTTTAAGCATATAATTTAAGCACTATCACTGAGATCAATGGTAGCAGAAAATACTTAACTCTGCCTTGGGGATGGATATAAATAAGATTGCAATTGTGATTATAATGATAGAATTATCTGTTTGCAATGAATCAATCTTTAATAAAGCTACTATGGGCTACTCTCCAACTATAATTAACACTTTAATAAAGAAAAAAGGCATTGCTATGTTTGTGTGTGTTGGGAAGAGGGAAAGAAAAAGTAAGTTTTCAGCCTTTTTTCTATTCAGTTTATTTTCCTGAAACTGTTCCCTTCAATCACTTGTTTGCTGGTCAAGTAGACTTCTGGAGTTTCACAAAGAGAAAAAAAATATTACGACAGACCATAATTTTATCAGTTAAATATTTTTTTAAAAAAATTAAAACCTTTATTAGACTGGGTCAGATAAAGGACATACATAAAATATATTGGACTGAAATTTGAAGTGACAGAGACCAGATTGTATCTGTAATTTCTAGTTGGAAATCAAAGACATTTAGGTTGTGATTTAGTTAAATGTTAAAGGTAGCGATAAAAGAAAAAAATGTCAAAACTTAATAGTGTGGCTCTACTATTTATCATAGAACGTAAAAAAATAGGCCTAATCACCAGCATTTTTAATCTTTCATTCATAGTTCTAATGTTTTATACTGCAGCAAGATGCATTTAAGTTAAATATCAGATGTACTGGCTATTGGTCTTGTCCATGGTACTGAAATGAATATTTGGTTTTTATTTCTTTGCCTTGAATTGTTTCATTTTCTACAAGCTGAAAATAGTTTTTCACATTGTTAGTAGTGTATGGACTAAGTTATTAAACTTTTTGTGAAGTACATGTTTGAGAGGAAAATATTTTAAATAAGAATATAAACTTTGCTTTTAGTCCTTAGGAAAGCAACCTATGTTGTATTTTTTGACAATATTCTTACTTACATTCTGCAGGATATCTTAAAACTTATTACTCTTATAAAATAACATTTTGTACATTTAAAAATAAATAGGATAATTGCTTATAATACACACACACACACACACACACACAAACACATTTAAGCTATTACCAAAGGATCGTTACACTGTAATAAATACTTTTCAATAATCACTTTATCTCACAAATCATAAAATTAACTAAATAAATATAAAATAAAGTTTTTTACATCAGTTCTTTTTCCAGTCTAAATCACTGAGAACACATATCTTAAGAATACTTTGAAATATATATACTGTAGATATAGGTATATGTTGCATGCATGCGAGTGTATATACATGTGAATGTATACTTCAGTGTATATTCTGTTAGTACAATGATAAAAAAATGAAAAATGTAGAAGCAGGAGTAAGAAAGCAAGCTGATAACATTGGCAATGTGTGTTATATTTCTTAATCATACACTAAGTAAAATTTACTTATACTGGTTTAAAACTTTAAAAAAAACTTCTAATATTATTCTGTTCTGTTTAATAAAGAATAAAATTAAGTAAACATCCTGTGTTTAATAACTAAACTTTACAGTCTTACAGAATTACTTGCAGCTCAATAGCATGTTAAATATATTTTACATACATTGCAGAGAACAACTAAAATTGTTATTAATCACATTCCTATAGTAAAGTCACTGAACAGCAATCTTATTAAATGTAATAAACATAGGAGCAAAGATATTTTCTCAATATTGCATAATGCTGCGAAATTAAAAAGTTTTCATAAAATACAAACTTTAGAGAAACTATTTGTTTTTTAGAGAAACTACTTACAAGGAAAATAGTTCTTTAAGCTATAACTGAAAAAAAAAATAGGCATCCTTTTAGACTTCCATAGAAATAAAACTGAAACAAATTTATGTATCAACAATCTCAACCTCAGGATGTCTATTTCCACCATTACTAAAATTCACTACTTTTATAAATACACATTTGGAATGCTAATTTGTTCAATAAATGCAGCAGTGATATTTTGGTAAAACAAGATTTAAAAAGGATAAAATAAGAGTGCATATTTTTATTTGGTATATTATTTTATGTTATTTATTTCTATTCATTTCTTCACTAAAAGCAGATAGATAGATAAAGTTGTATTGTGTTTCATGTTTCCCATGTTGCAAATGATCCATCGTGAAACATACAAGTTTAGTTATAAGAATCATTGTCTTATCCACTATACAGGTAGTCCTCTATTACAATCATTTGTTTAGTGACTGTTCAAAATTACAGACACTGAAAAAAGTGACTTATGACCATAATTCACACTTACAACCGTTGCAGCATCCCCAGGGTCACATGATCAGAATTTGAATGCTTGGCAACTAATTCATATTTATGAGGGTTGCAATGTCCTGGGATCATGTGATCATTCTTTGTGACCTTCTGAAAAGCAAAGTCAATGGAGGAAGCCAGATTCACTTAACAACCTCGTTACTAATTTAACAACTGCAGTGATTCACTGAACTGTGGTAAAAAAAAGTTCATAAAATGAGGCAAAACTCACTTAACAACTGTTTTGCTTAGCAACAGAAATTTTGGGCTCAGCTATGGTCATAAATCAAGAACTACCTGTACTGTAGCTGTAGAGCTTTGCATGATAAAGAATCTATTAAGAAGAAGGATACTGATTTATAAAAGCAGGAAATAGAATGAATTAGCACATTGATCTCATCCACACTCTTCTGGTTGTAATTAATAAAAACCGTAAAAAATGCACCTTAGTATTATTATTTTTTTAATATCCAACCAAACTTTGATGAAACATTTATTACAAACTTTTTGGGCCTTCCTGTAAATTAAAGGAATATTGTTGGAATATTCATGAGCAGGAAGAATCATGTGGTAACACAGTCAGCCAATGTGAAGAAAGTGCTACTGAGTACACAATACAAGAGGGTATTGAGTTAGGAGCTGGATTTTTCCAGTCTCAGGTTTGTCTCTGTATCTCTCTGTGAGGGGTCTTCATTGAGCTATGTTGCTGTAGAGAAGAATATATGGTATTGTAGATGTTTTGATATGAATATAAAGAAATTTATTTGAGTCAGCTGGGTACAGTCAACTGTGAGAGCTTCTGATTTATTTTTTCACCAACAGAGAAATTAAAATTCTCTAACAACTATTTTGTATCATAACCAAAGATATGTGGTTTACATTGTAACTCCATGTGCAGTTTCCCCTTAGTGATTTACTCTGGTTCTTTTCATCCGTTTCTTCTAGTATTTTACCATGATGGAATTTAAGGTTTCATGCAGAAATATATTCTATCACGGACTAAGTGGTGATGTTAAGCACTGAACGAAGTCATTTCATATTTTACTAGAAACTGTTTATTTCTTTAAAATGTACAGTTCTATTTTTGGATCTAGATAGTTTCAAAATATTGATGCATAATAAAAAACATTAACATCTATCTAAGCTACACAAAGAACTCTAAAATCCCTAGTAGAAGTATTTAAGCACATATTATATCCCCAAAGTAGAATTAGCTTGGATGTTACTTTGTGCCTGGTGGGGTCTGCAGAGGAGTTGGTGGGTCAATTTGAGGCCAAAATTGTAAGGTTTTATTCATCATAGTAAAACACTTTGAAGAGGGTCCAAAAAATAGCTGGTAACCACTATAGCTATTTTAGGGAAGAGGTGGCACCTCTGGAAGCACCAATTATCACCTGCACCTTGTTTTCTGAATTGTCTTCATGACTTTGCAGGGGGAAAAAATGCACTGAAGCAATTTAGCTTTGAAGTCCATCACATATGCATCATGAAGTCTTTCTCTTTCAGGAATGAATGTACTTGATTTAGTAGGTGAAGTTAATAAGAGGTCCTTTTTGTCATGCTGTAATGTGATTTTTCACTGTCAGTACCAGATTGAAGTAAAGCTTCCACCTTTGAACCTGTATCTTAAAAACTGCAATTTGATCAAGAAAAGACAGCTATCCTAAAGTTTGAAATCTTTGGCCTAGAATCACATTGCATGAGGAGCCGCTTCTATTTCCTCTTAACTACACCAACAATATTAACGAATAGACAGTGTTCTGCTTGCTTATATTAATGCCTACACTGTGATAATCTACAGAAAGAATCTAGTTGCATAAGTAGTCACTCTGTGTGAGGTGGAGTTCAGGTACTGCCCACATGGACATGTATGTGAAGCTCTTTATTGCAGTCATCTTGTAAATGCAAAGCATTTACAAATATTAATTCTGATCCCTTATAGTTTTATATGCTTTTTATTTCTGTTTCAATAAAGAGCAAGTATGCTTTAAACCCATTATTCTATTCAACTGAACTTCAATGGCCTGTTCCTGAATAAGGAAAAATGAAATACATTTTCAATGAATAATCCATACAACTGTCTACTGGTTTTGTAGAATCTGTAGCTGAAAATAAACAGGGAATTAAAATATACCAATCTCCTTTAGCTTACAGCCATAATTTTTATTGTTTATAGCTCCCAGAGCAGCATAAATGAATTTGCTCTTTTATAGAGCAGGGTACAAGACTGCATTACAAAAGTTATAACTTAGGTATCACTGATGAAGAAATAGAAGAGAGAAGCAAAAAGGGAAGGGAAATAAGAAAAATGTAAAGTAGATGGGAGCTCAGCAGGAGCAAATGCAACTGTGCGGATTCATACTAAGCTGGGACAAGAAGTAAGAAGTCTTCAAAGGCAAGGAAGGTTAAGGTGACAGCTTGGAAAGAAAAAACAAAGACTTTTCTTAATAGAGGGAGAGAGAACAGTGTGAGTAGAAATATTCATATACATAAAAGTGGGGTAGAAAATATAAATAGTTAGACCACTGGCCTCAGAACCACCTCCCCATTTTAATCAATAATAATTTATTCAGTCAATGATCAGCAAAATATAAAAACAAAAACAAAGTGAAACAAATAAATTTACGTAATAATATGCTAACAACTGGCAAAACAAATCATGTAGTAGAACATTCACTCCTATATTATTATGATGTTAGAGAAGTTGTTACTCAGATGATAAACCTGAAATATTAATAGATATAAAATTAAAATAAAAACTATATATTCCCTAACAATTTATTCTTTTTTTAAAAAAAACAAGTTTTATTAATTTTCCAGTTTTACATCCAAGTATTTAGGAAGCAGCATGGTGATTGGGTAGCCAATAATCCAGTAACAAGATATTTTGTACATGTCTCGGGTTACATCATCAAAAATTCCCTCTCTATTTACCTTGATTATTATATCACATTCAAATTAATACATTTCCAATTATAACTCAATCAATTAGGGCATTTATCAATATATTTTAACTTATACTTATCCGTGTCCTGTTTTTAAATTTTACCTAGTTTCAGTTACAGTGTTCCAATTTAGCCTTTAATATCCATAATATTTAGATTTCGGGCAATCCAAATTTCCCTTATTTCATTACAAAATAGTTGTCATATCTAAAATACACATATTGTTTACTTAAATACATTCTTTATTTCACAAATATATTCTATTTCTCATCCTAGTACCTCATCACTTACTAATAAAGTAACCTTTATTGTCTCAATCCAACTTCCGTATTATAATTGAAAACTATATTCTAATGACTAATTTTCATTTCCCTTATAAAACTAAGTCCTAAATATTAAATCAATTAATATCTTTTAAAATCCACTTACCCCATTAAGTAAGATTTTGGGCTCTTCCATTATAAGTAAAAAAAAATCCCATTTTTTAAGTCTAACTCTAGCTTTTTTTTTTGTGCCAAGCACAATTTATTCTTTATGATGTATCAAACCAAAAATAATATTTAAAACAAAAGGTAATTATGTCTTTAAAATTATATCTTATTTTCATAGCAGCAACACAAAATTTAGGTGTTGCACATGTAATGAATAGTATTAAATCCTGAAAGAAAAGGTTCATATAAAATTTATCTGGCCTCCCAAGGAAATTATCTATAAGGGGCAGAATGTATATTCACCTCATGACTCTAAAAAATCTACACTATATGTGAGATGGTTTTGATTTCCTCATCACGCAAATATGTTCAGCCACAGAGATTTTACTGTACCTGCCTTGAAGAAGTACAAGTGGAAAGAATGTTAAATCTAAAGAATGTGATTCTCAGCTGTATCTCATCCTGTATCTCATCCTGTATATCTCAGCTGTATAAACATCCCTGTTTATCCAAATTGTATCACGTTCAGGGGGCATGGAACTCCACATTCTATATTCTTCAAATAATTAATTGCTTAGCTTGTTTGCAAAACCCCTATGAGGCCAGCTTATGCTCTACCACCTGTTTCCAAGGACAGGAAAAGTTATCTGTTAAAACTAGTGGGGTCAGACCAATTGGGAAGAATTGTATTTTTGAACCACTAAGTTATTACTACCTTCCACATCCTAACTTGAATCAGTGGCATTCCTATATCAAGACCTAACAGAGCATTTGATGTTTCATCAGGTGCAGCTAGAATTGATTGCTGGAATTTTGTTTGCACTACTATCTGCGGCTCCTTCCTCAAACAGAATCCTGTTTGTGCCCATAAAGGATTTCAGATAATATTTTTGCTTCAAAAAGTTTTAAAGCCATGAGGATCTTTCCCATTTTTCATTGGACTCACTGACTCTGGGCTTGTCATTGTCTTTCAGCTGAACCTAACTCGCCATAAAATAAAATGAGGGGTAGCCACTATGAGTTTTGCCTTAAGCGTCCTAAAGGAAAAGCTGGAGTTAAATGAAAGAAATATAAAAAGCTCAGTTGAAACCACAAGATTTTCATTCTGTGCAAAGATATGGAGGGCCAAAAGTTACAGCCAACAATATAATAAAAGTGAATAGATATAGGTAAGACCATGGACCATTGTGACAATAGAATAAACAGAATAGTGGTTAGATTACGTTGCAGTGAAGACAGTACACTGGTAACCGACTGATTTTCCCAAACTGCTTCCTCCACATTTTTTTTTTTACACATCACTTTGGTTTAGTTACAGGTATGCTATTTTTCTCCCTTTATATTTGGTAGAGAGCTACTAGGGTGTGAAGGTGTTTACTAGTACTAGGGAGACTGAAGTTTTGGTTTTACCCTTAAGCACAGAAGCTGCCTGATGACTTTGGGTCAGTCATTCTGTCTCAGCCCGAGACTGGGCCATTGAAAAACATCTAGCTATTTACCAACCTGCCCTGAACCAGGTGGTAGATTATAATCCATAACCTTTAGTGAAATGAACATCATCATTTTGGGAGTAAATGGTTTGATTTGGGATTATGTTGATGATGATAGTGACTAATACTGCAAATGCACAACCAGAATACATTGTTGTGATGGAATGTAGTGAGGAGGTGGATGCCCAGGAGAAGGGGTGCATTCCAGAGGAGTAAGAGTACAAGTAGTCCTTGACTTATGACCACAATTGAGCCCAATATTTCTGTTGTTAAGTGAGACATTTGATAAGTGAATTTAGCCCCATTTTGTGATCTTTCCTGACATAGTTGTTAAGTGAATCACTGCAGTTAATAAGTTAGTAACTTTGTTGTTGTTGTTAAGTGAATCTAGCTTCCCCATTTACTTTGCTTGTCAAAAGATTGCAATAAGTGATCACATGACCTTGGGATACAGCAGTGGTCATAAGTATGAACCAGCATCTGAATTTTGATCACATGGTCACTGGGATGCTACAAAGATTGTAACTGTGATTGGTCATAAGTCACTTTTTTCAGTGCTGTTGTAACTTTGAACTGTCACTAAATGAACTGTTGTAAGTCGAGGATTACCCATATTAGTAATTCTGGAATTACCATTCCAGAAGGCATACTTGGAATTTTTCCCTACCTTATTAAATATAATATTTTCACATTATTCCCTGACTAAAAATACTTTTATATTCATTTAATGTGTGATAATTACAATTAGTATTCAGTTATTTTTAAACAAATATTAAATTTCAGAAACAAAATTTGGACAAAGCTCCATTGCACTCAGCTTGTTTTATTTAAAACATCCATTCTGATAAAGCAAAAAGCTCCATACGTATAGTTCTTCCTTCCATATGGATTGCAAGTTCAGGTATGGATATGCAATTGAATGCAGAAGTCCACTGTCTTGGAAAATCAGGGAGATGGCATGTCATATTTCAATCACTGTCATAAAATATATTAGCACTGTTTTTCCCCTCCAGATATTTCCTTGTTCAGATAGAAAATATTTCCTGCAAACTAATGGACACCAGAAGTGGAAATAACTAGATATATGATTGATATGTTTTGTTCCATGAATTCTTCAGTCACACAGGTATCCATAAAAAGTATTTATATTTCACCCAGACTATTTAGTTTGGTCAAAGCACAGGCTTACACACCTAAAACAATTGGACTTATATATCTAATCTCCACTTAAAATGCAATTTTAACAAAGTAGCAGGGTAATTTTGCATTTCTTCTTGCTACAAAAAAGAAAGCTTCTGTTTACAAAGATAAAATCTTGTGCAGAACTAGCTGGATAGATTCTAAAAATAGTCTATCCTTTTCGATCGTGCACTTTGTGCACATGTACAAAGGGTTAATTACAACATAATAAACTCTTTTAATTAATTTACTTCATACTATTTTAGGCAAGTAAAGTTCTACTCCAATGCCCAAGCAGAACTGAGTGACAAAAATGTGATAGCTGGTACAGTGTCAACATTCCCTCATGAAGTTGTCTAGACAACCTACTACAACCAATAGAAAAAGTTAAAATAACACTTGCAGATATATGTTGGTTTAAAGCTATTTGATCCTGTACAGTTAACTATGACAAAATCAATAAAAATATGCATTCAAATAGGTCTGGTATTGTAACTGAAATATAGATATTTGCCAATAACTACAACTTTAAACAAGGACAGATCCAATCTTATATCTTTACTAGAATTTTCTGTGAATACTCTAAATCTGTAATGTGATGCTACCATCCATGGCTCACATGAACAGATATTGCTGTGCTTCACACCATAGAGGACTTCTGAGATATTGTTAAAGTATTTTTTATTAACATAAATATTAAATATTGGTCCATTCATTGCATGTTCTACAATGGACCTTGTTCTTTACTGCAGATTATAGTTAATGAAGTGTGACATCTAGCTATAATTTTAAACATGTTCATTATAGCTGCTATAAACATAATACTGAAACATCACTACCTCCCTCTACTGGTATAATTATTAACATTTTCAAAAATATTCTAAAACTTGAAATATAATTTTATATTGTACAACAAGGAAATTACAATAATTATTGAAGCAAAAATGATAAAATTTGGGATAGATACTAAGTATTTTTCTATTTAGTTTTCACAAGTTCTCTTTAACTTTACCTGAATCTGGCAAAAAAAAAAAGTTTCCATGTGCATATTTTTATATGAATCTTTTCTCATGCATACCGATATGCGTGCGAATATATGTCCTTGTGTGGAAAAATATGTGTGTGTGTGTGTTTGTGCTTGTATTGAACATTTGCAATTTAAAACTGTATGCTGTTTAGTAAGAACATGTGTTTTATGTCCTCATAAATATTCAGCAAGTGTGAGTTTTTTAAATTTTTCTAATGGATTTAATATTTACTATCTATAGTTAAAACTAAGAACATTTGTATTTCAGTTTTGCTTAGTTGTTCCAAGTTTAAGGATATATAATATATTTTTGCATTCTATGTATAGTCTCACAATGTTTGAAACTGTTCTATTTCTGAACAATATCTTGAAAAGTTATAAACATCTCAGCATGTAAAAGTGTGTATGCTCTTCACCAACACAAGATTATACAAAGATGTTGCATAGATACACTTGTATTACTTTACACTATTACTAACTATAGCATTTTTTTGTTTTTGTTTTAAAGAACAGCTAGAGAAAGGAGATTTTTGAATTTTATAAAGTCAGGGGGAAATGACTGCATGCTTTAAAACAAAAATCCTCAGTGCAACTATAATAAAGTTATGTTTATACCCTTATATTCAACCAATCTACAGAAGAAAAAAGAATTGTTATACTCAGAGCACTATGAACAATGTAACAAGTGTTAACAGGTAGGTTTTTGATACCATGTTGTATTAGGAGAAAGTAGTAAACTCAATACAAAATAGCCAAAATGAGAATTGACATCTTGATAGCTTCTAAAGGTGGTGGGAAGTTCAAGAAATAACCTTGCAAAGAGCTGGGAAATGGATGTTGCATTTTGTGAATGTAAAAATGATATAATTGTATATATCTCCTTGAAGAATGTCTATAATTTCTGAGCAGATGGAAGAATATTTGTAAAGACAAGAGAACAGAAGAATTAAGTGGCCAGGTATCTATTATAATTAAAGGTAGCATTTTAGTACTCCTTTGGTAAAAGAATAACAAATCAACTCATAGCAAAATATTGATATGGGAAGAGGCAATGACAATGAGAAAGGAAGTCCTTATGTTTCTTCAGAAATATTTTCTAAAAGCTTCAAATGTTAATGTTTTAAAATTAGGAATAGTCTTGGTGGGGTAGTACTGTATTTTGTTGTACTGTATTCTGATTTAGTGAGTGTTAAGGTGGGGCAAGCTAAAATAACTAATTCAACCTATTGTACTTTAGACAAATTGGCAGATCTCCTTGGATTACCTTAGTATTCTGCCATGTGGTTAAAGGCTCCATGAGGCATATACCTAATAACATTATGTTTGATAATTAATAGTAACATATACCACAAAATGACATAAAGTATTTTGTCCAAAAGAAAACAGGTTAAAAAAACAGAAGTAACTATAAAGAGTGTTAAACATTACTGTGATTTTTTTTCAAAACTGAATAGGTGTTTTAGATGTAGTTGAGAATACATTAATAGAGAAGCAGGTTGTTAAAAATAATTTCAGTATATAAGTTATACAACTGATTGTTTTTAAAAATGCATAATATAATATTAATGCTTTCACTGTCCATTTGCATCATTATGTTAATAAGATTTACAAAAGGGAACAGTTAGTAATTTAGACTTATGATCTAAAACATCAGAGCACAATGGATTTTATTTTTTTCCTTGCACACTGCTACTTAGAGTGACAAAGAATTAAAATAATTTACAGCAGATTTGCATTCATTAGAAACATCACTATTAGAATGCTCACCATTCTTCCAAAGAAATTGCTTCAGGGAATTGATTCATTATTATATCATTCCAAAGGTCAAAATAGTAAAATGTTCAAATTAATTATCCTATTTACACAATATTTAGTCATATTTGTCTCTTAGAATTCTTTTTCTATTAACAAATCAACATAGCTTTAATTAAGACCAATTAAAGTATCCCTAATAGTTTTGGAAGCTTTCCTCAGAATGCATATTGTTGAACCATCAACCTAGAGAGGTTATGAGAGTGGGTGGACTTGGCCCAGAGAGAAAGAGAGAGGGGGAGGGAGGGAGGGAGGGAGAGAGAGGGGGGGAGAGAGGGAGAGAGAGAGAGGTGAAAATGAATAATTGAGGTAGGAGAATACCAGAAAGAAAAGGATAAAGAAATGAACAAAAAAAAGTTGTCTGGGAAACCAAATATCAGAAAAGGCAAATAAAGAATAACCATGTCTTAAAATTCTTGGATCTTCCTGCAGGAATACCACAGCAGGGTGGTGGTAATTTCTTTTATTTTCTTTTTGTCTTGCACAACACTTGCTCCATTATACTTAATAAAGATTAGCCAGGGAGAGGAAGATTCTTTCTTGCACAAGGCAGCAAAGGAATGTATAGTAAGGGTTTTTCACTTATTTCCATTATTCACTGTTAGAAGTACTGCAGTGTCATATTGGAATAGACTAAGATGAAATGTAAATCTACCCAGTAGCTAACATACTTAATGTGGAGCTATGTGATCAGGTAAACTAAAATAAATTAGGGGAAAGTTGCTTACAACAAAACAAATATTTTATTTTGCATTCCAGAAATTCTCTTCAAATAGATCATTTAATTTAATTGCTTAACATGATTCTTACAGTGAAAAGTGGGCTTTGGGGAAGTTCTTAGTCAATTAAGATATTTAGTGCACCATCTGGTTCTTTTTTCATTAAAGCCTAGTGAAGTGGACAAGATGCTTGCCCACGTCTTGTCTTGGACTTCCTTGTGACACCTTCCATGTATTAACATGTTCACTGAGGTTTCTGTGGTGGTCTATATCAAGAGAGCCAGTCTGGTCTAATGGTTAAGACACTGGCCTTGAAACATCAAGCAGCACAGATCTTTTTTCCAAATAATAAAAATGACAATATCCGAGAAAAATGAGTAAAGCCAGAATGAACACATATCATAGTGGATTTGATTCAGCATTATTTACAACTGGCATTAAAAGTCTTCCAAATTAGACAATACCACCTGGAAGATTTGTAGAAATAGCTAAAGACAAAATAAAAAACAATTCAGTATTGCAAAAGGAGAAAGTGTAAGTAAGAAACTCAAAGTAATCCTGCCTTGCATCTGCTCAATATGAAAAGGCATAAAGGGGAACTCTGAAATTCGTTTATTGTACCCCATAACACTAAATAGAGGTAGTCCTCATTCAGTGACCATACTTGGGACTGACAACTCAATTATTAAATGAAGTGGTTGCTAAGTGAAACTGAACCTGTGCTTATGGTCTTACTTCAGTTTTCCTTTGCTTTACTGACCTGTGAAGGTGCTAAATGTAAGGATTGGTCATAAAGTTACTTTTGTAATCACTATCATAATTGTGAATGGTTGCTAAACAAGCGCTACCTGTCTGTGCTGTTTCTTGACATCCATAGGGCTGGCACAAAAAAACCCTTCATCCTTTAAATAACATCTACGGTATATTTAATGATGTTTTCTGAATTTGTATTTGTTGGCAAAGTGGTTAAAAAGGAAACTGGGCATGGAATGGATTGTTCTATAAATTGAAAGTAAACACAGTGGAAAAAGTGAGAAAAATTGAGTAAAATAGAAGCTTGTAAAAGGACCAGTTGGCCTGCCTGAGAAACAGATTGCAAGTGGCCTTTAAAAGAAGAGAAAGTTTGAACCTCCGGGTATGCATATACAGGTAAATTCTTAATCCGTAGAAAGCTGTTTTTGTAACTAGGTTGCTTGTAGCTTAACAGTGTATCGTGTTTACAATAGCCAAGTTCTTGAATTCCTGAGAGTACTGAGTTTTGAATAAAATGAGAACAATCTCTGACATATATGGAGAATTAATTTTTCTGTTGGATGATAACATTAATTTTGTTCATTTTTATTACTATATTTTATTTCCTTACAGGCTGAAATAAGATAATTCTATGCTATGGTTCTTACATTAAAAAATAGGAGATTTTTGTGCATTCCAAAATAGGAAAGAAGAACTTACGTTGGTTTGAATGAAAGAGTTTACCTGCTCACTAACAAGAACTAAACTTGTTTGTTTGCTTGTTTACTTATATAGCTGCCCACACTGTAACCACAACTCTGGGCAGCTCACAAGACAATACAGCTACAAAAAACCTTAAACAATTTTAATAAAAACTCATGGTGCTCTGAGGCAATACTCTCCCATACATCAATTTACCAAATTGTTGGGCTTCAACCTCATCCTTCCCCAATGCTTGTGAGAAAAATTGGGTATTCAAGGCCTTCTAGAAGGTAAGGAGGGTAGGGACCTGCCAGATCTCTGGGGAAAGTGCCATAATGGTTTAGAAACTATAACTAAATTGGTTTAGAACTTCTTTTCATTCTTTCACTACTGGATCAAAATTATAAGCAATTTGAAAACTACAGTAATTCATAGATACTTACATAAAACCTAACTTCTGAGAATGGAGAAGGAAACTTGATCCAAATGTATTTGCTGCCCATGTCACTACAAGGTGATTCTGGGTGGTTTACAACATTAAAAACAATAAAATCATCAACCATAAAAATTTATAATAACATTAAAAATACAAATTATAATTAAATTAAAAGATGAGGAAGGATGGAGCAGGATGTGTCAGCCTCACTCTGGATGACAAGATATTCCAAAGGGCAGGAGCCAGAGCAGAGGAGGCTCTTCTTTTGGACCCTGCCAGCTGGAATTCCTTGACCAATGAATGACGCAGCATGCCTCCTCTGCTGGCAAAAGTGAGATGGGCCAGTCCCATTAGGCTCAGATGGTTCCTCGGGACCCATGTGATGCTGGGCTTTAAAGGTGATAACCAACACCTTGAATTGCACCCAGAAAGAAACCAGTAGCCATTGCAGCGATGGAACAAAGCCCCACTCTAGGGTTTCCGAGGACAACCTGCAATACCACACTCTGTACTACTTGAAGTTTTCAAATGTATTCAAGGGTATCCCATGTACAGCACATTGCAACAGTCCAGGCCTGAGATGACCAGGGCTTGAATGATTGAGCACAGGGACTCCTGATCCAGGAAGGGGCACAACTGATGCTATGCAAAGGCTCTCCTAGCTGTCTCTGCCACTTGCTCATTGACCAGGAGTCACAAGTCCAGGAGAACCCCAAGTTGTGAACTGCGTCAGTCTGGGGTAGTGCCATCCAGAACTAAAGATGTTAAAGTCCTGGATCTTGATGCTCCATACACCAAAGCCATTTGGTCTTGTCATAATTGAGCTGAAATATGTTATCTTCCATTCAGGCCCTACAGCCTCCAGGCACTGCAAGAAGGTAATACAAGCATCACTTGGATCACCAAGAGTGGAGATATAAAGTTGAGTATCACCAGCATAGTGATAATATCTCAACCCATGGTGGTGAATGATCTCACCCAGCAGCTTCACATAGATATTTTAAAAAAGTGCTGAGGCCTCTCGCATACCACAAAAGAGTGGCTGTAGGCTAGATCTCTCACTCCCTATCAACATTGATTGGGACTGGCCTTGGAGAAAGTATCCAAACCTGCACAAGACTGTGCTGCCCAGCCCCAAACCCTGCCCCAAAGTTGATGGTATTGGTTGGTGGTTGATGGTATTGAAGAGAGGTCAAGAAAAGCAAGGATGGTTATACTACCTCCATCTTGTTCTCACTAAAGATCATGAACAACTGCAACCAATGCTGTTTCTGTTCCATAATCGGATCTGAATCCTGACTAGAAGGTGTCTAGATAATCCATTTCATCCAGGACCTTCTGGAGCAACTATCTTTTCTACCACCTTCACTAAAAAGGGAAGATAGGAATCTGGATGGAAATTACCCATGCAGGTGGGATCAAGCAATAGTTTTTTTTAAAGAAGAGAGTAAACTAGGGCATCCTTTAAAAGCCCCAGGAATATCCTGTCCTGCAGTGAGAAATTTATCACTGCCTGAACCCACTGATAATCATCATCCTGGAAGCTTTCAACAGCCAAGAGGGACAAGGATCTAATTGACAGGTGGTTGCAATGACAGCGTTGAGGACCCTGCCCACTTTCTCAGGTCCAACCAGATTGAACTGTGCCAGATACTGTTAACTGAGCAAGACCTTTCTCCAGGTATCTCACATGGGTTCCAACTTTTCACCCATTTCATTATAATTATTCAATAAAAATGTATTTTTCCTCCAGGCAGATTGTTTTAAAAATGGTGTTAGATCAAATATTTGCCAGTATAATTAATACCACAGCATAAAAACATTTGCCTTATGCCCACATAGACCTACATTTCTATTTGAATATAGAGCTTATTGTACTGAATTTTTTTTTGAGAAAGAGATGAACTTTAAAATTACTCTAGGAAAATCCATTTGTTTTACAAAGAAAATAAATATAAACTGGAAGATGAAGATTGCATTTTATCTTAAAATACAGCAATTTAATTATTCTGCCCACAACATATCACTAAAAATCATTTTGTTTTATTAAACTTTTTTTTCTCCTTCCTCCCCTCCCCCCTTTGAAAAGACCATTTATTTTTCATCTGAAATTTTGCTTAAATAAAATAGCATCTGCGGAGGAGGAGACATAGTTTAAATAATAGTGCCACTATGCTAATAAATTTCAGAAAACATTACTGTATGTGTAAAGCCTAAACACATCTGTTTGCATTTGAGGGAGAACATCTTTAGTAGTAGGATATTTTTCTTATGAATCTATTATTAATAATACAAGATGTCCATAATATATTAAGCAAGCAAACTGAAGTATGTTTCTCTGGGGGAATAGAGCATGAAGTGAGTGATATTTCAGCTAGCTAGGATATAAAAGAGAATCAGTCAAATCTGGAACACTGCAGAGCAAATAAAATCTTATGGGTAATATCTTGATGAATGTGAGGAGTCCTACCTAATATACATATATTTCTCTTTGTTCACAATCAAAACAGGCTGCATTGCTTTTATGCCCTCATGTAAACAAATCCAACTTTAATATCACAATCCAGAAATGATATTGATTTGTAATTAACCTAACTGGATAACCTAACTAACAGCTAAGCTTTTGGAGCTGTTTTGTATGATTTCTTTTATGAAGGTTGCTAAATAGGATACCATGCAAGAGCAATTTCAATATTCTATAGAAAATGAGTTTCTGCAGAATGTCTTTATTTTCGGAGTTTGATGATGTTAAAGGGAGATAAAAGTTTGTATTGGGGCTCAAAGTGTTAAAATTCTGGCTTCATGATAGAATATTTTTCAAAATGTATTTGTGAAAATTCCATTCTGAATACTCTTCATTGCTGTGCTGTTTTTAAAGTGCTCACAGATTATTGTCTGCTGTAGATTCTTTTTAGTATTGATGTCAGACTGACTGGCCTATTGTTTCTGGTTCCTTGATTTCCCCCCCTCTGAAAATGGAGAAATGTTTGCTCTTCTACAGCAATCTAGCATAGGTTTCTTAAAACTAACATATAAAGTTTTGACCAGATCATAAGCTATTTCTTTTGGAGTCTGGGTTGCAATTCAGTTAGCCTTAGAGATTTAAACTTATTCAAAGTATGAGCCAGTGGTGGGATTCAGCCAGTTTGCACCACTTCAGCAGAACTGGTAGCTAACTTTTTGTTGCCCAGGCTCAGAATGGACTTCCGAAAGCAGCATCCACACAGAGAACTGGTTGTTTACATATTTGAATCCCACCACTGGTATGAGCTATTGCTTCATCGTTTTTAAGCTTCAATTTTACCCCTTTCTCATGTTCATCATTTCCTGGTAGAAGACATAGCATTTTTTAATTGGGGGACCAAAATAGAAATGGATAAGCACTGATTTTTCTTTGCTACTTGTTAGCATGTTGTTGCCTTGATTAAACAGTTGGTATATTGATTCTTGACTCTTTCTTTGCATTTGAATATTCCTGAAGAAGATTTTTATTGTTCTGAGCATCCTTCACAAAGCTAAAATTATTCTGAGCATTATGATCCCTTCACAATCTCTAGTTTCAAAGGTCTTCACTTTTCATTGGTAATATGTATATTTATTTTTAATAAACTTTGTAACACTTTTTGTGCAGTTACACTTCTCCCCCCCAGTATAATTCTTTTGTCTTGATGTTTTAGTAACTGCACAGAACTTTAGTTATTTTTTAGGAACTGCCACTCATTTTCAGCTCATTTTTCCCATTAGTTTTACTGCCATGGAATGCTGCATATCATTGAGCAGAGTTTATTAAAATCCAGTTTCTTGAGATTAAAGAATTTCAAGATGTGCATTTGACTGCATTCACCTTTAGTTTAGTTGAACTGTGGAAAGTGGGAGAAGTGTTCAGGGCATTGTGTAAACAATAAACAGGTGCCTTCTTACCTAAGGACTGGAAAAAGATGTTTAAGTAGCTTCTGAAATCATGGACATTAATTATTGCTCTGAATAGAAAATATTGTCTCTGATGTAAAATCTGTTTATGTCATTGTCATTTTCACCCAACTGGTCCTTCCAATTCTTGAGCTAAGTTTTTTACTACTGATTGATACCAGGTCAAGAATTTCAGTTCTCTGTTCAAATTTTTAATCAGATTTGTGACCCTTTTTATAATCCTAGTCAATATGGCAATTTGAGAGGTAAGGTGGAAGTTTAATTCAACAATGTTATAGACTTTTCATCATTTTGGAAAATCTATGCTGCTGTTTCTATGATAGGTACCATTTTCTATTATAGGTACCATGAATAGGCAAAATCATGCCAAGTTGCTGAGGGTGGGGGGATGGTGGTGAGAAGTGTCACATCTATCCATAAATTACAGGCTATTCAGAGTCAACAAAACTCTTCCTTGTCCATAAATATAGTATTTGTTGATTCTGTTATAAAATTCTTTAGATCATTTATGTAATTCATTTAACAAAAAATGAAATTACTCTTCAATACTGAGCTCCAAGGCTTAGGTGCTGTGCAAGCATCTGGAGCTAGAGACCATAAAAAGTGTTTAGGCTATCTCATTAACAAATTGTGATTTTGCAATATATGCAGATTTACTTATTTATTAAAGAGTTAATAGGAAATAAACCATTTCTTTCCAAAGTCATAAATAATATCACAGGAGGATATTAGGTTCACTGAGATGCAACGGAAAAGCTGACAATTTATAGAATTTAGTATTTTATGATGCCTGTTCTATTTTAACAGCTACAAACAAGTATATTTTCACATACTCACATTCCTTAAGAGGCAAACTACAGGGAGCTGGAGACCATCAATAATTAGTAATCATGATGACTTCATATTTTCTCAGTATCATAGGTGTAATAATAATTGTTGCGGGAATATGGACATAAATGTACTAATTACTTTTTAGATGCAAAGAATATCTGAATTACCATTCTGAAACTTTGGTCTAGTCTGATAGATGTTCTTTTGTCTTTATGCTGTTTGGTTAAGAAGATTTGAATTTTCAATGATGTTGTAAGCAGAGGTGACCAATCTCCAGGAAGTCTTTTAATAGGCCTAGGTTACTTCTGATACCATACAACAGATTTTGGTGATGTAATTTGCTGTCAGAATTCAACTTAAAATTATTTTAATTTTTTTCTTAGTAATCAAAAATTATCTGGATATTTTTTCATGATTTTTTAAAAAGTTCTCTTCACAGTTTATTTCATTGTATTGCACACTTTTGTCCACTGCTTGGATGCATTTCTCATAGATATCATAGATGTGTTTGTGCATACACTCACAACTCTCTAATTTCCCTCCCTCTCTCCCTTGTGGTGAGACTTTCCTCCTACTTTTTGTCTGTTGAAGTGAAAACAAATTTCTGGTAATTATACTTCAGATCACAATGGCAGCAAGAGACCAAGTATCTTTTGCAAGATTGCTTGGGTGTGACAGAGTTTTCTCTTTGTCCAGTTGCTGAAGACTGCTTAGCTGTCTTTCTTAGCTGCCTTTAGCTGTGCCGAAAGAGCAGTCTGTTCCCTGATGCCCAATTGATGATTGATTAATGAAAAATAATGGAAAAATAACTGGATCTTCCAGAAACTCAGTGGGCTACAGAATCATTTCCCCTAAACTGCAATCTTAGTCTGAAAAGTAAAGGGGAGGTATCTTCTTCTCTGATCTTTGTTGAGTTTCTCCCATTCAGAACACTAAAGACCACCCTGTGTTTTGGCCATCCACTGAAGTTAATCAGTCTTTTCTTTTTATTTCACATTGCAGGCTTTGAGTAAGCATGACCTAAAATCAGAATAATCTGGGGAGTGTTAAGAATTATGATGTGCTAATATATGTCTTCAGACAAAAGTAGATTTATGAATGACTATATTTTGTTATCTTGTTCCTTTTTAATGAAGTGTATTTCTATAATATTTGACTTGTTTGGGTTGCTAATCTGTAGTGAATTTCCAATATTATTGGGTATAAGAAGTATAGAGTGTGAGAAAGAATGTGAAAGTTTGCCCCTCTGATGTCAGAGGGAGAAAATTCAGTCAGAGTTTCAATATTCTCTCATTATAGTCTACAGCAGTGGTGGCAAAAACATGCCAGAGATGGCAATCAGATCCCTCTCTGTGGGCACACGCACCATGCCCTGGAGATGGCAACTGTCCCTCTTCAACCAGCCGCCTGCTAACTCGCCAAGGTCCCATGGGGCTGGATGCATCCCAGCATGGCTGGTTTCCTTCCTCCCTGCCATCCCTCCTGGCCTCACATGCTCTCCTTTTCCTGGGCACATCTCACTGCATCGCCTCCTCAGCTGTCTGTTGGCTGTCCAGCTCAGAGGCGGTTTCTCTGAACTGCTGGGACGGGCTGCGGAGCCCCAGAGTGCGCCAGTCGATGGGCCGGCAGGCTGTGGCTGCTGACGGACACTGTTGGGCCCCATGTGCTCCTGGCCTCTGTGTGCGGGGGCCGATGGTGTCAGGCAGCTGCTGCCCCTGCCCCTGCCTCTCCTTGCCCTGCAACAATGGCACCCCTGCCCTGCCTCACCTTGCCTTGCCTCACCCCTCAGGATGAGCCTCCTGCCCATTGCCCACCTGCCAGAGACCCCCTGGATCTCCCCCAACCTTGCCCAGCCCCCACAGGCATCCCTCCCCATGAGCAACATCAAGGTAACCACACCCACCTTGGCCATACCCACCCAATCTGCCATGACCCCAGCCATGCCCATTCAGTGGGCCATGCCCACCTGGCACCTGGTGATAAATAAGTGGGTTTTGGGTTGCAGTTTGAGCACTCAGTCTCTAAAAGGTTCGCCATCACTGGTCTACAGTATCTAAAATTAAATAGAGTTCTATTACTTCCTGTGTTTGTTTCTTAGCCTTACTTCAAAAGGCTAAAATAAGATAGATAGATAGATAGATAGATAGATAGATAGATAGATAGATAGATAGATAGATAGATAGATAGATAGATAGATAGATAGATAGATAGATAGATAGATAGATAGATAGATAGATAGATAGATAGATAGATAATGACTCCTACAAGTTATACCATTAACATCATGCCTTGGATCAGATGTAGCATTAAGTGATAATTACTGTAGTTTGAGCAAATCCTGGCTTATAATTCTAGTTTGTTCATAGATAAACAGTAATAAATCCCAATTCAGAAGTAAAAATAAACCATGGAGAGAGGTTTCCTTGTCAGCAGAAGCCAAACATGACCAGACAATATGCAGAAACTGTGCATTTTATTTTGTGTGACTGAAAATTATCACTTACTATTTTATTGGTTATAAGTACTGAAGCAGTGGCTAAATTCCAGAAGCAGTGTCCTCCCAGAAAGTAGAAATTTGAGGTATATTGATATGAAATCATAATTAAATATGAATATATTAAAAATATTATCACATAAACTGAAATATCTAGGGGTGAATTTCTTTCCTTTGCAATAGTATGTTTAACTGTAAGTACCCATAGCAATTATAAATTATGTTTATAATGCAGTATAGATAGCATTTGACTCATGAATATAATGGACTCTGGTTGTTAATGGTGAGAAGACTGTAATGCAGAGGTCCCCAACCTCTTGGGCACCAGGGACCAGTTCCGTGGATAGAGTTTTTTCCCACAGACCGGAGGGTGTGTGGTTTTGTGTGCTGCCTGCATCCCGCAGATGGGGCTTTGCTTGTTTGTGCGGACCGGTTGCTGGCATGCCGCGGCCTGGTACCAGTCCACAGACCAGGGGTTGGTATCCCTACTGTAAAGTGAAGCACCTACATGATCACATAACTTACAACCCCTCCCTCATCCCTGCTATTTCCAACATCAATTCTTTTACTCTTTTCTCCACCATTCTTCCAACATTCTACTGCATATAAGGATTTTGAGCTTTGACTTTGGACAAAGCAAGGCTGAACCAATCTAGTACTGGCTGAACTCCCTTGCCTCCCTGCATGCCAATGTACCATATATTTCCCAAGGAATGCTGCTATACTTCCTCTTCTCCCAATTTGCTGCATTCTTCACTGTGCTACAGCTCTTCATATAATACCTACTTCATCTTTTGCTTTCCCCACTGAGATATTGGAACAATTGTGCCATTTGCTTTAAACCTCTGTTGGGCTTTTTATCTAGACTTTGCCTTCTCCATGTGGGCTAATATACTCATCACAGCAATCACTGGACCTCCTATCTTGCTGTTTTCAATCTATGTATTTTTTCTTTGTTTCTATTTTTCTTACATCAGCCAGAATCCCAGCAATTAATTGGGCAATTAATTGTTTCAGAATCAAAATACAACTGGAAGAGATCTTGGAGACCCAACTCCCTGCTTAATCCCAACTCCCTGCTCAAGCAGGAAACTGGCCTATACCATTTCAGATAGTCTTTTCTAAAAAACATCTAGTGATGAAGTACCTACAACTTCTGAAGACAAGCTGTTCCACTGGTTAACTGTCCTCACTGTTAGAAAGTTTCTGCTTAATTCCAGGTTGCTTCTCTCCTTGATTAGTTTCCATCCATTGTTTCTTGTCTTGCTTTCTGGTGCCTTGGAAAATAAGTTAACCCTCTCTTCTTTGTGGCAGCCCCTCAAATATTGGAATACTGCTATCATGTCACTCCTAGCCCTATCCTTTAAACTGGCCATACCCAATTCCTGCAACCATTCTTCATATGTTTTTATCTCCAGGCTCTTAATCATCTTAGTTGTTCTTTGCATTCTTTCCAAAGTCTCTACAACTTTTTTGTAATGTGGTGTCCAAAACTGGATGCAGTATTCCAGGTGTGGTCTTACTAAGGATTTATAAAGCGGTACTAATACTTCACATGATTTTGATTCTATGCCTCTGTTTATACAACCAAGGTTTTTATTAGCTTTTTTGGCCACTACTGCACACTGCTGGCTCATGTTTAAGTGATCTTCCACTAGGATTCCAAGATCCCTCTCACAGTTACTATTTTTGAGCCTAATCTGTACTTATACCTTTGTTTTTTTCTGCCTAGGTGTAAAACCATGCTTTTCTCCACATCCAACAATTTCATATTGTTGGATAGGGCCCATTGTTCAAGTCTGTCAAGATCTTTTTGGATCCTGAGCTTGTCTTCTGGGGTGTTGGCTATTCCTGCCAGCTTAGTGTTATCTGCAAATTTGATGAGTTCCTCATTTAAGTCATTTATGAAGATATTGAAGTATACTGGGCCTAAGATGCAACCTTGTGATACTCCACTGCTTACTTCCCTCTAGGTAGATATAATACCATTAAGGATTATTCGCTGAGTACAATTTGTCAGTCAGTTACAAATCCATGCGGTGGTGATGCTGTCTTTCTCCAGCATGGAGGATGTAGAATCCACTGATTGGGTTATTTCAGCCTTCCTGCTCAGAGAGACTAAGTCAGAGCTTTAGTCACGCCTCCCTTTGGGTGTGTCTTCCCAGTTTTGACTTAGTCTTAGGCTCAGCAGCAGGCAGTTTTCTTGGCTCCATTGGAACAATTTAATTGGAACAATTTAATTCGGTTTATCCTTCTCTAAATCAGTGGTTCTCAACCTTTTTCAGGTTGAGACCCCACTTGCCCCGCCCATGCGCAGCGCGCCCCCGGCGTGTGCGCGCGTGCATTGGGCTGATCCGCGCATGCGCGGCACGCACGTGACAAAAAAAACAAAAAACAAAAACAAAATGGCGGACCGCGACGGGCTGATCCGCGCATGCACGGCGCGCGGCAATGGCCCGAACCATGCATGTGCGGCGCGCGCGACAAAAAAAACCAAAAACAAAATGGTGGACTGCGACGGGCCGATCCACGCATGCACGGCGCACGCGTGACGGCCCGAACCACGCATGCACGGCGCGCGCCCGATGAAAAAAACAAAAAAACCCCAAAAAAACAAAATGGCGGACCGCGGTGTCCAGCGACCCCCGTGAAACGGTCGTTTGACCCCAAATGGGGTCGCGACCCATAGGTTGAGAACTGCTGCTCTAAATTATTTTCTAAATTCTCTAAATTCATTGCTGGTTGGTTTTGGCTGATTCATTAAGGACTCTGTCCTTCCTAGAACCTAGAGCCTTTTGGCTCCGGCAGGGCTCCTCTCCTCCCCTCGGGGCCTTCAGGCCTTCCGCACGCAGGACTCTCGGGTAGAATTTTACCCGCTTCTATGACATCTCTGCAAGGTGAGTGGACCCACAGCCGGCCGATCTCAGTCTGAGCTCCAGGCGCACGGGGCTCCGGTGTTGGATACATCGTGGATTTTTCCCGTTTCACGAATCGCAAGTTCCTGGATGGGGGGGAGCGGGGAGCACAGCCTCGCTCCGCGCTTGATTCCCCCTTGTCTTTTCAAAGCCATCTCCCTCGCTAGGGATAAGAGGAGTTGCGGCCGCCATTTTGACCGCGTGGTTGCCAGACGGTCGCCGTTTCAGACTCCGTTGACTGCCGCCATTTTGAATTTGGGCCTGCTAGGCCACTCTTTGGAGCAGCTGTCGCCTTGACCTGGGCTGCCAGGTCAAGGTGACAAGTATATTGGAGCATTTTTTCAGGGGCTCTGAGGTCCATAGGCGGCCGCCATTTTGCCCTCCAGACCGGGTTGTGCCGGCTCAGTCGGGCCTTCAGGCGTTCTCCGGGGCCGCGTGGCAGGCCACAAGGAGACATTTGTGTAGATTTAGGGGGTTGTTTTTTTGTCTGTTTTCTTTAAAAAAAGTCTAATTATAATAATTGTTATTATAAGATTGCTTTTGGAGGCAACACTAGGGGTAATAATACATCACCCTGTGGGCCCCAGCTTGTCCTCGGCCCTGTCCTGGATTGAGGGGTTTCTTTTGACCGCCTGTTACTGTTAGCTGTAGCCTTTAGCCACCGGGCCTATTTGGACAGGCTTACCAACCTATCTGGCTGTCCTGTCCTTGTCATTTGTAGTTCAGTGTGAGGAATGGGTGCGTTCCATCTCTGACTTCTGATCTGTGTCCTTGGTTCCCATCTTTTCACTAGATATCCTACTGCAGGCCCTATCTAGTTGCAATGGCAGACAGTTCCTTGCCGCCACAGTTCCTTGCCGCCCCCTGCACAGTCAAAGCGCAGATCTACAGAATTGGAAGCAGGGGAAAAGAAAAAAGCCAAAACTAAACATCTGACTACCAAAGAGACTTCTAAGTCAGCTGAGCGAGAGGCCTCGAGGAGGCACCAGGCACTGGAGAGGGAATTCTCCAAGGCACAGCGGCTCCTATCCAGCGGGGCCAAACTGGTTCCCCCCGCCCCACTGGATGCTGATACCTCGGAGCTGCCTTTGGCGCCTGTGCAAGAAGCCACCTGGATCAGTTCTCCTTTGGGGCAACCAAACAGGCAGGTCCCTCTCACTCCTCTCCCTCCTTACGGCAGGGTCCCCAGGTGGTTCATGCTCCAACGGTGGTTGGGGCTGCCCCTAGGGACCAAGGGGATATGTGGTCTCAAAGCCAATTCCAGGCATTCATGCACCACACTTTTATTCAATTTATGTCCTCCTCAAGGAGTCCGCAGGTTCCCTCACAAACTCCGCCACCCCCCACAAGCCCTTCTTCTCTTCAGGGATGCACCATGGCACCAGGTTCAGATATCTCTGAAACTTCCTCTCAGGTAGGAGAGGGGGAGTCCATGGATTTGGCCATAGCTGACACCCCCATGTCAGAGGATGAAGAGGCGGCTCCTGATTAGGCTTTTGCCTCGTGTCTCTTTGACCCATCCATCTTTAAATCCCTTCTATTGAAGGCCTGTGCTACTACCAATCTGACCTCAGTTCAGGAGGAAAAACCTTCTACCTCCGCAGATCAGGAGTCCAACCCTTTATTTGCAGTGAAGGTCGTGGACCATAAGCAAATTCCTTGCCCCTTCGTGTTCCGGGATGCGGATGAGGCCCAGTGGTCATCCCTGGCCACTACCCCCAAGGAAAGCAGTATGGAGAAGAAGCTGTACAACATCTCTCCATCATTTGCCTCCATGTTAGCCATCCCTATGGTTGATCCCCCCCCTAATTTCTTTATTTTCTAATTCCGCCATCTCAGGTGACATGGCAGAGGTTATGAAAGCAGAGGACAAGAAGTTTGAGTTCGACTATAGAAGAGCTCACCAGGCTTCGGGACTGGCCATAAAGGCAGCGACTTCAGCTTCTTTCTTCGCCAGAGCGGCCATCATGTGGCTCCATGATCTTCAGACATTGGTTCCCCTGATCAGGTCAGAGTGCACCAGACACTTGTCAAGCTGGTGGGGGCCTCACAATACATGGCGGACGCCTCTCTCCACTCGGCTAAGTGCTCGGCCCGTTCCATCGGCACCACAGTGGCATCTCGCAGGCTACTATGGTTAAAACAGTGGAGAGCGGATTTAAAGGCCAAATGGTGTCTCTCCACATCCAAGTATACCAGTAAGGATCTGTTTGGCCCTATTCTTGACCCACACGTGGTCGAGGGTAAGGACAAGCACAAGGTCATGGTGCATCCCTCCAAGAAGTCTGACAGGCGGCCACAGCAGGACTCCTGCAGACAGTCCTTCCATCCCTCGGGCTCTTGGGAGTGGCGACAGCCCTTTCGAGCAGGGCAGTCCTGGGATTGGCCCAGAGGTTCGCGCTCCTTGCCCAGAGGCAGGATCATCAACAGGACTGCCCGAACACCGGAGCCAGGGGTCAGTCTCAGGCTAAACGTCCTTTCAGAGGTTTCGGGGGTCGTCCCTATAGACGCTCCAAGTGACGCCATTGGCGATCTTCTGATAGGAGGGTGCCTGGGACGGTTTTACCAGGTCTGGGAGCAGACCACCACCGACTCTTGGGTCAGAGACACCGTCAGACGTGGCCTGGCACTCGAATTTTATGCGCTCCCTCACGATTGCTTCCTACAGTGCCCAGTATCATGGAATCCCTCAAAAGCACGTCTTGTATCCACCGCCATCAAGCATCTCCTAGACATCAGGGCCATAGAGCCAGTACCAAAGGGTCAAGTTGGAAAAGGTTTTTACTCCATCCTGTTCGTGGTCCCCAAGGCATCAGAAGGATGGAGGGCGATACTGGACTTAAAGGGTCTGAACCGATTCTTAGTATACAGACGGTTCAAGATGCAGACCCTAAAGTCAATACTGGCCAGTATCAGGAAGGGAGATTTTCTCTCTTCCATAGACCTCACTGAGGCTTACCTCCACATCCCAATTTCTCAGGAGCACCACAGGTTCCTGCGATTCTGTTATGCACGCCAGCATTATCAATACCGGGCCCTCCCGTTTGGTCTGTCTTCGGCCCCGAGGGTCTTCACAAAGGTCTTGGCGGTATTGGCAGCCCACCTTCAGATGATACCGGTGTGCATACAGTGCTACCTGGATGACATCCTCGTACAGTCCAGATCCCTTCAGTCAGAAAGATCAGATCTGTTGACCACCATTCAGACCCTTCAGGATCACGGCTTTTCAGTAAATTTCAGGAAAAGCCACACTTCCCCCACAAAACGTCTACTCTATCTAGGGGCCCTGATAGACTCCGAACTTTGCAGGGTCTATCTATCCCAGGAGCGACGATTGAGCATCCGTAAATTAGTATCCCAGATTCGGGGTGCGAGGACAGTTCCTCTGGTACAGTTGTCCCAGCTCCTGGGAAAGATGGTATCTTGCATGGGCATAGTCCCTTGGGCGAGACTACACTCGAGGAGCCTCCAGTGGTTCCTCCTCCCTTTTCAGAAGCAGAACCGCAGCACCTCCTCCAGAAAGGTCCAGGTGCCGTTCCACATCCTCTCATCCCTCCAGTGGTGGTCTTCCACAGCCATTACCAAGGGGACCATATTCAAGGAGCCCCTCAGGCTCATCCTGACCACAGATGCCAGTCTGTTCGGTTGGGGGGCTCACCTCCAGACCCATTTGGCCCAGGGGCGATGGTCCAGGGTGGACCTCAAGGAAAGCATAAATTGGCTGGAACTCAGGGCAATTCATCTGGCCCTCCGCCATTTCTCCTCCCTAGTGTCAAGCAAACATGTCCTACTCCTGACAGACAACATGGCAGCCAAGGCTCACGTCAACAAGCAGAGGGGAACACATTCCTGGCCTCTTCTCCAGGAGGCCATGGAACTAGGTTTGTGGGCAGAGGCACACCTGGGCTCAATCAGGGCGGAACACATTTTGGGGGAGGCAAACCGACAGGCAGACTCCCTGAGCAGGGCGACTGTGGACCACTCAGAATGGCGTCTGGACACGGGGATGTTCGATTTGATAGCGATCAGGTTCGGCAGGCCATGCCTGGATCTGTTTGCTTCCCCATCCAATGCCCAACTCCCCAGATTCTTCACCAGGTTCCTGATGAGGGGGGCCGAGGGGATGGATGCCCTTCAGTGCAGGTGGCCCAAGGGTCTGCTATACGCTTTCTCTCCCCTCCCGCTGATACAATCCACCATTCGCAGGCTGATACTGGAGCAAGCGGAAATAATATTGGTTGCTCCATATTGGCCTCGACGCCCGTGGTTTGCAGACCTAGTGGATCTGTCCCTGTCCCTGCCGTGGAGGTTCCCCCCGGACCAAGTGGCCCTCAACCAGTGGGAGCTCCTCCATCCGGACCCTCAGTGGCTCCAATTAGCCGCTTGGCACTTGAGCGGGAGAGTCTAGCTAGGCAAGCTTATTCCTCGGGAGTGATCACTATGATCCAGGCCTCTAGACGCCCCTCAACAAATCGGATTTATGACACCACTTGGAGAAATTTCTGCCAGTGGTGCAATTCACGTAAATTGGACCCTCTCTCAGTTATAGTCCCTAACATCTTGGATTATCTACTGGATGGCATTTCCAAGGGCTTGTCCACTAACACCATCCGTAGGCAGGTTGTGGCCTTGTCTACGGTCCTCACCTGCGATACTCTGGGTCCACTTTATCACCATCAAGCAATCTCCGCTTTCCTTAAAGGGGTGGCCAATTCCGGTCCTCCCACAGTACATAGATAGTGTTCTGTCTGGCCCCTCTCAGCTCATTAAAATCCACATAAATATGTCTTTAAGAGGTTTATTTAACACATTTCAAAAGAATTCACTTCAAAGCACGCTGCTGGCATTTTGCTGGCAGAAACAGCCAAGTCTCATGTATTTACATTTAGATTAACACATGCTCCTTCCACACCTTCCAATTAACTCACTCTTTCTTTATCACATTGTCCAAGGCCTCATTATTCTCCCATAGATTTCCAAAACATCAGAAGACTGAACTCAAACGCACGGCTCCAGATATCAGGCTACTCCTTGATTAACGTTGCTCGTGACAAAGGCGTAGTCTCTCTGTCCCCTTCTAATATAGTGTCCGATACGTCACTTCCCCCCATTACTTCCTTTTTCCACTTAACTGACACCTTCGTTTATCAAACCTTCGAAATCTCGGATCAAGCCATCTATCTTCTTGATCCAAATCTGACCCCTCACTTTGTGAATCTGACCCAGACTGCCTGTAAATCTCCTCCCTGTCTGGCTCAGCTGCCGGGAGGGGAAAATACCCAGAGGGGCCTGGCTGCTCTTCCTCGGCTGCCGGGAGGGGAAAACACCCAGAGGGGCCTGGCTGCTGATCCTCATCATCTGATACTTCCCAAGCTGGTCTAGGGACACTCACAACAGATAGCCATCTTGGGATTTACCTACTGTGTTTCAGGCCTTGACCACTGCTCCTTTCGAGCCTCTCCAATCTTGCTCTCTGCATTTTCTCTCCTTGAAGGTGGCCTTTTTGGTCGCTATCACTTCAGCCAGAAGAATTTCGGAGTTGGCCGCCCTCTTGGTTAGGGAAGATCTCTGTATCTTCCATCAGGACAGAGTGGTCCTTCGATTAGACCCCTCCTTTATTCCCAAAGTGAACACCGGTTTTCATAGATCATTGGATCTAGTTTTACCAAGTTTCTGTCCTAGTCCTTCTCACAGGCTAGAATGCTAGTGGCACAAGCTGGATGTGCGCAGGGCTCTGCGCATATACATAAAGCATACTGGGTCCTTTCGCAAGTCGGAGGCCTTGTTTGTCTCCTTTCAATCATTTGCCATGGGCAGGAAGGTGTCCTCTTCCACCATTGGCAGGTGGATTAGGGCTTATATTGCTAGGGCTTACGCCTCCCGGTCGCTTCCGGTCCCAGCTCGTATCACGGCTCACTCCATGCGCAGCACAGCAACCTCTGCGGCCTGGTCTACCCAGGTATCTGTAGAGGAGATTTGTAGGGTGGCAGTCGTCCCCGTCTTCATTCATTACACACTATAAAATTGACAGGTTTGCCGCGGCAGACGCCGCATTTGTCAGACGGGTTCTTCAACAGGTCGTTTCCTCTAGGGAGACACCAGCCTAGACCTTCCCCCCCGAAGGGACATGGGGGGCTTTGGTATGTCCCAATCAGTGGATTCTACATCCACCATGCTGGAGAAGGGGTGTTGTCTTACCTGAACGCCTTTTCTCAGCATGGTGGTGTAGAATCCACACCCTCCCTTTGACAGGTGTCTAGGCTTGTGTATTGTCATTTTTTTGTATTTTTGGAGTCATTCTGTCAGAGCTTCTCAGGATCCTTCGCCTCGTCAAAACTGGGAAGACACCCCCAAAGGGAGGTGTGACTAAAGCTCTGACTTAGTCTCTCTGAGCAGGAAGGCTGAAATAACCCAATCAGTGGATTCTACACCACCATGCTGAGAAAAGGCGTTCAGGTAAGACAATGCCCCATCTCACATTTTTCTAGTTTATCAAGAATCAGGTTGTCGTCTACTTTGTCGAATGCCTTGCTGAAATCTAAGTGTTAAGTTCTGGGTTCGAAGGCAATCATGAAGACACATAGTGACAATCAGAGTTCTTTATTCTTTTCTCTGCTCTCTTACAACCAACAACCAGCAAAAGTAAAGTCTTCTTTTAAAGGCGGATGGACCCAGACAATGACAAACAATGTAACTAACTCATTCTAGCCTTGCACATTCGTGCAAGGCTGGCACCGCTCAGTCTGGTCCTGGGCAGCCTGCCTTGTGCGCATGCGCACAAGGCTGGCACCGACCAGTCTGGTCCCAGGCAGCCTTGGAACCCCTGAGACCAATGCAATGTCCCGAGCCTGTTTTTGCAGGCTCAGGACACAACACTAAGTATACTATGTTCACAGCATTTTGCTGATCTACTAATTTAGTCACTTTGTCAAAGAAGGAAATAAGATCGGTTTGGCATGATCTGTTTTTAACAAACCCATGCTGGCTACTAGTTATACCTTTGTTTTTAGATGTACACAGATCTGTTTTTTATTACTTTTCCAGTATCTTCTCAAGTATTGATGTTAGGCTGATTGGCCTGTAGTTTCCTGGGTCTCTTCCCCCCCCTCTTTCTTTTCTTTTCTTTTTTTTTTTGGAAGATGGGAACCACATCAGCTCTTTTCCAATCCTCAGGTAATTCTCCAGTGTTCCAGGATTTTTGAAAGGTATGGTACAATGATTCTGAGATAACATTTGTCATCTATCCGAAATGGTGTAGGGTTCCTGCCTGAGCAGGGGGTTGGACTCGATGACCTCCAAGGTCCCTTCCAACATTATTATTATTATTATTATTATTATTATTATTATTATTATTATTATTATTATTATTATTATTATTGTTATTGTTGTTGTTGTTGTTGTTGTTGTTGTTGTTGTTGTTGTTGTTGTTATCTCTTTCAGAACTCTGGGATGTAATCCATCAGGTCCCGATGATTATATTCATCAAGCTCAGATAGGTGTTTTGTAACCGTTTTCTTGTTATTTTAGTTTTTATTTCTAGTCTGTCTTTTACTGTTATATTTTTGGGTAGGTTGGGCTATAGTTACTTTTTGCGTGAAGACTGATGCAAAAAATGAGTTAAGCAGCTCTGCTTTCTCTCTACTGCCTGTTAACTTCCTTGCCATCTTCTGTTTTTTGTGGACCAAACCAACTGTTTCCTTGACTTTTTTCTTGTTATTTATATGTTGAAATAATTTTTTTAATGTTTGACTTTTGTTGCAAATCTTTGTCCATTCTGAGCCTTTGCTTTCCTGACTTCATCTTTGCAGATTTGAGCTATCTGCTGATATTCTACCTTAGTTATTGTTCTGTCTTGCCCCTCTCAGCTCATTAAAATCCACATAAATATGTCTTTAAGAGGTTTATTTAACAGATTTCAAAAGGATTCACTTCAAAGCACGCTGCTGGCATTTTGCTGGCAGGAACGGCCAAGTCTCATTTATTTACATTTAGATTAAAACATGCTCTTCCCACATCTTCCAATTAACTCACTCTTTCTTTATCACATTTTCCAAGACCTCATTATTCTTCCGTAGATTTCCAAAACATCAGAAGACTGAATTCAAACGCACTGCTCCAGATATCAGGCTACTCCTTGATTAACGTTGCTCGTGACAAAGGTGTAGTCTCTCTTTTCCTTTCTAATATAGTTTCCGATACGTCACTTCCCCCCATTACTTCCTTTTTCCACTTAACTGACACCTTCGCTTATCAAACCTTCGGAATCTTGGATCAAGCCATCTATCTTCTTGATCCAAATCTGACCCCTCACTTTGCGAATCTGACCCAGACTGCCTGTAAATCTCCTCCCTGTCTGTCTCAGCTGCCAGGAGGGGAAAACACCCAGAGGGGTCTGGCTGCTCATCCTCATCCTCTGACACTTCCCAAGCTGGTCTAGGGACACTCACAACAGTTATGAGTCCCACTTTTCATTTTTTTTGTACTTATTCTTTTTGTCTTTCAGTTTGTCGAGACATCTTTGCGCAGCCATGTGCTGGTTTCTTCTTGGATTTGTTTTTTTTCCCAATGATATTGCATTGGACTGGACCTTTATGATAATATTTTTCAGTGTTCAATGCTTCTTGAATTGTTTTCCCCTTTAGGATTTTTATCCATGAAATTTTGCTTAGGCTCTCATTGAGTTTGTTAAAGTCAGCTCTTTTAAAGTTTAAGACACTGGTTGGATTATATTCCATTGCTTGTGTTTGCATTATATTGAATTCCAATATGACGTGATCATTCTTGGCCAAGGTTCTGGCAACTTCAACTCCCTCTATCACTTCTTCTCTATTAGTAAAAATTAGATCCAGTACAGCTTTTCCTCTAGTTCCCTCCTCTACCTTTTGGATGACAAAGTTGTCAGCTGGTTAGGAATCTGTTCGATCTTCCACTTGCTGCAGAGTTTGTCTTCCAAGTGATTCAGGGTAGTTATCACTACTGTGATATGTTTCCTACATACATTTCTTAATTGATTAGCAAAGAATTCATCTATTTCTTCTGCTTGATTGGGTGGCCTGTAGTATACACCTATAACAATGTCATTTCCCCCCTTTTATATTGACCCATATAGATTCTAGGAGGTTTTCATCCTTGGTTTTGTGTATTTCTGTAGGGATGTAGTGAACATTATATATAATGCAACTCCATCTCCTCTTTTGTAAGGTCTGTTTCTTTTGCATAGTTTGTATCCTTCCATCAGTACATTCCAGTCATGAGTTTCATCCCACCAAATTTCAGTAATGGCAACTATATCATATCTGTCTTCATTCACCCTGTTTGTTCCCTAAACTTTGAGCATTAGTATATAGGCTTTTGAGTCCTTTATTGGTCTTGGACATGTTTCTTATATCTCCTGTTTTGTAACTGGGGTTTCCATCTTTTCCATCACTCTCTACTTCATTATTTTTTTTATTTCTTGTTTCTTTTAACTCCCTACCTCCTTATGTGATTGGTTATCTAGTGGTTTTTGCCACTAGATAAGGTCATGAAGATTTCCCCCTCCCCCCAATTTTAGTAAATCCTTTTTGATAAAATGTTGTTTTTATTTAGGATTGATTGGATCCAAAAGAGAAAGCGAAGTCTAAAAATACCATTGATCTTCCATTTTGGATGCAGATATTTTCAATTTTTCAATTTTTAAAAAATTCTGAATACCTTTTGATTTAATAATTTATTCATTACATATTTGCTAGAATAATAGGTTGGGAAAAAGTCTTTTTATTTATTTATTTTTTTTTATTTTTTTATTTTTTTCACCAAACACCATACACCAAAAATAAACCATACATACATAAACAAAATTCTTTTCTTTTAACAGAGCCGTGCTGTATGTTCTGTCTATTCTATTACCTCTTATTTACATTTTATTTACATTCAATCCTTATATCTTTTTCTTTCTCTGTTCTAGCCAAATATAACACTTACTCCAAGTTTCATAAAATTCTGTTGCCTCCTTGTCTTTTAATTCTAGCGTGAGTTTATTCATTTCTGCGCATTCCAAAATTTTATAGATAACCATATCCTCTGTGGGTATGTTTTCATTCTTCCAGTATTGGGCATATGCTATGCGGGCCGCAGTCAGTATGTATATAATGATGTGTTGGAACTGTTTTTTAATCTTTAAATTTATTATGCCCAATAAAAATAATTCTGGTTTGAAGTCCATTTTTATGTCCGTTATCTCCTGTATCCAATCTCTTATTCGTTCCCAATATTTCTTTGCTTTAGGGCACAGCCACCACATATGAAAGAATGTTCCTTCTTTAATTCTACATTTCCAACACTTTTGGATCTATATTTTTTATGCATTTTGGCCAATCTCGCTGGTGTTAAATGCCATCTATAAATCATTTTGTTTTGGTTCTCTCTATATGCCATTGATAACGTCAATTTGCAATTTACATTCCATAGTCTTTCCCATTCCTCTAGGTTTATATTTCTTCCCACATTTCGTGCCCACGCTAACATGGACCCCTTCACTATTTCTTCCTCTAACTCTATTTCTAATAAATATTTATAGATTTTTGATAATGATTTTCCTTCCTTACTTATTAGGATTTTATCAAGTAAGTGTGAGGTCTGGTTTATTCCATATTCTTGCCTGTCTCTATTGTATCTAGATTTAATTTGTAGATAAAACCACCAATCTATGGGAATTCTTTGTTCCTCCAGCTCTTCTCTTGTCTTAAGATTTCCTTGATTGTCTAGTAATTCTTTGTATCTCCTCATCTTTACTAGTTCAAATTAGACGGAATGAAGAAATAAAAGGGGTACAGGTCAAAGCAGAGGAATATAAATTACAGGCATTTGCTGATGACCTGGTCTTCTTTATTGAGGAACCTACAGAGAGAGGAAATATTCTTATGGGTGAAATAGAAAAATTTGGAATGGTCGCGGGTTTAAAAATTAATAGAGACAAAACTAAAATGCTAGTTAAAAATTTAACTGATAAACAGAAAAGGAAATTGGAAGAGAATTTGGATTTACAAATAGCAAAAAAGATTAAATATTTAGGAATTTGGATAACTTCAAGATGTTCCTCAATAAAAGAAGACAATTATACAAAACTAATACTAAAAATGAAACAAGATCTTGAAACCTGGGGAAACTTCCGATTATCATTATTAGGTAGGATTGCAGTGACTAAAATGAACATATTACCAAGATTATTGTATTTATTTCAAACAATCCCAATAAAACTAGAGAAAACTTTTTTTTAAAGAATTGGATAAAATAATAAATAAATTTATTTGGGCGGGCAAAAAAGCCAGGATAAATATGAAAACGTTACAGGACAGTAAGAGTAGTGGTGGACTTGGACTCCCCAAATGGGAAACTTATTATTATGCAGCAGGGTTAGTATGGATTAAAGATTGGATAAATCTGGATAATGATAGGATATTAATGATTGAAGGACATGACTTACAGATGGGCTGGCATGCATTTTTGTGGGGGAAACAGAAGAAAATACATACATATTTTCAACAACATCAGATAAGAGGAGCATTGATCGGGAAAAAATAAAAAAAGGCATTATGGGAAAATCCCAAATTGGTTTTCGCCGATGGAGGCAGTAATTCACCCTAATATGTTAGAGGGAAAAAGTCTTTTTAATTGAAATTTATATGATTAATAATTTATACAACAAACAAACCACAATTGAGCAATGGGATTTCTGATTAAGTGTACATAGCACTAAGTTATAAATTGAAGACATCATTTTGAAAATGAGAGGAGTTGGAGATCTTCTTATTAAAGCATAAATAAACCCCTAATCATTTACAGAATTGCATTTGAGCTGCTTCCCTAACATTTGTGGTTTTCAGCCCAACTTCTATATATTCAGGTAGTCTTCAACTTACAATAGTTTATTTAGTAATCATTCAAATGGCACTGAAAAAAATGACTTATGTTCATTTTTCACACAACTGTTGCAGCATCCCTGCAGTCACATGATCAAAATTTGGATGCTTGGCAACTAACTTTTATGATAGTTGCAGAGTCCTAGGGTCACGCAACAGTAACAGAAACTTTGGGCTCAATTGTGGTCGTAAGTTGAGAACTACCTGTATGTATGTGTGTATATACCCACAAACGTACACATACAAACACACACACACACAGAGAGAGAGAGCATATATACATATACATATACACACAAACACACACTCTATATAGCTAGATATCTAGATATATCTATATATACACACACATCATCATCATCATATATACTATATAGCATATAAAATTGTAAGACTGAATATCAAAATATAAAGATACATGCAAACATACACAATATATGTACATAGACACTACAAGTAAAAGAGCAAACTAAATATAAATCATTATGATGAATTATATTTATAACTCAGTGGTGCTCTTCAATAAAAAAATGAGAAAGGACTCTAAAAAAATATTTTGTTGTATGACTATTTAGATCAGAGAATAGCAATTTTTACTTGTAATGAATTATTTTACCTTGGAATAGTGAGTTCTATATGTGCCTAATAAAGGTTTCTAAAATGAACCAAGAAACTGAGATAAGAGTTGAATAAGAAATTCTACAGTTAATATAAGAAAAGAACAATGCATTCCCTAGCTATGATTAGATCTGGCAGTTATATTATAGTTAATAACTTGCTTTCTAAGACAGAATTGAAAAGTTATTTTTTGGTTGGTTGAATGAATTACATCATACAAGTCAGAATCTTTTACTTTACTTTACTTTACTTTATTTTGACTTATATGCCGCCCTTCTCCTCAGACTCAGGGCGGCTCACAGCAAATAATACAAGTACAAAATATAAATTAGTTAAAATAATAATATACAATATAAAAAACAATAAAACTATACCCACTCATACAACATACAGTCCCAATCAAAGGCTCAGGGGCAGAGCGCAGCTCACAAGCCCCAAGCCTGTCTGCATAGATGTGTTTTTAAAAGTTTTCGGAAAGCTAGGAGGGAAGGAGCAGTATGAACCTCTGAGGGAAGTTTATTCCAGAGGGCTGGGGCAGCAACAGAGAAGGCCCTAGCCCTAGGTCCCGCCAAACAGCATTGTCCAACAGACGGGACCCGTAGGAGGCCAACCCTATGTGCCCTAACTGGTCGCTGGGATTCATGAGGCAGAAGACGGTCCCGCAAGTATCCTGGCCCATTGCCATATAGGGCCCATTGCCATATAGGTCATAACAAACACTTTGAATTGTGTTCGGAGACCAATTGGCAGCCAGTGCAGCTCACGGAGGGCTGGAGTGACATGAGCATGTCTTGGGAGACCCAAGACAGCTCGGGCGGCCGCATTCTTAACCACCTGCAGTCTCCGGACATTCTTCAAAGGTTGCCCCATGTAGAGAGCATTACAGTAGTCGATTCTCGAGGTGACAAGGGCATGGGTGACTGTGAGGAGTGATTCCCGGTCCAAATAGGGCCGCAACTGACGCACCAGGTGAACCTGGGCTAATGCCCCCCTCACCACAGCCGAAAGATGGTATTCTAAACTTAGCTGTGGATCGAGGAGGACACCCAAGTTGCGAAACCTCTCCGACGGGGACAAGACTTCCCCGCCCAGGGTAATGGATGGACAGATGGAATTGTCCTTGGGAGGCAGAACCCACAGCAACTCCATCTTGTCGGGATTGAGTCTGAGCCTGTTAGCACCCATCCAGACCCCAACAGCCTCCAGGCACCGGTTCTTCACTTCCACTGCTTCGCTGTAATGACGCGGGGTAGAGATATAGTGTCAGCATACTGATGACAACTCACCCCGTGTCGACGGATGATCTCACCCAATGGCTTCATGTATATGTTGAAAAGCAGAGGTGAGAGAACAGACCCCTGAGGGACTCCACATGGAAGAGACCTCGGAGCCGATCTCTGACCTCCTGCAAACACTGACTGCGACCGGCCAGAGAGGTAGGAGGTGAACCACCACAGAACGGTGCCCCGCACTCCAAGCCCCTCCAACCGGCGCAGAAGGATACCATGCTCGATGGTATCGAAAGCCGCTGAGAGGTTAAGAAGCACCAGGATAGTGGAATAACCTCCATCCCGGGCCCGCCAGAGATCATCGGTCAGTGCGACCAAAGCAGTTTCCATGCTGTAGCCAGACCTGAACCCAGACTGCTGAGGGCCCAGATAATCAGCTTCATTCAAGGACCGTTGGAGTTGGAGTGCCACCACCTTCTCAACAACCTTCCCTAAAAAGGGAAGGTTGGAGACTGGACGATAATTATTTAAAACTGCCGGGTCCAGGGAAGGCTTCTTGAGGAGGGGGCGCACAAGTGCCTCCTTTAAGGGAGACGGAAAGGACCCCCCCTCAGTGAAGCATTAACAACAGCCTGGACCCAGCTCCGTGTCACCACCCTGCTAGCTGAAACCAGCCAGGAGGGGCACGGGTCCAGTAAACAGGTGGCAGAACTCACAGCTCCAATGGCCTTGTCCACATCATCAGGAGTTACCAGATCAAACTCCTCCCATTCAACAGGACTAAGACGGGCCTCTGTCATCTCGACTGACTCATTGTCAGCCGACACTGTATTCCAATTGGAGTCCAAGTCAGCCCGGATCTGAGCGACCTTGTCTGCGAAAAAGGTGTTAAATTCTTCGGCATTGCCCTGCAAAGGTTCCTCTCTCCTCCCCGTACCAAGGAGAGAGCGAGTCACCCTAAACAGGGCAGCCGGACGAGATTCCGCAGACGCAATCAATGCAGAAAGATGCTGAGATCTTGCCGTAGTGATTGCTTCCAAATAGGTCTTAATATAAGCTCCCAATTTGGCTCGATCAGATTCGGATCTGCTTTCCCTCCATTGCTTCTCTAAATGTCTCTTCTGGCGCTTCATCTGGATCAAACAGTGCTTTTTCTTTGTCCATTGTGAAGGTCTATGACTCAAAAACCCAAGATGAAAAGTCACATTATAGCCTCCAGGAGAAAGAAAAATATATATATTGCTAAGAATTTATTGCCTTTTTTGTCATCCAGTCTTTTGATCAAAGTGATTTTATAAGGGGTTTAAGTGTTTAAATATATGGATCAGCTATCTTCCAAAGTACAGTAGGAAACATCCTATTCAGAAGAATGAGACTTCTTCCAAAGTGAGAATTCAGTACGGTACTGCTATAGTTGATTATGTGTCATCAAGTCAGTGTCGACATAGATACTGGTAACAACACAGATTTTACATGAAAGTCTGTCCTTAACCTGATATTTCAAATCTTCCAGCCATGCATTATCGCTACTGTAACCAATTCTATCTGCCTTGCTGCTGATTGCTCCTTCTATTTCCTTCCATTTTCCCAGCATTAGAAACTTCTCTAGAAAACAAAGTATTGCATAATGTGCTTGAAGTAGGATAATTTGAGTCTGGTGATTTGTGCCTCTAATGAGAACTCTGGATTGATTTGTTCAATGATCCATTTGTTTGTTTTCTAGACTGTCCATAGTATTCTCAAGAGTTTTCTGCTACACTAAAGTTTAAAAGCATCAATACTCTTGGATGTTATTTCAGATAACCACTGTTACACAAGCTAAAATTGGAAGGAAATATTAAACAAAAATGAGACTGCAACAAATGAATATTTTCTTCTTCCCTTCATAAAGTACAGCATAAATTAATTAGTTCCTGTGTCAATTTTTACCATTAATGAACACACATTAATGAGCAACTGTTTGCAGGTATAACAATGATGAAAAATAATAGAGTACAATTACAAGATGTGGTGCCTTATGAGAAACTCCTAATTAAAGAAGGAAATATTTTATTATTGAAGTCCTTGAATATTTTAAGAGAGGAAGGAATAACCCTTAATTGGTTTCAATATTTACAATTGTAGACTAGATGGAAAAAAGATTTGAAGATGGGTTTATCTCAAATAGATGAAAATTTAATTAAACAAATTAGAGACCAAAGGTCAATGCATATTAAAAGATTGTATAATGAATTGATAGAAATTGATTCGGAAACTGAATTAGTTAAGGATTGTATGATAAAGTGGGGACAAAATTTTGGACAACCAGTTATGATGGAAACCTGGGAGAGGATCTGGGTGAAAAATGTAAAATTTACACAAGCGCAACATTTAAGAGAAAATTTTTATAAAATGTTTTATAGATGGCATTTGGATCCGAAGAAATTATCATGTATGTACCCTAATTTAAAACCTAATTGCTGGAGATGTGAATGTATGGATGTACTTATTTTCATGTATGGTGGACCTGTAGAAAAATCAAGGCTTTTTGGATCAAAATATGGTGGATACTTCAAAATATTTTGAAAAAACGTATTGAATTTTCACCACAGTTGTTTTTATTAGGTATTATAAAAGACTGCACCACTATAGAGACGAACTTAATTTTGAATTTGATTACAGCAGCGAGATTGTTGGTTGGACAATATTGGAAAAAGGCAGAATTACCATCCATCGAGGAATGGACTTTGAAAGTCATAAATTTGGTGGAAATGGCTAAAGTATCTGCATATTTGAAAGATCATTCAAATGAAAAATATATGTTGGACTGGAAAAAATGGATAGACTATATTCAAGGGAAATATCAATCTAAGAAATTGTATTTAGCATATAGTTAAATTTTTATTAGGATTTATATAATAATTTTGTTTAACCTAGTGGGTTTTCTTTTGTTTCACCCTGTATTCACTTTGGGAAGTCGGGGCGGGGGGTGGGCTGGGGGGTGTAATAATGTACTCAACTATAATACTCGCAATATATAAGAATGATATATTTATTGATATAAGAGGGGTTGCTCGGGCAGTACCTCTGGACCACATCTGGAGGGGGTGGAGAGTGAGGAGTGAAGGAGTGGAGGGAAGTAGGAAGATTGTAGGAGAGGAGGGTGGAGAGTGAGGGAGGGAGAGAGGGGAGGGGGAGGGAAGTAGGAGAATAGGGAGGAAGGAAGAGGGGGATGTGGTGGAGGGGGTGCTGCCGAGCAACACCCATGGTTATTTTATTTTACCTAAGTTTTTAAAAGAATGTATGTTTTGTTTTGTGTGGGATAAAGTTGAAAAAGATTGTATTAAGTTGAGTTGTATTTTATTTAATTCATTGTTTATAATTACAAAACTAATAAATATTTATAAAAAAAGCAATGATGAAAAGTAACCTTACAATCAATCCTTGCATTTACAGTACAACCTTTGCAGATCTGTAAAGCAAAGGAAAGCTGAAGTAAATACCATAACAAGTCACAATTTCACTTAATGATCGCTTTGCTTAATAACCAGGTTGCTAGCCCAATCATGATTGATAAACAAGGGAAGTTTAGTGGGGAGGAAAGATTTACCTTCTTGCTTACTGTGGATTTTATTTATTATTATTTTTTTTTATGCTGTCCATCTCCTTACAAGGTGACTCTGAGCTGCCAAAAACAAGGAAGCTTGAAATCCCGTCTGCATAACAGAAGTGTTATTTCAGGGAAACAAAGTATTGACTTTATAGAGGAAAGAATTAAGACTTTTATGTTAAATGCATTTCCAACAACAGACATAATACTTGATCTTACAACCTGATGATGGCAGTTTGGTCACACTGCATTTTCAAATGTAGTCACATTTAATATGCATAGAATTGAATGTAACACACATTCAGTGTGAGATTTCTTGATGGATTTGTGCAGATATATACAACAATTGTCCAGTTTTTAATTGTCCATTCCGTTGATGTCACTGACAATACATAGCAGAGGAAAAATTTAGTTCTGTGCCTGATCTGCTGGAAAAAAATATTATAATAGAGCTTCAGGATTTTTGCAGATAGCAGCATTCTTTGATATGGAAATTGGTTACAGGAAATAGACATTTTGATTGCTGCACCAGAGAATGAACAAATCTAATGTTTTTCATTCTTTCTTTCAATTGCTACTACCTTTGTATATAGCAGTATATAATCATGTATTTAGAATAGATCGATGTCTTTCACACACATAATCATACAGAAAAAAATACATCTTAGGACCTTAGAAAAATATTTTTCTCTAACTAGCAGTCTGTATATAGTTGATTGATATGGAATGGATATTTATATCAAATATTTACTAAATCATTAGCAGAGAAATCTTATATGTTTTATTTCTGATCTACAGTGATGGACATTCACTCTATATAAACAAACTCATAGGTCAAAGAATTTGGAATTCCAACGGTTGCTTTGTATATTAAGAACAAATGGCTAATAATTCCTACATATGCCAGACCCAAACACTGAGATGAGTGTGATGATGATGATGTAAATGATAAATAGCATAAATTAATGAAAGAAATTAAATAAAAATAGGTATATAGTATGTCTGTGAAACAAAGAGATATAAGAATTTCATGTGGAATACAGTTGAGGAATAGGTACAGACATATTTTGAATAAAGTATGAATAAAAGAGCCAAAATACAGACATAAATTGGTGTCAGCAATTTGTGGATGCTTAAGTAAGTAGGAATAAATTAGGAATCAATCAGATTTGAAGATTATGTCCAGATGAATTGTATTGATGGATAACTTAGGGATAAATTAGGGAAATTGTGGGACATTCTGACTAAAACATTTGTATAGAGGTGAAAAAGTATTCTGTTAATTTTAGTGACATAAATGGGTTACTATTAGTGACATAAATGGGAACTTGAAAAGTAACTGAACTACTAAAAGACTGACAAATGACTCAACTGGCTATTCAGGAATGCATTTAAAAGATCTGTTTGCAGAAGTATGAAGCATATACACCAGAGGATGAAAGCTCTTTGGATATGGAATGGATGTATTTACTATTTCTGTCACAGGCTCCTTACAGAAGCCATGTCTTGTTTAGTAACTACATGGACCCAGGAATATAAGTGTGTTCATTAAGGGAATGAGGATAAAATGAGGCTGTTGAATAACACCAAGCAATGAATCTGTAGCAAAACTTCTGTGATACGTTCACCAGCGAAAAAGTTTTAAAGGGCTTAAGCCAAACAATAATATCTTTTCTTTTGTGAAAATACATCATAGATGTGACTTTCCAATTACTGAAAGGAAATTCAATCTATTTATCTCTGGCTTTTTGTTAGGTTATGTCTGTCAGAGATCCTTGCCACACCCCTGAACAACATTGTTCAAACGAACCTTTATCTGAACATATGAATGTAAATGAATTTGTGGTTAAAATATATAGCAATGGACAAAGGATTCATATAGCTAAACACTTAAATTGTATTTTAAATTTAAATTGTATTTTAAATTTAAAATGCCTTGTTGATTACTCTAATAGCCATGTGATTTTTACATGATTCATTAGGAAAATTTGTACAGATTTTGCTGTAGATATATAATGAACAGATTATTAGAGCTGTGAAAAACCTTTGAAGGGGCACTTTGTTTTGACAACAGTCAGATGGAAATATTTTCTATGTAAATCCATGCTTATTCAAGTAATTTAAGGGGGGACTGTTGAAGTAGCCGTATCAAACCATCAAGGAGGTCACATAATCTCAATTCTCCAAGTGACAGATTCAAGGGTATGCTTCCTAAGATATTATCTGAATGATTTGGTGATAATTACTCAGCAATTATTGACATACAAAAAGATCTGAACATTGTTTCATAACTAGAATACTTGTTAGAAAATTTAATATGTCATAATTATCTAGACAAAACAAACGTGGATATGAAGTATTAAGTTTACCTAATGGTGTGACTATTATTTAGACTATGCTAGCTGAGGAATTCTGGGAGTTGAAGTCCACATGTCTTTTTTTTTTAAATGTATTTTATTGGTATTTTTTAATATACAAACAAACAATCATCAACAAAACATAAATACAATTTCCAGTACTTCTAATAGTAATAACTCAACTGAAAATAAACATCTCAAACAGTTAACCTTCATCCTTCTCTATCTCCATCCTATTCCCCTTTCTTGTCAACTTCCACTTAAATCAACCTTCACTCCACCAAAGGCCACCCAAACAACCCTTTAATAACAATAATTAAATATTCTTCCACCAACCCCAAATACAGTTGAGAAAACATCATCTCTAAAATTATAATCCCTCCCTAACCCTCGACTTCCCAGAATGATTACAGGGTATAACAAAAGGAAACCCCACTACGTCAAACAAAGTTATTATATAGTCTTAACAAGAATTTTAAACTATATGATATATACATTCTCTAAATCAAATCAATCCCTTAAACAAAACACAAAAGAAAAAACTCATCTTATTGAAATTAAACAGATAATATTAAAAATAACAATATCAATAAATCCCTCAATTCAAAAAATAATAATAATAATAGTTATATTCTTATTCAATTTAATTTATCATAATATATCTTAATATGTATCTTCATTTAAACATCCTCTTCTAAACCTTACTTATAAAATTTATCTTTAATTCAACCCTTAATCTTAAGTTAAGCTTAATTCCTTATTAAACAAACAACTCATCTTGTTAAGAATAATATTTAACATTTACGTCTAAACCGTCAATCTAAGTCAAATCTAATAAATTTAATTTATAATAATATATCTTAATATATCATTTAAACATCCTATCTTACAACTTACTTATAATCTCAATCTTTAAATCAACCCATAATCTTAGATTAACCTTAATTCTCTCATTTAATTACAAATTTCATTTAATCAATCAACTTCTGGGCTCTCTCATAAAAACAAACTATTTGTACCATTTCTAACTTACATTCCAATCTAATGTCGAACCTAGATCATCAAAACAAATACATCCTTCATCAATTTAATTATGTCAACCATTAATCATCTTACTCGTAATCTTAGTCCTTAATTCAGTCCATAATTTTAAATTACATCCTTACATACAGTTTTAAATTTCATTACTTCAAACGAATTCTAGGTTTTCTTTTTAACCAAATACACCGCCATAACAAGGCCACCCTTCCTAATAATAAATCTCTCTTCTTTATTTCTTCGACCCCATAAATAAGTTGCTTCTTGAATTGAGTCATGCTTTCTTGAATCAAATCCTCTTGCTTTCCATAAATAAACTGTTCATCAAACCGAATCCATTTATAGTCTAATTGCTTCATAAAGTGAAACAAAGTCTCTCTTTTGTCAATTAAATCCTCCTCTAGCTGCCCGGCTGGACAGAATTCCCCTTCTTGAAACAAAACCTCTTGCTCTCCATAAACAAACTTTCCACCTAGCAAAATCCAGTTATAGTCTTTATTCTCAAAACTATCGTCTTCTCTTCCCTGTTGATCTTCTGATTTCTCTTGTGTTATATAATAGTCAGCAGACAATTGTAAATCAGTTTCATTTGAAGAAAAAATTCCAGTTAATTGATCTAACTCTTCTCCATGTTCAGATTGTAAAATAAATTGTTCAGCAGTCGGTTGTACATCAACTTCATTTGGAAGAAAGAATTTAGCTAATTTAATTAATATTTCTGTAGAAGCCTCTTTCAAAGATGCTTTAATCTCTTTCAAAGATGCTTTAATCTCTTTAAAGTCTTGGGTAAAAATCTTCTGTGTATCAGACCTTTTTTCATAAAATTCATCAGTACGATCCAACATAGGTTTAGCATTTGGCTGTAAATTCCACTCCATTTTAAATTTCAAATAATCACAGCCGTCTCTCTAGCTGCGCTTGAGGAAACAGGAAGAGAGAAAAAAGTAACAGTTCCACTTTCACTTCCAGCACTTTCCTTAACAATGAAAATAGTGAAAGCTAAACGCCATTTTGAAACATTATGTTGATTGTAGACGTCAGAAATGCATAACCAAAAAGAAACAATAAAAATACTTGCAATCCATTTAAGACTCCTGTAGTCATTCAGCCTGCTTACAGTCTCTCCAGTGTTAGCTTTAAAAAAGCAGAAGTGGTCACGGCGTCTTTCTCTGTCCGAAGACAGAAGCGTCTCTGGATAGGAGCGTCCTCCGGAGCTATAGGGAGCTCACTCTTAATCCCTGGAAACTTATTTTCCAGGGGTTTAAGAAGGCTCAACCTTGCTCCCGATGCTCTACACCTCTCCTTTGCCCGGAGAGGGGATTTTTCACCGCGAAAAAACAGCTGGTGTGCGCTGTTTTTCGCGGCTTTACAGATCCAGATGACGGAGTCTCACAGAGGAGACCCTAGCAGCGCCGGCGGAGCCACCGGAAGTCGAAGTCCACATGTCTTAATGTTGCCAAGATTATACATTCCTAATCTAGCCATTAAAATGTCTTTATTTATATATCTATCATCTACATGTACTCATCTTACATAACTGAATCTGGGTGGCTTACAATATTAAAACAAGCAAAGTGCCGAAGGCCAGAGGATAAACTGTTCACCCCTATTCACCATCAATAGTAGCAGAGCTCATCTATCCCTGACCCAATTTCTTGGAAAACAGGCAGATCTCCAACACCTTGCAATAGGATAACAGAGCTGGGACTGAAACACAATGCATTGCAATCAAATTTAATATTAATTTTATTACTTTTTAAAGAAATTCATTCTTTATTATTAATAATCATTTGTGTGATAGATATAAAGATATGTAAATATATCTTTATATAAAGATATAAAACAAAGGACTAAGATGTAATGCAATGTAACAATGAAATCCAGAAGACTATTGATCAGGTAGAAGGAACTGGCTTCTTTTCCAACATGAAAATATAAATCCTAAATAGTATGGTAAGAAAAATTTACATTTTAAAAGTACAGTAGTATTCCATGGGTTATCATTTATAATAAAATAGGAATATGACAGCCATAAGAGCCTGAAATAAATCTGCAAAGCATATTTAATTCCAACTGAGCATTAACAACTGAGCACGGTTGGCTGAGGGATTTTGGGAGCTGAAGTCCACAAATCTTAAAGTTGCAAAGTTTGGCGAGCCCTGCTCTAGGCTATAGAACATCCTTGCTTGATTGCAAAAAGTCAGTTTGAAAAAGAATCCTGCGCACAGGGCTTTTTTTTTTTTTTTTGGTCATAGAACGCCCAGAACAGAGTTCCGGCATTTTTATTTTGATAGAACCTTGTAGGGTAGGCAAGGCGGGTTGTATGACATGTGTGAGTTCCAGCACTTTTTTTTTTTTTTTACAAAAAAAGCACTGCCTACACACACATATATATATATATATTCCCACCTGTCAGCCCTGCAAGGCTGACCAGCCACAAAACAGACATTGTATTATAGGGTTTGTATAAAAGAGTAAAAACTTATTATTGTTATTAACCTAACTACCGCTATTTTGTTTCTGTAAACTGTGCTAGCGTTAGGGACACCATTTTACAAAGGCAGGAAGAACACATATACAGACCCAGAGACAAGGAAAAGAGCGGGAAAAGAATGAAATGTGATTGACTTATACTATGTGTACTGACATGTGTAACTCTGTGATTGGCTGTTGCTGCCTATAATATATAAGGAAATGCCTGACTAACCATGGTGTGACACTTCTGAACACAGCTGCCAGTGTTTCAGACAGTGTTCCATCCAGGTAGTTCACTTGATCAATTAAAGTGCTGTTTATCTTGGAAGCCTCCACTTGAGTCTCCTGATTTGCCCTCTTGGAACCTCAAGTTCTTCGGGTAGCTGTTGACCCTTACAGTATGAACTATTGGAACTCTTTATTTTATAGGGTATAACAGAATCTTCAAAGTCAGACAGAGATTTTTTTGTCTTCATCATATATTACAGAGAACCAGGAAGGAGGATCTTGAATTATTTCCTTATCCCTTATATTTATTTGGGTTAAGTTGATGTATACATAACAGTCATTTAATTCCTCTCTCAAGGCTACATCCATATTCTCTACACCTATCTTCTCAAACTAGAAAGGTAGCTTTGGGGAATACTTTTTTCCTGTATTTGTATTTGAGCAAATCTAAGTAACATTCTTCCTGTTTCAAGGAAAACTTGAGACGAGTTCTGCTCAATAAAAATTAAGGGCTTTGTGAAAACTTATTTTATGGGATTTTAATATGTTTTATCACATGTATGCAAACATGACAGAACAGAGACTACAAATGTCCAAATGAATCAGTGTTCACAGACATATGGAACACATAGGGCTGGCGAAAACATTGTCATTTGCTATAAGAATTAGATTCATTGCTTTGGAAACAACTCCAACCTACTTCACCTCTTTCCAATCCCATAGTGCAATTCATAAAATATATAGTTCCATTGTAGTTTAGAATATGGTTTCTTGATCAGTGTTTTTCAACCTCAGCAATTTCCAGATGTGTGGAATTCACTTCCCACAAATCCTCAGCTAGCATGCTGAAGTTCACACATCTTAAAGTTCTATGGTTGAGAAACATCTTTCTAGAACATGAACAAAATAGAAGATAATCCAAACTCCATGAGTGGAATGTTGTTCTCTCTTTTAATAGAATAACAGACCTGGAGGTCTTATAATCCCACTCCCTGCTCAAGCAGGAGACTCTATACCATACCAGACAAATCACTTCTTAAAAAGTGATGTGTTGGAGCACCCACAGCTTCTGGAGGCAATCTGTTTCGCTGATAATTGGTCTGTCAGGAAATTTCTCCTTAATTCTAGGTTGGATCCTTCCTTGATATGTTTCCATCCATTACTGCTTGTCCTGCCCTTGGTCCCTCTTTTTGAACAGGTAGCCTTGTCTACCTCTGTCAAAAAAAAAAAACCTTGGAGGTTTTGCCTAGTTATGCAGGGAAGGCAGCTTTTGTGAACTTAGATTGAATCTGTCTCTACAGATTTCCCTTCAAGAAACACTAGCAACCACATAGCTACCAGTGATGGATGGGACCGAAGAGATATTGTGCTATTGCTGCACCTGCATTATAGATGCATGAAGATTTTGTTTTAATATTAAATGCAAATCCATTTTCTTGAATCATGTTCCTCAATGACTCTAAAATTGAGAATAATTTGAAATGGACTGGCTTATTATTAAAGAAATCATTCTAACTTATTTATTGGCTTGCTTATTAAACAACCCATCTTTTCTCTAGGAGCTGAAGGCAAAATATACTTAGGTCTCTATTCTACTAATGACTTATATGTTCATGTGAAAAGAGATCCCTCCCTTTTTCCAAAACATTATTTTGTTTAATAAAAACAAAACAGGGATTTTTTGCCTATAAAAGATATTTGATGTTGTTTTCTACTCCCTATGTTGAACAGCTGTGTTCCAACTATTTCTCTCTTCTCTTCTGCCTCACACAGTTCTGAGTGGGAGGTGTAATCTTATTTTTTGGTGATTTGTTTTGAAATGTACATCAAATATCTTTCTGATATTTCTGTACTTACCAGCCGTTAGCTAAAAAGAGAAAAGAAGGCTGAATAAGGCATAAGCATGATTCTCAATATATTTATAATTAATAATCACATGCCACATACTATGATTCAGTGGCAAAAGGTCAATAAAAATAATTTGAGACAAAGCTAATTATATCCTAAAAAATGTCCTATGTGACTTAACAACCACAATTAAATTGTTGTTTAAATTTCATGTAATTATTTCATCTTGTGAAATTCATTTATTTAGTCATTGCACTGCTATTACTAATAGGCCATAGATATAAATATAACAACTAATTCCTACTTTGTGTTATTTTCTTGCAATTTAAAAAATCAAATACAATCTTTTTTCTAAAACAATGATGTGAAATATTTTTAAAAGTCCTCAAATGGATGTTAAAATAATATGAGCGTACAATTGTTATAGAAACATTATAAGAATGACTAGAAAGAATAAGCAGCATACATGATTAATTTCAACTGATACTTGCCACTTTCTTTTGTAAAATTAACAATTTTAATTATTTAGGAAATACATATAATATACTAGTAGTATTCAAAATACCACATAATTCTTTTCCAGACTCTTATCATACCACAAAATTGTACGGTTGTATATCTTTTATAAGAGATTTTTTTTTCCAGAAGTGGAATAAGATACATGGAATCTTTGCCACTCATTCAGTGACTGTTCAAAGTTACCGTGGCACTGAATGAGGAGACTTACTACTAGTCCTCAAAACTGCAGTCATCACAGCACCCCTCAGGTGTGTGATTAGGATTTGGGTACTTGGTAACAGCATTCATTTATGATGGACAAAGCATCCTGTGGTCATGTGATTGCCATTTGCGACCTTCACAGTTGGCTTCCAACAAGCAAAGTCAATGGGGAAATTGACAAGAAATTGCAAGTTGCAGTCATATGACATTATGCTTAACAACCATGGGTAATTTGCTGAAAATTGTAAGTTGGCATTGTCATGTGACATTTCACTTTACAGACGGTATTACTTAGTGATGGAGTTGCTGATCTGAATTATGGTTGATAAGGGGGAGTACTTGTAACTGGAAAAAAAGAAACATATTTTGGCAACCAATATACATTTTCAGGTATATATAATAAAATCTCCAAAAAAGAAAGAAGGAAATGCCTACTAATTCTTATCTCTAAGTATAATATAGGCGGCTATGTCAAATGTATAAAAGTAAAACACTGTGTTAATATGTTTTTATGAACCAAGATACATTAATCCAATTCTGACTGAAATTTTAATCTGAAAGTGCTGTAATAGGAGAAAGCATTTTAAAATTGTTGAGTATCTTTCCACTTAAAGTCTTAGGCATAAAAAATTAATCTTGGCACATGAAATATTTAATGCATGCCATCACATGGATGGCTAATTATCTTTGACATCAGTGAGAATAAAACATAGTAATTTTAGCTTTGTTGATTAATGGGAGTATATGCGTTAGATGCAACATTTATGTAAATAGTACCATCTTTATATATATATATGTAAAAGTAATTAATATGTATCTAAATATGATCATCAGCAAGAGGGAATACATCAGTTTTTTAAAAACATCCAGCTCCCAAAAGAGGCTAGAGTTGACATATATTTTCACCAAAGAAAAAGAGATGAACCTTAACCCACTCTGTTCTTAGTCTTAATGATAAATTTTTGGCATAATCTGTTGATCTGAAGAAATGGCAAATAGTGACAAGAGGAAGAACAATAACAAAAGCTTTTGTTTTTCATTTATGGAAAACATAAGAGAGGAGAGGAAGCTTGAATACCCAGATTTGTCTTAGCAATCAAGCTACTTTCTTTTGCCCAGAAGTACTGTTTAGGAAGAGATACACACTCATAAGGTGACCAACTTTTTTACAATAAAAAGGAGGACACAAATAAATTGAAGAAAAAAATATCGTAAATAAAAGAAACATTTTATTCATTGCAACAATAATACAGACAACTTGCATGTGCAAAGTTTGCCAGCCGGGTGTTTTGGCGCACTCAGCAGCAATTCCTATTGGCTTTTGAAAGCCAATAGCAGGAGTAGCACAGCTCATGCAGAAGTTGAAGGTGCTGGAACGCCGTTCTGAGCGTTCTATGAGGGGAAAAAAAGCCCTGCAGATTAGTCTTCAAATATCGAAAAGGAGGACATGTAGGAGGACACTTTTCGAGGGAGGACAGAACTTACAAAAGGAGGACTGTCCTCCCTAAAGGAGGACGGTTGGTCACCTTACAGTCACTCACAAAGTGAAAAGCACCAACATTTTGCTATTCTCAGAATATTTTCTTAGGGTCCTTTATTTTTTCATTCATGTACTACATCATATTATATTACTGCACCACTTAATTCTAAAATGATTTGGGGAGGGCTTCACAAAGTTAAAGGAACACCAATACATAATGCAACCATCAAAGGAAGCAAACTATCCTTGTACATCCTCTTCTAAATTAAAAAGACCATCCAAGCCCAACGCCTGGAGGGGAAAATTGGTTAAAAAAACAAAACAAAAAACACTTGACAGCAACAATATGAATCTCCAGGGAAATGATCATCTTGTGTGTGTGTTTGTGACACAGAGAGAGTGAGTGGGTGGGTGGGTGAGGGTAAAACACAGCAACAGCTAAATGGCATTGCTTAATTGATGGGCCCAAAGGAGTGTCAATACGCTGAAATATAAGGGACTTTAAAATGTCCTCCTTAGTTCACTAGTTCCACGATCTTATTTTTAATAAATTATGGTCTAAAAGCTATCCTACTCCACTGTAAGATTATTAGACTTTTTGATGAAAATTCAATCCAAGTTCTTTGCATAGTGAAGTTTGACATGCTTTGTTATCTTCTAATGCCCTATTATCCAGCAGATCCTATTCTGTTGAAAACCAGGGAATTACAAATCCTTATGTTTTTTTGGCACATCAAACTTTTATTTTAATAAAACTTTTCAGTTCAGGACAATAGGTTAGATTGGATCAGTCCCAGAACAAATTATAGTGGATTAGGTAGGCCCTTCTGATGCTTTAGTTTGAGTTCTCAGAGTGAAACAGCTACACTAATTGATCTTTAACTATTAATAGATTTAATAACAAAGTTGACATTAAAATATCAATAACTAGTTATATATAAAGTAGTTTCCAAAGCAGTGGCTTAGGCAACAAATTGAACATTTTTTCACAAAACTGTCAAAAGCATATGGGGTAACACTTCTGTTTCATGTGGAGGCAGTAAATACAAGGTTTCACTGTGCAACAGCCATCTTTGAGAGAGAGAGAGAGAGAGAGAGAGAGAGAGAGAGAGAGAGAGAGAGAGAGCATACAACTACAGGAATAGGAAATGCATCACAGAAACAATAGAGATGAATCATAGAGTAGCAATATTACACAGGAAACAAATACAATAGAGATGAATGATAGAGCTGCATATAAGGTAAACTTAACACCCATAACACCTTCCCCTTTTCATGTTAACTGAACAACATTATGAAATTTTGGATGAAAATGAGTAACAACACTTCCAATAGGTTGAGTCTGTTGGGTGATTGTGAACACCTGCCCCTCTTTGTATTAAGAATTTCTCCAACCTCACTGAGGTTGCTGGGCTGTTCTCACCACTTACTGGGATGTTCTGCCTTTGACTGCTGTCAGGTATACCAGCTCGCTCAGGACTGTTATTAGCATTGCTCTGTGGCATCAATACTGTGCATTCTGTATTGTCAGTGGGTAAGTGGCCTGTCCACTCGATATGGAGAGTCAGACTGCGAGTCAGGTTGCTCAGCCAAATGCAAATCCACACGATTGCAATGATAGAGAGTTCCATCAACATCCACTAGATAGGAGCATGGTGCCACCTGTTGTAAATAGATACCCATTTTCCAGCAACCTGTTTGATATCCAGGCAGTGGTTTCATACAGACTCATTCATCAATATTCAATTTTGGCAAATCTCTGGCTGATTTGTCATATCTTGCCTTGAGTACTTGTCTCTTAAGACGTAACTTTTCTAGGACACCTTGTATCACAGAGGGCTCAAGCAACATTTGCCACTGGTAAGAAGGTCTGTAGTCTCCTTGACATCAGCTTCCATCAAACAAATCCCATCATCTAATTTCTTAATTCTGACTTTAGCCCTTTTTTTGCCAAACATTTTTCCTAGTCAGTATGTTCTGTTGAACCCCAAGATCTTCCCATGTTTTTGTAGATGTTATTGTCAGTACAAAAGCTAAGTCAATTAAAGTCTTTTTATGAAAATATTCCTCAGAAATCTTTTTCTTTCTTTCTCTCTTAGTTTCTCCCATCACCTTTTTTCTCTCAAATTCTTGAATTCTTGACATATAGGTTATCTTTTCCGTGTCCAGTATTTCCTGGAAGCTTTTGTCCATTGAATCCTTCCATTATTAAATTCCATCTCAAAGTTTCTTTCCATTAGTCTATATTCAGTTGTCTATTTTACATGATCTCTCTCTTTTTGTTTTCTGATCATTTATTGGTTGTGACTTTAAATTGAGAATGCATTCATTTAAATTTTCAAATTCATTTTTAATTTCCTTATGGTTTGAAATTAATGTCATTTGTATTTGTTGTAAAGTCTTTATTTTTTTAAACCTTATATTAATTTTATTTCTGTGTATTTTATTCCCCATAAATTTATGTCACCACTTCCATTTAGAGGAGGGTGGAGCAAAGACTCTCCCCCCTCTCACTTTCAGAGTATTTTTACTTCTGGGTTTTTTTCTTTTTTTCAGGAAATCAGTCAGATAGAAAAGAGAGAATCAATATTCTTACTCGGTTGAATCACGCTGTTTACAATCACTTAACTTCGTGCTTTTTGGCTTTGGCTGCATGTAGCTTGGGCTAGACTCACAGATGACTCTAGCCTTTCTTCTATTGGTTTCTGGAGAGCTTTCACCGGATGTCCGGATAGACCGCCATCTCCCCAGGATCGGCAGAGCTTCCCTCCTTTGTCACCTCTCCAGGGTGGCTTTTGGCTCATTTAGGGTCCCCAAACAGATAGAAATCCCGCAACCCCTCGGCTGTCACACTAACTGCACAAAACCGGAAGCCTTTCTTGCATAAATTCTTAACAATCTTCACAGCTGATTCAGCTTTGCCTTAGCTTGTGGATAACATGGTGAAGAAGTCACATGCTCAAACTCCCAGTCAGCGGCAAATTTCCTAAATTTTAGACTTGCAAATTGAGGGCCATTATCAGAGATCACTTTATCTAGTTGCCATGACATGCAAACTGAGCCTTGTAGTTCTTAATGGTAGTTTCAGCAGACAAGTCAAGAAAAAGTTCAATTTTCCAAAAGTCTAAATAATGATCAGGTACTCTTTTCCTGCATAGTTGAACAAATCTATACTGATGATCTGCCAAGGACGTGAGAGTATCTCGTGTGACATGGTTTTTTTTGTTGTAAATGTACTTATTCATTGCAAGTGGGACAATTACTAACAAAGTCTTTGATTTCACCTTGCACGTAGGCCAGTAAAGAGTATCACGAGCTTGTCTGTAGCATGCCTCACACCCAATGTGGCTTGAGTGTATGCACAATAACATCTCTGATCTCAGTGATTTTGGCACTATGACTCTTGGACCTTTGTACAAGATACCATATTGTATGCTGATCTCTGAAGGACCACTATTCCTTCACAATTGCAGGAACTGCCTCCTTCTCATCCACTCAAAACGATAGCCACCAGTGCCTGTAAAGCTGCATCAGTGTCTGTGCGCTGCTTGAGGTGACATAGCTGCTGATTTGTGATGTTAAGATAGTCTGCTTGATTGACTTCAGCAAAGAAGTTTTGTTCCTGTTGCAACCCACAAACTATATGGTGCTTATGCTCTCCTCCAGGTGTCACCTGATCTGATGTAGCCCTGCTCAGATTATCACATATACATTTCACATCCTGGTTTGTAGACAATGTTGAGGTTGTAATGCTGCAATGTAAGCATCATGCTCTGTAAACACTTGGAAGCACACAAAAGGAGCTTCTTGAATGTGGCTATTAGCGACTTGTGATCAGTTTCAGCTGTGATTGTATCCCAGCCATAAAGATAATGATGGAACCGCTGGCAGGCAAATACAATGCTTAAACATTCCTTTTCGATTTGAGTGTAATTTAGCTCAGCAGATGAAAGAACCCTGGACACATATGCAACTGGCTGACTTTCCTGCAATAGGCAATATCCTAGGCCATTTTTGCTTGAGTCACTTTGAATTATAACAGGCTTTGTGACATCATATTATTTCAACACTGCCGCAATGGTAACCAAGTGTTTTATCTCCTTTACTGCCTGGTCATGCTTGGCTTCCAGGACAGGGCCGTAGGTGCTAGATTGGCATGCATCAAATGTGGACACAGCACAGATTCAGATGCTTCTGACACCATGTTTCATGTGGAGTCAGTAAATACAATACAAAGCCTCACTGTGCAACAGCCATCTTTCTTAGAGAGAGAGAAAAAAAATACAACCACAGGAACAGGAAATGCATCACAGGAACAATAGAGATGAATCAAGAGTAGCAATATTACACAGGAAACAAATACAATAGAGATTAATATTAGAGCTTCATATAAGATAAACATAACACCCATAACAATTTCCAGTTACTCTTTACCTGATAAAACAAGGGCATAACATGGTAAAACAAAATAGACCAGGGAGCAAGATTCAAATCAAATCTTGATGATCAGATATAACACCAAGGTTTATACCAAAATTGCAATAAATGCCAGCCACACCTGGTAGATAGAAGGTAAGAGGAAGGGGGTTGGTTAGGGCTAGGGCGATGTGGTGGTGGTGGGGGTACCGAGCCGTTATATTGATTGTTTTGTCAATGAGCTACATGATTGTTTTCAGTTGAGTTATTATTTCTTTTTTCTTTGTAAAAATTTTAAAAAAATCAATAAAAAAATGCCAGCCACACCTAACCTAGAAATAGGAGATGTCATAATTATGGCACCAAATTGAAATAAAGCAGTGGTGGGATAAAAATTGGAAGATTTTATTATTTGGACAGGGGAATATATGCTTCCTGAAATGTTCTGGTACCAAGCCATTTAAGATAATAAGAATAATCACAAAGAGTTTGAATTTTTCCAGGCAGAATTGGCAACTAATGATATTTCCAGTCATGCAGTATTTAAATTACCTTCAAAGGCAACTACTCAGAAAACATTTGTTTGTTTCTTTGTTTGTTTATTGGCACATTTACATCACTTTTCAATACAAACATAAGACATAAAAATACAAAATGTGAAATATAAAACCTAAAATATAATAAACATGTGTCTAGATTACATATATAATTTTTTGCTACATTTGTCATAGCCAGAAAATCAGCAGTCTTCAATATAGGCTCTGTTTTGGCACTCCAACACTATATGTTGGACAGTTTGTTTTTCATCTCTTTGGTCACAATTCAGTGATGGCATTTTTGGCATTGGGGTAATGTAAACCAAACAGTTTGAAAGGAGGTACTACTGATTAGCATTTTGAAGCTATATCCTGTATTTGAAACTTAATGGGACAGGTTGTTTCTCTAGTTCTTGAACATGAACACTGAATTTAGAACCTTTGTTTTGTTGAGTTTCAGTTTTGGTTTTTTGATCTTCATCTAGCTAGCCAATAAACAGTCTCCAGATCCCACAGAAACTCTTCCTTGCATCCATGTCAATTAAGCAGAGTGGAGAAGGAAATGCAGAAGATCTAGACTTATTCACAATGTTAAACCATGACTCACTGTGTCTTCTGAATGCAATTATTATGTAGCAAGCTTCATTACAATCAATAGATCAGAGTAAGAAGAAGCAATAAATACAACAAAGGATACTGCCACAAGAATCAATAATATAGTACATAAATACAACACAACAGTGTCTCCAAATGACCAAATTACTCCCTGTCCTGTGAAACAGCCTTTCCATCAACAAAAGCCTTCCTTGTGCTAATAGACACCAACTTAGCCATTAACAGAGTTACTGCTGAAATTTTATCTTCTAACAAACTGAATGAATCTCACACTGGCAATGCAGTCAATATGGGTGTAATCATAGGGCATGCAGAGCTTTTAATGGGTAATTTGATTTACCCCATTGAAAAAGATTAATGAATCAAATTGGACACTACTTTCAAGCAACAAAGTGAATTGGCAGCACTGAAATGCTTTGGAAAAAACACTTCAGACATTTGGTGGTGTTTTCTGCTATATCTGAATTCTTTCAGACAATATAACATGGTCAACTTCAAAACTTAAAAGCTTTGACTTTCTTCTCACTTATCCCAGTGAAATGTTATACTTACATTGACCCTATCAACACATCACTGTGCCTCTTTGGTTCTGCTGACTAATTAACTAATAACTAATTAACTGACTTAGAATATTCCCAGAAAGCCACAACTCTCACACAATTAAGTCTTGCCTTTCCTGGAAGGCCTATGCTTTTTATTTTTCTCAATAAGAGAAGGTCAAGCTTTGCCAATATTTACTGCCCAGTCTGAAAGCCCACACATAATAAAGTATAGGTTCTTCCTGGGAAGAACGAAGTTTGCCAATCAGCTGTGTCAGACTTTCTAGCATCTAAAAAAAACAACAACCCTAACCCAGGGATTAGAAGCCCCAAAGCAATAATAGCTTCTGTATTCCAAAAAGCACCTGGAAAGGTAAACATTTTTTAAAAGCCACAACATTCTATTTTTAGTTAGAGTAGTTCATTTTCTGCATTTATTCTTCTATTTTATCCATGGATTTTTTGTTATACAATTTGGAACCTCTGGAGGTGTCTTTACTGTCTTTATCTAAAAGAGATGTAGAAGGTAGACTCAAATCCTGAGTGTTCAATGTATATGAAATTAGGAGTAATTCATTTCAAATTGCAAACTCCAATCAAACCACATGTTCTTTGAGTCTTGATCAAAACACAGATGATAATTATATACCTAGTAATCAATCTTTTATTCAAAGAAATGAGTGGTATAATGAAATATGGAATATGGCAATTAATGATAAATTAACAACAGATATTAAATTTAAAAAAGATATGATTAAAGTAAATAATTATAATGAAATATGGGAGGATTTTATAAAAACAGTGTTGGTGGAAGGCAAAGAGAATAAACCTACTCAGGAATATATGCTCTTTTGGAGGGGATAAGGGCACAGTTGAAATATATTGTATATTGTTAGTTGTTATATAAGAAGAAATATAGTATAATATTATTTATTTATTTATTTATTTATTTATTTATTTGGATTTGTATGCCGCTCCTCTCCGAAGACTCGGAGCGGCTTACAACATATATATATATACAATTGAACAAATCCGAACAACATTAAAAATACAAACCCCATACATACTCATCAATCACACCACAATCAACAATCATCCCCAGGCCTGCCGGCAGAGGTAGGTTTTTAAATTCTTTCGGAAGGCCAGGAGGGTCGGAGAAACGCGGACTTCAGGAGGTAGTTGGTTCCAGAGGGTGGGCGCCGCAACAGAGAAAGCCCTCCCCCTAGGGCCCGCCAGACGACATTGTTTCGTTGACGGGACCTGGAGGAGGCCGACCCTGTGCGCTCTCACCGGTCGTAGAGAAGTATGTGGCAGAAGGCGGTCCCGTAAGTATCCTGGTCCCAAGCCATGAAGGGCTTTATAGGTAATAACCAACACCTTGAATTGGGATCGGAGACCAATAGGCAACCAATGCAGCATGCGGAGAGTTGATGAAATGTGGGCACAACGAGGAAGACCCACAACTGCTCGCGCAGCTGCATTTTGCACTAATTGTAGTCTCCGAACACTCTTCAAGGGTAGCCCCATAATAATACAAATGGTCTCCAGGGGGGTGGATGCATTGTAATATTTGTATTTTATATTGTTTTTTATTTAGATTTATATGTATTATAGTTGTATTGTTTGTATTATTTGTATTTGAATAAAAATTAAATATATTTTTTAAAAAAATCAATCTCTTATGGGATCCAGTTTACAAACTGCAGAACAGAAAGATTCTGTCAAGCCCCACGGGTTTGCTACTAACCGGGAGGGGGGAGGGGCACGGGTGCATCCGGAGTGACACCGCAGGCTGGCGGCGACAGCTGGAGGCAGCGGCAGCAACAGCCCTCCCCCCTGTACCTGCTTGTTCACTGCGGGATGTCAGCCCTCCCCCCTGTACCTGTTTGTTGACTGGGGGATGTCAGCCCTCCCCCCTGTACCTGCTTGTTGACTGGCTGGCGGTCATGGACTTCCGGGTTTTGCCAGCTCAGCTGTTTGGCCCTCCGCTGAACAGCTAATCAGCGCAGAGAAATGGTGGGGACTTGGAAATCAGCCCTCGCTTGCTTTGCTGTCTTGCTGCCAGAACCCAAGCCAGGCTGACCGCTGAGGGCAGAGGCTGGCTGCTGTGAGCTGGGTGCTCATGATCATCGTTCCAGATGCTGGTTAGGTGGGTGGAGATGGGCCCGGGTGGGATCCGTCTATTTAGTGTACTGGGAGGCGATTGTTCCCAGCGCTGACTTTGTTTGCAACTGCTTTGAGCTCACAAGCCAGAGTGTACCCGAATAAACCTGGTTTCCTTTGATCCCAACATCCTGTTTTCTATTGGGCTTAGGTCTGTGGTTGGGACCTCTGACAGATTCATTTCATAATCTTGATTCCCTGTTCATAAAATGGGCTAATCTTTCAATATGAGGAATCCCAGAATATTTCCAGTGCAGAATTTGTAAGGGGAATAAGTTCAGTTTTTTTCAAATAAAGGCAATTCTATAATTAATGATGTGAATGCTATTAGCATATGTATAATAAAAACTCTTTTATTGCCAAATGCCAAAATTATATAGTTCATAGATGTGTTGGAAGTCAGCACCCACCCACCCTCCTAGAGAAGGAAATATTTTGAGGGATATTAAAAAAGGCAGAATATTATATTTCTCCAAAGGAATAATAGGAAAATCTTAGGCAAAGACATCCCCAAGTCTCCCTTTCCCCAAGCAGAAACCACTTTTTAGAAATGCAAACTCAGTAATCTATTCAGAAAGACTGAGGCCCCATTCATGAGCAAACAAATACTACCTGCAGAATCCATGCAAGACAGGATCTTTTTAAATCCCTTGGAGCAAGATTTGACAGCTAACAATAGCAGAGTGATAGGATTAGAACCAGCAACCCCTCACCCAAAAAATCCAACCCAGGACATAGCCATCAGCCACAACACTCTTTTAGAATACAAAAGCCCATCTCATTGCACAACCTCCTGGAGCATTCTAAACACAAAACCCCAAGGAATGTATAAAAGCCCACCTGTCCCAACCCCACTTGGCCAGCTGTCTCAGAACCACATGCTGTTGTTGATTCTGTTCTAACTAACCTTCTTTCCAAACAACTTCCATTTTTATTTCCAGTGTTTTAGTCTCCATTTTGTTTACTCCCAGCTTGGAAGTGGACCTGATTATTTTTCTTTCAACAGATGGAATGAGGATAATAAGAGACAGAATAATCCTAAATTCTCTGCTTAATTAATACAACTCAGTAGTATATGTGATCTGATAAAGGAAAAAAAATAGAATAGCACAAGACAACTCTCTTCAGGAAAATAAGACTAGAGTTATTGTAAAGATATATACCCTTAGTCACAGGTAGGCACAGGTAATACTTAAAAAGTATTAGTTTGTTTCCAGTACAAATGAGTACACTGAGGTCACTAACACTGTAGAATTTAATGATCTATTATTGCTGCACTGTTTTGATACAAAATAACTGAAAAAGAGCAATTTGAATAGCTGAAGCTTTGAGAAGCAAAATGTATGCATGAACATGATAAAAATGATACAATAAAATGTTCATGTGCAGAAAACTCTTAACCTGCTTTATGATTTGATCATACAGTAACCATCCACATAAAATAAATTTCTTTGATTTAGCAAGGATCCCTACTGCAAGTAGTCCAGAATGCGGCCGCGCGAGCTGTCTTGGGTCTCCCAAGACATGCTCATATTACTCCAGCACTCCGCGAGCTGCACTGGCTACCTATTGGTCTCTGAACACAATTCAAAGTGCTGGTTATGACCTATAAAGCCCTTTATGGCAATGGACCAGGATACTTGCGGGACCGTCTTCTGCCTCATGAATCCCAGCGACCGGTTAGGGCGCATAGGGTTGGCCTCCTGCGGGTCCCGTCTCTTAGACAGTGTCGTCTGGCGGGATCTAGGGCAAGGGCCTTCTCTGTTGCTGCCCCAGCCCTCTGGAACCAGCTTCCCTCAGAGGTTCATACTGCTTCCTCCCTCCTGGCCTTCCGGAAAGCGCTAAAGACACATTTATGCCGACAGGCTTGGGGCATATGAGCTGTGCTCTGCCCCTCGGCCCTAAGAGTGTCCCGCCATCAACAGCTGTGAGTTGAATGTGTTTGTATGTTGTGTGAATAATATTAATTTTTAAATTTTAAATTAATTGTGTTTTTTAATTGTGTTGTTGTTGTGAGCCGCCCCGAGTCTTGGGAGAGGGGCGGCATATAAATTAAATAAATAAATAAAAATAAATAAATAAATTTCCTTTTGCTACAAGGGTATAGCAAAAGATAAATCCCAAGTCAATGAGACAAGATGACTACATCATGTACATAGATCAAATGTATTTTCCTCTTGCCAAATTTTGAAGAATAATCATCAGACCCATTTCAGATGCTTTCAAGAAATAGTAACTAGAAAATATCCTTGTCTAATGCAGCTAGAAAGTGGGATATTTTCAATCAGCTGTGCATGCATGACATATCTCAAGGAGGCTGTTGCTGAGCAGGGCCTCAGTAAGATAAAACAGTCTTTTTCCAATAAGCAAGTTCTCCAATTTCTGCTGTAATTTAATAGAATTGAAAGCAGAAGGCTGCATAAAATTTATTTCCGAAGACCCTTGTGTATTTTTCAGTGAGTTGAGAGAATGCCAGAAAATGGTGTGAGGTCAAGCAGTTTTCTTTAAATGTAGTTTAATAGTCAGCAATTCCATCTCTAGTTTCTGAAAAAGAATTCAGTATAAAGCTTTCTCATGATGGACAGAAAAATAATAGGTCTATTGTTTCCTGGGTCACTGACTCTTTTTTTTTTTAAATGAATCACAGTTATTTTGTTTCAACTGGAAGGAGTCATATCCAAGTTATCTACAGTAGTGAACAGAGTAGACCGGAATAACGAGGTTCACCAGTGTTAATTGAATTTGATAACCCACTGGAATGTAATAATTCCAGGAATTTTCCTAGGTTTAAATTTATACATTATGGAAAACGTTTACTTTATAGTGACATGGTTCTAAGGTAAAAGAATTGTGATTGTGACATTTATAAAAAGTTCAAAGATAAAGAGGGATCCATCCAAATCCATAAATACTTTTGAGGATTCTTCCATCCCATTAATATGATTTCCTCCTGGCCCTGAGTCAGCAGGAAAATATATCAATATAAACTGCACTAACCATATAAACTGCCTTTGCAATTAGGTCAAGCAGTGTAACTGCCCTCACACAGTTTAATGTGAGGGACAAGTAATCCTTAATTAGAATCACAGTTGGGACCATCAATTTGTTGCTAAGTGCTGCAGTTGCTAAGAAAAAAATCATGTGATCACAATGGAGTTACGACTTCTATTAAGTCATTAAGTGAGACATTAAGTGCAACTTTATGTGACAGCAACTTATGACTGTATTTCCATATTCTCCATTAACTGTGCTGATCATAAACCAATTGGAAAGCATACTAATGGTGATCAAGTGACCACAAGGCACTGTGATGGTCATAAATATTGAGAAAAGCATAAATGGCAATCATGCAATTGTAGGATGCTGTGATATTCATAAATGCAAGTATTGGTCACAATTTTTTTATATTGTTGTAACTGAACAATTGCAAAACAAGGCAGTTGGTGAGACTAGCTGTAATTTTAAGGTTCCGTGTTGTAATGCATGAGGCTTGGAGAGGCTTGGGACAAAGAGACTGTACCATGTGACTTTACCATGCTGTTTTGGAGCAACAGGAAATGGAGGCGGAGCCAAGAGGTGGAGTCCATTGGCCACAGGCCATGTGCTCTGGAACAAAGGACAAAGGCCATATGGCCTAGGAACAGGAAATAAGGGGGGCTAAGAGGTGGATGGACGTTGTACCAAGATTTGAATCCATTGGCCACAGGGTGGCCCTGCAGTGTAGCCTTGTCATTGGCTGTAAGAAATAACATTGTCATTGGCTGTTTGTAACCATGTGATGCATTGTGTAACCACCCACTGTAACGGAATAAAAGGGGGAAGGCAGCCTTTGTCAGTTGTTGCTTCACCCAGAGAAATGTGCTTGTCATGTGTCTCATTAATTCGGCCATCGTGAAGGACCCGCCATTGATTGGGGCGCAATGAGGTGCCCCAAACCTGAATTGAAGTGGCCTGCGCAGGGCCAGACTTCAAGTGGTGACCCCGACGTGATTTGGTGCAGAAGTCACGTCCTTCTGACATCTCACTACTCACTTCGCCTGGGATAGGCCATCGTGCACGTCTTTAAGTAAGTATGAGACAGAAGCTTTGCAAAAATTGGGCTGTGTACCTGAAACAATTGCTTAGCTTAGTCAGGAGAGCAAATTATGTTCAGAAACTTAATTAGACTGTTTTCCCTGTCACTCAAAAAGATCTATGTCTTTTATTGGCTTTTTTGAAAAAATCTTACCAATTAGACCTCGCCACATGGCAATAGGTATCTGGCTCCATTGCTGAGAGCCCCGCCAGATGTCTTAGCCCATGAGAGGCTGTAGTGTCACATGCTGGCGTTACACTATGCAAAAACTGCAAGCTAAATTGGCTAATTCTCAGGCTTAAAAAAGCATAGCCCTGAGACAAAAAATCTTACAATTTGACTCTAAATTTGGCCAACTGGAGGAACAAACCTCGTGGTGTTTTCCTCAGCAAAGATCACCCCCCCGTGAGTATGTGGGTGGAATTCTCCAAGGATCAAAGGGGAGGGCTTGGTGTAATTGTCAGGACCTTAATTATGCAACTAACAAAGTTCACAATTTGCCTTCACGTAAGGAGTTTAAAAAGTATTAATGTTTGTTTGGCATTGTCTCTTACACTTTAAAGGGACCATTAAAAATTGCTGATTGGATTAAAATTGGCTTGTGTGAGGAGCTCTCTGCTTCTTCCCCAAATTCTCCTTATGTGAAAGAATTGTATGCATGGCTATTTCAAAAGGCTATCTGCCTTCCTTTTCTTCTCCTGTAGCTATTGGCTTGCAGGATTCTGTTTCTGTTTCTTCTGCCTGTTATCTTTTAACTTGCTAAAAAATCTTAAGTCTTTTCTGACTCAGAACATGCTTTCCTATGCTAATTCAGTCTTCTCTCTCTTACCTTTTAACTTGCTAAAAGATCTTAAGTCTGTTTCTCCCTCTAACTCAGAGTATGCTTTTCATGGCGTCATTTCCTCCCAGTTCTTCTCCTGATAAAGACTTAACTGCCTCTGCCTGTCCGGTTTGATCTTACTATGCTAATTCAGTCTTCTCTCTCTTACCTTTTAACTTGTTAAAAATCTTAAGTCTGTTGTTCCTGCTCCTAATAATTGGAAAAATGAGAAAATATTTCCTGGTAATCCATTGATTCAATAATGCCTTGCTTACTGTTAAAAAAAACTTTTTTCCCCTGCAGCAGCCATTTCCTCCCTCGCAGGGCCTTTTTTCTCTCCCCCCCTCTTCTTTTGAAATTGCAGGTTTAAAGCCAGAGGTTTATTTGAAGACTGTTTTTCGCCTGAAGACCATAAATGGGCCAGTTTAAAAGCAGTAAAACCAGCTAGCTCCTGGTTTCCAAGGAAACGGATGGCTGTAAACGGAGATTCAATTTACATTTGAATCTGTGATCTCATCTTTGAATTTGTGTTACCTTCTCTCTCGCACCCCCCCTCCTCTCTGGTTGTGTTGCTTAATAAACCATGGCTTCTTTGAATCTTATTTTCTCTTTGCCAATTTTGCCCTTAATTTTGCCTTTCTGATTTCTTTGCAAAATTTGCCTTTCTCATTTCTCTTTGCCTATTTTGAATTTTATGTTTCTAGTTTGTTAATGATTTTTATTTCTGTCCCTTTCTTATTTCTTTCTTATTTCTTGTTAATGATTTAATTTTTGTGACAAATCATTGCTGTTTTGCATTTTATGTTTCTCACCATGCTAATATATCCAATTGTTGGATCTGATACATGCCAGCACAGAACAAACACAGAAGCAAACGTGTATGCCTTCATAGCGTGCCTATGAATGAAATCTCTCTTTCTCTCTTTTCACTTTGAATCCTTCCTTACTTTGTGTTAGGCATTTAATCACACAGCTTCATCAGTTAGTAACAACTATCCCTTGCAGCTAGATTATAAAGCTAGATAATGAGACAAATCTGACAACAAGAAAGCATGTGCTGATTCTGTTCCCTTGTTTGATTTTGGTGAAAACTTTGAAACTTTGTACAACTTCTCTAAAGACAATGTACTCACATCTGATAAAGATTAGATCTTATGTGGAAAAAATGCACATTGGTCAATACCCCAGAATTGGTCTGGTACATTTACATTTCTGACAACACACACAACATTTCTGCCACAGTTGCTCACATGGAAAGTATGGTACAAAACAATCCCTTATCACAAGAAACTGGTGCCTTGTTTGATTGACAGTTTATTTTCCTGACTACCTAATGCTGGGTGGCTCAAGGAATTGGTTTTTAGTATCATAATGTTTCTAGTATTCTGTGTAACAATCTGTTGCTGTGTACAAATGTATTCCTCCCCTGCTGAACCTGTGTAAGCCTCCCTCTTCTAACCATCTCCTGGAAAAGAACCAACTGTTGCCTCTGATGACTGGCCAGAGATGTTTCTATGATGGCAGCCTCTGAGGACTGGACAGATGATGGCCTATGCCCTAGGATCATGTACAGAGCTGGATGTGTACAGAGCTGGACGGTGCATAGGTGAAACAACCCACAGCTGCTAAAAAATAAAATAAAAAAAGTTGATATGTTGTAATGCATGAGGCTTGGAGAGGCTTGGGACAAAGAGACTGTACCATGTGACTTTACCATGCTGTTTTGGAGCAACAGGAAATGGAGGCGGAGCCAAGAGGTGGAGTCCATTGGCCACAGGCCATGTGCTCTGGAACAAAGGACAAAGGCCATATGGCCTAGGAACAGGAAATAAGGGGGGCTAAGAGGTGGATGGATGTTGTACCAAGATTTGAATCCATTGGCCACAGGGTGGCCCTGCAGTGTAGCCTTGTCATTGGCTGTAAGAAATAACATTGTCATTGGCTGTTTGTAACCATGTGATGCATTGTGTATCCACCCACTGTAACGGAATAAAAGGGGGAAGGCAGCCTTTGTCAGTTGTTGCTTCACCCAGAGAAATGTGCTTGTCATGTGTCTCATTAATTCGGCCATCGTGAAGGACCCGCCATTGATTGGGGCGCAATGAGGTGCCCCAAACCTGAATTGAAGTGACCTGCGCAGGGCCAGACTTCAGTTCCGACTGCTGTATTCCCTGTCATTCTTTCTTCTCTCACCTAGACTATCCATCATCCATTACCAGGAAAACAAGCAGCAATCAGTCTCTGAATATATGCTGGAATGAGGAGATGACCATTTCAATCCATTATTAAGATTAAATTATTATTATGTGAAATGTGAAATCACAACTGCCAGTTCTTTAGCTGGGTGTTGGTCTTCTTGTGCATCAAATTCTTCCCAAGAACCTAAGGTGTTATAATGTATTATTATTATTATTGTTATTACTAGGAAATTGTTATGGATACAGCCATATTTTTGACCAAAATCAAACAATATGATATAATTCCTAAAATACTGAACGTGAAGAGCCTTTTACAGTCTATACACTGCACAAAGTACAGCGAAATATGATATAAGTTTGATAGGGAATCAGAAACAGAATAGAGCTGGAAGGGACCTTTGAGGTCTTATAGTCCAACCCTCTGCTAAAGTAGGACACCTTATATCATTTCAAACAAGTGGCTGTCCAGTCGTTTCTTTAAAAACTCCAGTGATGAAGCACCAACAACTTCTGAAGGCAAGCTGTTCCATTGGTTATTTGTCCTCACTGCTAGAAAATTTCTCCCTAGTTCTAGGTTGCTTCCCTTCTTGATTAATTTCCATTCATTGTTTCTTGTCTTGCCTTCTGATGCTTTGGAAAATAAGATGACCCCGTCTTCTTTGTGGTAGCCTTTCAAATACTGGAATACTGCCATCAGGTCACCCATAGTCCTTCTTTTTTCTAGACTGGCCATACCCAATTTCTGCAACTGTTCTTCATATGTTTTTGTTTCCAGGCCCTTAATCATCTTAGTTGCTCTTCTTTGTACTTTTCCAAAGTCACAACATCTTTTTTGTAATGTGGCCAAAACTGATTGGAATATCCCAGGTGTGGTCTTACTAGGGATTTATACAGTGGTACTAATACTTCATGTGATTTTGATTCTATGCCTCTGTTTATACAACCAAGAATTGTATTAGCTTTTTTGGCTGTTGTCACACACTGCTGGCTCATGTTTAAGTGATCGTCCACTAGGACTCCAAAATCCCTTTCACAGTTACTGTTTTTGAGCCAGGTTTCACCTAATTGTTACATGCACCTTTGGTTTTTCCTGCCTAGGTGTAAAACTATGCTTTTCTCCACATTAAATTTCATGTTGTTGGATATGGCCCATTGTTCAAGTCTGTCAAGATCTTTTGGATCCTGAACTTATTTTCTGGGGTGTTGGCTATTCTTGCCAGCTTAGTATCATCTGCAAATTTGACGAATCCCCTTTTATTCCCTCATCTAAGTCATTTATGAAGATATTGAAGAGTACTGGGCCTAAGGCCGAACCTTGTGGTAATCCACTGCTTATGTCTCTCCATGTGGATGTAGTACCATTGAAGTCTACTCATTGAGTACGGTTTGTCAGCCAGCTACAAATCCATCTGGTGGTGATGCTGTCTTTCCCACATTTTCCTAGTTTATTCATTGATCTGTTTTTTATTGTTTTTTCCAGTATTTTCCCAGATATTGATGTTAGGCTGATTGGTCTGTAGTTTCCTGGGTCTGGGGTTTTTTTTCCCCTTTTTTTGAAGATGGGAACCACATCAGCTCTTTTCCAATCCTTTGGTAGTTCTCCAGTGCTCCAGATTTTTTTTTAAAGATATGGTACAATGGTTCTGAGATAACATCTATCAGCTCCTTCAGAACTCTGGGATGTAATCCATCAGGTTCTGAAGGATATTCATCAAGGTCAGACAGGTGTTCTCTTACCATTTTCTTGCTTATTTTAATTTTTATTTCCAGTCTGTCTTTTACAGTTATATTTTCGGTAGGTTGGGTTTGCATGAAGACTGATATAAATAATAAGTTAATCAGCTCTGCTTTTTCTTTCTCTTTTTATTATGTTTGACTTTTGTTGCAAGTCTTTTGTTTATTCTGAGCCTTTGCTTTCCCGACTTCATCTTTGCAGATTCAGGCTACCTGCTGACATTCTGCCTTAGCTCCGTGTCCCTCTTTCCATTTTTTGTACTTAATGCCTTTTGTGTTTATCAGAGAGATCTTTGTGCAACCATGCTGGTTTCTTCTTGGGTTTCTTGCTATACTCTCTTCAAAATACTCCTGACCCATCTAATCAGCATACTTTACAACATGGAAAAGTTAATCACTAATGCATCTCTACCCCAGAAACTCAACAACACCAGCACTTTGCCAGAAGAAGACAATAAACTATGCTCCATTCACTCACCGTAATGAGAGAATTCTATAGATATCCCATAAGATTGTCAACCTATCCAGTCATACACTGAGTGATCAGAAAAGTCCATTCTCACCAATGAGTTCTCCTTTGCCCCATTAAATTCACACAAAATATTCAATTCTGTGGGGAATTTGAAACATTTTTCACTGTTTGAGACTTAAAGAATGGAAACTAGATTTACAAATAAGTCATCAGACCCTAAATGCATTCAACAAATAGTGCATGGATGGATGCAATACTGATTTGGATTACTACTTTACTACTTTAATGCTTTTGCCAAATAAGCCACAATTATCAATTTTAAAAAAAGCTTCTGCTTGCATCATTTTCAGTGTAACACAAGATGTATCCAAGGCTGCAAGAACAGCAACAGCAACATCCAAATGACAAAGAAGAGGCAGTTATTTTGAATAAAGTAAATTATGTCATGATAGTCAAGAAATAATTCTTCAATACTACATTATTCCACTGATTTCTATCTTCAGATCCCATAGAACATTTCAGAAAATACTACACAATCTAATGAGAACTTCCTAATGGCATGCAAGTCATTATCTATTTGGAGATATCCCAGATAGAAATCTTCTACCTATTTCTCCCAAATATACAACCAATGAATCCAAGCCATTCCACTGTCTAAAGCATTGGAACCATCAAAGCTAGAATGTCAAGTTTAATGGACTCCTTACTCAGCCTATATGCCATCAGCACTTTCATCTGCATAAGGGACATTATAGACTTCATAAGACTGAAATACATTGGGAATCTCCCCAACATTATCGTTTCAGCTACCATGGTACTAAGTCACCACCACAACAACTACCACCACAAACGACTTTCAAGTCATCAGGAACATAATCAATGGTATCAGCACAACACACCTTATCATTTCGCTATGGGACTTGGTACTCATCCATAACTATTTTATTTTTGGCAACAAGATATACCTACAAATCAGTAGTATAGTGATGTATATGCTTGGCTTTGCCGACATTTTCATGGTTGATCTAAATTCTTTCTCAGTAATTATCCTGTAAAACTCTTCCTTTACTTAAGATTTATTGATGATATTTTTATTATCTGTAGCCACAGAAAAAAATTATCATTAAATTCCAAGAAGACCTCAAAAACTTCCTCCCCACCATCAAACTTGCTTCAAACTATCTACAGAACAAGTCCACTTTCTTGGCAAAACTACATAGGAACACATGAATACTGTATTATTCATAAAACCTGTAAATCACTAGGTATACCAATATGTTGCAGGCTTCCATTCATAGTATACCATCAAACCCAGGGCTTTTTTTTTTATCATAGAATGCACCGGAACAGAGTTCTGGCACCTTTTTCTGATGGATTTTTCAGTGTTGCGTTCTTTTCCTATTGTTTCCCTTCCTATCCTCGTTTGTATTTGAAAATGCCCCACTGGCAGGACGGTGCGAGCAGGGTTCCTTCCGGTGCTGTCTGTCTCCTCTAAGAGGAGCCATGAGGCACTGGAGCACCATAGCCAGAGTGTGGCTTGATTGGCTGGGTCAGACCATGTGGTGTGGAAGCTGATGGTGGCACTGGGAGACACATAAACAAGGACGCCATCTTTCATGAGAGGGTGAGTGAGCCTTTTGCCGTCCCTTACAGAAGGTGGGGTGTGAGGTTAAAAAGAGGCGAAGAAAGAGGAAAGAAAGGCGGATGGCGTGGAAGCTTGCCCGACAGCAAAACTTTGTTGTTTCAGTTCCTTGAGTAGTTTCAAAGGCTGGCATGTCTACGAAAATCTCTTTTTAGTCTTTTATACTTTATATTCAAACTGCAGAGGGAAAGAATAAGAATAAAGCCAATGTCTTGTGATTTGGAGATATTATTATTAATAATAATGTATATTAATTATGTATTTGTCAGATGTAAAGGTAGACCTACAGTATGAGGTTTAATCAGATGTATTTATTAAATTGCGTTTAACTTAAAGGTAAATTAAAAGTAATCTGTTCACTGACAAAGTTTCAACTTTAATTTGTTTCAAGTCAATATCCATATTAAACTACAAATGTAAATTTTTCCACCTTGTTTGACAACTTCTTAAAAATAATTTAATCTTTTACAAGCAACCAAATTTTGTTTTATTGGGCCAATTTCATTCCACTCATTAAACTTATATGGGTATGCCAGTGGTAAATGTCCCAAAAGATTAATAAAATGCCTTCTTGTAATTTAAAGCCACACAGTGCATGGTAACATTAATAGTATTGGCTTACCTCGAACAAAATCCTAGTCTTTTAGATATACTAAAAAGTGAAGGGTTTTTTTTTCAACTACAAAGGTAAACCTTGTAGGGTAGGCAAGGCAGGTTGTATGATGTGTGTGTTCCCGCACCTTTTTTTTTTTTTACAAAAAAAGCACTGATCAAATCTATTATCTAAAGACAGCTGATACGCTACAACTGTATTTATTCTAGGCCCTTGCCAGAGATGGTCAACTAAAGGAATTAAAACAGGCTTTTAAGAGATTAAACTGTCTATCCAATGAGAAGAATTTCAATATCAATAGATCCAAATTAATTTTCAGAGAGTCCTGTTAAAAGACAGAATATAAAAACAGCAACAGAACACTACTGTTGGAATTGAAGCCACTCAGTTGTGTTATTATTAAACTATAACCCATACTGGGCAGTGACTGCATTTTCTCAGACACTGGATGGGAGGCATACAAATAGCAAACTGAAGCATATTCTCACAAAAAACTAGAAATAATTAGTGGTGCTAGTATGAGAAGCAGACCATAACCCAGACATCTACGTTGCCCACTTGTTAATTATCCAGTTCCCAACAATTTGACATAAAAATTAGAGATGCCTTCAGGTGATATTTCTTTAATAAGATACATGGCATCATCTGCAAACAGAGTCTCTTGGATTCTACATAAGACAAACAAGCCAGACAATTAATGGACACAAGTTCAATGTCAGTATCAGTATCAATATCATTTATAACTTTTTAGGTTTGTAATTTTTTTTTTAAAAAGTCTATCAGATCAGAACTTTTCTGTTGCAAATTTAAGCCCATAATCATATTAATATTCAATACACAAATTTTGCATTCAACGTTACAGATACAAAAGTACACGATTATTACTGAGCTATGTTAATGCTGATCTCCCAGTTTTTGACTTAGTCTACAGCTCAGCAGCAGCAAAATTTGGAGGCTCCTTAGCTAGTTAGGCCTAGTCAGGAATTGTATCTGTATTAAGTTATTTAACTTCTTTAAATTTACAGCTCTAAATTTTCCATTGGATTCCAATTCAGACTGATTAATTCAAATTAAGTAAATTTAACTTGAGGATTGGCTGCAGTTGGTGAAGGCCTTTGGGCCCAAAGGCCTGAGAGGCTCGGGCTGCAGGGGAATTGAGGGAATATTCCCTCGCTTGCTGGCTGCTGCCCGAGCAGAATTGCCAAACCGCTCCCTCACAGGAGCGTCCCTGGGGAGGTTTTTCATCGCTCCTCAGTCAGACGGACGAAGCGGCGTTTTCCAGATAGCAGCGTTGCTGCTACAACGAAAAGCAAGTGCCTCTCGGAGTGGGGGAAAGCGATCCTCGTTGCCCTGTAAGGGGTGGTGGGCCCTGCGACTGCTCCCTTCCCGGTTCTTGCTGTTCGAAGGCTTTTGAGATTGCGGCCGCTGTGGGCCGCGTGTGAATGTCGCGGCCACCATTTTTGGCTCAGGCGTGACCGCCATTTTGAGGACAGGTTTGGAGGCTACTGACTGGCGCGGCCGCCATTTTAGGAGGCGCGGCGCCCTTTTTTTGAGAGGCGTGGCCGCCATTTTGTCCAGGGTGTGGTCAAAAATTCACGGAGGCCGGTCGAAGGCCTAGTTGCACAGGACTCGCTCCTGGTTTGCCGTCGCAGTGTCTGCTGAGTCAGGCCCTAACGGGGGGAGAGAGAGAGAGCAAAAGGACTGACCTTCTGGAGTGTGAAACTCCTTAATTGTCTTTGAAGGGTGTTTTATTGCTAGTATTTAGAGTGTAGAACTTTAGCTGGTGTAACTTACAGTTTCTTACCTGTCCATAGGGGATTTCATGCCACCTGTTGTACTTAGTTGTGACCTTTAGTCACTTTGCCTTGCAGACGAATTTAGAAATTTGTCTGACTGTGACTGCCATTGCACCAGTGCAGAACTAGGGTCGGTTTCCCATCTCTGCCAGTAGGACCTGCGTCTTTGGGTTCTCCCCCCACCGTCTGGGTACCTTTACCGGACCATCTAGACAGCATGGCAGACAGTGCTTCGCCCCAGGCATACGAAGGGTCAGGCACCCCCCCACAACACAAAAGTGCAGATCTGTTGATTTGGAAGTGGGGGGCAAGAAGAAAGCTAAAATTAAACACCTGGTTACAAAGGAGCTGTCGAAGGCAGCTGAGCGAGAGGCCACGAGGAGACACCAGGCGCTGGAGAGGGAGTTCTCCAAGGCCCAGAGGCTCAGGGCCAGTGGGGCTGAAGTGGTTTCCCCTGCCCCATTGGACACTCCTATTCCATTTGAGCCGCAATTGGAATCTGGGCAACAGCCTAGGGCATGGTCTCCTCCGGGGGAAACTGAACAGGTTGGTTCCCCTCATTCAAGTTCATCCTCACCCGAACACCCAGGTTCTGCAGCCACCCACGTTGAGGCAGGGGCCAGTTCTATGGATCAGCATAGTCAGTGGTCTCAACAATTCCACTCGTTTATGCAGCAGGCATTTGACCAGTTTATGTCTTCCTCCAGGGGTCATCCTCCTCCTCAAGGCCCCTTGCCTCCATCTGTGCTCCCTCCCCGTATGGGGCGGGCCACAACCCAGGCTTCTGGCATCTCAGAGACTTCTTCACAGGTAGCAGAGGAGGGATCCGTGGACCTGGAGATGACTGACATCCCGATGTCTGAAGATGAGGAAGCAGCCCCGGAACAGGCATCCACCTCAGGGTTATTCGACCCTCATTATTTCGTTCTCTCCTCCTTAAGGCCTATGCTATGGTCAACCTTTCCTCTGCTAAGGTGGCTAAACCCTCCACTTCTGACGAAGAGGATGAATCCAATCCTCTTTTTACCACTCAGGTGGCAGAGGAGAAACAGATTCCTTGCCCCAAGGTTTTTCGCTCCACGGTACAGACACAGTGGGAGTCCTTAGCAACCGTTCCCTCTCCCAACAATACGGAGAAAAAATTGTTCAATGTTTCCTCCTCCTTTGCATCCCTCTTGGAGGTGCCGTCGGTAGACGATCCCCTAATTTCCCTTTTCTCCACTTCCATCATTCCAGGGGACATGGCTGAGGCACTGAAAGTGGATGACAAAAAAATTGAATTTTCCCTTCATCGGGCTCATCAATCCTCGGCATGGTCAATTAGGGCCGCCACCTCGGTCTCCTTCTTCGCCAGGGCCTCTATCATGTGGCTCCGGGAGCTCCAATCGAGTGTTCCACCCAAAAAGGTATGCACGCACCAAACACTGACAAAGTTACTCACTGCAGCAGAGTACATGGCTGACTCATCCTTATACGCCACAAGGTACTCAGCCAGATCAATTGCAGCAACCGTGGCCTCACGGAGGCTTCTCTGGCTGAAACAGTGGAGGACAGACTTAAAGTCTAAGTGGCGGCTGTCCACCTCCAAGTACATGGGTTCAAAGTTGTTTGGGCCCATTCTCGAACCATACATCATTGAGAGTAAGGACAAGTGAAAAATTCTAGCTCATCCTTCAAAGAAATCTGACAGACGGCCACAGCAGGCAGGGGTTTCGCCCGAGTGGCTCCTGGGAATGGAGGCAGCCCTTTCATGGCGGGCAGTCCTGGGATTGGTCCAGAGGCTCGCGACCCTTTCCCCCCAGGCAGGATCACAACCAGGACCGCCCAAACACAGGCAGGGGCCAATGCTAATCGAAGCGACCCTTTAGGGGTGCGTGGGGTTACCCGTACAGGCGGTCCAAGTGATGCCAGGGACAGTCCCATTGGAGGTCGTCTGGCGCAGTTCAGCGACGTGTGGCAGGCAACAACTACCGACACTTGGGTAAGGGACACCATAAGACAAGGCCTAGCCATAGAATTTTACTCCCCTCCCCCAAGTCGCTTTATAAAATGCCCAGTCTCACGCAACCCAGCCAAAGCAAGGCTGCTAAAATTGGCCATAGACCACCTAATAGAAATTGAGGCAATAGAACAGGTACCTCAAGTACAGGAAAAACAGGGGTTTTACTCCATCCTGTTTGTCGTGCCCAAGGCATCGGGGGGTTGGAGAGCCATTCTCGACCTAAAAAGTCTAAATCACTTTGTAGTCTACAAAAGGTTCAAGATGCAGTCCCTCAAATCCATATTGGCCAGCATCAGAAAAGGGGACTTGCTCTCATCCATTGATTTAACAGAGGAATACTTACACATACCAATCCTTCAGGAACATCGAAAATTTCTCCGCTTCTGCTACGCACAACGACACTTCCAATACAGGGCCCTTCCATTCGGCCTATCTTCGGCCCCTCGGGTATTCACAAAGGTGCTGGCCATCTTGGTGGCCCACCTTCGCACGTTGCCGGTGCATGTCCAATGTTATCTGGACGATATCTTAATCCAGTCCAGCTCCCTCCAATCCGCCCAAGCAGATTTACAGGTCACGCTACGCACCCTTCAGGATCACGGCTTGTCCATGAACAACAAAAAAAGTCACATCGTTCCCACAAAAAGATTACTCCATCTTGGAGCGATCATAGACTCAGATTCATGCACGGTTTATCTTTCCTGGGAGCATCGGGTAAGCATCCGAAAGCTCACACAAGTCATTCGGAGACAAAGATTGGTCCCTCTAGTGCAGCTGTCCCAGCTCCTGGGAAAGATAGTTTCGTGCATGGGGATCATTCCCTGGACCAGACTTCACTCCAGAAATCTCCAATGGTTCCTCCTTCCTTTCCAAAGGCAGAATCTCAGCGCATCCTCAAGAAAGGTCAGGGTCCCTCAGCACACCCTCTCATCTCTCCTGTGGTGGGCCTCGTCTGCAATGTCCAAAAGGACACTCTTCAGAGAACCAACCAGAATTACAGTGACCACTGACGCCAGCCAGTTCAGCTGGGGGGCTCACTTTCAAACACATCTCGCGCAGGGCAGGTGGTCAAAACAGGACTTAAAACACAATATAAATTGGTTCGAGCTCAGGGCCATACACCTGGCCCTCCTCTGCTTCTCTTCTCTTCTGGCAGGTCGCCACGTTCTGGTGCTAATGGACAACGTGGCAGCCAAGGCCCACGTGAACAGGCAGGGAGGGACCAGATCGGCGGCTCTCATGTAGGAGGCCCGGGATCTGGGCCTGTGGGCAGAGTCATCCCTAGGTTCCATCAAAGCGGAACATATCTCAGGGGAAGCGAATCGCCAAGCGGATTCGCTCAGCAGAGTAACAGTGGATCACTCAGAGTGGAGGCTGGATCCGGATCTGTTCGGGGAAATCTCGGACAGGTTCGGCCACCCTCTCCTGGATCTATTTGCATCTCCGGCGAACACGCAGCTTCCCCGGTTCTTTTCCAGGTTTCAACAAGGGGAGGGGAGGGAACGGACGCACTCAGGTGCAGATGGCTGCAGGGGCTGCTTTATGCCTTCCCTCCACTTCCATTGCTGCAAGCAACGATCTGCAAACTACTTCTGGAAGGGGCGGAGGTGATATTAATTGCTCCGTACTGGCCATGGCACCCGTGGTTTGCAGACCTTGTAGACCTGTCGCTCTCGCCAGTGTGGAAACTCCTCCCGCACTGGGTGTCTCTCAGTCAAGGGAATCTTCAACATCCGGACCCTCAGTGGCTCCAGCTAGCCGCATGGCACTTGAGCGGGAGGGTTTAATTAGACAATCCTTTTCGGAAGGGGTTATTTCGGTCATCCAGCTTCATGACATCCTTCCACTAACCGGATATATGATGCCACATGGAGGAACTTCTCCACCTGGTGCAGTAAGCACAACCTAGCACCCCTTTCTGTCACTATCCCCAACATTCTTGAGTACCTCTTAGAGGGCATGAATAAAGGTCTGGCTCTCAACATCATCCGTAGGCAGGTGGCGGCCTTGCAAATGGTTCTTTCCTGTGATAACCTTGCCCCTTTGTCACAACATCCAGCCGTATGTGCCTCTTTGAAGGGGGCTTTCATGGTAAGGCCACCTGTAGTCCATCGTTTCCCATCCTGGGACCTGCCCAAGGTCCTACATGCTTTGACGTCTCCGCCATTCGAACCCTTGGGGTCCTGTTCACTTCGCTACCTTTCACTGAAGGTAGCCTTTCTCGTGGCTATTACTTCAGCTAGGAGAATTTCGGAATTGGCAACTCTTTCAGTTCGCAAGGACTTGTGTACCTTTTCCGAGGATAAGGTCACCCTACGTTTGGATCCCTCCTTTGTGCCAAAGGTTAACTCTTGGTTCCACAGATTGTACTCCCCAACTTTTGTCCACGTCCTTCCCATCTGGAGAGACGATGGCATACATTGGACATTTGTAGAGCCCTGCTCCATTACGTCAAGAGGACTTTGGCTTTCCGTAAATTGGAGGCATTATTTGTCTCCTTTCAGCCATCGTCCATGGGTCAGAAGGTGTCCTCGTCAACCATTGGCAGGTGGATCAGGGCCTGTATAGCCAAAGCTTATGTTTCATTGTCACTCCTGGTTCCCTCAAACATTACGGCCCACTCCACACGAAGTGCAGCCACTTCGGCGGCCTGACTCACTCAGGTCTCCGTGGAGGAGATTTGTAGGGCGGCGACCTGGTCTTCTCCCTCTTCCTTTGTCAAGCATTATAAAATTGACAGGTTTGCTGCAGCAGACGCCTCGTTTGGCAGGAGAGTGCTGCAGCAGGTCGTTTCTTCTCGGGAGACACTAGCCTAGACTCCCACCCGTAGGGACATGTAAGGCTTTGGTATGTCACACCGATGGATTCTACATCCAATCATGCTGGAGAAGGGGTGTTGTCTTACCTGAACGCCTTTTCTCAGCATGATGATGTAGAATTCACACCCTCCTCTAACCAGTCTAGGCAGGTGTGTTGTTTGTTTTTTGTTCTGGAGCCACTGAGTCAGACTTTCGTCATGGAAGCTTCGCCTCGTCAAAACTGGAAGGCACTCCCTGAAGGAGACGTGGCTAAAGTTCTGACTTAATCTAGCTGAGCAGGAAGGCTATAATTACCCACCGGTGGATTCTACATCATCATGCTGAGAAAAGGCGTTCAGGTAAGACAATGCCCCTTTTCAATAAGAAGGCTTTATATTCAGAGCATCTTTAACTCATTTTATTCATGTTTTGCTTTCTTTTTCTTTTAGCAATTATATGTTAGTTACTAAATGTCAGAGGTCTTCAAAATTTATGCACTGAATTCCTCCACACTGTCCTGTACAAGTCCTGCCTATTGTATAACTTGGCTTTCAGAGGCAGTGCTATCATGGATGAGAAAATATAGTTTTTTATTTGTTCATTCCTCACCCCCCTCTCTTTTTTATGTTAAAGAGGGCACTTGCTCCAGGCAGTTTCCATAAACATATTTAATTATAATAATTTTAATAATGAATGAAACCTACCAGACATGACCAGGGGAAAAAAATGAAGTAAAATGATTCAGATAGAAGCTAGTTTCACTGCTGAAAATATTAAGCCTTATATTTTGGGTCTTTATTACTTAACAATATTTTGAACTGAATTCATTAATCACTTAACATGATTAATCAATTCATTCAGTTTTATTAAAGATAATTGTTTTAATTGGATTTTAATTATTGCTATCTCTTGTGAAATACTATTTCCTAATGATGGTGTAGTATGCTATTTACCAAGGGCTCTCCTGTTACTTCATTAGCTCCCTAAATTGTTCTTAACCCTGCTATGCAATGTATCTGAGGGCTGATTTTAAAAAAGCTAATGGTTCTTGAAGAATAATTGAAGCCCTTTGCCTATGTATAGGTATGTATGTATGTATCTATGCATGCATGCATGCGTGTATGTATGTATGTATGTATGTATGTATATGGCAGTATGCATAGCAAAGCCACAATTGCACTCCCAGAATTTCTTTCTTGCCTTTTTTTACTCCTCCCAATGGATGTTGGTGCTGCTAGACAGGAGTCAACCAGTCTCTTTCTGGTTGAAATGCCAATTAGATATAACATTATGAATGAAGCAGATATATATGTCCCGGGATAATGTTACAAAATCCAATCTGGGTCAGTCACTGGGACCAAAGTTTTACTCTGGTAAAGTAAAGAGTACTTTATTAGAAGAATAAACCTCTGGTCCTGGTGACTGACCCAGACTGGATCTTGCAACATAACATTATATCCAATATATATATGGTTCTTCTGAAATAAATTCAACTAGTTCCAAAAAGGAATTACAGTTGTATATCAGATTGCAGCATAAACCTGCAAATAAATACACACACACACACACATTTATTTCCTGCTTTGGAAACAAATCTTGCTGAAATATTGAGGGCACCAGTTGATCTAACTTCATGCTGATTTCAGTTATGAGACCTGATGATATGGCTAAGATATATCTGCCTTTCAGGCTTACCTCAAGGTTTTTTTTATCTTTGACTTTTTTTGCTTGGTAGGATGCAGTATAAAATTGCATCATAACAATCATCTGTTAGCAGGCATTAGTTATCAGGGACAAATGGAACCTTGAAATTCAAGGAGAATTTACAAATGTAAATTTCTGTGAACAAGAATAGGAAAAGTCTGTGACATATAGACATTGAGTTTGGACCCTGTGGTGAAGAAGGCATGGAGCTTGAAAAAACTTTGATGTGATCCAACAGAGATCATCTAATGCTCTTTCCAGAATTTAGATATCAGGCATACCTTGTTAGAAAACACACATAGACAATTATATTTTGATGTTACTCCCCCCCCCACACACATACACATTTGATTGTATTCCCATATTTTTAGGAGGGCACATATTTCATTCAGACAATTGGAATCATGTGAAGCACTCTGCTGTTCACGTTTTTTAGTATCATGGTATACAAATCAAATCATACATTAATCCCATTAACGTAATTAAGGTGCTGGCAGAGCATTTTGAAAATTAGGCTTTTAGTCCTTTGCCAATTACAGTTTTCATCTCGGGAAATTTCTCTGTCCTTTTGAATTTCTGCAACAAGTCTTTTTATATGGAACTTGCTATAGGATCCAGTTTTTAGCATATAAATACTGTAATTAGTGGAAGTGTATGACTATTGTGTATGCCACTAATAAATCATTTAATAATGAGAAAATAGTAATGATAGTATAATAAATCATTTCTCAGATATAATTGTTTGCCATAGAGGAAAATACGTGCCCTGGAAAATTATTTTTAATCTGTGTGAAATTGGACTGTGTTTTGTTCAATAGTTCTGCTGATTCATTCATTTATGGCTAACCAGGTGCTAGAGCAGATTTATGTAGATATATTTTTGTCATTTATTGGTTGTAGTTCTGGTATCTACCCTACCATCCACGTATAAAATGTAGTGACAAAAGACTTGCTTGTGTCTCTGTCTTTCCATGTCATATTATTGATGGGATTTCAACTTTTTAAAAGGTTTTCTGGCTACTCTATATATTCATTTTACTAGATTAAAGCAACTGAGACCACTAACTAAATGACTAAACTCATAGGCAAACACACCTCATGGCAAAATTTAGAAAAATTGAGATGTCACCTAAATATATGTAGTAGAAAGGCTTATTCATGTAAATCATTGAAGAAACTTTCTTTATTGTGAATTCTACTAATTAGTTAATATTCAAAAGTGTTCAGCTGAATGGGAATAATGATGAGCTCCATGCTAGAACTCACAGAAGTGAGGATTATGGTGAAGCAATGACAAACCACCTGATAATGCAAATTAATTACTATTCACTTCAAAAATATAAAGAATAGCAAAAACAAGCACCCCAAATGCTCCCCAGATATGTATTAATAAGCTTGTGTAGAAAGAAAAATCTTCATCAGGGTCCAGTCCAAGACGGGAATAAACAACATGGAGACTGCTTTAGAAAGAAGGTTGTAGTTTATTGAAGAGGAGAGCCAGACAGAAAGATGGCTCTGGAAAAACTGATTACATGGAGCAGAGTGGTGGGCTTTTATACCTTCTGGGGCTTGAGGTTGTTTCCTGTTCCCGTTTGAGGCTTTGTATTTCCTGTATCATGTACTTTGACCTGAGTCTGAGTGTGCCCTTTTGGTATTGATGTGTTAATCCTATTGTGTCTCCTATCCTCAGAATTTGGGTGGGGGTAAGTAGATTTTAGGTGTCTTTGTCTTCCTAATTTCTAGCTTTCTGGCTCCAACCTTCCTAAATGGATTGTTGAATTTGCATTTCTAAAAGCTGGCCTCTGCCTAGGGGCTGGGGCTGATTTCTGGGGGCTGGTTTCTGTCCTTTTTAAAGATCTTCTCCATTGTTCCTTTGGGGAAATATATATTCTATCTTTTTAATATTTCCCAAAATATTTCTTTCTCTGGATTCTTCCCACACTTGCTTGGTTCTGAATATCAGGTTGGTTTTTAAAGCTTATATACTATTCTTTTTTGTATTCAAATATAAGCTTATTAAGGCCCACGAGAAATTTTTGATACAGCTAACAATTTTTATATAATTTGTTCATCACTTCCTTGATGCTTATTCAATATTGCCTGACTTTGATGGCGCTCATGGATCATTCCTGCCAACCCTTTAAGAAATATTGCCCCACTGGCACTGCTCTCAGAGTGACACTGTACAAGGAAGCTTTTATCACTTTTGCTGAAAATTGAAGAAAATAAGGGGGAGGTATATTTATAATACCTGCAACACTAATTTTTGACTAGAAAATGTATTATATTGCAAAGTTCTTATATATTCCTCATTAGTACCATTACCTGGATATTAGGTTTTGGGTGTGCATCTCCCTATATTCATATGTCAAAATGTTGGATATTATTATTCAGAAACTGCCAGCTAGACTAGAAGGAGGGGTCAAGGGAGGGCATATCTTAGAGCCGCAAGAACATAAGCTTGACTTCTCCTTCCTAGCTGACAGTTTCTCAACAAAATGAAGCTATACATGGTTGAAATTATCATCCCTAGAGAGGTACGGTAGTCAAGGTGGAAGCTAGACAGGGACTTCTCAGTGACAGCATTCGAGCATCAACTTTAGATGGATACTTAAATTGTTTTTATTTCATTTTTATCTTGCTAAATGTACTTTCTGATTACTCTTTTACTCTGTCCAACTTTGTGTTTAAACTGCCTAAGGGATATTCATCTAATGAATACATTAGATATAGTATCTATAATAAATATAAGATCATAGCACTTTTCAGACAGAACAAAGTTTCCCCAGGCAGATAAAAAATGGAAAAGTATCATTACTTACAATGTTATTCACCTCAAAAGTGCTTATCATAATTGTTTATGCATATGTATAAGTATATGTATATTGTCCAGAACTTGTATTTGAGAAATTGACAATCTGGTGTATGCAATCATTTGTATTTCATTTTGTTACATAAGTAACTTCTTGCTGTTCAATATCTCTAACCCACTTGAATTGTAGCTTACACTTTTTTTCTATTTCTATTTTAAAATTACTGCATATTTCATCTGTGTGTGATCATTTATTTTTCTTATTTTAGCAAACATGAACAACAGTATGCAGACCAGAAAATCACCGAAGTATACCCAATATGCATGCAAATCTAGATATATAAAACTAAAATTAATATAGAACTTACATTATTCAATCATATTGTGTGATAGTTTTTGTGTGTGTGTTTTCTTTAACTATAGGCATTATGTATAGGAATAAAGTGTGTTAGAGTGCATTGAACATTAATAATTTGAAAGGCTGTCATTTCATGCTTGTGATCTACTTCTTAGATGATAAACTGTTCTAACATTGAACATAATATATATATATATATATATATATATATATATATATATATATATATATATATATATATATATATATATATATATATATATATATATATATATATATATATATATATATATATATATATATATATAAAATTCGAAATAGCTATCTCAGAAATCCCTTATTTCTTTGTTAACAATTTTAAAAACATATATATATTTGTGCTTGCAGATGGCTCTGGGTTGAGCTGAAACAAGCAAAGGAAAGAATGATTTCTTCCTCCCATATTTGGGTTTACAGGGTGCAATCTAAAAAATAACCACTTGACACACATATTCACTCCCTGAATATTAACAAAGCGGGAGAGAGCCTGTGGCTTGAGACTAAAGCTTCTGCCTAGCATGCAGACTGTCCAGGTTCGAATCCCAGAAAGGGTGAGTTCTGACTGAAGAGAGTTAAATAACTCAAAATAGCTATCTCAGAAATCCCTTATTTCTTTGTTAACAATTTTAAAAACACATATATATTTGTGCTTGCAGATGGCTCTGGGTTGAGCTGAAACAAGCAAAGGAAAGAATGATTTCTTCCTCCCATATTTGGGTTTACAGGGTGCAATCTAAAAAATAACCACAAAATAACCACTATATATATAATATCTATCCTGACTATCTTTTCTGGTGATTATGAGTTTGTTCCATATAGCTGTTACACATCTATAGCAAAATATGATCTGCACTGCTGCCTAGTTATCGAAAATCTCCAACTGAGATTAGTATTACCTGCTAATAGAAAACCAGTGGTTTTGTCATGCAGCTATGCTGTCTACTCATGTCTACTTATGTCAAACTGGAGTTAAATCTCATAAAAGAATAACTTTGAAAACTGGGACTCCTTTGAGACCTTTGGGGAATCACTATTGTGGTAAGATAAAAAGGCTTTTTTAGGAATTGTAATTCTGTCATGACACTCATGAGCTTTATTGTTTTCCTCTTTGTTCTAAATAAACTACATTGAACAGCAACCCAATGTACATTTAACTGACACTACAAAGAACTGGAACCATTAAGTTTTTTGAGTACATTACGTCACTAGTCCAACTGCATATTAGCTAATAGGAACAGGATCTTCTCTGTACAGTATTTGAATTACTTCTGAAGCTCTCATACTGCTGATAATAGCTTCAGTATGACAAGTCTGACACGGGTCTGCTATCTCTTCAAGTTCCTAATTTTCAGTATTCTTTAACATTTTTTTTTTAATTTTATGATACAGTTTGAGAGTTGGTAGAATACTGTTACATCAGTAGAAAGCTTTAGCTGAAATTCAGATAATTGTTTAAAAAAAAAAACCTGCCTTTTTCATTCTCTTTTCCTCCCTTTGCTCCAAACAGCTTAAAGGGTCGATCTTTCAAGTACATGCTTCAATGAACACAATTATTAATAATTTCCCTCCAAGAAAAAAATGAAGTTAAATATTAAAGAACAGCTCTAAACACTATTAATCCCAGAGCTCCTAATCACAAACTTTCAGTTATTTTCCCATAAAAGATAACTGATTTGCTCAAATGCTACTGGCAAAGTAAGCCATCCTATATCAATCTTATCACATTTTTCTTCATTTATGTCTTATACTACAAAGAGAAGAAAATCAAGAAGTGCCCTATATAAAAGTTTTGTGTATAGAATAAACTGTTAAGAATCCAGAATAGCAATCTTTAAATCAGTAGTCTAATAATAAATGCATATGTAAAATATGATCTGATTATTTCTCATTTTAAGTCAAAACTCTAGAAGTAGAAAAGGGGAATCAAACCTACATGCTGTTGTGACTATGACTCAGAGCCCAAGAGTATTTCCAATGGAACAAAGAAACCTCTTTTTGCTCCAGGGTTGGGTTAAGTTTTTCAGTTGCTATGGTGATTGATGTTCCATAGCAAGTTTTCCACTCTTATCAACTGAATGAATCTGCGCCATGAAGTAGAATGTTTTCTCATTTTAATTGTATAGTGTTTAATTAACATTAGCCAATATGACAAAATATAGAACTTGATGGGTTACAGATGCACTGTTAAAATACCCCAAAGTACTATACTTTGTCTGAACAGTTATGGGTTGCTTTTATCTCCAATCCTTCACATAATTCAGCTGCCATCATCTACCATGTTTCTTGATAGCAAGCAGTAATGGAACACAATGGAATTGTTCATAGCTTAAGGCAGAATCTAGATAGTAATTCCAAATGAGGATGTGTCAACCTTCCAAGAATAATCTTATTAGAAATAATCAACCTTCACTAATACAGTTTCATGTTGTATTTCTGTGAAATATTGTTAAGAAATATTGGAGTGATAATATTTTTCCAAAATTCTCTCAAGAGAATATAAAAATGCCCCTGTTTTTGTATGATTCTATTCTTCCCAGCAATTTTATTTCTTTATTCTTATGTCCAAATAATCAGTATTTGTTTGCCTGAATAGTATTTCTTTGTCTTTGATAATGTTATGTTCTCTCTTTGCTCTATTTGTTTGCTAAACGTTTATTGGGACAAAATGCATTAAAATGGAAGGCAAGGGCCAAATTTAAAACTAAAATGACTATTAATTTTACAAATAGGTATCACTGTTTTGCAAAGTGATATCTACATCCAGAAATAATGACAAATGTTACTTGTCTTAATTATTTTTAATAAATAAATACATTCTGTGTTTGATTATGTAGAGAACACTCAAATGTAGATGAATATTTGCAACTAACATATTCATGAAAGATGCATATAAAAATAAACATATTAAAATAGTATGCAGTTTGTAAAATCAGTTTTTTCTAAAAATGCTCATATAAAGAAAAGTATGTGTGTGAAACACAGTATAAATTAGGTGAAATATAAATAAAAATATGTACAAATATTTATATAAACATTTTTGTCAAATACATCAGTTAATGGAGAAACAGCCTTGAGATAGAAAAATGAGAAAATCTGTCAAAACAAAACTGAAATTAATTTATTCCTAATCTTTAGTAGAGACTTCAGTGATAATGATAGAAAACTCAGTTCCTTCTAGTATCTTTCACATAGGGAATTTTAATTCTGCACTATTCTCAGTATAAAACTACAATTAAAACTTGATCTTACATGTTATTATACTTAGGGATAAATATCCAAATATTTATTCATTTAATATAAACAATAAGAATGAATGCTTTTTTCCAGATACCATCACTATATTTTAACCAACATTTTAGAACCGTGGTGGCAAACCCATGGCACACGTTCCACAGGCGGCATGCGGAGCCATCTCTGGTGGCACGCGAGCCATTGCTGGGCCGAGCTGTTCCCTCCTCTTTGTACATGTGCAGCTCTCCGCACATGTGCAGTCTGGGAATAGGCGAGAGGCTACAGCGGCCAGCCATGCAGGGGAGGAGAAAGACAAGGGGCAGCAGGGGCAGTGATGGCGATGGCGAAAGGTGCAGGGGGAGAGCAGCCTGCCTGGTTAAGCTGCCTTGCCTCGGCCTCATGGAGCTATGGCGGCGGCGGTGTGGAGGCCGATCCGGACAGCCGCACAGGGCAGAGGCGCTGCCCAGGGCCAAAGGAGAGGCCAGGCAGATTGTGAGCATTGGCAGGGATGCTGGTGCAAAGGCCGATTGCACGTGTGAGTGGGACAGCCGCACAGGGCAGAGGCAAAGACGAGCCTGGCTGGCCGCAAAGCAAACAGCGGGAAAGGTGAGCGGCATGCCTAAAAACAAAACAAAAACAGGAGAGAGCGGGAAAAGCACGAGCCAAGTCGGGAAATGAAAACCGGGATCTCCCTGACCAGCACAGAGGGAGTGCCCAGCCCGCCTGGCCTGCATTTAGGAAGGGGGGAATAAAGAAGGGGAAAAGGGCAGGCAACCCACAAAGCCTGAGAAAGAGGTGGCGGCGGCAGCGCTTTCTCCCTTGGGATCACGCAATCGCATCCGGAGGGAATGCAAGAGGATCTCCCAGAGCCCGACCAGGATCTTTCCAGCTGTGGAGAAGGGAACCAGAGCCGAGCGGAGCCTCTGTCTGGCCAGCCGCAGCTTGGAACCTTCGACGGGGCTGATTTCCACGCTTCACCCATCAGCACGCCTCACTCTTCCCACGCCTAGTGAATGCCATTTTCATTCCCTGGTGTCAGTTTGCTCCCCTCATTGAGCAGCCGGCCAGGGAATGGGCTGGCTGAGCCACCCTTCACCTGGAAAGGAGCCAGAGACAAGCCCGACAGAAGGAAGCCACAGGACGGACTTTGCTCTTCCCACCATCCCTTAATCCCACCGGCAGGTCCTTTCAGAAACAGCTGGAAGTTCCGATCCCTCCACGGAAGTTTCCCGTCCCTCCGCTGCCCGCCTTCTATGAGGGTTAAAGTTTGGAGGAGTTCCCCCCCCCGCTTTATTATTTTTTGGGGGAGGGGATTTACCAGGAACAGTGCCTCTCCCCGGGATGACCAGAAGGGATCCCCTTCTTCAAACGGAACCCCTGAGCTCGGCTATCCGGACAGCTCCCTGTCCAATCCAAGTGAGCCTCTCCCAGCCCCAATCCTCACTTCTTCCAAATCAAGGGACACTTTCAGGGCATCCTTGCGCCAGAAGAGTCCCCCCCCGCTTCTCTTGCCCTGTGCCTCCTCCTCTTAGTCTTCCCCTCACCGGCTGCCAGGCTCCTGGTGGGCCTGCCCTGCTTCAGCAGCCTCAGCCTGCCCGTCACCCCGACCTCTACTTCAACCCCAGCACCGCTGCCACCGCTGCTGTGAGAAGGTACCCCAAGCCTTTTTGCCGAGCTGCCCGGCAGGATGCCTATCTTTTGGCTGGGGCTGGAGGGGAGGCCGCAGTGCCTTTGCACTTTGCAGAACCTCGCTGTAGGCAGGGGGAGGAGGAGGCACGCGTGTTTGCACTTTGGAGGAGGCAGGGGGAATGTAACGCCCATTTGCACTTTGCAGAAGCTCCTGTAGGCAGGGGGAGGAGGAGTGTGTTTGCATTTTGGGGAAAGGGAGAGAGAGGAAGGAAGGAGGGGAGGGAGGAAGAAGGAGATGGGAATGATAAAGGGTGACAGGGAAGGAAGGAAGGAAGGAAGGAAGGAAGGAAGGAAGGAAGGAAGGAAGGAAGGAAGGAAGGAAGGAAGGAAGGAAGGAAATGGGAATGAGAAGGAAGGAGGCACCTGACCCTGGGATGCTGCAAAGGTCAGAAGTGAAAAATGGTCATAAGCCACTTTATTGCCTTTGTAACTTCAAGCAGTCGCTAAGTTAACTGTTGTAAGTTGAGGACTACTGTACTTTATCACTTTTTTCTTTTTGGGGCGGTTATCAAGTTTTTCACACCTTGCTAGGGGACTGGAAAAGCCCTGAGTTAGATTACTTGGATTGCAGCTGCTTTCTTGCAGGTATGTGAAATGGCGTGTAACCCACAGGTTTTACAAAGTTAAATGAGAAAGTTGATTACAACTTATTAGGAAAGATAAAATAGACAACCAAGAATGGTTTATTGACCATTCTTCGTCCAGATTTTATATCAGTTGCATCTGCTAGTACAGGCATTCTGCTTCAGATTTCTGTTATTTTCAGCATCTGGCAAAATGAATGAGTACTTTTCCAACAACCTGTGAAATCCAAGACACTGTGTTTTCATTGTTTAATGAAAATATACAGTAGTGGTCAAAATTGTGGAAACCTTTTGGGAAAAGTGTACAGTAGAAATGCCACCTTTGGTTAAGTTTTCCACCAATTTTTCTTCTAACTTCTTTATAACTGTAGCCTTGTTCGCTTAATAATGCTATTTTACATCACTTTCTGGGTGACCAGTAAACTCTTTGCACCATTACTTTAGTGTTATTACGTTTTACAAGCTCACTAAATGAAAGAACACAAAAAACCCAACCAACACACTGACAAATTTCCTCCTCTCAACTTCAGTACATGACATCAATAACTGACTCCTACTGTGATCTGATTGGCTCATTGCCAAAACAAGATGATGAACCTCCTGCCCACTGCCCCACCCATAGAGACCCTCTGGATCTCCCCTAACCCTGCCTGGCCCCCACAGGCATCCCTCCTCAGGAGCACAATTGAGGTGGCCACGCCCACCCTGGTCACGCCCACCCACACTGCCATGATTACCATAGCCACGCCCACTCAGTGGCCACGCCCACTTGGTGGCCACACCTGCCCGGCACTCGCCGATGCATAAGTGGGTTTCGAGTTGCAGTTTGGGCACTCGGTCTCTAAAAGGTTTGCCACCACTGTTTTAGAGCCTTTCAAGAAACTAATAATAACATTCATAGATTACCCAGATTACTTGAGCAACTTTAATCAAAACTGCAGATCACTTAATCACTTATGTTAGACTTTCACTAATGATCTGGAAAAAGGAATTAAAAAGGATAGGAATAATCATTCTACATGAGATGTATAATTCCATAAACCCTTATGCCAAATCAGTGTTATTAATGTTACCAGGCAAAAGGCAAGGCAAGGCAAGGAAAGGAAAGGAGGAGGGAGGGAGGGAGGGAGGGAGGGAGGGAGGAAAGAAGGAAGGAAGGAAGGAAGGAAGGAAGGAAGGAAGGAAGGAAGGAAGGAAGGAAGGAAGGAAGGAAGGAAGGAAGGAAGGAAGGAAGGAAATGTTGCAAATACTTTGAGATGTACAATTCCATATACTCTTATGCCAAGTCAATGTTATTAATGTTGCCAGGAGAAGGAAGGAAGGAAGGAAGGAAGGAGAGAGAGAGAGAAAGAAAGAGAGAGAGAGAGAGAAAGAAAGAAAGAAAGAAAGAAAGAAAGAAAGAAAGAAAGAAAGAAAGAAAGAAAGAAAGAAAGAAAGAAAGAAAGAAAAAAGAAAGAAAGAAAGAAAGATCTCACAATATGATGCTTTTTCATTGTGGAAAAATTAGTTGCTTGTGCGCTTTTATATAAGTATAGTCAGTCTACCAATGCAAATCAAGGTCTTATACATTCTGAAACATATTCAAAGTATAAAGTAATATATTAAATTAATTATAACTGGCATGGAGGAGTTGGAACCAATTCAAGGGTGATAAAGTGCTTGAAGCCAAGCCTAATGAACCGAAAGAGCTTGTACTTTTAGCTTGCATAGAAGAGGTCTAGGAAGACATATGATAGTGGTCTATATTATCCCAAAGATTGTAGAGACAATGGACTTTCTCTGTTGGAGCCAAGAGAAGGGCAAGGAGAAAACACTGAATATAAAAAAAAAAAACAAGAGTTCAACTGCATATTAGGAGGAATGTCCTGACACCAAGATTTGTTCAGAAATGAAATCATTTGGTTGGAAGCATAGTGAACTTTCCTTCACTACTGATTTTCAAAAGGAGATTGGATGGCCACCTGTTGGGATAATTTTAGTGAATTGCAACAAATTGTATGATTGTATGATTCTAACATAGTGAACTTTGATAACAACGGGAATAGTTGATGGTTGTCATATTCATTTGTCTTTCCATGTATAGCAGACTTTTGCTAGGTGCTAAGAACAGCTAGCTTATCATGTTCTGTAAGTAACTTAAGTGAAATCAGACATATGTTTTATTTGTGAACTACCTAATCAAAGGTTGGCCACAGCTGGTGCCACTGATACCATTGATGATGCTGAAGATTTCTGTAGTTTAATATATCCGGAACATTACAGGTTGCAAAAAGCTACTCTAGTTAGTTTTCTTGTTTTACCAAAGAGTCAGTTATTCTGGAATGTTTCTCTGATTGCACTTATTTCTTACATATGTGTAATATATCTCTTAATGTTTAGAAACAATCATATTATTTATTTTTACTATTTTTTCAGCTGTATGTTACTCTATAGGAGAATATGCCAGCTGTAAATAGATGGACGTGGAGCTAGATGAAATAGCGAGATTAGTCACAGAAGTCTAAAACCAATCTCAATACAAAAGGTGCATTATCTAGCTGGTATTTCCCCTCCAAAATTCTAGGGAAAATGATGCACAGAAAAGGTGGGTTAAAGCAATGTCTATTGAAACACAGCCATCAACCTCCAAGGTCAAGATTGAGATCAAGGAAGAGCTTCCTCAAATCTTCCACCCCTTCTAATAATCAGTTTCCACAGACCACCTAGAAGGCAAATAGGTGAACAACCTCACGACTGTCACCTGGTCAAGAACAACCTTGGCCTTTATGGAAATTTCTAAATAGACTGTATGTGGGGGTCGGAAAACCAGATAATAAAAAAAATGGGCTTCCCTAGAAGATGCTCCGTGTGAATGTGGAGAAGAACAATCCATCTCACAAATGTTGTGATGCATATGATGTCCTTCAACATCTACAAAGGAATACCTCATGCTAGTGAGAGAAAATTTTGTCAACGTGGTCCAATACTGGGGAAATAGAATGGAATGGGATAAAATAGAATAACTTTATTGTCACTTTGAATGTACTAATCAACATACATTAAAATGAAATTTCATTGCATACAGTTCTCAAAGGGTCACGACCTCTAATATGCACTACATAAATATGACAAAAATAAATACAGTTTTATGCATATACCCACATATATTATATGACACCGTGAAATAACACAGTCTAGTTTGGATTATGTATACATATGCATGACGAGAAAAACTAATCTTGTGAGTTTACCAGATGGATGTCATAGGGAACAAAGCTATTACAGAATTGGTTAATCCTGCTAGAAATACTTAGAAATCTCCTCCCAAAGGTGAGCAACAGAAACAGACCGTAAAGTAGGTGCTTGGGGTCTTCAACAATGTTTTGAGCTCTAAGCACATAGCACTTATAAGTAGCATCCTGAATACCAGGAAGTGATGCAGTTTGTTAAAATGGTCTCATTCGTGCCTCTGTAAAAAGTGGCCAGGACAGAAGGAGAGATGTGCTCTCCTCATCCGATGCAGAAAATGCAGTTACTGGTTTGCACGCTTCAATAAGGATGATGTGTGGAGAGACCAGATTGTTAGTTATCTGCATCCCCATATACTTAATACTGTTGACCACCTCTACAGCTGCATCCTTGATACTGAGTGGAGTATGACTATCATGACTCTTTCTAAAATGATCTCTTTTGTTTTATCAACATTTAGAACCAGGTTACTTTTATTGCACCAGTCCACTAGAGCCTTCACCTCTTCCCTATAAGCATCTTCACTGTCATTCCAGATAAGACCCACCACTGCCGTGTCATCTGTATTCTTCACAATATGATTCGTAGCAGATTTGGCACAGCAGTCATGGGTCATCAAGGTGAACAGTAGCAGACTCAGGGCACAGCCCTGTGGGGAACCCCTACTCAAGAAGATGGAGTTGGAAACATTCTTTCCAACTCACACAAATGGGCCTATCAATAAGAGATCAAATATCCAACTACATAAAGGAGTATTAAAACCTAATAGGCCCAGTTTGTTCACCAGATGCTGAGGAATGATTGTGTTGAAACGCTAACAATCAACAAACAGCATTCACACATGAGTATTCTTTCCCTCCAGGTGCACCAAGCTAAGATGAATCACACAGGAAAGTGCATCTTCTGTAGATGAGCTACTACTTCCGAGTAGTTGGGTCGTCCTGTGCTGACTCCTCCTCCTCTCCATTCTCTGTGCTCAGGGATCGGGTGGGGGAGGCAATTGCTTATCTCTAGAGCTCTGTCACTCTCTGCTCTGTGCCTGCCTTTCGCTCAGTCATCCTGCGCCCTCTCTTCCTCCCTGGCAACCCTTCTCCGGTCATTCCTCCTGGGCCAGAGAGGCAGCATTATCTCCCTCCATCAGCCCAGTTCCTTCTCCATGCCAGCAAAGATTGTCAGTCATATCTTAGCTTAGTCCCATTACTTTGCTCAAACACATTAAAACCTTCCTGACCATGAGGTCTATATCCCTTATATCCCTCCAAAAACTTTTCACTTGTCATTTAGTTTTAACCTATTTATTTTACATACTTTTTAGATATACTGTACTTTTCATGACTTTTTATACCTATTTTATTTGAAGGCTATATGTCTATAATTTGAAGGTGCTTCTGACACAAATTAGAAAAATAACTGCTATCCTACCTTTAATTCAGGGGCTTGAAATGGCATATGTAGCACTCCGTTCTTTTCTCAAGACAATAACTATACAAAGTAGAATGAGCTAACAGACGATAACTGGCTCAACTATGACTGAGTGCAACTTGGAATTTGGGTATTCTTCCCCTAGTCTGGCACTACACCAAATGGGCTGTGTAATCTCTCACTGAGGCGAATATGCATAATAAGGGGAGAATTCTTCTTAGCTGTTTGGGCTTTTAAGCATCTTGCCTAGATAGGTAGTTGAGGTGTAATCAAAGTCATCCTGAATAACTTAATGGGAAAGATATAGTAATGTCAGAAATCATCATCGTCATCCCAGAAATATTTTCAGGTTTATTTATTTATTTATTTATTTATTAAATTTCTATACCGCCCCTCTCCCGAAGGACTCGGGGCGGTGTACAGCCTAAAATTTAAAAAACGTATAAATATACAAAATTTAAAATAATTAAAAATAAATTAAATCATTTGGCCAAAATCCCATTTAAAACCCAAAACATACAAAATTTAAAATCTTAAAAAATACTCAGTCCCCCTAAAACATTTTGACCCTATTGGAACCGAAGCTTCTATGCCAGGCCGGCCTGTCAGAAAAGGAATGTTTTTAGTTCCCGACGGAAGGTGCGTAAATCTGTTATTATACGGAGTTCGGGGGGGAGCTCGTTCCATAACGTGGGAGCTCCCACAGAGAAGGCTCTCCCCCTGGGGGTCGCCAGCCGGCACTCTCTGGCCGACGGCTCCCTGAGGAGGCCCTCTCTGTGGGAGCGTACCGGACGGCGGGAGGTATTTGCTGGCAGTAGACGGTCCTGTAAGTATCCGGGTCCGATGCCATGGAGCGCTTTAAAAGTGGTCACTAACACCTTGAACCGCACCCGAAAGACCACCGGCAACCAGTGCAACTCACGCAGGAGCGGTGTTACGTGGGAGCGCCACGACGCTCCCATCACTACCCGCGCGGCCGCATTCTGGGCAAGTTGGAGCTTCCGGATGCACCTCAAGGGGAGCCCCATGTAGAGAGCATTACAGTAGTCCAGCCTGGAGGTCACGAGGGCATGAGTGACTGTGCGTAGCGAGTCCCGGTCTAGGAAGGGACGCAACTGGCGCACCAGGCGAACCTGGTGGAACATCCTCCCGGCCACGGCCGTCAGATGGTCCTCTAAGGACAGCCGTGAGTCCAGGAGGATTCCCAAGTTGCGAACCCTTCCTGTGGGAGCCACTGTTTCGCCCCCAATACACAGCGATGGAATCAGCTGGCTGTACCGGGCCGACGGTAACCACAGCCACTCGGTCTTGGAGGGGTTGAGCTTGAGTCTGTTTCTCCCCATCCATACCCGCACGGCCTCCAGGCACTGGGTCAGCACGGCAAGGGCATCGTTGGGGTGGTTTGGCGTGGAAATGTACAGCTGGGTATCATCAGCGTACTGGTGGTACTCCACGCCAAAACCACGGATGATCTCACCCAGCGGCTTTACATAAATGTTGAACAGTAGAGGCGAGAGGACCGACCCCTGAGGTACCCCACATACGAGGGGTCTCGGGGTCGACCTCTGGCCCCCTGTCAACACAGACTGCATCCGGCCAGAGAGGAAGGAGGAGAACCACTGCAAGACAGTGCCTCCTATGCCCAGCCCCTCCAACCGTTGCAGCATGATACCATGATCGATGGTATCAAAAGCCGCCGAGAGGTCCAATAGCACCAGAACAGAGGAGCAACCCCTGTCTTGGGCCCGCCAGAGATCATCCACCAACGCGACCAATGCTGTTTCCGTGCTGTAGCCAGGCCTGAAACCCGACTGGAACGGATCGAGATATGACGATTCCTCCAGGTGCTGCGGGAACTGTCGGGCAACCACACTCTCAACAACCTTCGCAAGAAAGCGAAGGTTGGAGACGGGACGGTAGTGTAGTTTGATAAAACAGCTGGATCCAGGGCAGGCTTCTTGAGGAGGGGTCTCACCACTGCCTCTTTCAAGGCAGCGGGAAGGACACCCTCACTCAAGGAAGCGTTGATAATTGCTCGGAACCAGCCTCGTACCACCTCCCGGGAGGCCAGCACCAACCAGGAGGGGCACGGGTCCAGTAAACATGTGGTCGCCCTAAGTCCCCCCAGCAACCTGTCCACGTCCTCGGGGGTCACGGGGTCAAACTCAACCCAGGTAACAGTCTCAAGACCAGCCTCCGCCTCTCCCATTGGACATACCCAGTTGAAGTCAAAGCCTTCCCGTATCTGAGCGATTTTATCATACAGATATTTTCCGAAATCCTCAGCTCTACCCTCTAAGGGGTCTCCCCTCACCTCCTGATGAAGGAGGGAGCGGGTCACCCTAAACAAGGAGGCTGGGCGGTTATCTGATGACGCAATAAGAGCAGTGAGGTAGGAACACTTCTCTGCTCTTATCGCCATTAGGTAGGACCTAATATGGTCTCTTACCAATGTTCGGTCAGATTCGGCACAGCTCGATCTCCAACTGCTCTCTAGGCGTCTTTTCCGGCGTTTCATCTCTCTCAACCCCTCGTTATACCACGGGGCCGGTCGAGACCCACGCCGAATCAGAGGCCGCAAAGGCACAACTCGATCCAGGGCACCGGCAGCCGCCCTGTCCCAGGCCGCCACCAGCTCTCCAACCGAGTCGTGTGTCAGAACCTCAGGAATTGGCCCAAGCTCTGCCTGGAACCGCTCGGGTTCCATCAGCCGCCTGGGGCGGTACCATCTCACCGGTTCTGCCACCCTGCGGTGGGGTGCAACGGTCCGAAAGTCCAAGCATAGGAGAGAGTGATCAGACCATGACAGGGGTTCAATGACTATATCCCCTACACTCTGACCACTCAGCCACTGTCCAGAGACAAAAGGTTGCATTGGAATGTGTGAATGACCTTGGGAAAAGAGGGGAAGAGTTGCTGCCTAGGAAACAATCAAGCAAGAGAGGCTGGAGCTCCCAGTGGCTTAATGATCAGAGGAAGAAATTTATAAAGGACCCCTCTGATTGATCAAGGGTTTAAGAAAGTTTACAAGACTATACATAGCTGCAGCTGACAGGTCTTCAAATTTTCCTTGACTGCTAGAGATGAAGAGTGGTTTTTTTTTTCTCAATTTGGTGTCCTCTAAATATGTTTGATCATATTGCTGAGTATTACAAGATTAACATCTTAACGTAAAATAACCAAGTTGGCAGAGACTTTGGAGGTCATCTAGCCCAATCCCCATCCCCTGCCCAAGCAGGAAAGTCTACAAGTGGCTGTCCAGTCTCTTCTTGAAAGCCTCCAGTGATGGGGCACCCACAACTTCTGAAGGCAAGGCATTCCACTGGTTGATTGTCCTCACTATTAGGAAATTCCTCCCTAGTTCTAGGTTGCATCTATCCTTGATTAGTTTCCATTCATTGGTTCTTGTCTTGCCTTTTGGTGCTTTGGTAAAACAAGAACCAATTATCTTGCCAATCAAAGACAAACCATCTACATTCTTACCTTTCTCACCATGATCACCTTTTCTTTTCTATAGACTGGGCAAAGCTAACATGTCCTTTCTATAATGTCTGTGCCTAGTTCAGTAGTGCAGGAAAAGTGCAACATGATTTAAGAAGTGAGCATTTCATTCACAGAAAAGCTAAATGAAATGATCTGTAAATTGCTAGGATTCACTTAGATTAGAAAATTAATCTAGTACATGCAAAACAGTTTGTTTCAGGGGCATTCAGTTGGAAGTATAATGTTAATCACATAATTTAGACTATGAAAAAAATATCAGCCAAGTCTAACATAAATACGCTATCTATCTGCACATTGACCTAAATGCATGCCAAGAATATATTCCATGTACATACTTATTAACAGTTAGTGAGTATAAAGGGAGTCCTTGTCTTACAACCATTCAATTAGTAATTGTTTGAAGTTACAACAGCACTGAAAATGTGACTGTCGCACAACTTTTGCAGCATCCCCACAGCCATGTGATCAAAATTTGGGCACTTGGCAACCAACATGTATTAATGATGATTGCAAGGGTCATTTGTTTGCCATTTGCAACCTTCCCAGTTGGCTTTCAACAAGCAAAGTCACTGGCAGAAGCTGGATTTATTTATTTATTTATTTATTTATTTATTTGAACTTATATGCCGCCCTTCTCCTAAGACCCAGGGCGGCTTACAAACAATACAATAAAATTATGACAATAAAATTAATCACATTCATACAACATACAAGCACAGTCAACTCACATTTGCTGATGGAGGGACCTTCCTAGGCCCGGGGCAGAGCACAGCTCATACGCCCCCCTGTCGGCATAAATGGGTCTTTAACAATTTCCAGAAAGCTAAGAGGGAGGAAGCAGTACGAACCTCTGAGGGAAGCTGGTTCCAGAGGGCTGGGGCAGCAACGGAGAAGGCCCTAGCCCTAGGCCCCGCCAGACTACATTGCCTAACAGACGGGACCCGTAGGAGGCGAACCCTATGTGCCCTAACCGGTCACTGGGATTCATGAGGCAGAAGACGGTCCCGCATGTATCCTGGTCCATTGCCATAAAGGGCTTTATAGGTCATAACCAACACTTTGAATTGTGTTCAGAGACCAATTGGTAGCCAGTGCAGCTCACGGAGAGCTGGAGTGATATGAGCATATCTTGGGAGACCCAAGACGGCTCGCACGGCCACATTATGGACTACTTGCAGTCTCTGGACATTCTTCAAAGGTTGCCCCATGTAGAGAGCATTACAGTAGTCGAATCTCGAGGTGACAAGGGCATGGGTGACTGTGAGGAGTGACTCCCAGTCCAAATAGGGCCGCAACTGGTGCACCAGGTGAACCTGGGTGAATGCCCCCCTCGCCACAGCCGAAAAATGATGTTCTAAACTTAGCTGTGGATCGAGGAGGACACCCAAGTTGCGAACCCTCTCCGAGGAGGACAAAACTTCTCCCCCCAGGGTAATGGACGGACAGTTGGAATTGTCCATGGGAGACAGAACCCATAGCCACAACATCTTGTCGGGATTGAGTCTGAGCCTGTTGGCACCCATCCAGACCTCAACAGCCTCCAGGCACCGGTTCATCACTTCCACTGCTTCGCTGTAATGACACGGGGTAGAGATATAAAGCTGAGTATCATCAGTATATTGATGATAACTCACCCCGTGTCGACGGATGATCTCACCCAACGGCTTCATGTAGATGTTAAAAAGCAGAGGTGAGAGAACAGGCCCCTGAGGGACTCCACATGGAAGAGGCCTCGGAGCCGATCTCTGACCTCCTGCGAACACTGACTGCGACCGGCCAGAGAGGTAGGAGGTGAACCACCGTAAAACAGTGCCCCGCACTCCAAGCCCCTCCAACCAGCGCAGAAGGATACCATGGTCAATGGTATCGAATGCCGCTGAGAGGTCAAGGAGCACCAGGATAGTGGAGTAGCCTCTATCCCGGGCCCGCCAGAGATCATCGGTCAGTGTGACCAAAGCAGTTTCCATGCTGTAACCGGACCTGAACCCAGACTGCTGAGGGCCCAGATAATCAGTTTCATTCAAGGACCGTTGGAGTTGGAGTGCCACCACCTTCTCAACAACCTTCCCTAAAAAGGGAAGGTTGGAGACCAGACGATAATTATTTAAAACTGCCGGGTCCAGGGAAGGCTTCTTGAGGAGGGGGCGCACAAGTGCCTCCTTTAAGGGAGCCGGAAAGGATCCCTCCCTCAATGAAGTGTTAGCAACAGCCTGGACCCAGCTCCATGTCACCTCCCTGCTAGCCGAAACCAGCCAGGAGGGGCACGGGTCCAGTAAACAGGTGACCGAACTCACAGCTCCAATGGCCTTGTCCACATCATCAGGAGTTACCAGGTCAAACTCCTCCCATTCAACAGGACTAAGACAGGCCTCTGTCATCTCGAGTGACTCATTGTCAGCCGACACTGCATTCCAATTGGAGTCCAAGTCAGCCTGGATCTGAGCGACCTTGTCTGCGAAAAATATGTTAAATTCTTCGGTCATTTACTTAATGACCATGTGATTTGTTTAATCATCATGGCAAAAATTGTCATAAATCAGGCACAGTTTGTCAACTAATTTGCTAAGCAATGAAAATCCTGGTCCCACATTACCCCTGGACTACATCTGAAGAGGGATGAGAGGGAAGAAAGAATGAAAGAGGGGAGAAGGAAGTAGGAAGGTTGGAGGAGAAGAGGAGAAGTGGAGAGAAAGGGAAGGAGAGGGGTGGAGGAAGAGGGAAGTAGGAAGAGAAGAAAGGGAGAAAGAAGGTAGAGAAGAAAGAGGGTGGATGTGGTGAAGGGGGAAATGGGCGAGCAACACCAAAAGTTACGTGTAGGTATTTATCTCATTTCATTTAAAGTATTCTATATATGAATGTAAAAGAATGTATGGTAACATCTTACAAATATCATGGTATATGTATCGGGGAGAGTTTGGAATGAAATTGACAAAGTCTTAAAATAGCTTTAACAGAAATTTATGACAGAAATGGAATATATTACATTTATATGTTTTTGGGGTTTTTTTTGTCTTGTGTGGGAGAGGGAAATAGAAAGATGAAAGTGAATGTATTAAGTTGAGCTGTTTATGTATGTTTTTATTCTGGAATTTTTGTTTACCCAATCACCATGGTGTGCTTTAAGCATTTATTGTTAAAATCATAAAATCAATAAAATATATTTAAAAAAGAAAAAAGAAAATCCTGGTCCCAATTGTGGTCATAAGTTAAGGACTACATGTATACAGGTAGTCCTCAACTTATGACTACAACTGAGCCCAAAATTTATGTTAAGTGAAAAAATTGTTAAGTGAGTTTTGCCCCATTTTATGACTTTTCTTGCCACATTTGTTAAGTGAATCACTACAGTTGTTAAATTAGTAACACAGTTGTTAAGTGAACCTGGTTTCCCCATTGATTTTGTTTGTCAGAAGGTCAAAAAAGGACACTGCAACAGTCATAAATGCGAGTCATCCAAATGTAAATCATGTGACCCTGGGGGTGCTACAATAGTCATAAGTATGAAAAATGGTCATATACTCACTTTTTTCAGTGCCATTGTAATAGATACTAAAAGAACTGTTCTAAGTCGAGGACTACCTGTACAAGAACTGCTTTTGAAGCTGTTGGACATTTTGCATTACACTGTTGCATAAAATTCTAGCAACAAAATAGTAGATTCTCCGTAACCTTCAAGACAAACACAGTGAATCAAAGTTGTTTAAAACAAAAGTCCTGCATTAGAGTCCAGTTCTTTTTCAAGTGCTATTCTCGTGGATTGTTAAAATTTTAAATATAACAGCTTTTTCCAACAATTCGCTGTATGCTAGGAGTCAATCTCAGTTAAGGCAGAGCTTAGTTGCTGCAGCTTTTCTTTGAGCTAAATAATACTCAGTGTTGGAGAGAATGGAAGTCATTAACACAATTGTATTTTGGATGGGAAGCTATGCCACCAATCCTGACTCATGCGGGAGATTTTGAGATGTAACCTGGCTTTGGGACAGATGTATATATATAATAATGAAGTTATGTGGAAGAAAAAAGGAGACATGTTCCCCATAGGATTAGGCTTCACTTTAAGCACATTAATTAAATTTCAGAGGTTTACAACCAGAGCAGAATGAATCTGATGATACTTGAATATTGAATACAAGTTATCTTGCTGCCATTACCTTTCATTAAATTGGACTCTGGAGCTTAAGATAATCTTTGTAAAATATTGGTTGGCAAAATTAAAAGCTAGATTTTCAAGCAAATTAGCTTGTTAAACATTGAAACAAAAATTAGAATCATGTCCAACCTGACAAGAAAGACCACGATGAATTAGAGTTGAAGGAGTATAAATTGTATGAGACTCCCATAATATAACATAGTTGGACATGTAGAATATGTATTCTCTTTACATACTTGTAGAACATCCGTATTCCTTATATGACATTATTAATTTTCAATTTGGTATAGGAAAGGATGTGTTACTGATTTAATCAAAGTCCCAATATTTTGTACTATTTTATTCACTTGCTGTTTTAAAATGTCTATTTTTGTCCTGTTGGTTTTAGGCGAAACAAATGTGGAATGAATTCATAAGCTTTAGGTGATGAATGGCTTTTACTGCTTTGTACTATTAATCCTTTTGTACTTTATTTACACCAAGATGCCTCCTTTTTTATTATTTTCTGTATTGCATCTGTCTCTGGAGGCTGGGTTTCTTTAGAGTAGTTGGTTATTTCTATAGAAGAAAAAGAAGCCATCATTTCATTAACCAAATTTTCTCTGCTTCTGCTTCTGTTATTCTAGTGAAATAGCAAGAAAGATGACTTTGCTGGTTAGGGTTAGGGTTAGAAATTAGTTAGTTCAGAAATAATCAAAGAATATTCTACATCAGTGGTTCTCAACCTTTTTTAGGTTGAGACCCCACTTTGCGCCGCCCATGCGCGCTGCGACCCCGACTTGGGAGCGAGTGCGCGCGCGCGCGAGTGCGCATGAGCGCGCGAGTGCGCACGAGCGCGCCAGCGCGCACGCGCACCCCCGAAAAAAAATGGTGGACCGCAACATGCCGATCTGCGCATGCGCGTGCGACGGACGGTCTGCGCATGCATGTGCGACAGGCCCAAACCACGCATGTGCGTGAAGCGCCGAACTGCACATGCGCAGAACCGGCGGGCCCGCCGGCTCCAGACCAGGCCGGCCTCGCCTCCGGCAGGCACACAGAGGAGCGGTCCGGAGCAGGCGGGCACAAAGCTGCCTCCTTCCCGCTCCGCTCCGCCCCAGGCCCGGCCTCCAACTCGCCCTCCGGCAGCCGGCCAAGCGGTCGGGGCAGCCGGACCTCGAGGCGGGCCTGCACTTCACCGAGGCCAGCTCGGCTGTGGCGAGAGGCGCCCAGCGGCCGCCTCCGGCCCCCAAGTCCGTGCTACGGACTGGCGTCCAGGTCGCAGCGCTCCACCTGCCAGGCTCGTCCGGGACACCCGCGCCTTCCGCAGGGCCGGCAGCGGCCGCAGGTAGGTAGGTGGGCGGCAGGAATGGGGACCGGCTCCTTTTCCGGCTCGGCCTCCCCCCACGCCCGGCTCCTTCCCCGGCTCGGCCTCCCCCCATGCCCGGCTCCTTCCCCGGCTCGGCCTTCCCCCACGCCCGGCTCCCTCCCCGGCTCGGCCTTCCCCCACGCCCAGCTCCTTCCCCGGCTCGGCCTCCCCCCACGCCCGGCTCCTTCCCCGGCTCGGCCTTCCCCCACGCCCGGCTCCCTCCCCGGCTCGGCCTTCCCCACGCCCGGCTCCTTCCCCGGCTCGGCCTCCCCCCACGCCCGGCTCCTTTCCCGGCTCGGCCTCCCCCCACGCCCGGCTCCTTCCCCGGCTCGGCCTTCCCCCACGCCCGGCTCCTTCCCTGGCTCGGCCTCCCCCCACGCCCGGCTCCTTCCCCGGCTTGGCCTCCCCCCACGCCCGGCTGGGCGCCTTACTGCCTGCTTTGGCCGCCGCCGCCACCAACCGAGGGAGGGAGATGGCCCGGGTGGGCTCCCCAGTCCTGCCGCCCGCTTACCTACCTGCAGCCGCTGCCGGCCCTGCGGAAGGTGCGGGAGTCCAGGACGAGCCTGGCAGGTGGAGCGCTGGGACCCGGACGCCAGTCCGTAGTGCGGACTTGGGGGCCGGAGGCGGCCGCCGGGCGCCTCTCGCCACAGCCGAGCCGGTCTCGTTGAAGTGCAGGCCCGCCTCGAGGTCCGGCTGCCCTGACCGCTTGGCCGGCTGCCGGAGGGTGAGTTGGAGGCCAGGCCTGGGATGTGGCGGAGCGGAGCGGGAAGGAGGCAGCTTTGCGCCCGCCTGCTCTGGACCGCTCCTCCGTGTGCCTGCCGGAGTTTTGCGCATGCGTGTGCGGATCGGGTCGTCATGCGCGCCACACATGCGCGGTTCGGCCCGTCGCGTGCACGCGACAGGCCGAACTGCGCATGCACCGGCCAAAAAAAAAATTAAAAAAATTTAAAAAATTAAAAAAATTTTAAAAATTAAAAACAAAATGGCGGCCCGGGGTGTCCAGCGACCCCCGCGAAATTGTCTCGCGACCCCAAATGACCACAATTGGGACCAGAAATTCCATTACTACGTAAGTTGTTAAATAACTCACGTCCAATTTTATAATGTTTTTGCCACTGTTGTTAAGTGAATCATGAACTCATTAAGCAAATCCAGCTTCTCCCATTGACTTTGATTGTTTTAAGCCAGTTAAGAAGGTTGCAAATGGCCATCCCATTATTTCGGGTTGCTGCATAAATACATTGCCCAGCACTTCAATTCTGATCTTGTGACTATTAAGATTCTGCAATGGTTGTCAATGCAAGGATGGGTGGCTAGCCACTTTTTCCTAATGCCATTGTGACTTTGATTGGTTGTTAAATGAATGGTTGTAAGTCAAGGATTTCCTGATTATATATATATTCCTATTATCATAAAACTAAACAATGCTCATAAATCATTACTCTGACCCCATCTTTGCAGTAAAGTCTGTGCGTACTTTGTTTGAAAATCTCTATTGAGGGAGAACATACCATCTCAAGAAGTAACTCATTTCATTGGCTGCCAGCTCTTACCATCAGCCATATGTTGCCCAGAATTGCTCAAGAGTGAGATGGGTGGCATATTCATTTAACAAATAAAAAAGTACTGTATAGGTTCAGCTAATGATGAATCCATCTATCATCTAACTCATACTTTTTTCATTTGGGATGTCATGAGAGAATATTTGCCATAATAGGATATCAAGACAGATTTTCTTGAATGCTTTGTTGAGATCAAGGAATGTCATGTCCATGGTGTTTTCCTGACTAATTGAGTTAATAGCAGTAGATGAAAAGATTATAAGATTGTCTTGCTAGCTTTTGTTAATAATTGCAAGTTCTTGCCAAAAGGCTGTTTAATAATCTGTTCAAGGATCTTGCCCAGTATAAACATCAAGCAGTTGGGTCTCTAATTCCCAGTGTTCTACTTGTTGAAAAGATGGACAATATTTGTTGTCCTTCAAACTTCTAGGACTTGCTAATATTCCAGGACTTTTCCTAGATTACAGTTAGCAAATTCTACAATCATACCTGATAATTCCTTGAGTACTATGGTATAGAATGGAATTCATCTGGATTTGAAGTTTTAAATTCATTTAAATTAGCTAAGTGTTCCTTTACCTTTTCTTACCCCTTCTGAGTTTCAGCTAAGTCTTTCCACTAGTGACACAGGGACAGCCAGTTAGAGTTTTGTTTTCCATCTGAAACAAGTCAGATATAAAATACCAGTTAAAGTGTTCTGTCTTCCTGCCATCACCCATTATCCACTCACCCCTTTGTCCTTGCAACAGACCTACAGCTTCTTTTGTGTCTAGCATACCTGAAAAATCCTTTTAGTATTTTGAACATTTCTTTGAACCTTTTAGCCTTTCTGATACATTCCTTACAGTTTCTGGCAACTGTCTTGTATCGTTCTTTAGATATATGCCCTTATTTCATTTCCTATATACAGTATGTTTTTTTTCTTTCTTTCAACTTTTTGGAAATCAATGTGTGTATCAACACTGATTTCTTTAAATGTATGTTATTTTTGTTTCCAGAATGGTTTTTATTGGATCTTAAGTCTGTCTTTTCATAACATTATTAATCCTTCATGGACATTTTTATTTTTTAGGATTTTTAGCTGCTGTATATAATCTACCTTTTATCTGAATTAATGAACATCTACTTTTCTGAAATTTGTTATGCAAATCTGAATTTTCTCTATTTGTCCCCTTGATATTGTGAATTCAAGAATAAATATGGTCATGCCTCCCAAGATTCTACTCACCTTCACATCTTCATTCAGTACAGTCTAGGATAGGTGACTCCCTTGTTCCATTAATCATCTTCTAATAAATGAAATCTTCAGCAACAGAGGGCTAGAATTTATTTGACCTTTGATTCTTGGTAGAATTGGTTGAAATCTCTGATTTCCACTAATGCATATTTCTAAAATTTTGCTCTGATGTAGAAAGGCCTCTCTTGCTTGAACAAGTGACTGCAGATAGGATGTCAAAGTAGAATTGGACAAGAGGCATCAGAATAAAAGTTTTATTAAATAATTCTGGGTACTTACATAAAAGCATTCCCTTACTTATTAGCTATGGTAGGCACCATATAGCAGAGGGGCATGCCATGGCAACCAGCTATAAGGAGCTACCTTTGCCACCAAGTTAGACAGTCCTTCAACCCCACCCCATCCCCACTCTCCCTCATCTTCATTTCTCTGATCCCAGTCCTCCAAAGTTACTTAAATTTCCTTTGAGAAATAAGTCATGAAATAACTTTATTGTTTAGATGTCAGAGAAAATGAAGGTTACAATTAGCAAACATGGTTGAACATTTAGTAGGTATTGGGCACCTACTTAAGGCAGAAATAGAAAATAATTAGCTAATGAGGAATTTTGGAGCTCATACAAGGTAAAGAAGAAAAGGGATGCATCACTTTGCAGGGAAATGGGTAATTGTTCAAGCAAGTCTCTGGGTACTAATTAAAAATACAGTTCGGTCCCAAGATAACCTTACTGTATTATCTAATCTAAAATAATCTCCCACAATGTTTTCCTCTCTCTTTGTTTTGTTCTTACTTAGTTGACTTAGATGACCTTAATAACATTTCCATATTCAGATTCATGAATTTCTGGCAGGCATATGCTTTCATTATGTAATCAGAATATCTTGTCCTTTTCTATTGATCTTACTCCATTTGAATAACTTGTAGCTTCCAAGCAGTATAGTCTAATCTTGTTGTCGTCTCACCAAATTTTAATGAAGTCTAGAATAGAATTTCGAGTTCTCCCTGTTTATTTTTCATATTCTCTACCTTGGGTTGGAAACATGAGCTTCTGAATAGTACCTCCTTTGACTTCACTGTTGTAGTTTTCTGGTAATCCCTAAATTCCTTTAGACTCATATGTTTCTCCATTTGTCTCCTGTGCTGTCTCCATCAGTCTCACTGGGCAAACCAGACCAAGAAATCTATTCCATAGTAAGCTAAAACTAGTCTTTTTGAGATTGGCTATAATAACAGAATCTTGCAATTTTGATTGTGTTGTAACTCCTTCTCCTTCTAACAGTTCAGTGAATTAGGAAAGAGTCTTTCTGAGCCAATTCCAAATGTTCTCGGTTTAAAATAATTTTATCTCTTGTTACTGTGGCAACAGAGTTTGAATATCTCAGTCAAGGTCATCTTCTTTATTCTCCAGCACTTGTCAATATATTCCCTTCTGAGTGTTTGATATCCTCCCCTTTCTGGTCTACTTTGACATTGGCATGGTCCCTGCTGATGTAACTAGCAAAGGCTTTCTCCATCTTTGTAAGATGTAGCCCAAATCTGCATCTCATGTAGATAACATAGTCCATGGTTGAGGAATCTAAGGCTTTCTTGGTAACATCATTTGCTGTATGTTGCTGTGTTTTTCTTTCCAACTGAATCAGAAAATAGAGAGTCAAGGAGTGGGTAGAGTTTTGATAGCTTCCTTGGTTCTTCCACTCTTTTCCTCCTGTCTTTTCTCCTTCCCTCTCTTTTGCTGAATTCCCCTTTCCTTCCCTTTTTTACTCAGTATTGAATCATTTACATTCCAAATATCTAGAACTGCATTCTCTAAACATATAGGTATATTAAATGTCACACCTCCCAGGCTCCAATTCTCTATATCTGTACTGGTAGCATCATTACAAGACTTAACAATTTCAAAATATCAGTAGTTATATTCCCCTGTGTCTTTTTTTTATCAGCACTGCCCCATTTCACTTTACTGAGGAAATTGGATAGTCTCTGTGCAAATGAATAGATCCATATGTGACATCAGGAATTACCAGCTCTTTGAGGTCAGGAAACAGATACCCTAAGGAATTATAGAACTCTACATTATTGATATATGGTTATGATAAAAAAATTGCAAAACCTTTCCTCCTTCTTATACCAATGATAGTCAAGGTACAGTAATTTTGAATTTCTTTCTCAGCCTATCTTGTTTTTCAGGGCTAAATTCATGTTTTCCTAATAGCTGCTACATATTTCACTTAAGGCTATCTCTATACTCCCCTGCATGAATGAATTAACACCAAAACAAAATTCAGACTCCTAGGAAATGGGTGGCATTTTTTGACACTATGATGAGAAATGGATTTTGTTTTGTTTTGTTGCCTCCAAAGTTTATAGAGTTTATAATGCTGGAGGAGACCGCAATGATATGGACTCTGGATGCAATTTTTCTCCCCGTATGCCATCCTTTGGCAGATAAGATCCCCATCTATAAGGTCATTTCTCTATGAAATGCATTTCTGCCCTTTTTTCCTGATTGTATTTTGTAATGTGCTAATTCCCCTTTTCTTGAAAAAGTGGGGGGGGGAACAGAACCTGATAATTTTAAGAATTTCAAAGAAGAGATATTAATTGAAATCACTATAATACTATTTTAAAAAAATAATGCAATATTATAAGAAAGGAATTTCTGAAATAGATTGTCTATATTTTTCATTTTAACTTTATGATTTAGAATGTAGAAGAAAAATATGGATATTTTACATCAGTAAAACATTCACTCATATGTAATGAAGTATTACAATTGCTGTCAGCAGATAAAATATGTTCTTAATATTTGAGTAGAGAGGTTAGAATGGGAAAACATAGAATTGCAACGAATTATTTAACTAGTAGAATAGATTTTAAATTTACTGTCACCGTATTTTGAATACATATAAGAACTGTATGGTTGAACATATCTATGTGAACTGTCCAAATCCCCTATTTTATCACAGCATCTCCCATGTTGAAGGCTCACCTTTTTATAAAGTCCTCATCAACTAATCATAAACAAAGCATATTCTAGGAATAAAATAAACAACACTTCATAAAAGAGTTTTGTAGTGTTGAAGCTATAGGCATTGTTAAACAAATCATGGATACTGGGTTTGAACACTTAGGAAAGTGAAAGCTTTGGGAAACTTTGCAGAAAAAGAAGAAAAACCAGAAGTGTAAGAATGAAGAAAAAAGTAACATAGGAACAAAAAAAAATAGTAGCATCAAAATATAAGTTTAGAAATTAGAAGGAGTTCTACTCTGGATGGTGTTTCTTTGCTTTGTGATAGTTGAAACATGACTGATGGTCAAACAAATGCTAAATGGATCAACTAGTCTTCAAAAGCTGAATTCAGATCCAGTACATTTCAGTGGGATTTTGAAAGACTAACTATTTATTTCTAGTCTAAATATTCTGTCTTCTTATCCCATTATAATATATTCCTGAATATATTTATGAAATACTTGCAAAGTATAAAAAAATAGCAATTAGATTAAAACAAAATATAAACCCAAAACAAATGCCTGCATTCTTTCTTTCTTTCCTTCCACTCACTGACTAGGTCTCTTGTGTTTTGCAGCTGATAATTTTCTATTATTGAAATGTCTGCCATTGTGACTGCAAAGAGAAACACACTTTGGCAGCATTAAATCCTTTCTTTGTGAATAGTAAAGAATAAGAAGTCAAGGTTATGCTTCAGATACAGCATGCAAATTACATATGCTGTTCTAAGGATACCATGTAAGTAAAAGTGGAGAATATACACAAAGAAAATATTAAACATCTACCAAAAAGCACTAGTGAGGCAAGAAAATTGCTGAAAGACCAACTGTGGAAAACTTAGATGGTCAACACCTGTCAATCACTAAGTCATTCCTTGAGCTATGTGTGCCTACATTTGTATGTATGAGTTTACAATGTGATACAATGCCACAAACAATCTATTCCATACTGTATTTGAACATTTATCTTCCCTATCTTTTGTGTCTTCTTTCTACCACAATGGGCAGCATTTTAGTAATGGATATTATCAACAGTAAACCAGTCAACTAGTATGACTGCTACTTATTCCTTAAATTTTCTTTATCACCCAGGTAAAATAAAGATGTGAAGTCTAAGGCATGTTACCTTGCATATCACAGTTTTGTTATATAAAAATAATCATTGCAAAAGAGACATGATAATAGATCATAGATAATGTTAAAAAAACTATGTTGTCATCATCAAAAGATGGACATACAAAAAAGGAAGTACAATTGACTTCCTTTAGCTAAACTTTTGGGTAAGTTCCAAAGCTTATGGTCTAATGTATTTTCTTTATCTCATGATGTGGTTCTGATAAAATCAAAAGTTACAATATACTTCATTTTACATACTTGTATGTCAAGAGGCTGAAAACAGACTTTCACCAAATAAAATTGTGGTGAAATTTGATGGGTTGCCTGCAATCCTTTAAACATTGGATGCAAGATGACATCCAAGAACAGTAGCTAAGCTTACTTGATTACTTTATGGCATGGTAATTTAAATTGCTGACATATTTTAACTTCAGAAAGCAAATCATTCTAACCCAGGGGTGTCAAACTGCTGGCCCACGGGCCGGTTGCATCATACAGAGACTGCCCCCCCCAGCTCCGGCAATGCAAAAAAAATCATGACACGTCACGTAATGTTGCAAGTTTGACACCCGTGCTTTAACCCTTAAAAACTTCCCAGGCCTTCTAAAGTATCTAATGTTACACTTTCAATTTCTAGCTATTTTATCACCAGATTTCAATGCCACACTTTTGAGGAAGGGTTTTTAAGAGTGGAGATGGGAGCTTTTTGCTTCTAGGAAGCTTTTCATTCTCATTCACCTCCTTAAAAATCCTAAAAAGCTAAAAATTAAAGATTGCAATTTCCTAGAATATCACTATCTTTCAGGTGCAATCATGTTTAGTTTCAAGCAGATTAAAGATCATGTTACAATCAGAAGGTTGCCCACTCAATCTGTAGAATTAAAAAAAAATAAAGAAGTCAGTACATTTAATAGAGAGAGCTTCCTTTAATTTAAGAGCAGTCAGGTTATTGGTTGCATTGTGGTATATTTTGCTTTGCTAGGAAACAAGTATTAGCAATATAATCTATGTACAAACATTGTTTGTACTAAACTATACAAAATTAGGATTGTTTTTAAAAAGCCAAAAATGTTAAAGCATATGGGATTGTGTTTTTATTGCATTATTATTATTATTGAAGTTCAGCAAATGAGTATTGTGTTCTTTATACAAGAGCCGAGGTGGCACAGTGGTTAGAATGCAGTATTGCAGGCTAACTCTGCTGACTGTTGATTGCCAGCAGTTCAGTAGTTCGATTCTCACCGACTCAAGGTTGACTCAGCTTTCCATCCTTCTGAGGTGGGTAAAATGAGGATCCAGATTGTTGGGGGCAATATGCTGACACTGTAAACCACTTAGAGGGGCTGTAAAGCACTGTGAAGTGGTATATAAGTCTAAGTGTTATTGCTTTTGCATTCCAACCTGGAACTTAAATCCCTCATGCCACATCTGGGGCTTCCTGGGTGTGTACCATGCCACAGAGTACTTGATATCCATAATCAATGTAAAGTTTGTATTAAGTTCCCCCCAAATAAGCCAGGCATTCCTTCTCTGGTCACACAGGATACAAATTATTTTAACTGTCATTCTTTATGTAATAGATAATCCTAAAATAAAAAGAGAGAGTCATCTATCATATTTGGCTTCCTCAGGTTATAGAAAATAGATGTTGGGATGCATCTTGTTAAAACTGGTTGAATATTTTGAGAAAAAAAAACACCCGGGTCTTTGTTACAATCACCACTTGGATTTAGAAGCTTTGCAGACAGTACAGCGCATCAATATATCCTTAAGAGGTTATGTGACAGAATAGGAAATTGTTCCTTTTCTTGTTGTAGAGAAATGATTTATTATGTTCAGAATACTTTTTAAGATAATTTTCCTTCTTCCTTATAGCAAGTTAGTGTATTTTGATGCAACTAGCATTCCATTTTCTCTATAACAAATCAGATAGTGAAGTTACATGACTCTTTTGACAGCACCCTGAAACTGAAAGGATAAGAGATTAAAGCAAAAATACACAAGACTCTGCAAGTGCTTACGAAAAGGTGCTTTGGGACACACAGGAGCATGTGTGAAGCAACTCTTTTCAAATCATGAAAGCAACCATGACTTTTTCAGGCTTTTGCAGCTGCTTGAACTATTCGAAGGAAGTGGTGGCATATATAGACATACCAGAACTGGGCTAAAAAGATTATTTTGTGTATGCATGGAGGGTTTGATGCTTAGATAAAAAGACTTCAAAGGAGATAAAGAAAACCATGTGTAATTCTCAGGATTTTCAATGATGCCCCTTTCAGTATTGAACATTTTGGAATGAAACTTCCAAATATAAAACAAATTCCAGAGATATCCTAAAATATAGTGATTATTTATTTATAAAATTTATATGCTGCTCATCTTGTGGTGCAAGGCAATGCTAAGCAACTTATTTTTATACTTTATAGCTTAAATGATAAAGCAACTTGATTATTGAAACCAATGGAATCCACTGAATTGTATAACCTTTTGATTTTCAGTTATGGAAACAGAACTTAGAATAGAGGTTAGGAAGGAGTTTGCTTTTTGAGTTCTATTATACTTAATATTGCAGCACAGTGAAAGGGAAAATAGGTTTAAGCTACAGTTCTGCTCTTCACTATGCAGGAATATTTCAGAAGGACAAAAAGAAAAGGCTTGTACCATCCATTCTAAAACCCTTGTCCTTTATGCTGGATTTTTTGTTGGATAACAACAACAGTGACATATTTAAAACTAAGAGCAAGTTCTATAAACTGAGTCTTAATGCTCTAAGCAACAAGGCAAGGATTTTCCAAAGATAAGCAGACTCAAAAGAAAAAAAGAAAAAAAAATAAATAGTTCAGTTTTATTGATAATAAGTATAATGCTGACTCATGGCATATAATTAAACTGCCACAATCCTTCTGTGCATACATCAATCTTCTCCAGCCAGATTGCACAGGACAGATGTATTGGAGTTCAACTTTTCAAAAGCCATGCTGGCTGAAGGTTTTGAAGTTAAAGTTCAAAACTTCAATAAGTCTGAATAATCTCAGTTTAAATAGGCTATATTGCTGCTTCAGATATTGTTGGGAATCACATATGTGTTCACTTACATTACATACAGATTTGTCTACAACATCAAGAAAATATGAAGACTGTCCATGCATGGAAGAAATATATAATAGTGTGAATGTGTCTTAAGTATATTGAACTATTTGCAACAAATAAATGTGTTAATAATACTTGCAATCCAAGACCTTTGCTCTTTAGTGCCATGGATTAATTTCTAAATAAAAGAAAATAGTTCCACAAGAGGAACCAATATGAACAAAGGCTATGAAGTGATGGAAATAGCAGCTATTTAGTAACTGAACTTGGAAATGAGTACAGTGTTATGGGGAATTGAACACTGTGAAATTAGTCATGGTTCTGTACTCCAAATGGCTTTCTATGCACAGTTGTGGACATAATGTCATAAATAAAAAATGGTTATGCTGTTCGTTACTTCAGTCAGTTTCACCCTGTTTGAATTCAGTGCAAGCTACAATGTTTACTTCTTGGCAATTTATACAGAATGGTTTTATGCTTTCATCTAGAATCCCCCCTTCAAAATCCATCAGTATCTTTACTTTTTATTTGGCCATGGAAACCACACTGGAGTAACTAGCTTTCTTCAAGTAAAGGAAGAAGTACACTTAGTTTTATTTGTCTCCTGTGAATGGAAGAATTGAAACACTGAGATTGAAAAGGAAGCACTGTTCAGAATCCAGAGAGCCTATTAAGCATCTAGTACAGGGGTCTTCAACTTGGCCCTTTTATGATTTGTGGACTTCAACTCCCAGAATTCCTCAGCCAACATGCCTGGCTGAGGAATTCTGGGAGTTGAAGTCCATAAGTCATAAAAGGGCCAAGTTTGAAAACCCCTGATCTAGTACCTTACATTAGCTTTTGAAAGAACAATGTTTTTAAAAGAATACAATTGTATATTTTTCAACAGTCACTCATTAATTTGGGGTTTATGCATATGGAAGCAAACACAAAGCCACAGTAAAACATGTCTCTAGGAGAAAGAATAAAAATATTAATTAAACTGACAATTAATTGATAATTAATATTAAGTATAATTAATTGAATGGTTGATAAATAGATTAATTCATTGTTAGATGCTTTTTTAAACTTTTGAAATCAATAGACCCATGTTCTCCTTTGCACTTTACTCTGATTTTGAATTTAGACAATTAAGGGATTTGTACCCAGATTGTACCTTTGAGTACAACTTTTAAAATATAGAATGATGAGCTGCAATTATCGTATCTATGGAGTTTACTATGAACAAAGGGCAGACTACAACAAACTAAACTGTTTCAGTATCAAAGAAATCCTGAGTCAACTTTAATTTTAGGAACTTATTAAGCATATTGTTTGCCAACAAGGCAAGGAAGTTATAGATTAATGGGTTTAGATTAAAACAAACAAACAAGTGTGTAGCCCAGGGGTAGGCAATCTTGGCTCTTTTATGACTCGTGGATTTCAACTCCCAGAATTCCTGAGCCAGCATGGCTCAGCTTGGAAACCTCTCCCTTTCCCCTCAGCATGGCTGGCTCAGGAATTCTGGGAGTTGAAGTCCACGAGTCATAAAAGAGCCAAAGTTGCCTACCCCTAGTATAGCCCAATGAAAGTATTTTTTTAATAAATATTTTATTGGTTTTATAATTATAAACAAAGAATCAAATTAAATACAACTCAACTTAATACAATCTTTTTCAACTTTCTCCCACACAAAACAAAACATACATTCTTTTAAAAACTTACATAGGATACTTAAAATAACTATGGGTGTTGCTCGGCAGCACCCCCTCCACCACATCCCCCTCTTCCTTCCTCCCTATCTCCTACTTCCCTCCCCCTCCCCTCTTCCCTCCCTCACTCTCCACCCTCCTCTCCTACAACCTTCCTACTTCCCTCCAATCCTTCACTCCTCACTCTCCACCCCCTCCAGATGTGGTCCAGAGGTACTGCCCGAGCAACCCCTCTTATATCAATAAATATGTCATTCTTATATATTGCAAGTATTACAATGAAAGTATTGATGGCCTAGTATAAGCCATTATTTTTTAGGCTATTTTTTATCACAGTTTTCCCCTGAAATATGTATTTTGCTCTAGTGTTGGGCTTGCCTAGAAATGCCCACATTTCGGCATCACTCCGCGAGCTGCATTGGCTGCCAATTGGTCTCCGAACCCAATTCAAAGTGTTGGTTATGACCTATAAAGCCCTATATGGCATCGGACCAGGTTATTTACGGGACCGTCTGCTGCCTCATGAATCCCAGTGGCCGGTTAGGGCCCACAGAGTGGGCCTTCTCCAGGTCCCGTCAGCCAGACAGTGTTGCCTGGCGGGGCCTAGGGGAAGAGCCTTCTCTGTTGCGGCCCCGGCCCTCTGGAACCAACTTCCCCCAGAGATCCGTGTTGCCCCCACCCTCTCTGCCTTTCGTAAATTGCTTAAAACATACTTTTGCCAGCAGGCCTGGGGCAGCTAACACCTTGCCCCTAGCCAGTGTATGTTTGTGTGTATGTTTGTGGAATGATTGGTTTCTTTTTTAACTAAGGGTTTTTATATTTATGTATTTTATTGTAATTTCTATTATGTTGTGAGCCGCCCTGAGTTCTCCGGAATAGGGTGGCATAGAAAATAAATAAATAAATAAATAAATAAATAATTAATAATAATAATAATAATAATAATAATAATAATAATAATAATAATAATAATAATATAAGGTCAAATGAGCTCCTTTCAGACAGAGCAGAATAGAATGATTAAAGCTGAATAAATCTAAATGGCCCAGGTGACCAACTCAATTGTATAATTGAAAATTATAATTTTCAAAGCTGTTTTAATATATTTTTAACACCAGACCACTTTCATTTCATTGCTTGCACCTGGATAGCCACAAGTAAATCTCCCCATAGGATGGAATTCGTTCAATATCCCAGGTTCAGCTTCCTTGAATATAGAAGAACTATGTATCAATATGGTGAAAACCCATTTCACATATTATACCGGTCCATCAAAAAAAAACTATCTATAAACCTTGATATAGCACAACCTGTTCTTATTTGCAAACCATTCTTACTGCATTGTAATCCTAGCCAGATTTTCCATTGCTTTGTATTTACTAATTGCAAATAATAAATGTTTCCAGGAGCTGGTTACTGCTGGATGAATGAATGTGAAGTACAAGTTAGGAAGGTGGAAGTGTGGCAGGCAGGCCATCTCTCCAACTGAAAAATAAAGCCCAGGAGAAATTACACTGGAATGCATTCCACTTAGACTAGTTTCCCAAGGTTACAAAATAGCCCATATATTCTGATGCTTTCCATGTGCCACAATGCAACTGCTGGGCATATCTGGGGAGGGGGGAGTACATTAGAAATCAATGTAGAATTTGTTTTATTTGTTTTATTTATGTGAAAAGAATTAACAATTAGCTTTATTCTGAGCCTGCAGTTCTAAACTACTGACAAGAAATTAAATTCCACTAAATCAGTGAGGCACCTGCCTCTAATTATGATTAAACTGGTGTAGTGACATTAGTCCTTGTTTGAGTGATTGGCAAGCTACTCTCAGTTCAAACAGGAGCTGGTTCAATATTTGCATGCATTTGGAGTATTCGTGAAACAAACTGAGTTTTCTGGCATATTGTACCAGCAATTTCATACTGAAGAAACTACTTGCATTTTATCAGTCACAAAAAATTATAATATTAACTATCCTCGTTTTACAAAACTGTATCAATGAATAGGATTTTAGATTAGAAAATGATTAAAAGCTAATCAGAAGCAAATAATGATGCTTTTAAGCAAAATTAGCAATTTGTTTTGTTGCTAAAAATGATACAGTTGTGTTTGTTGTGGTATCTTCTGTACTGGAAGGAGACAAATGTATGAAATGGAGCAAAATGCTATGGAAACTCTTCCTCTTTAAGGTGGATGTTAGTTATTCTAGAGTAGATTTTGTAATGTATGCTACTATATTCACAAGATTGTTATATTTGTTAAAATATTCATGTAGTTAGCATATTCAACAATTTAAAAACCATTCCCAATTTCATTCCTCTTTATATGCTAGTAATAAAAAGTTAATTTCACTGTTTGGACCAGAATTCATATGGGATTGAATTCAAACCATCTGGATAGTGCCAGGTTGTAAAAGGTTGTTCCAGAACTATTCATCAATTAATCTTAAAATAATACTTCAATACAAAAAAAATAACATTCTGGACTCTGGGGGATTTGTTTCCCCATAGGTACACCAAACCTGGAAGAAAGTTTTATCAGATAGACAGAAACCTCCCATATTCTGTGCATTAATTTCCAATTTCATGCACCAAAAGCAAATTTAGAAAGAATTGAATTTGTGAATAATGAAAGTTGCTTAAACTTGAAATTCATCATGACCCTCTAGGTCCTAGGACCAGCTTGTCAAAATGGATGATGAGGACAATCACCAGGAAGTTATGATAGATTTCATAGCTCATCTGAAATTACTTAGATTGTTTACCTGTAAGTCAAACACTTGTAGAAGCTTTGAGAGCTGGATTCAAATGCTTTTTAATTTATCAGATTCATTTGGTAACAGTGGCTTCACTTTCCATTTACACTCTAACCTAAATGTTTGCTAAATAATGATTTTGTTAAGGCATCATGCTTCTTCAGTCTCTGATTTTTGTTGGAATCAATAGTTTTTATAACTCTCAGATGAATACTAGGAAGCATGCTTTGACAGATGAATTGTATTTAGTGCTGGCACAGAGCTTATAATTTAATTTTGCCCATTGATTAAATGAAGGGGCAATAATGTGCTGAGAAGCTGGGGAATGATAATGCTAACAATTGCTCTAGTTTTCAATAATAGATCTTTGTGCCATTGGCAGTATAACATGCAGAGTAATTTGATTTCTGGAAGCTTCTATGGTTAGGATTCAACAATAAACAATAATAATAACAACAGATAAAAATTACAGGCATTTGGTAAATGATAGACTTTGCAAGCCTGCAGTATTTTTAGGTCTTTTTAAATATTAGCTCTTAAAAAGTAAATGAAATTATTGCGTCCTTGCATAATCAGGCCATAAGCTGTTTAGGACTTTGGTACAGTAAACAATAGCAAGGAGTATGTATTGTTCAATACATGTTGTATGATCCCTGTTTCTTGCACTGATTTTATTTTATTTTTTATTACATTTGTTTTCCATCTATCTCTCCGCTGATTGGCAGCTTGACTGCTGCATTTTGCAGCAACTGCAACTTCCAAAGATTTTCAAGGATGGCCCTGTACAGAGTGCATTGCAGTGGCCAAACCATGTAATCAAGACATGTAATAATTGACAAATGTGACTGGTTCTGCAAATGACATGACGCAGTAGCTCACTGTGTAAAAGCATCCCTTTGCACAGTTGTAGACAATGAATCCCTGACACTTGATAGTCAAGAAATAATCCCAGAATGAGAAACTGCTCTTTCAAGAAAAATGCAATCATATCTAAAGCAAGTGGAAGCCCAGGTCCTATCTACAAACAATTTTATGGATTTAATTTCAGTGTATTTTCCCTCATCCAGATCAATATTGAATTTACACAATGTTCAAGGGTACCAGTTGTTCTCTTGGAATTGGATAAAGAACAATACTGTAGAGGATGGAATTCCACACTAGATAGCATATTGATGACAACTTCTCAAAAAACACTGGATAATGTCACATAACAATTTCATGTAGATGCTAAACAGACCTAGTCCCATCATCATGTCCCAAAGTATTCCATGGTCAATATTACTGGAAGCCCTAAGAGCATTTTAAAGGCTGCACACATCCATCTATTTTCCCATGTTATCCATCAAAGTAAATAAAGCAATTTCAGAATCACATCTTGGCTGAAAGCCTGGCCGAAATGGACTGAGCCAATTGATCAGCGTTTCAAGGCAAACAACTTCTCAATCACAGTTGAGATTGTCCCACAATTAATAAAAGATGGGATATGAGAAGGAGAGATAAGTTACTAAAATTGTTTCTACATACTTGTGATGAAGAGAGAAGTCATTTCTTTATGTATTCATTTTTTTCTTTATTATACCCTTATTTTTTCCTTTTTCTATTTTTCTTTTCTGTAGCTTCTATTTTTATTTAATTGCATTGTTCCAACTGTAATTTTTAATAAAACTACTATTAAAAAAGAGATTCTTCTATAATTACACAAATCTCACAGGCCAAGTAAAGTTTTCATCAATAAAACTCCTTAATACTGCCATCCACAAGAAGCCGTTGATCACTTGCTTTAACCATGTGGTTAATCCTCTCTTAGCCAAGTTTAACTGTCAAATAAAAAAATGATGCCCTCGTGTTTCCATCTATCCAGTCTATATCTTCAACAGCGGCTAAATGAAAAGAATCTAGAATAACAAGACAAGCAATTCTTGAGATTGTATCCTCATGACTTATCCAAACTTTGAAGTTCAAATGAAGATGAATCCAATGTAGTTTGCATACAAAAACCAATGGAAATTTTTCACCATGTGCACCATCAAACAATTCTCCTTCCAACATTTTGGTGGAGAAAATGCTGTATAGTTCAAAAGAGCATTGAAACCTTTTTCTGCCTTGATAAAATGAACACAGAAAAGTAGGCACTCTTCTCTGTTTTCCTGCAGCTGATGAATGGTTCCAATGGCCTTTCATACAGGTTTCAAAATAAATATGTTCAAATGGTCTTTCATATAGATTCACACACACACACACACACACACACACACACACACATTCCAGTTGGAGGATGTAATGCTTTAAAATTAGCTTCTTCACTACTTGCCCATCCAGCATTGCTGGATTCTTTTGTTAGCTAGACAGAAATATATATTTTGTAGACAAGGTATTTGACATTAAATGAAATTATTTCATATTTTAGAAATTAAATTAAATCTTCAAAATGCTTAATTGAAAGAGAACACTCATTTAAAGATAAGTATCTTGTTAATTGGATATCATTTTGAAATCTGAATATATTGAGCAAAAGATGAGATTAAAGACTGATTCCAGATTTAATGGCATACAAATAATCTTGTCTTCAAATACATTAGCTTTCATCTGATTGCTTAACGTGTTCTGAAGAATTATTAACTTTTTATACCAGCACCACCACCAGATTTCCTGGAGAACAGGTATTTTTTTCTGAAAGTTTTTCTAGCTCAGATAAAGAGGGAAAACAGCTACGGAAACAAAAAAAGGCAGATTTATGCAGATTTACTTGACAAGAAGATACAGCTTTTCATTTAAAGACCCATACAATCAATTAACTAGTTTTTGACCCAAAGATTACTTCACTGTGCAAACCCCTTTAATGTTGAACATGAGAAACGCAAAGACAAAAGTAGATGAATTGCTTATTCACTTTTGAGATTCTAAGCAGTTTATCTCTGTCATACCACTGTTAAGAAATGGAAATGGCTATTAATCTTCAGATAATTTATGAAATATGTATTTTATAGAAAGATGTATTTAGCAACTATAAGTCTCAGATGGAAGCCTTATTTATTTTTTGAAGTCCAGAATTTTGACAGGTATAAGAATACAATACTAAGGTGACCAACTGTCCTCCTTTAGGGAGGACAGTCCTCCTTTTGTAAGTTTTGTCCTCCCTCGAAAATTGTCCTCCTACATGTCCTCCTTTTCGATATTTGAAGACTAATCTGCAGGGCTTTTTTTTCTCATAGAACGCTCAGAACGGGGTTCCGGCACCTTTTTTTTCATGTTTTTTTTTTCAACTTTTGCATGAGCTGTGCTACTCCCCCTATTGGCTTTCGAAAGCCAATAGGAATTGCTGCTGAGTGCGCCAAAACACCCAGCCGGCAAACTTTGCACATGCAAGTTGTCTGCAGCGAAGGCGAATTGGCAGAAACTTAGCACCCCTCCCAGCTACCCAACTACACCATCTCCTAGTTAGTTCCGAAGATACCTGGAGGAGACTGGAGCGGTAGGTTTCTCTTGATCTTCAGCTCTGCTAGGGCAATAATGGCTGCAGGCGCAAGAGGCAGGGGTGGCTGGGATGCTGCGGGTGGGGGCATGAGGGGCGGCAGCGGCCGGCTGCCCCCATGCTGTGGGAGCCGCTGGGCCCTCTCTACACGGGGCTGCGCAGGGTGGGCGGTGATGCTGGCGGGGCAGCTGCAGGTGGAGTGTGTTGACGGCGGGCTGGCCCCCAGGGCCAGAGCTGGCACGGCTGGTGCTTTGGGAGCTGTGGGGCCTGCTCTACATTTATTTATTTATTTATTTATTTATTTAATTTATATGCCACCCCTCTCACAAGACTTGGGGCGGATCACAACAACAACACAATTAAAAAATACAATTAATTTAAAAAATTAATATCATTCACATGACATACAAACACATTCAACTCACAATCGTTGATGGCGGGACACTCTTAAGGCCGAGGGGCAGAGCACAGCTCATATGCCCCAAGCCTGTTGGCATAGATGTGTCTTTAGTGCTTTCCGGAAGGCCAGGAGGGAGGAAGCAGTACGAACCTCTGAGGGAAGCTGGTTCCAGAGGGCTGGGGCAGCAACGGAGAAGGCCCTTGCCCTAGGCCCCGCCAGACGACACTGTCTAACAGATGGGACCCATAGGAGGCCAACCCTATGCACCCTAACCAGTCACTGGGATTCATGAGCAGAGCAGGGCAGCGGTGCTGGCGGGGCGGCTGCAGGCGGGGCGTAGCAGGCGGTTGACCTTCCATGGGCCGAGCCAGCTTTTACGATATTTTTTTCTTCAATTTATATGTGTCCTCCTTTTCATTATAAAAAAGTTGGTCATCTTATACAATACAGTATTTTTCTCCCAAAAATTTGTCAGAATCAATCCATTTTTATCAGGTATACTGGTAATACAGGGCCAAAAGATCATTCTGAATCACAGTTCAGCTCTAGTTTC